>OX375876.1:74295497-75000497 GCA_947359465.1 Metellina segmentata
GGGCTAAACCCAATTCAAATGCTATTAGAAAGGCATTTTTGAAACAACTTTAAGCAAATTGTCAAACATACAATGCTTTCTTTTTCATATTTTCCTCATTATTTTAACGTTATTATTTTTTATCGAAACATTTTATTAGAGTTTGCTCTCATCACTTTGTGAGTCTTTCACTTAAATATTCAATTAAATCTCATTTCATCATTATTTCTCTAATAAAGTAAGAAAAGTATTTCTCCTTCACAAAATACTCCTAAATTTTCCTGAGATTTTTTTGTGGCTAAGTGGGCTTGATCATTGCTCTAGCAACCAGCGAGATGTAGGCGGAGCGGCACAAGTTCGACTCCTGTAACCTACCCTGTGTGTATTTTTTCCTTCTGGGTCAAAAAAACTTTTCTTGTTTGTATGTATGATATTTGATATCATTTTTCTTGCATTTGGTGTAGCTTCACCAAATATAACCATTGTGCCATAAAACCCAACCAACGAACCTAGAAGTTTTTTCTTCTAATCTACATGTTTGTTAAACTAAGTAACTTAACTGCTCAAAACGAATTACGAAAGAAAGCAAAGAGCCGTCACATTATAATTTGATAAGTAAACTTGAAATTCTGAAACAGCTCACGCTTTTGTTGTACCAAAATCGCTAAGCAGATCCGAAACAGATTTGTGTATTGTCTATTGTTAATCCTTGTCTGTTCACCAAGAACAAGAGAGCTCATACAGATAAGGATCGTAAACTGAAACACCTTTCACAGGATGCGTGTACAAACGAATTTGTTCTTTTTACAATGTATTATTTGTTTTCAATTAATCATGCAACAGCAAATTAAAAAAAATAATATTAAGATTCACCGATAAAGGGGGTTGACAGAATAAGGAATGAAGATTAATGGGATTTTTATCTGGGCTATTAATTTGGCTGGACGAATCTAACAAAAAACTTCCAACAAAAGAAGAAGCTCTATTAAAATATAATAAGCGTAACAGTAGCATAGTGCTGTTTGTCATTAATCATATAAGTAGTGAAGCTTAGACTGTCCCCACGTTACGCATAGAAATGAAAACAATACATTATATGTGGGACACGCTCATCCCTATTTGAAAACGCTTATAGAACAGGATCAATAGGTACCTTATGGAGTAGACAATACTTAGAGCGGATTGCAGATCCCATTGAAAGTAATAAGGTAATAAAAAGGTTATTCACTTTAGCAAGAAACAGTAATTATTATAATTTATGAATTGAGCTTACTGAAGACAATGTAACCAGAATTTCAATTTTAAAGAAACCCAAAATTTGAAATAGTATTTTAATGACAAATGAAGATGTTATTAAAATGTCAAAGTTTCCGTAGAAGTCTGTTCTTATGTTTAACAATTAAAAAGTAAAGAATTACGAAAGACAAAAAGTAAGTATATTCAGTTGATCCGAGTTGATTGATTTGGTTTTATGGCGCAAGGACCATATTTGGCCAAATTGAGCCGAACACAAAACAGACAGTGCTAAGTAATGGACATACACACAAAAAGTTTTACTGATACAGAATAGGAAAATATACAGTTATAGGTGAGTTACAGGAATCGAATCTGCGCCGCCAACAACTCTGACATTGAACCACGTAAATAAAACATTTTTTTTTTTTAATGTTTGTATTCTCCAAAATTTATGACAGTTGAATAACAGTAAAATTATTGAAATCTGGTTTCTCGAAATTCATTTATTTTCTCTATCACTTTTGAAGTGCTGATACGATATACAGATATGCTAATACATAGGAAAGGTATGCTGACAAAAACAAAATTTAAAATCTTCATGTTATCTTCATCTATTCGTAGTGGGTTTAAGTGATTTTTTGAGAGATTTTCGGGTAAACAAACAAACAAACCAGACTGTCTGCGAAGATTTTACTTCTCTGCTACACAAATACTCTCCTTTGATACATATTGAGGCTGTCTTAATATATAATTCATCGCCATTTTGGAAACGTTTGACTTTTAATCTAACTAGTGTTGATCAACCATCATATATCAATTCGGAATTCATTCTTTGAAATTTGTAATGGCGGAAAGTTGAAATCGTATTCGAAAAACAAGCCAACTGATTTCACGAACAGAATACGTACAGGAAACAAGTATCGCCATAAAAATACTACTTCCACCTGTATTTAGCTTAACAGATAATGCCTCACAGCAAATTAATAATTCGTTTACTAAATCAAAAATTAATAATTTTCAAATAATGAGCTTGAATGTTTCACCCTTTCAAGTACTGAAACATTTTAAAATCAGTGATTATTTTACGTGTCGAATTAATTTTAATGCTATTGAATTTATATTTCTGTGATATAAATATAGAACTATTCTGGGTTAGAAAATATGAGTATAATTACGCACAAGGGGCCAAAATGTTACTTGCGCCTAGTCCTCCAACTACTTGATACGCCGCCTGCTCGCAAGCATAAGTTTGGAAGATGCCTCTATTTTTACGTATTTATTTAGCAATCGATAAAATATTCAATTTGTTAAAAATGTGATAGTTTAATTGCTGACAAATGTTTGATTGTTAATTGTTTCTTCTAAGTTGGCATTTCTCTTCCATGCTTGGATAAGGAATTACTTAAGTACTCTCCATAATTCTTTCTGTGGAAAGTAATTTAGTAAGGTACGGTAAGGTAATTTTAGTTAACGTCATACTAGAGCAACACAACGGGCTATAGACGACGGTCCGGGATCAGTTCCTTAAGGGAAAGATCCGAGGACAACACCTCGTAATTTTGAAACACGGTTAGATGACGAAGTAACACCTGAGCCGGCACCCCACTCTCCAAACTTCCACGCCAACCCAACGTGAGGACTTTCGGCCACGACAGATTTAAGGTGTACCAACCGCCTCTATACCATACGTTTACAAACATCCATGCCCGGACCCGGATTGAAACCAGGAACCTTCCAATCTAGAGGCTAACACCTTAAACACTATAGCCGGTTGGTCGGCGAAAGTAATTTAGTAAACTCGTGTTTGAGATAACACAAAAAAAAATTACTTTTTATAATTTAAGTATACAATTTTTCTTTCCTCAAGTTCTCTCTAGTTCAGTTTTTTTTTTACAATTTTTCTTTTTCGTTGTTTTTTCAGTTCTCTTAATATTATTCCTTATACTAGGGGGCCTGCCCCCTGCTCGCTAACGCTCGCCAACCCCCGGAGGATTGCTTCGCAATCCTCATTGGTTCGCTGCGCGAACCTATGCTCGCTTCGCTCGCCTCAATGAAGAAATGTGTCCTAGCAGAACGGATTGTTTACAAAATATGTTACCAAAAAAAATGTTTTTCAAATCTAAATTTGCTGTATTACAGAAAAAATATATACAGTATCTCTAAAATCAGAATTCAAATGAAAACTTTGTGCAAATTTTGACTCGAAATGTGAGCGTTGCTTTGGAAATTGAATACTTAGCATGTTGTTTGTGTATACATTTTCCCAGCACTCAAACGACCCACACTTTTTCATTGAGTCTGTTGCCGAAAGTTGTAGTGCAAACGTCTTGTTGAACTATAATTGTTGGCCCTGAAAAGGACCGTTTTTTAAATGGCCCTGAAAAGATCCTCCGCTTTCTTTGATTTCTATTATAAACTAACTGCAACAGCTCATTCAAATTTCCTTTTTTTTTTCAATAAAATTTCATCCGATAACGCTATAAATTCAATCGATGCGCGAGACTTCACGATAAACAAACAATCGTACAGTGTTGCCAAAACGCGATTACAAATAACGTCTTTTTCGTGAGCCACGTAAGAGAATTATATATATAGATTGTATTTTTCTTTAGATAGTCTATAAAAGGTAGGTAGGTAATTAGTTAACGTCGCACTGGAGCAATGCAACGAGCTATTGGCGACGATCCGGGCTCATTCTCGAAGAGGACAACGCCTCATAATTTTGAACCACGGTCAGATGACGAGAACATCACCTCAACTGGCACCCCCTCTCTACTTGCACACCACGTCAACGTGAGGACATTTGAGGCCACGACAGTTTTAACATGTACAGCCCGTGTACACGACGGTCGATGGTTGAATCTAGCTTCGAACTCACAACGTTCCAAATGCTAATCCCTTGTTCTTCCAATTGGGCCACTGCAGTCCTTCTCTGAATGAAAAGGGACAAAGGATACGAAAAGTTGCAGCAGTTTTAAATACCAATAATGGCGGATTATTTAAATACCAATAATGAAAATCTCCAATCACCATTAAAAGGCGAGTTGTCTGAATAGGTTTCACAAATAATAATCTAGAGTTGAACTCGTCACAAATGGTATACAAAATAATCCGAAAATAGGTTTGAAATCGCATTCAGCAAATACATTGAAATAATACAAAACTTAAACAACGGAACAGCGTCACGCTTCATAAATTTGTGAGATAGGCATTGTTAACTGATTATCTCTTGCAGCTTTTAAGCCGGGTTAAAAATAAGTAAATAGTAGGTTAACGACTGTCTCAGTTTTCTATCTTTGCAAAACAAGCTTTAGGAATTTAGTGTTCTTCGAAAGGATAGATATGCACCATTAATGCAAAAAGTTTAATAAAAAATTAGATTTCAAGGAGAATGCCAATATGTTTTAACTAGTTCAGGATTGTTGATAACTATTCAGGGCGTTTCAGCATTACTTCCTTTTTGCGTTTCATTTTATTGACACATACGAGTACTTCAAGAATTTAAAGCTTTGTTACTTTCTAAATAATATAAAATAAAGACGAAGTATGCTAAAACTGGAAATGGATTTCCCTCCTATTCATAATAATGCCTCCCTTTGTGGTCAATATCGTAAGCACACTTAAATTACAGCTTGATAGTAATTGTCTTTTGAGGTATTTTAATTAATTTATTCAAGATGTCCTGATCTGCTTGGTAGCCGACTGGTAAGCGTTCTTAGTTGACATCGCATTCTGAGCATAAATGTTAGTAATGATTCAGCATTAATTTTACCCCGTAGATCACGGTCTGATTAGTGCACTTGAAACAAATAATGACAATAGAGTGACAAATCAAACTATTCAAAATGTCAAATCTTCGACCCTTGTGCTCGGTTGCAATATTTAACTGAATCAAACTCCGAAGATTCCTTTATAATTCTGCCACGAAAATTTCAGACTGACATATTGTAGTCCTGCCCTGGCGAATTGCCACTTGAGTTACGTGGTTTGGAATGTTTAGCGCAAAACGTTTGGTGAAACGGATGATCATCTGCAGTGATCGGCCATGCAAGCTTTTGCAATGACAGCCCTTTCAATTGGAGGCGAGTTTATTACTTTTCTAGAAATAAACTGTCCCAAGGTCAACCGCCTTTTCTCCGAGCTGCACCTACTATTGGTCCTCGAGTTAAGTACTTAACATTCAGTAATCGATATTGATATTCTTGCAGTGACCATTAGCAGTTCGAATTGAATTTCCTTTAACACCTTCTAAAAAGAACTTAGCGTAACTGATCAGTATTGCAAGTAAATTCTGCGAGATTTGCAATCAGTTGAGTATAAGTAAAGGAATGCACACACAATGTTTAAAAATTTTGTCTTTCACAATTAATTAGTCTACAACAATTAATTTGATTTTGATAAATAATACTTTTTAATAAAATTTGAATCAAACCCTGAATGTTTTGGGGGAATGACTGGATACTTTATAAACAATATAGCGACAACTATCGAAAATAATTACACTAGAATTTCTACATGTAAGTTATTGTTTTTCGATAATTCTTTAATTGTGCACATTTTGCTTTGTAGTAGGCCTATAAAAGTTTATATCTTTATTTTTTTAAACAAAACCTATCGAAACAATCCTCAAAGGATTTAAAATTTACAAACTTGAAGTATGTGCCTAACCTTATTGCAGAAGTTCAAAAAATGAAATAATCTCCTCACAAAAGCGGATTCTATCATTCTGGGGCTTAGCTATTGCTAAATATAAAAAAAAGGAGAGTAATAATATTCCTCTGAGTGACTCTCACAATGTAAATGAATTGACACCTTTAGGAAGAGGTACTTGACCTGGTCCCGCAGACTACATGGCACACGAAGGAGTTGGAAGTCAGCCTTATCAAATATTTATATGTATATGAAACTCGTCGACCATTTAACTTATTCCCAGCATACGATACAAAAACTTCGCGTATCGACGAATCCATAGTCCATGCGTGTAATTGTTTTTTGTTGAAACTTCTGTCATTCATTCCTTGTGCCCTCATAGTGTTGTGCCATGCCCCGACTTCCTGATAGACCGTAACATTTAACCGTTACTACTTGGACCACCATGAAATAAGACCATTGTCATTTACACGCATGCGCGAGTGCTATATCACTTGTAAAAACAATGGCTGACATCTTGGACGTGGTTCGCTCAATGCGGAATTTATTAAAAGAAGGAAACGGGAAGTTTTCGTCCTTCGATGCAGCAGAAGACAACAGTCAAGATGTTCACGCTCTCACGGACTATCACACATAGGCGTTGGTTGTGGAACAACTTCGGCGGACTATCTTCCGGGTCCAATCCGAGACAAATCGCTATCGTTTAAAGATCGTTAGGAGTTTTTATTTATGATCTGGTAATTATGCGTTGCAGCGTTAACGGTGAACGGGAGCGAAGCTTCTGAAGCTAGCGGTTAGGTTACATCTACAGTATACGAAACTTCGAACATCCATCTGTTTAATGACTTACACAGATCCCATTCGCATAACGAGTTTTTTAGTTCTTAAATGCTACAACGATTCAACAGACTCAATGCGGAATTATTTGTACTTCAAAGAAATAGCAACAATTCTTTTAAGATTTCGTTTTGCAGAAGAAAAAAAAACAGCAATACATATGAGTTTGGTTACCTTCAAATATGGTACGGATGAAAATAGTTCTGGGATTTAAGCGCGTTCTGTAAATTGAAATTGCAGAGACACGACGTTCATATTTTGAAACACGTATAATACATAAAAGAAAATATAGGAAACTAAAATGTACTGTATATTGGTAAGTAAGTTTCAAACTTTTAATGTCTAAAATATTCCAATTGTTACCATGGTGTTAACAGATCTAAAAATGGAAGTTATAATATCTGACACTTCAGGAAAAATCCGGATAAATAAATTCAATTGATGCAGCATTTTAACGAAAAACTTTATAATGCGCGGTCAAATAAACATCATTACAAACAAAATGTTCCTTTAAAACAGGGGTTCCCAACCTTTTAATAACTGCGTACCACTTGAAATTTTTAGAAATTTTTGGCGTACCACCAGTTTTATATTTTTTTAGAAACTTATATGTAATATCAGAAAAGTGCCCAATGGCTTGTTTTATTTTAATTAAAATACTAAGAAAGCTTCATATTTTATGATTGATGTACTTGTATTTCGTATTAATGATGTTTTAATAAGGGAAAATATAAAACGATTATTGAAAATTACAGTTTTATTTTTTATTCACAGGTCTATAAACAAATATTTTTAAATAATTAGTGCAGACAAAGATTAACATAATCAAAAATCAATTTTTAGTGCGAAACTTGTTGTTTGTCTTTTATTAAAATATCAATAACAGAAGCAATGGAGCTTAACTTCCCTCTTAAGTCCTCTTCAACACTTACTCTGTTTCTATATTTATTTTTTATATACAAAAGTTCAGAAAAACCACTTTTACACAAGTAACTAGTAACAAATGGCGTAAGACAGGGAGAGATATCAACTTAATTTCGCCGAGATCCATTGAATAGAAATAGATAATCAGCAACAAAGTTTCTCTATAAATAATGTGCTACTGTTAGCGTCATTTATTACGATGTAATAAAAACGTTAATCACAAAATTGATTTCATATAATCCCATTTTTCCTATAATGTGGTTGTACATACTAAAAAATCGAACAAACTTCGTAGAATATTTGGGTCGCTCGTATCATCCTTGCGTACCACCCGAGACGTTGCCGGTACCACCGGTTGGGAAACCCTGCTCTAAAACATATCTGACTCCATACTCAATTCCATGAACTGCCTTTAGCAACACACACTCAAGCAATGCAACATTTGGATACAAGTGATTTCTCTGAAAATTTTAAGCAATGTATAAATTCGGCGAAATTCGGGGAAACGCACTCATATTACGGACTTGTTCAAACGTCTGTTAAACCGAAGTCGCCATCGTTCGCTAGTTTTACAAAAGAATAATTAACTAAAACAAATGAGTCAGACAATGTTACGTTTTCCATTGGTAACAAATTTTTCTAACATAATCAGAATGTTATGATCCAATGATGAGCTCTTGCGTGTAGCAAAAGCTGACCATAGACAAATCAAAACCAACCTTCGTCAGAATGAACATTCTAGAGAGAGAAGGCATAATGCTTAACTGTTCTAATTTTAAGTGGTTTAGCTGTTTTAGTTAGATTTTTCACATGCAATGACGTAAAAAAAGGTAGGTAAACAGATATTTTTTTAATAAACGACAAACCATGCATTATTTGAGAGAAAATAATACGCTTAAAATTATATTACCTTATTATTATATATATATTTAGAGCGAAAGATTTCATAGTAATCGATTGAAAGAACGGATAATATACAGAAGAAAAGAAGTTAACAGGAGTTTATATAATGCACATTTGTATCTATTCTTTTGTGTTTACCGTTTATACTATTCAGTATAATAGATATATTTATAAAAAATCTAATGTGAAACCTCATCTTGTACCTTAGCTGTTAAAATATAACCAAATCCAATAGTCTTGAATTTTTCGGACTTTTAAATTAGCGCATTCTCAAAAACTTTGTAGAGAAGAAAACAAACCAATTCCGAAATATAAGATCGTAAGAGTGTTCTCTTTAAGAGATAATACTTAGAAAGATTAGAATTTAGAAATAAACTATCTTTATCTTAGAGTATTGTTGAAATTTATACCGCGTTAAGCGATAAAGCACACGGAATTGTTGGTTATTTATTGTTGGTGAAATAATGTGTTACAAGTAACTGGACATGAAATAGAAATGATTCTAGGGCATTGTTTCAAGCATGGTTATAAATGTAAGAGTTCCAGCTCGTGGTAATGAATTTTTTCTGCTCACGTCTAATACAAATTGCTCTAGTAGTGAAACCAAACGCTTGAATGCTAATATTTCATCAGTTCTACTGGACATACAATGACTAATTACCATAACATATCATTATTATCCACGGCACGACTTCTTTACAGTACAGTTACAGTTACGCAGATTACGTTCCATTTGGAACATGTCCTTTCTAGGTAAGTGTTTTCTCTTCGTGACCGAGAAAATGTGTATTCATTTTCGTAAATGCATCTTATTTACTTTTTTTTTTAAAGTAATTTTTGAAAAATAGAACTTTTAACCAAAACAAACATTTTAATATTATGCTTTAAAAAAGGTTTCTCATGCACATAAACCACCAACTTTTGAAAAGCACATTTCACTCACAGTTTTTTTCAAATCCAAAAGGTGATACAGTTAATATATGAGAGATTCACACGTATATATAAGTTCTGCATCGTGCAGTCTTCCCTGTATAACGCAAGCAGTTTTGACCTTTTTGACAGAGGAATCTTTCCTAGGATTATTTCAACCAATAGAAGCTGTTACGTAAACGTTATATGGGAGTGTTGGGTAAAAGCCATGCTCGGAACATAAACTACTCGGAATTCTAGTGACTCTCAGTTAGAAATAAAATACGTTTTATTTAACTTACAAAGTTGAATTGTATAAACTTTTTGTATTCACTTAAATAATCCGAATTTAAAAAAAAGACAATCTTAATTGATTACGTCTTGTTATAAAATTAAGTATTTTTAAAAGTTAGGATTTGAGGAAGATAATTGAAAAAAAGGTTTAGGTTATTTCATGCTGCTGAAAATTGCGATTCCTCACTCCCCCTTATGTCATTGGAAAACCCAGACACTTTTAGTCATCTTTATAGCGTTTACAGTGAGTAAAATAACTTTTACCAGACCCAGTCAGACTAATACAAATCCTTAACAATTAGGTTCATTCCTTGTCAATTCAACATAACACAGCAATCAACCTTGATGTATCTAATTTCAACAAAAACTGATTAGAAGGTACTCTTAGTAGTGAACCAAAAATACAAATTTAGGGCAAAGTAATTTGATTCGTTTAAAAGAATTAACAAAAATTTAATTAAAATATTATTTCATAAAAGATATCTGTATTCTACGATCAACCCATTCTTGTGAAAAGATTTTGAAGAGAAAAAGAAACAGACTTGGCAGGGTTATGTTCTTATAGCTCTCCCCTTCCAATCACTACTAATTTTGGAAAGTACTATCAATCAAAACACTAACACGATATTGCAATGAAGATACCAAAACACTTAACGAAATCGGTATCAAAACTAAGAAGGAAGTAAAAACTTTGCACATGCTTCTAGTAGCTGAAGTAAAAGCTCATTTCAAACACATAATTGATTGCTCATAAGAAGGCTTCGAAAGCTTTTTTCGCTGGCAGACTGTATATACTGGGAAATATATATAAATGTCTGAATGAAATAAATTTAAAAATTCTATTTGTAATTTTTTTAATGTTATTTGTTTTGTATGCTTCTAGGAGACTCAATTTTGATTTTACGATAACGCAAACACACTAGACTGGAGATGAACATTTTATTTCCTGTTTTAAATACTCTCGCTTGATAATATTGGGGGTTACCTTAAAATGTTGTTTATGGCCGTTTAGGGGTCATTTAGCGTTTAATCATTTGACTACGGCTATAGATAACAAGCGCGATTGTTATAACTTTCAAGGTACAACTGTTGTATCGGTCGTAGTCTGAATTCTTTCTTGGTTGAATTCTTAACTTTCAAAGTAAAACTGCTGAAACGACAGTATTCTAAATTCTTTCTTGACGCGATTCTTATAACTTTCAAGATACAATTGATGTGCTGGCCTTTGTCTAAATTCTTTCCTAGCGCGATCATGGTACAACTGCTGTACCCGGCCGTAGTCTAAAGTTAATACAACTAGTGTTGTCCAATCAACTATAATAAGTCAATTTTTGGGATTTATTATTTGGAACTTTTATCGGAAAAGTGCTGAAATTGTAATCAATAAACAAACCAACTGACGTCACGTTCAGAAAACTGTAAAAACACGTATCGCCGTAGAAACATTACCAACACCTACTATATTTAGATTCACAGAAAATGCCTCTCATTGAGCATTGAGTCAAAAATGTAATGATTTTCAAGAATCTGTTCTCAAGAAGATTAAACGAATAAACAGCTATGAAAGACTTTTTCTATCAAGTTAAATGCAGGTGGTGGTAATATTTCTGCGGCGATACGCGTTTCATGTACGATTTCTGAAATTAACATCTTGTTACTTGTTATTCAAATACGATTTCAGCGCTTTACAGATAAAAATTACAAAAAATCAATTACGAATTTATACTTGATAGTTGATTGTTTAACACAATTAGATTGTAAACGCCAAACGTTACCAGAAACATCGATAAACTACATTTTAAGGTAACACAGATATGCACCATACCAGAGCTTTAGGACAGTAAAATCTTCGCAGACCCTCTGATTTGTTTGTTTACACTAAAATCCCTCTCATGCAGAGATGTTTTCCTTTTTTCTTGAGGAACGAAAGAAAATGAACGCAGTTTTGAGTCAAAAGAAGCACACCCCTCTTTAGTGCAAAATCCAACTCGTTTCCCTAGAGAGCCTTTATATACCCCGTAATCACGAATTAAGTGCTGGATTGTGTAAAATCTAGAGCACGCGATGACATAATTTTGACGAATCAATAGGCCGCTCATCACACGATGACCGTGTAGATAAACCGGAAAACGTTCACGCATTGTTCGCGCTTTAAGGATGTGCTATTATTTTATTCCCTTCCCATAGACGGAGAATGAGCAATGGCACCCATCACCAACAGAGAACAATGCCGAGCTGGTGGATGGCATTGAAGTGGCCAGGACCGCCTATGCATGGAAATCGGGCTACACCCTCCAATCACTGCTTTTCAATAACAAGGATCTACCACCCGATGGTGAAGGCTGTACTTTGAAACATAAACAGGCGATTCTTGACCGCTTGGAATTTAAAGTAAGGCGAAAAAGAACAGATGCGATTTGAATACAATATGTGTTTATACACAAATTGCTCAAATAGCTTTCAAGGAATTTATACAATCGGGAAATCTTCCCTATTTTAGGGAAAGTAATCATAATCAGTTGCTGACAACTTGTCAGTGGTGGCTTGGTTCAAGAGGATGTGGATTTGTCACCAATCCCTGTTTTCAACGACAACCATCCTTGTTGAAAGTGATTACGAAACATACTAACAGAAAAATCGTGATAGTAGAATTTAGAAGGAAAAAAAAAGAACAAATGCTATTTGAAAGCAATATGTACATATTTACATACAAATGGTTTAAATAAGTTTTACGGAATTTATATGAACGGGGAAATTTTCACGATTTGGGGGAAGTAATCACAATCAGTTGCTGATAGCTTGTCAGTGGTGACTTGATTCAGAGGGATGCGGACATTTTTGCCACCAAACCCTGCTTTCAATGACAAGGCTCTTGTCACCCTTGTTAAAAGATATTATGAAATGCACAAATAGGCAAATTCATGGCCGACTAGAATTTTTGAAAAAAAAAAAGAGAGAACAGATGCTATTTGAAATCAATATGGAATTAAAAACAGATACGTATTTAAATAGTTTTTAAGAGATTTATCAGATAGGGGAAATATTCCCCATCCTAGGGAATGCAATCAATCATTTGTTAGCAGGCTTGTTAAAAGTGACTTGGTTCAGGGTGAGGCGATTTTGCCACCAATTCCTGTTTTCAATGACAAGACTCTGTAACCTTTGTTGAAAGCTATTATGAAACACACAAATAGAGGATTCTAGGCCAACTGGAATTTAGAAAAAATAACAAAGCTTGTTTAAATACAACATACATATAAAAAGATACATATTTAAATAGTTTTTACGAAATTTATCAGGTCGTGAAAATATTCCCTATTCTACTATTCTATAGGGGAAGTAATGAATCCGTAGCTGGAAGCTTGTCAGCAGTGACTTCCTTCAGGGTGAGGTGAATTTGCCACCTATCCCTGTTTTCAATGACAAAGCTTTATCACCCTTGTTGAAAGCTATTATTAAACACACAAATGGAGGATTCGCGGCAGACTTGAATTTATCAAAAAAGTACAGATGGCTAATATAAATATATGATTTAAAAACAAATATGGTGTTCAAATTAGTTTCTACGGAATTTTTAAGACTGGGGCAATTTTTCTCATTCAAGGGGAAAAAATTAAGCTGTTGACGATTGTTAGTCAAAAAGTTCAAGGGTTTTCTTCCAATAGCTGTATTGAATTACATGGATAGGCAATTCTTTGATGAAGATTACTTTTTGAAACACAAATAAGCAAGTCTTTATCGCTTAAAATGCAAATTAAGCCTTAAAAAAAAGAACAAACGGTGCTTTAATACAGAAAGTATGTATTCACGTATGTTGTATTTAAATAGCTGCTTTGAAAATTATCAGATTGCGGAGTTTTACCCTATTATTAAAAAATTGTTTTATCCATGCCATTGGCGACTTATTTTGAATTTTTACTTATTTCATGCGAATTTTGAACAAATATGGCATCAATGGTGATTTTTAGTTTTGACTGATAGTTTCCATTTCTTCTCGTTTGTATTTATAAGAATTTTCAAGAACTTTGTTCAACATATTCAACAACGGTTCAATCCACAGCAAGCCACTTCACATGAATTTCTAAATAGAGATCGACTTCAAAAAATATGTTAGAAAAATTTATGCATGTTTAAATTAATTAATGCAGAACCATTGTTTTAACCAAACTCGTGATTTAGCAATCAAATTTTGTGTACACAGTACATTAAAATTTACGATTTTAGTGATTTTTTTAGGATATTCAGAAATTTAATCTAAGAATTTATTTTTGGCACGTATATAAAAATTCTTCCAAAAGGTTTATTGAAATGATAAAGTTTATTTATATTTAATATAAATCTTAAACGGCTGAAAAAGAATAAAGCTCATAGCAATTCGTACTAATACTGATCCCCAATGAAATAAAAGGATAAGATTTGTAATTCTTCACATTGATACTGATTTCCGAAACGTAACATACAGGATCGTACTCTTGCATAAAAGAAACGTATCATTTTTGCACACGTTTTAGGAATAAGGTAGGGATATACATAGCGTGTGGTAATCGATAAAATGTTTTGGTTTGATACGTTTGAGAAACACCGTAGAATACGAGACTTCTTATACTTACGCTTCTTAAAAACTCCATCACAGGCCGCCAAGAAAATGTTACAGCGAAATGTAATATTAATGTCTATTATATTAATTTTCAACCTTTTTCATCTCATGGTACATGTATTGAAAAGGTTAAATAAGCGGTAATAACAATAATACGGTTGAATAATAATAATCAAAGTTCCGAGATACATAAAAAAACATTGCATTTTTTTACCGATCTGACAAAAAAAAGTTTGAGGCCACGGACTTACAAAAGCATAACAATAATTCCTTTCCTATTTGCCTCTACAAAATGGCTTTTAAAGAATAATTTTTAAACAATTTATTTATATTTTGTGATGATAAATAATACTCAAATTATTTGTCCGGGTATTACTTTAAAATATCATGAAAGCACAGATCAAAGGTTCAAAACTAAACCGCTGAGAGAGATGAAATAAATCTTAACACAATTTAAAATGTTTCACTATCCTTAAGGCACAGTGGTATTCTTACGACAAACCTGTTGAAAATCACTGCAATACGCCAAAAATAGTACAGATATTTTTTATTCGCTAATTGGTCATTAAATTGGAAAGAATGAAAAGAAGTTTCATACTCAATTCTCAAAATAAAATTATTATCTTGGTAACCTTGAATGCTTGTGAAATGTTTGATATGGAGAAAGACAACCCATTAGAAGACAAAATGATATATCTTTGACGTAGGGAGCGCATTAAGTTGTTGATACTAAGTTTAACATTTGCGTAAGAGGTTTAATGATTCTTATAACCTCCATCGTGATTTTATCTTGAGTCACAAGTTAGTAAGTTCAGGATCATTTTTTAAGAATTTCAATCACACGCGTTTACTTAAACACTTTCAAATACTAGAAATAACTAAACATTTTACGTATGTTTATATGATTATAAGACTGATCTTCAGTGTTAACAATCAAATCAAACGGTCTTCGAAGATTTTATATCTACTGTTCAAATGCTCTCACATGGTACAAATTCTTAAAATGTAGTTGATTCCCATTTTGGAAGCGTCTGTAGTTTAAACTCATTAATATTGAGCAATCAACTATCCCATATCGATTTGGAATTTATTCTTTGGAATTTTTATTGGCGAAATACTGAAATCGTATTCGAAAAGCGAGTAAAGTGAAGTCACGTTCAGAATACGTACCAGGAACAGGTATCGTAGCAGAAATACTACCGACACCTACATTTAGCTAGACAGAAATGACCCTCATTTATTTGTTTTTCGTGAGTTTCACGGAAATATAACAAACAGTTGAAAGCATATTTTAATAAAACCAATGGTTTATAACAAGGATTCCCAACCGGTTGTACACGTACCACTGGCAACGTTTCAGGTGGTACGCAAGGATGATACGAGCGACCCAAATATTCTACGAAGTATGTTCGATTTTTTAGTATGTACAACCATGTTATGCTATTTCTTATGCTATTTGTTACTAGTTACTTGTGTAAGAGTAGTTTTTCTGAACTTTTGTATATAAAAAATAAATATAGAAACAGAGTAAGTATTGAAGAGGACTTAAGAGTAAAGTTATGTTCCATTGCTCCTGATATCGATATTTTAATAAAAGACAAACAACAAGTTTCGCACTAAAAATTTATTTTTGATTATGTTAATCGTTGTTTGCTTAGTTTGTACTAATTATTTAGAATTATTTGTTTTTAGAACTGTGAGTAAAAAATAAAACTGTAATTTTTAACAATCGTTTAATTTTTTTCCTCTATTAAAACATCATTAATACGAAATACAAGTGCATTAATCAAAAAATATGAAGCTTTCTTAGTATTTTAATTAAAATAAAACAAGCCATCGGGCACTTTTCTGACATTAGCTATATGTTTCTAAAAAAATTTAGAACTGGTGGTACGCCAAACATTTTTAAAAATTTCAAGTGGCACGCAGTTATTAAAAGGTTGGGAACCCCTGGTTTATAAGAATTCTACTGTGAAGTAAATAAAATCCCACACCGATTTAAGTCAAGTGGTGTACCTTTCCTTATTCTCTATTAATCAAAAACCTATGGTCACTCATTGAGTTATTATATACGTCGCATGAGAACTAATAGTAAGCCACCACTGCTTACTATAAGTTCTTTGTGCGTATAAAAAAATGACAGAAACAACCAAACATTTAGGATAAGCTTACTAGAAGGTAACACAGTTTTAGTAAAAAAAAATATTCAATTATTAAAACAAGACACTGCCATTTTCATGACTAAAATCTGTGTGATTGTCCCATTTGTGACAGTGAAATGCCCTTTTATCCCTTCGGATACTATTAGAGGAAACACATAAATGATTTTTTTTTAAATAGGAATTTAAAGAAATTTATGTTCAGGTGTTTGATTGTGTAAGAAAACAAGGAAACGTTTTTGTATGATCTAGGTCAAGGTTCCAAACTGGAAGATGTCCAAGGTCACACATGACACCAATCGTCTTTCGATGGACAGTTAATTAAAGTTGAATAACTAGTCATCTACAAAAAAAAATTTCACACATAGCTTATAACATCGATGATTGTTTTTTTTTTGAGAATTTCAAAACAAGCTTCAAACTTGCAATGACAGTAAACAACTTACTTTTCCTCTCAGTAGGAAAAGTTATCTCTTACAACCAAGGATTAAATTCTTTTTCTTTAAATTGCGATCGATCTAACCAAATGATTGAGAAAAATCCCTTAATCTGTACCGCAAAAAGAAGGCAAGTCAGTCATCTTCAAGCCTCACTGCTAGTTGGGAATGCGTGTAAAATTGCAGGTTGTTTCGTTACACTTTCTTGACTTCGATAACATAGGACATCTTGATTAGGCCAGAATGGATGGAATTCTTGACACTACTCAACTGAAAACAACGCATGCCGCACCACGTATGCTGGTGCATTGGTCTCAAATAAGTACCCACGAACAAAATACTACGACAGGAAAGAGAGGTAAAAAATCCCCCATGAAGGTTATTGGGTGTTTTTATTAAGAACCCGAAAGAAGACAGTTTTCAGCTAATTCCAAAATGGGGATTAGGTTGACAGTTTTACGGCTCTAAATGTACTATTATTATAAAGAAGCCTAAAAAACCCACAAAAAATACAGATCCATAGAATATATGTAAAAATAAATAAAAAAAATTTATATAAAGAAATAAATAATAAATAAATAAATAACATCTTATAGCTCCGTTCGGCGGTTTTTTCATCTTATGACAGGGTAGATGTGTGAATACGCATTTCTATAGTGCCGATAAAAAGGATGAAATCGCCCGTCTACTTCCATGTTGCACGGCCCAATCAGATGATGAATCTATAGATGATCGTCTTCTCCCGCCCCGTGGACCAATCACATTATTAATGTTCGTTTCCACTCGGTAGACGAAAGAATCTTAACAGATACGTTTCTACAAATTTTTGATCACATGATCCTGAGTGCATAAAAAAGTTAATATTGCTCACTTTCCTTTTATATTTCCGCTTTGGTCACAAGGACTATATTTGGTCAAACTGCTCCATGGAAAATGAAGTAATGAACATACGCAAAAGGAAAATTATTCTGACATAGAAGAGAGAAATACTTCCAGGATAAGTTACAGGAATCGAACCTGCACAACCAATAGCTCACAGGTTGTTAGTGCAACGGCCATACCCGCTGTCCAGCGATCTATGAGGTTTTAAACTGTAGATATTTAAATATTAATGATATAACAAAATTTTATGAATACCCTTTCATGTTTTACCTATTGAAAATATCAGTGATGGTTAAACTGGTTTAACCATTACATATTACGCAAACAACTTTGAAATGCTTTTTAACAAAAGGAGGAGACTGTATTTTGTTTTTCATTCCCTTCATTTGATTCGTATATTGTTTCACGTATTGGATTTGTTGTATTGCATTAGTTAATTTTCTTTAATCATTCATTGTAAAGTTTATCATTTTCTTATGTGAGTACATTTCAGCAAACTTGCCCCACTCCATTCCGCTTTGTATTTTCTGTATATTTCTTCTGAGTTTGTGTAGCTTGTTTAACTTGTCCTTACTTTTTTTTCATTATGTGTTACATTTTTTTTTTAAATTCAAAAAGCAATCATTGAGCATGCTTGGAGGATAAGATATGTTCCGTACAAGTATTATTACTCAACGTGTATGGTATAAAAATAGTTTATCAAAAATGCATAAAAAAAATCCATCAAAACATAGAATACACAGTTACAACTCAAAAAACTTCATGAAAATCTAAAAAATAATGTGATGCAGAGAGAATTTTTTATTCAAAAAATTTGGAGATATTAATATAGATATAAGAAAAAAGAACAATGTCAATTGAATAGCCGAAGCATTTTTATTCTGATGCGATGTATTTCGAAATCAACAACGCGTTATTATTCTATTTTCGATTTCGAATCCGCACTGGATGAAAGAAAAAAGAACGCTACTACATGCCCAACGATGTTTCTTTTGCTTCATAAAAAAATAATAACACAGCTTAGAACTTAACAGGCAAGAATATTATTGCAAGCATTGTGCAATCTCAACCTCCGCTCATCGTCCGGCCCACGCGGTTCAGTGCACCTCGTGGTCCTCCCCCCCCCCATCTCGTTCTTCAACTTCTACATATCATCCCCCCACACGGTCATTCGATCTCGTTCGATATCCCCTCTTCACAATCGAGCCTCGGGTTGAGCAAAAGATCGGTATCTACTGATGATTGGGCAAGACTGTCTGATGATTGGGTTCATTTAAATTCTGGGAATGTGGCTTTTTTCCCCGGTACCAGTATCCTGTGATGAAGACAGCTCAAAAGCATCCAATTACTAGTCGGTGTTATCTCGGACAATGAAATTCTTATGTTACATTGACATCAATGCGTCATGTTGGTTGGGTAATGAATCCGAAACGGATATTTATTGAAGGAGGAAAAAGATATTTCAGCGATTGGCTTTAGACTTATGGCGAATTGTTTAAAAATTCGATGGGCGAAAGATTAATACCCAAAAAGTACAGCAGAATATTCGTTACTTGCATGTATTGGGAAAATAATTTGGGAGTGTCACCCCGTCTTCTTTCACCGTATGTTTTAATTGTGTGAATACAGATCTACATTTTGTTTTACTTGTAAGAGTTTGTACATTTTGCGAGAACATTTTTGAACATTGAACATTGTTTGAGAGTACATTTTGTTTTACTTCTATTATACAGATAACTAAAACGTACGATTTTTCTTTATTCAGTCTTACACTTTTGATTGTAATTTGAAAATGGCCAAAGAAAAATATTTAATTGCTGTCTCGCCATCTTTGTTCCGATTAAAGAAGATGCAAGGATTGCTGAAATCAAACAGCTATGTTTGTTCGCGGTCTAACAACAGCCTTGACCGTTGTTTAAAGCGAAAATTAATTTGAAACGCTTGAGTTAAAACCTGTTCCATTAGGATTTAATGATTACACGTGTCAATAAACTATTATTCGTTCTTAATTCAAAACTATTATTTGCATCAGAGGTCAAGCGCTTTGTGTATCTATGGAATTACGCATGGAAACCGGTTGATGAATCGAAAATATATTGTGGTTTTAAAGGATACTCTTTGATGTAGGCAAAACAATTTTCAAGGGATTGTGACAGTTCTGCGAACAAAATTGGGACAAGCGCGCGCACACACACAAAAGCTCTTAGAATTTCAAAGAAACAGTTTATTAACAGGAAACTGAAATTTTAATTACCAGCACCGAATGCTTTTCTAATGTTCAGTAATGCGTGCTATGTGTAACAGTAACACGCGTATAAACTTCTTTAATTATTTATATGTCTTTTTTTTTTTAATCTCGTTTAAAATTATAATGAAATTTCAGATTTTTTAACAAAAAGTATTCAAAATTCATTTTGATTTTAAATGTGCATGTATAATCTTGGAATAATCATGTCAAAGAAACAATTACTTCAAAAGTTCTTTGAATATCAAAGTAACTACCATTTTATGGAAAACTGAAATTTTAATCACCAATCGTCGACAGTTTTTCTAATTTTCCAAGTTGCATGACACTTGTAATATGTGTGACAGTAACTTATATCAAGGGTCTTAATTGCTTAAAAGTGTATCTTTTTTATCTGTTATTTAAAAACTATAGTGTAATGTTAGATTTTTTTTTAAACAAATTTTATTCAAAACCTATTTAATTTTATGTATACAGGTTCTGACAAGGGATTATTCAGTCTAAAAATTATAACGTTTACCTCAAGGCGCTCAGTTTCTAATCTATGTTAATTAATAAAAGTTCATATATTTTTACTACCGGTACGCGTAGCCTAAGAATTGGAGTCATCTGCAAATATCTGAGGCCAATTTCAAAACTTAACATACCCAGGGTCCCCAGTTTGCAGTCAGGACCTGTGATGTGGATCGGGTAAATACCCGGTGGGTAGGGTAAATATAAATGGGTATTTACCCATTTCTTAAATATCCACCCAAAAAATGGGTTTAAAAAAAAATATCTAACACAGTACCACTAATTTTTGTTAGAAATATATTATAACTTTAAAATCCTTATGAAATTGTTTTTAAAATTACTTACTTTTAAATGCAATAATATTATGTAATCAGTAGGTGGCAATCTGGTTTATACATGAAATGTGAAGAACTGTATTGCTGGTTGCAGGGAAATTTCCCTTGCCATGGCAAAATTTTCCTCGGCACAAGAAAATTGCAGCCACATTTTATGAAGAAAGAAAGCATGTTTTTCACAAAATGCTTTATAATACAGGAAAATTTTGTGAGGCAGGGTTTTTAAGCAATATTTATGTTTTTGTAATGAGTTTTAAAATAAAATATACTATAATAAAATTACCCTATACATTTATTTATTAAAAAAAAAAATTTTTTTTTTTTGGAAGATATTAAAATAAAATATACCATAATAAAATTGCCATATACATTTTTTTATAAAAAAAAACTTTTCTCAGAAGATATTCAGATCTTTATTTCAATAAATTTAGTGTCAATCGCCTTTCTAGGGATTGCGTTAGATTCTTGTTATGAAGAGTCTGAATTACTTTCCGATTCAGATGAATAGAATATTATCAACGATGAAATACTAAGGAGCTATGCTACATACATGTATGTGCTATCATATTGTAAATTAATAAATTAAAAAAAAACTGTTTTGATTTAAAATAATGATGGTTTTTCATAAAGGCGTAGTTGTTATTGTTTTCCTTCCTCATAAAAAATGCACAAATTGGAAATGTCCATTCTACATAAAAGGTAATAATTGTGTTTTTCTACTTGTATTGCAGTATGAGTACTTTTTAAAACCATGTTGAAAGGGAACTGAGAAACTATTTAATGAATCACCTTAAAATACTGACTTTTAAAATAATGAGTTAAATTTTAATTTTTTCCCCATTTTAATCTTTTTTATAACATTCAATTTAGTCATCATATGGCATGAATGAACTGTTTGTGAGTAAATAAGTAGTTAAACCTAATGAAAAACTTTAAATACCTACTAAAATACCCATTTGGGGTAAATACTCTGGGTATTTACCCGCAAAAACAAATACCCGGGTATTTTACATCACTCCTCATGATCATAGACTATAGCTTTTTAACTTAGAAAAATACTGTACATTAGTAAACAAAAAAAAACCTTTTCATTTCTTTCTCTAGTTATTCATTTAGATTTATATAAAAACCAGCCTCTTATACCTTTCAAATTCCATTATAAAAATATGCTTTGGTGGGATACATTTGTGTTTTTTTCCTAGGAATAATATTTAATTAACCCTGTTTGAAGAATAAATTTTTAGCAAGCGCGAATGAACCAGCGTAACTTAGTGTCTACCAAAAAGTACTTCATGGTAGAGTTGGGTTACACTGGTATTTATACTACCCCTTTGTAAGTTAAGTTTTGGAGTGGTAGCTAAGCTCGCTACAAATTTATTTATCCTTTCGTAAAATTTCGATATTAAAATTATTCAACGTGGACAATCATATAACTCTACAAGTGTTCGTCCAAGATGGTGTCAATACTACTAAGCACGAAATATCTCGTCGATCAAAACTGCCTTATTACTTGAAGGGAAAGATCTGAGTAAGAAAAACAAATCGTCCTTTGCACAGAGCTGGTGACATATTAAAATAGGTTCTTACATTAGAAGTTGGTCATAATAGGGCAGTATAGATTTACTTATTTCATGAAATTGCATTTTTAGTTTTTATTCTTTCTTAAATTTAGCTTTGTTGTATTCATTGAACCCAAAATAAACATGAACATTCATTTATAAAGTACAAAATTTTATGAAAAGGAAATTGTATAGTTTACGTGTTTTTCGGCTAAATGCAAATTTGAGATCTCGTTTTACATTTGTTTGTCTGTTTGGTCTCTCTCATAGTCTTCTAAATTTGAGCACACGAAGCATTTTTTATTTGCCACGTTCATATGTTGCAGGTTTTTGTGCGTGCTCCCAAGTTATATTATCATCGTGTAGCATTTATTCGCTAAACCAGATCGATGGTGGCGGAAATCAGAAATTCAAGTCATGAATCGTTTCAAGAAACATAGAATTCACGTATATTACTACTTTTACACTTTATTCTAATGAGGTTGTTTTCGAAATATTTCGTACCGAAACCGACTTTTGAAGAAACGCATTGCTATTCAAATTCGAAGAGTGTGCGATGGTTATTTAAAATAAAATAATCTCCCCTATTCTCGTTGTCGCGGACTCGTATGAGTTCGTGAAAACGTTTTGATTGATGCGGAAACGTGCAGATTAAGCCAAAACGAGCGGTAAGAGGGCACAAAAAACAAATGGAATAATAAAAATAATTTTTAAAAATGGAAAAAATCATGGAGACGATGACCTTTTTGAGAATAATGGGAATTTGTTGGTGAAAAGGACAACTTTTTATCCTTGATGAAAAAAATACACCACAAAAACAGACGATTGTTTGTAAATAACTAAAAACTTGAAATAGTTGGAGGTTTTTGAAACAGGGATTTTCAGGCAATATGAATGGCACTTCATGCTCGTTTGATCTTAAGGATTGTCATTACTAATTATATTTGAGATGGTTGGTTAGGTTGTATGGGTACAAGGGCCATATTTGACCAAACACAAGACAAACAACGTCAAGTAAATGGGCATACCTAAGAAAAGTTTTACTGATACAAAAGAGAGAAATAATCCCAGGGCAAGTTACAGGAATTTAACCAAATATCAGATTGAAATTTAATTCCTTGCTTTTTTGTGTATGATGATGCTGTTTATAGTTATTGAGTCTGCAATTTCTTTTGATACTCTTTCAATTAAAAATGCGTATCATTACAATAATTATATGAATTCCTTGCTGACCCACAGTTGAAACAGTCTACAGAAACCATTTGAAATAATGTTACTTTAAATTATGTTCACATTTACTTATGCTAAGGCAGTGGTCCCCAACCCCCGGCCCGCGGACCGGTACCGGTCCGTGGATCAAATGGTACCGGGCCATCCAAGAAATATTAAATTATTTCCATTTTATTTACTTTGGTGTATTTATCTCGGGTTTGTGAGGTTCTTATCTATGAAATGTCCACTCAAATTAGGAGGCGGTATATCATAACTTGAAATTTGTTCTGTTACTAGAGCTTCAATTATGATTTCTGAATTCTGTATGTCTCTATTTTCTAATTTTGAGAAATGTGACAGCTCTTTTCAAGTTGGCAGACAAAGTAGTTGCATTTAAATCCAAACTGAAGTTGTGGGGACGGCGCGTGAACAGAGGCATTTTGGACATGTTTCAGACATTAGCGGGAATTTTAGGCGAGACTGAGCCTAAACAATCATTTTCCTAGTTGGTGCACGATCACCTATCTTTGCTTTTAAAAGAGTTCGAGCGCTTCGAGGGTTTTTGTGGTTGGGAAACTATTTTATTGATTTAGCGTTCTAGTGAGTTAAAATGTTAAATCACATTATATTCATTTTTTGGTGTAACTGTATTTTATTTTGAAAGCATGTTTAAATCCAATTAAATTAAAATTATTAAATCAAAACACTTTAAAATATAAACAATCAACGTATCCCCCCCCAGCGGGTCGCGTTAAAATTATCAAACGTTGATCCGGTCCGCGGCGATAAAAAGGTTGGGGAGCACTGCTCTAAGGCATAGATAGGATTAAGTATCTTTAATATGTAGCAAACTTGTCTAAAATGCAACACTGAACAATCCTTCCAAGTCAACCTGGTCTGTGTTGGTCGGACAAAAGAGGACTGTTACGGAAATCCTGATCTACTATTGAACGTTTTGAGCATGTTCGGACTCATGGATAAGTCTAGCTGCTTAACAATGCCTAAAGGAATTCATGCTTGACATTGCAAAGAGACTCTCGTATGAGCTCATAAACATTTGAATACACACAAACGTAACAATCCTATTTTAGCAGTTCGCAACATCGTACGAATTAGCGCTCGCAGCCTTGCTCTGATATTGAGACAGAACAGCGTGCTTGTTCTGTGTTTCCCTTATCAATCTAACCTCTTTCAGGGTTTCCACTTGCCACATGTTTTAATTAATCGTAGGTATACGAGTTGCATATTTATAAAACAAAATATTTGCAACTTTTATGTTTTTATCTATTGCATATTCATGGGTCACTATACAACTTTTTGCGAAACATCATAATGAGATTGTCAGTTACGCGTTACTGCGATAGTTGTATTAAGATCTCTGTGTACATCCATATACGTAGTCAACCAACGGATGATTGCTGGCTTGGTACTGTTCTGTGTTTTCTTTGCAACCGAGTGTGAGACGCCATGTGAAGAGAAGACTGAGGGGCAACGAAGTGGAAGTCTAGTTAGAACTAGAAATAGTGTCTGTTTTTTTTCAGTTTCAGACGGAAGTAATTGGTAAAACGCACTGTCTATTCAACTATTATATGTGGACCATCCATTGAGGTGTTTGCTGACCTCCAAGCTCCATCAGGCTTGTTTTTGAAAGTGCGGTGTTCATTTTCACATCCGCCAATCACCAATTTAGCAAAGATGTGTAAAAGACAGCAACTTTGTCCGCAACGTGGTCGACAATTACTTCGTGGTGGAGATTGGTTAGATATGTTTCTTCTGTATTCTAAGTTAATTTTTGTGCTGGTGACTAAGTTTAGCATAAAATCTCGATTGCTGTGTATTACAACCCACATAAAGGTCCATAAATAACGAGCATTTATTCACCATTTTCTAATATAACTTATCCCAATTAATAGATCCTTTCCTTTAGTTCATTCTTTTCACTTCATTATTTTGGTGTTAACTTTCGATGTGGATTTTCTACACAAATTCTTGAGGTTTTGATTCACAGGTACAACAAATTTGACAGAAATAACAGTTGCTACCAATAAAAAACCCAGATCACTTCATGGAGAGGGTAACTTATACCATGTTACCAGAACCCAAGAACGAGAGGGGATAGTTGAATAAACGATAGACGTTGCAATGGAGCAACAAGGGGCTGAAAAAGTCTTTCCGCTCAACATGCTCTAAGGCGAGTTGCAACTCATTTTTGATTTAAAAAGACACACATGGTGGGGAAACATAGATCATATCGGTTGAACCAGTGACCTAGCTAGATTATAACTCTAGGGACTCAACGCCTTCATTTACAAAGTTTTGGTTTTTAGTTTAAAAACATCCTAATAAATAGAAATACATAAATGTAAAGAAAAATGTTTGCTCTTGACGGGACATGAATTTGCTTCTACACTGACGCAACCACCTTTCCAGAAATTCATACATCAATGTCATTACGCACTACACTTGGCATAAATAAATAACACCAATTCTATCTAGACTTCCCTTCTTAGCCAAAAGTTCCTTTCATATGTGTGAAGGGATCCTCTAAAGATGTATCATGTTCCTCTCACATACGTCTCATTTTGGTGATGATGTTTTTGATGGTAAGGTCACTCTGTTTCCACCATTTGCTGAGATGTGTGGAGATTAGGCCATATGATAGGTTCCAAATGTCATTATTAATGCGAGATTGTTCAATGTATCCCAAAACTTCTTCGATGGCTGAAATTTAAAAGTAAAAAACAAACCAGTGATCAATATTTCTTTTGCTGATTTCATCGCATTCATGATCTAGTTTGATATAAATTCCGCTTTCGGAAATTCCTTCCCCACTCTTGCTGCTGGGAAAATTTGTTACGCATCAGCAAGAAGGTTCTCCGCAACATCCGAAGCTAACTACCTGAGGCATTCGGCGCGCTGAGAATTTTCGTTTAAAAAAAGAAAGAAGATCTGTATAGAACACAACGTGGTCAGAAAATTTGACTGTGGAATCTAGACAACAGGTCAAGTAAGAACTATCCACATCTTCACACATCTATACGTTACGTTAATTCTACAAAAGTGACACAAAGTCAAACAGTAAATTTCTATTAATCAGATTTTAAGGCTTTCTTAATATCTTTTATACTTACCGTTACCAATCCCTTTAAAATTCAGACTTATAATCAAATAATATTTTCAGAGAAATCAACAATTTAATTCAAATATTGTATTGCTTGAATCACTTTGTGTAAAAACAAGAGGTTGGTCGTTAATGGACATTCGCAAAAATGTATGTGTCAAATCAGATTTTTTCGCAATGCTGTTATTTTAGTTTGTAACAATGATAATTTGATTGTTTCAATGTAAAAATTTTACGTTAATACTCCATCAATTAAGTTTTATTTGTCTTAACTTTCCTTGAAATGTCAGGAACTATAATTGAGTTTGCCAAGAACTTTCCTTTTTAGGTCTTTTAAAGCTACCTTTGTCTGTGTTCTTCAAATGCAGCTATAGTTTTTAGATGGAATTTGGATCTCGTATATTCCCAACCATTCGGATTGGTGAGTGATAGAACTAGGACACGTTCTTACAGAAAACTAAAAGGCTTATGCCGAAGATCTTACATTACGCAAAGTGCTATTGTTTTAAGCTTTGACAAATTTATTCGAATCGAATAAGTGGAGTTAGTGTGTAAAAAGTTCAAGTACATACACACAGATATAGATATTAGTAAATTATTTCCGTGTTGGAATAGTAGAGTTAGAGAATAGATTCGTTTCGAAATGCCACTAAATTCTAATTGTCCAAAATCTAATAAATATGGAAATGGGAATTCTAATTAAATCGATTATTTCAAAAACATCATGAGTCATAGTTTCAAAACAGTTCAGGAAAGAAAAACTGAGTAGCAAAACAATTCAACATACGTTTAGTGATAATTATGGTCTTCATTTTGAAAGGTTATCAAAATATATCATTTTTTTTTAAAGTTCAACGACTTATGATGATTATGTAGAAACGGAAGAATGAAGCCAGACATGCTTTTAAAAATTATTGCATTGTTTTAGAAATGCATAATATTCACTGAAAAATTATTTTTAACACATTTCCGATATATATATATATATATATATATATATATATATATATCCTCCATTTTATTACGACCTGTTTACAGTGGTATTTTATGCTATAGGTTAGTAATCTTATCGAATAACCCTCCAAATAGAAAGCTGATGGTTACCTGAAATTTTGTTGACTTCGTTATTGTGCTAATCGTGGTTTTTACTTATTGGTCAAAACCTTTTGGATCAATAGCTTTATTCCTTAATTCACATTTCAGCTTTAAAAGTAAGATTACAGACATAATCTTTCTGAAATACAATATTTTTTATATTTTGTGAATATATACACCGCTTCTATCCACTAATATATTTTAAATATCAAATTTAACAAATGTTAATAGGTTAAAGTTATTTCGAAATCATTGCAAAAACGTTCTAAAAACAATTCACATGTAATTTAGTTTATATTACTGAGCGCATCTAATGAAGATTAATAACAGAATTTGAGTGTGAATGTCAACGAAAAATAGATTAGACAAATGTAATGTGCCTATTGAGAGTTAACCATTTTCAAAGCTTTCAGATGCATTTTAAACATTTTGTGTAGCTGACCAGTTCGAATAAAAATGATTAACACGTTACTTCACCACCATAGCAACTTACTGGCGGGATCAAATCTGAAATAAGTTGTTTTTGTTTGTAAATAAGATTAAAAAAATTTTTTTACAATTTTAGAAATCTATAGATACTTTTCTACGAACTGTTTTCAAGTTGCAATTCAAACAATTCATTTTACGTAAGTAAAATTACTATAATTACTTTGTGGAAATAATCTACACATTCTCTATCTTTCATTTATTTTCTTGATTTGAAGCAGTGTTTAAATTTATGCTTGATTATTTCGCATCTTTAGACTAAACGAATTCGTGTATAGTATGCTTTAAGTGCGCAAGTATTAAATTTATTTATTAATTTGTTCAATTATCGCTTTCGTTTCCATAAGTTTAAAAGTAGACAGGTTTGAAAGGGTTTTATAGCCCAACAGGCCATATTTGGTCAAGCTGGGCCAAACATAAGACAATGTCAAGTAATGGTACGCACACAAGGAAAGTTGTTCTGACGGAAGAAGATAGTTTTTTTTATTGTAATTATATGGCGTAAGGGACATATTTGGTCAAGTTGCGCCTAATAAAGACAGGCAAATCAAGACACCAAAAGAGAAATACAAACAATGTAAGTTACAGGAATCGGATCTACGCCACCTACAACTCTTAAAAGCAGACCCTTATACAGCTGTATATATCAGAATTGCATTGAAACTAGAATTACAATGAAAATACAACAGAAGATTAAGGAAAACAGTCGTTTTTCTGAACCCCAATTCATTTGATCCTCCATCAACCTAACGCAGAATTTAAATGTTTCATCACATGGAAAGTGGACCTTTAAATGAAAAATACACGCACGAGGAAAGGTTTACTGATACAGGAGAGAGAAATATACTTAAGGTAACAAACGAAAATCGAAGATGTGCCACCTGCAACTCTTAAAAGCAGACACAAATGAAGCAATTTGTTTCAGAATTACATTGGAGCTAGAATTACATTAAAAAAATAGAACAAAGTGATAAAAAAGCATTTTATCTCAATTCATTTGGTTAACATCGACTTGAATTTGGATCGTTCGGAACATAAAGGTCGTTCTACAAAATCTTTAAATGAAAAATACCGATCGATAAATTTCGACATGTGTGTGAAGGTCAGCTCGTTTCACCATTCCGAATTTTCCCACTTCCTCCCAAAGTCTCAAGTTCCACCCTTTGATTAAAAACCTCGGTGGTTTCGTTATGTCCTGTTCTCCCTCCGGAAGCGATAACCAAGAGCGATTTCGCGGATCTTTCCGCTCAAGGTTGATTTTTCTAACCGACCTTGTGCCACGGTATCCTGTTTTAAAAATTTCGAAATTTTTTGCTGCTGTTGTTACGTTCCACGATGACCTGGCGATCCTGTTTACTCGCTGACTCTCCAATCGCGTACAATAAGCAGAGGGCATAGACCTCGAGGAGGATCGGGTCAACGGGGAATCAGCTGTTTTTGCTTTCTTCGAGCACCATATCAACGGTTTCGTGCTCCAAACCGCTCGCTTTGTGGGGTAATGAGGATGTCTTTTCGGGTACAGCACGGGGCACTTTACATTTCAGGTATTAGGAGCATTTCTTTCCCATCAAGACAAAAACTGAAAACTCAAAATAAAATTCCCTATCAACAACAACCAGCAATTGGTTTGATTTGCATCAATAGATGTGTAAGAATAGTTCTCCACCTTGGTAGTAAAAGGACCTGTGTCCATTTTACAAGTCTTTGATAGCACTAGTTTTATTAATTTTTTTATGTCTTAGCACATCGTACTGAAAAAAAATTATTTCCAACATTGTGATACTTTTATGATCTATTGACAATAGGAAATTTTCAATGGTTTCAAGCCCCAAACCGCTCGCTTAGTAGGGAAATGGGGATATCTTCACGGGTTCACCACGGGGCACTTTGATTTTAAGATTTTCTCAACAACTATTTCCCATCAAGACTCAAACTGAAGTCTTAAATATTATTCCCTTATCAGCAATAAAGCTTCTATTGGTTTGAGTTGAATTAATAGATTGGTAAGAATATTTCTTCACCTTGGTGGAAGTTAGCTAAATGGACACTTATGTCCATTTTGCAAGTTTTGATAACACTTGATTTTGTGTAGGTAACTTTATCTTAATTTTAATACAGCGTGCAAAATATACTTTCCAATGTTTCGATACTTTCATAATATATTGGCAGGAGGTCCATGACACTTTTTTTTGTTCCAGTTTTCTTTAACGAAGTGGTTAGTTGGTTGGTTGTGGTGGTTTCTTTATTGGTTGTTTTCGGGTGGAACGCAGAGCTGCCATGTAGTAATTTTTAGACATAATACAAAATCACCGAATTTGAACATTGACCGTTTTCCTGCCAAGGTTTTATGTGATTTTACATGACATTAAATCTGTCGTGGCCCCAAATGTCCTCACGTTGCGAAAGTTTGGACAGCGGGGTGCCAGCTCAGGTGTTGACCCTGTCGTCTGACCGTGGTTAAAATTTACGAGGTGTTGACTTCAGATCTTTCTCTTCGGGATTGGTCCCTGACCATCGCTTTTCTAGTGCGACTTTAATCCAACCATTTACCTACGTTCGATCATTTTTGCAAAAAATGCAAATTACGTTCACCCTAATTCCATATGTCTTACAATAATTTCGCCTAACAGAGACGAAGTGGAGAAAACTTGCTTTTATCACCCATATTTAAATCTGGCAGTCCCTTAGTCAGATTAGTACCATTAGCGTCTCGTAACTCCACCCCCTTTCGCACGTAAACAATCGTTACGTCTTTCCCTTGAGCTGATCTTACCGAATGATTAATTCCAAGTTCACAATTTATTCAACACTCCAAGTCAATATCTCATCCATGATCTTGTCAATTTTGCTAATGACAAGATATCTCGTCTATCGGTTTTGAAAGGACGGGATATCTCCTCGAGACAAAACTGCCCTTATTACTCCAAGGGAAATGAAGATACAAGTAGGCAACGCAAATTGTCTCTTACCCAGAACTAGTGACGGCTTAGAACAAATATTTGTCTCGGAGGCTAGCCACTACGGAGTAGTTTTTGACGTTAAAATAATCCACCACGAGGGTTAATAAAAAACAGAATGTTTTGTGCTAATATGAATAAAACAAACCTTCCTCGTAATAAATAATAATTAACGTATTTAAAAAGTGTTAAATGCTCTTTCAAATAAATCAGTCGTTATACTGGCTATATACATGTTCAAATCAATATAGTATTTTTCTGTGAGTAGATTGTTTTTCAGTACAAAACGTATCGGTTAGAAAATATTTGTAAGATCGGTTATTTGAAGATATGGTGGTAAATTCTTTTGGCTAATCGATACAGGGTTTTTTTGTCTAGTTTTTTGCTTAGCTATAACAAATAAAAATTTGTAACTAATTGTATCTTTAAACCATTCAAGTAAATTAGTAGATCTATTATTTTTATTGAACTACATCGAAACGCTTGGGAAGTGCTGCTTGCCGCGGTAGGGAGCGAGCCCTACAATTTGTAAAACACTGCCCGAACCCGTTTGGCAATAAAATAACACAGGGATTGTTATGAATTACACTTATATATCAAATTAATCTACATCCAAATGGTATGAAACGTGATCCTGCTGTTAATAAAGGTTTTGCAATGTTGTAAAAAATATTTTAATCAACGAGGATTTACATATTAAATGGCAGCACTAAAAGTTTTAGTTTATATATATATATATATATATATATATATATATATATATATATATATATATATATATATATATATATATATATATATATATATTCTTTGTCAAAAAAGAGTGAACCCTCCTCAAAAACTGCAATACACCAAATAACTAAAATAAGAATGCATGCTACATTAACATTTTGAACCAAAAATGGTTCAACTATCTTTTTAAAATTCTACATAAGTTAATTATGGTATGAATATCTATTCAACTCAAAGCATAACCTTTCGCAAATATAGGCATATAAATTCTCTTAACAAATCCATCACTCAATTCACTTTTTTACATTTTTTCCAGGAATGCTTTATTCTGTTGAGTTGCCTAAGATCGAATTTCTTTAAATATTGGGCCACGGTAGCCAAATTGGTGGAGTTACGGATTAACAACCGGTGAGTTGCGAGCTCGAAGCTAGATCCAATCAAAAACCTTCTCGTACGTGAAGCTGGTGCACGTTAAAAACGTTGTAGTCTTAAATCTCCACACTTTGGCGTGGAGAGGAAGTTTGGACAGTGGGGTGCCTGACGAGATCCTGTCCTCGGATCTTTCGACTTCGGGATTGATCCCGGACCGTCACCGATATCCCGTTGTATTGCTCCAGTGAGACGTAAATTCATCTACTAACCTTTAAATATCAGTTACGTGTGTGGATTGCTTGAAGCGTAACAAAGTCTTACGTTGAAGTAGAAAATTCAGTCTGTCAATTATTATGTTCATGAAATCGCTTAAGTTTCAAATCTAAATTCAGTGTACACTTAAAGCGAGAGTAAATGTTTCATTGTTTATGAACACAATCCAGGAAGTTTAATTCATTAAAAGGATGCGACGTAAGGGAAATTTATCATAAATACATTGGTTTCTGAAAAACAAAACGAATTATTGGAATTTAAATCGTTTCATCGTCAGCAGTCTTATTTGCATGAAAGTTAGATTGCAGCCATATTTTCAACTTCTATGTCCTCTCTAGAACAATTTTAAAATGCGTACGTGTTATTCTCACCAACACCGTTAACGATCATTTCACAGATAATTTGCAGTAATGATAAAGAATCTTGAAAATTCGGTTGAATGGTTTTTAGGCTATAAAATCAGAGAAGCATTGAATTTTTTCTCACCATCTGTACAGAATTTGAACTCATTCCCCTCCTAAACGTCTTATAATAAAAGACGAACTACTGAGTACTGAGAAAAGGGGATAACTTTTTTGCTTTTAAAATTGGAAGTGCTACTAGTTGAGTAACCAAGTCAAGAAACAGATTATAGCGCTCACATCAAGACGATGAGGACAATGAATGTACACTATTGTACGGGTGAAATTCTTTTTCTTGTCACTTTGATGAAACTAAAAATATGGTAGGCATATTCAAAACAGTGCATTTAAAATCTTCGAGCTCCCGTGCATAACAAGAAAGTAATCATCTACTTTCAAGAATTTTTTTTTGTTCGCGAATTTCACTTAAGCTCTAAAGAAATGGCTCGTCATTCGTCAAAACTAAGTAATAGTTTTTTTCAGAAACCACAATGGAGATTAAGTTGGAACAATTGTTACGATTTGTCTCTTTTGCATCGATGTGATTAACTCTCCTCGTGGTTTATCTCAGCTTCCCGAACTGCCTTACAAATGGCCAGCTTCTAATACGAAAGCTTTTCCTCTTTGGATATTCATTCCCTAGAAGTAACAAGGCAGTTGTCTTGATGATGTACCTCGACATTAATGAAACTGACCAGATCTTGATGGACGAGATATCTCGTCATTGACATACTCGACTAGATCTCGATAGACTAGGTAACTCGACAAAACCACTTGAAGGGTTAAAAACAATCTTTATTGTTCGAATTTAAAGTGTAAGGATTAAACTAAAAGCGAATGGAAATAGTGCTGAAAATATATTTCTGTTTTTGTAGCTGTCATCGAAAAAATATGTTTTTCCTACCACAAAATCTGTAGATGACAAAAACCCTGTTTAGATGGACTAGATATGAGGGATCCGGGTATATTTGAAGGTCATTACTTAAAAATATATTCTAAGGAACTCTCAACAGAAAATATTCGCATCAAAAGCTAATGCGATATTTATACAATATTAAAAGTAGATTAGACTTGGAATATTTTTGGTATTGATCCCTGTGATTGAGGGGAAGTTCTTTCTAAATGGAACAACAGTACTTAGAATAGTTCAAATTACAATCTTTGTTGGTGTAATCAGACGGAATCACTTTTGTAGAGCTTTCAACACAGATCAAACCGTAGGGAGTCGATATCTTTTATGGAAATGTCTTATAAAACTCGGATAAAAAAGTTATTGAAAAAAATAAAAAATGAATAAAGAAAATAAACAGTTGAAAAAACATTCTCTACCTGCTCTATTTTGCGTCGATCCTAATATGGATGGATTGCAAGTGGACATAAAGCCATAACGGAGAGCCTAATCCCTTAAAAATGAGATGACATACAAAGATTCGACATCAAAGTGCTTAGAATTTCGAAGTAAGTGTTCTTCGCAATCAATGTAGTATTTTCACTTATCTCATGTATAAAAAGAGTGCAATAACACTCATATAAAAAAATAAATTCACATTAGGAAACAAAAATAAAAAACTGAAAAAAAAATGAATAAGCGAAATATTGAATACCATATTTTATTTCACATTTTGGTCAATTTTGCACGATTTCGTTCGTATATCCTCTTACGAAATTCCAATATACTTAACATTATTTAAAATATGCGTTGTTTCAGAAAAAACGTTTATTCTCTTAACGTTTTAAACTGTTTTAAATATCTTTCCTTCTCATTCCAATCTGCTGTCAATAGTCATTACAATTTTCAATAACTTTTTAAAGTATTCTAAACACAATAAAAATTTCTTGTAAAAAACATTCTTAAAAAAAAAAAAAATTTAATTATAATCATAAAACGTCTAACAATTTGCACTCGAAGTTTTCTTCATAAAAATTTTCAAACTAAAACCCCAAAGTGAAATTAATATATTTTTATGAAGCAAATTTTGTAATCTTGCTCATATAAATATTTTGAACGCACACTAACATTAAAGCATTAAATGCGCTTTCAATAAAAGGGAAATGAAAACAACTCCATGTCTGAATGCAACGTATTGTATCTTCAAAACAGGGTATAATAAAGACATATATTTCATTAAAACTTCCAATCCATCACAACGGAATTAACATGTTGGATAACAAAACGAAAAAAATTTAGTCTTATCTCAGTCATTCAACTCTAAAATTACGTCATTCTACTCATTTCCATAAGTAAAGGAATATGTGCATTGTAAGATCTACGACGAAATACGTGTTCGGGAAAATCATAACTTGTTTTTGAAAGCCAGTTTTACATTTTCAGAACATGTGTCATCGTGAAAATGTAACTACCTTGAATCTTATCAGTCTTTTCACAGTTGTTACAAATCCTCTTTCTCTATGGTATTTAGAATCCTAATTTATTAGTCTCGTTTTGCAATTTCTTAAACCTCTCTACTCCATTTTTTACTCCGCAGTAAAATTTTCTTTTCAAATTCATTACTCTGACGATTCAGCTTTCACACTTATTGTCGTATTTTTTCTTGGGATTTTCAGTGACCAGTTGGTCTGGGAAGATTGTACCTCCTCTGTCCAAATGCAGACTTACTTTAAAATGCAGTTTATCGCCGTTTTGATGACGTTGGAATATGATCTATTTAGTGTCGACCAATCAGTTGTCATCAATTCGGATATTTTCGAATTTTTATTTGAAACGTATCCGAAAAACAAGTCAATTTATGTTGACAGCTCAGAATACGTACAGAGAACGTAGCAGAAGCACTTTCACCATCTCTATTTAACTTGAAAAAAAAAAACTTTTTATAGCAAGTTGAGTTAGGAATCGAAAATTATATTTTTCGAAGAGAATGAGTGTGAAAATTTACAACATCCATTTCACTAATAAAACGATTTTTACATCAGTGATTCAGTGAAATTTTAATAATATTTAATATTTTTCTCGTACGTGGAGCAAAAAAAGGCCTTATTTGCATCTGTTTGGTAAAAACTAAATATCAATCCGATGGGAGATACAAACTTTTTCACCGGACACAAAAGAAATGCGATGTTTTCAAATTTGTATTTAAAAAATATATAGGTTGTGTTGTAAAGTATTAAATTTATATCTATAGAAAGTGAAATTAACAAACTAACGAATCCTTAAAAGAAAGTTTGGTAGAGGAATCGAAGAAAATATAGTTGTAGTATAGATTTCCGAATTTGTATTAATACCGATATTTTGCAATATTCCCGTATAGTAGTTGGATTGTTTGATGTTTTAATAAACTTGATTTGAGTAACCAGAAAATGTGAAAGTTTTTTTATAATTTATCTGCAACTATCAAGAAAGCTTATTACGACAAAATAGTGAAGAAAGTCATTTCGGCACTATCGTAATGGCCATTGGTTTCACCTGGGATCCAATCATACTGTCCCTGGGATCAGATACTGCTTTCTGGATACATAATCACTATCTTAAAATCCTAAATGTGTAATTAGCAAGTTTATTTCTACACTTAGATTCCCGAAAAATGCATTTGTTGAACACACCTTTTGTTTTACATATTATTATAAGATGTTTTTGGTAGAACGTAATACAAGCGAGCTAAACAATACGTTACATCCAGCTACCTACACTGAACTGCAATACATTGCCGTTCAACTACAATACCAACGGTTCTGGTGGTTAAAGTGTTAGACTCTAGATAGGAAGGTTCCTGGTTTGAATCCGGGTCAGTGCATGGTTATTTGTAAGTGTATGGTGTAGAGGCTGCTAGTGCACCTTAAATCTGTCGTGGCCGCAAGTCCTCACGTTGGGTTGGTGTGGAAGTTTGGAGAGTGGGGTGCCAGCTCAGGTGTTGCCTCTTCATCAGACTATGGTTCACAATTACGTGGTGTTGACCTCGGATCTTTCCCTTAGGGGTTTGATCACGGACCAGCGTCAATAGCCAGTTGTGTTGCTCTAGCACGACGTTAATTAAAAATTACCATTAGCTACATTACATTTGGCCACCCCTTCAAAATATGAATTAGGTACCGGGGCTTGTTCTAATGAAGAACTATGGTTCGGCTCCCACGAGAAGGCAATCGCGAGTCATGTGGAGTCTACGAGCTTCCACAATCGGGGTCTTCAGCGAAGATTCTGTTTCTAAGTTTGGTGCCGAAAGCGATAGCAGTGATAGCGAGTTGGTGCAGTATAAATACCATCCACGACGATCTCCATTTATGCTTTGGTATAACAACCTTTCTGATAACGAGCTTTTACACTTAATCAAAACTTGAATGATCCAAGGTCGACTGCTTTCTCGTTGGAACAGTACTAGTTAGTAGTTGTCATCGGTAATCAGATGCATTAACAGTGTATGCCCCGGGAGCAGAAAGTGCTTGAAAATGGGACGTACGTCGCAGAACAAACAAAGTCATTGCAGAACAATTTTCCTTTAATTTTATCAAACGTTTGGCTGATTCTTTTTCAGTCATAAATTACGATGTTCTGCAGTGCAAAGCACGCTCCTTTGCCACACTTTTTTTTTCTAGCTACGGAACAACCTCCCTACACCGCCCAAATTACCATAAAACCTTTTTTAAATAACTCATCTTCTATGTCAATGACAAAATATTTAACTTCAAAAGTTATCGACAGAATTGCAAATTCTGAAAGTATGCCTTGGTTTTTTAAATAAAGTAAGTTAATTAATTTTGATGTGCTTTATTAAAAATATGCAATACATATATAGCCGATAGTTGTGTTTTACGTCTTTTTGATTTTACTGCAGTTTTCAAAATTCGGACAAAATGCCTTCAGAACAGTTGCAATTGCGTGAAGTTCTGTTGCAGAACATTGAATCTAATTCTGCACCTGGGGTGTAGGCAAACAAACCAGATGGGGAAACGGGATTTTACTTGCTGTTACTCAAATGATCTCACGTGATAGATATCGGGGTTACATTATCGCCGTTTCGACAACGTTCGACGTTTAACTGGATTGGAGTTGACCAATCAACTATCACGTATCAAACCTTTTGATCACTATAATCTTTCTTGCGATTATTTAAACCAATAGATGAGGGTTATTCAGTCTCTATGAGTGTTGTAGGGGGAGAGCAATACCACACTACTCTGAAATTTTTTGACGCTCAAGGGGATAAAAGGTATACCATGCATTAATGATATTTTATTTATAATGATATTTTGAAGTCGAAGCCAACTCTTTCTGGAAGCTTGGGCCTTCAGGGCTCTTCACTAGTTCCATTATATTTTTTTGTCTACACCTTCATTCATGAATTGAATAAATGATTTTAAGCCGTAGCACGAAGAGATGCGATGTATTCGCAATGTTATTAAGAACAACCGTGAATGAGCAGAACCCTGCTGCGTAAGAGATTGTCTAAGTGTGTCACCCCTTCGTCAAGAAGCATTGACAACAGTTTGTTCTAAGACAAACGCAGGAAATTGTCACTTTCTCCTTCAGGAAGTGGCTCTCTTCGTAATCCAATTATCCACCGTTTCCGATTCGCATTGACATGAGAGTTGGAAAAAAAAAGAAGGGATTTGCATTGTTTAAAAGAAGAATTATAACTCGTCACCCCATCTTCAGGAAGGGATGGAACAAACCTTATACACGCTTTTCGCAGTAATTCATTGAATGGTGTGTTGGGCGAATAATCTAGTGCTTCCTGTTCAACCTGTGAATATCTTAATTTTTTACTGTCATTTTACTGACATTAAATTAGTCGAACATAATTCTTAATTTAGTCTAATTACGCATGATACGAAATATCTGTCTTAAGATAAATAAGTCCGATTGGTTGCCATATTTAAACAGATGGAAAAATCGAATATGTCGTTTCCTTCAATCAAAATCTATGTGTTTCCATTGCTTAACCCTTCGAAGAATTCGTACGCATAGCAACAGTCCCTTGCAACCCACAGTCTTCCTTGCATGAATTCTAATAAATTTTGACCTTCTTGACCAATAGAATTTTTTCCAAAGGATTGTGATCTAAGGAAATGAGCAATAGAATATTCCCAAAGACTTCTAATCTTCAGAGCAGGGCTATAGAATCGTTCCAAACGATTATATTCCAAGAAAAATGTAATAAAATCGGTTTAAAAAAAGATTCGATTCTCAGGAAAGAATCAATAAAATTTTTCAAAAGGATGTGGTTATTTAGCTATTATGGTGTGTTGTGAGGTATACTACTTCTCAGAAATACTATATAGTATAGATAAAGACTACTACTACTCAGAAATATTATATACTATAAATAAAGACTACTAATTCTCAGAAATACTATATAGTAAAAAAAGACTACTACTCAGAAATACTATATATAAAGACTACTACTACTCAGAAAATTAGTATATACTATGTCTGTGCTCAGATGGCAAAATGTAACAAGTCACTTTTTTTAATTTTTCGTTACAACAATTTTAAGATTCAAGATTCAACATGTGGTTCTGTGGTTTTTTGACTAATTACAATTTTCCACCTTTGTTTTCTCGTAAACTTAAAGAAAAAGATTTCCGACAATTTGCCGCCTTCAAACAACAACCCAGACTCCAGGATGGGAAAAGTGACAGTTTGCCATCTGAGCACAAATATTTAAAGACTATACAACTACTCATTAATACTATTTATAGACTACTACCTACTCAGTAATACTGTTTAAACTACTACTACTCAGAATACTATATATAAAGACAATTACTACTCACCATTAAATACTATATAACTCAGAAATCTCTTGCGACGCTCATATTATTAACACTCAATTGAGCAAAAAGAACGTTTTGAAAAAAGGTTAATCGTTTCTTTAGTATTGGTTAAAGTAAAACGTGCTTCTCTCTTGTGTATATATGTCAGTCATATCACAAACTAACGTTAAAAGTTTTAGAAACATTCTGGTGTTGCAGAAGGATACAGCTCTAATCGTATCACCTAGTATTCACTAGTAGTCACTAGATCGTAAAACAGTTCTAAGACAGTATAATTCCTGTCTTTTGCTTTTCTTCAAATTATTGTTTTCTCGATAGTGTGGGAAACTACTTTGAATGGAACAATCACAAAGTCGAAGGAGACAGAAAGTTCAATAGAAGATTATGAATTCATAATCACAAGTAAAATTGGCATAACTTGTGTACAAATTTCTGTACATTGAAATTTCAGCAACACTAATAAATAAATGTTGTTTTAAAATATGCAGCTAAACTTCTGGCTGACCTGATATATTTAACACAGAATTTCTCTTTTCATTGCTACCTAAAATTTTCATTAACTTATATTACTTCAGATTACGTTTTAAATTGCGTAAAACTACTTCATAGAACTGGGAAAATATATTCAAAGTTGTGTATATGGGGTGAATGCTTTGATTTAAAAGCAAAGTTTTGTTGCATGAAATTTTAGTGCAATCATTTTATTATGCATTTTTAATGGTGATTATTTTATTATGCAGTAAACTTTGAGGGAAATTTTGCCTGAATATGAAAACGCAGAATATTGAATATTTCCAAGACATTTCAAATATTCCTCTTCTGGGAAGCATAAGAAAACAAAATGTAAACGATCTTTAAAGTAATTCAAAAGGAATAGGAATTTGTTTGCTTTAAACTTAGTAACTCCACGAAAACTCATTCAACAGCTAAAAATAAAAGTAAATCATTTCAACAAAATGTAAAATAATTATCAATTGTATATTTATTAAAATTTTAACATAAATACGATAATCCAGTTTTAGAGAAGCAATATGGCTTAGTGCGCTTAAAATATTTTCATTACAAATTATCAAACATTTTAATGCAATAATTAAGTTAACAATCACTTTCAAAGACATGTTCTGACTACACTGTTAATTCAACTACCCCCTTCTAATGACATTCTCAGAACTCGCATTGTATTTAAAATTTAAAAAGCTTCACATATTAACGAACGCAAAAGATCAAATAAATAAATTTTAATGCACACATTAATTCTATAAGAATCTGTAAAAATTTCAACGTTTTTTTTTAAGAACGAATATCATTTGAGTTGATTTAGTGATTTGAAAGATTCTGTCAAATTTATTTACACATTAAAAAAAGAAAATGGTATAACTGGATGGCAAAACACATTTATTTCCTCAATAATTCAGATAATAATATTTTACCAATTCAAATATATAATGATAAAAAATAAAAACAAAACAATACACTTTTTCAGCTTATCAGATAAACGATACGACTAATTTCAATGTGGTGCCCCGTTTTTTAATTAGAATCTTTAAAAATAAATTTCATAATTTATGTATGAATACATTTCTTTCCTCATTACGCAGGCTTCAAACAAGCTTTAATTGGTATTTATATTGTATTGAATACCAAGTTGTAATGCTCCTAATACTTCATTTCACGTTTACATGTATGAGCATGCTTCCAGTCATCGAAATTAAATGCAAAAATAAAAGCGCAGGGTTTTAATGCATAAAATGTCTCAGGAAAATTCCAAAACAAATATTCCATAAAGCCTTCCGCTATAATTTCAATATCATCTTTAATTTCCTTCATTTAAAGCATTCCCTTGACCTTCGAGCGCACAATCCAACACGTTATACAAAAACGAACCTTTAGATTTATAACCCTGGGGCGAAAAAGTGGGCGAGAACAAAAAACGGTAACGTAAATTTTATTAAGCTTATCAAATAAGCAATACAATTAATTTCAATGAAACTTTTTAAAATTTAAACCATTAAAAATAAACTCCCTAAAATTTATGCATCAACACACATTCTTTTTTTCCGTAACATTCCGTCAATAAAGAATGTCTGTTTACATTATATTGAATACATGTTATATTGCTCCTAAAAATTGCATATTGGAGTTATTCGTTTTACATTTAGGTTACATTTATGGGCATGCTTGGAAATCAAACACATATCAGGAGCAGGGTATTTCCATGTCGAATGCCTCAGCTGAATTCCAAAACAAATATTCCAGTCTTCCGCTCTTGTTCTGGAATGGTTGTAAGTTGGAACATCCTCTTAAAGTATTCCCTTGTCCTCTGAACGCTTAATCTAACGAGTTAACACAAAAACGAACTTTTAGATTTATTACCCTGGGGCTATGAAGTGGGCGAGAAGAGCCGAAAAAAAAAACCGCGCTATTCCACTGATAAAAAAGTAGTTCCGGGTTTCGATACTGACGGGACCCGCAACATCTTCAACAAAACAAAACAAAAACAGATCGAAGAGAAAGAAATCCCACTCAAGACCCGTGTCCGCAGTCCCTTCTGCGACAACATGCCTCGGCAAAGCGAGACCAACTCCCGTTTCCCTTAATAACCGCTAATTGCGGGACTTCATTATGCAATCGCCTTCAGTGAAGAGAAGAGGAGATGGAAGGATTTAGGAAATACCGCTTACCTTGGTTTGATGCTGCTGTGTTGGGCGAACGAGTGGAATAGAAAGGCACAACCGATCGAGGCAGAAGTGAACGACCTTCTGCTGTTGGACAAACCTGTGGCCTGGGATGGCTTGAACTTGAGAGTCGTGTGTTTCCCTGAGGCAGCCACTGGAACAGCGCTGGTCAGAAGCAGAAAGACAAGGGCGCTCTGTGTTTGTTGGACATTTTTCCCCGGCTCGTAGGGATGGAAAGGGGAAAACTTCTGCAGGTGTTGCTAGGATAGGGTAGCGCAGGTGGAATTGGACGTAAAGGTTAGCATGGGAATTAATACGTCAAATTCCCTGCATTAAAAAAAATATGTAGCGTTTTAGGAGTTTCTGATGGATTTCACTCTGCCTAATGCAAATGACATATATTTCTCATCGATTGTAATGAAAACATACATGCATACTCGAATACATAAAACGTAAAAATGTGCTAATTTTTTGTCATAAAAATAACTAAATTATCAAACTTTTTTGCAGATCTCGTGATTGGCTGCATTTTACATAACCTTTACTTTTTACTTAATTTTGCTACTTTTATTTCAAAAGACACCATTGCAAGTGTACAATGTAAAATGTGCTTATCTTTAAAAACAAAAACATCACAATCCTCTCTCTTTTTTTTTTTCCTTATCATAATGATCCTTTTACGTAACAATTACATTTTTCTTTATTTTGCTGCTTTTTTTTTGTAGGCACCGTAGTACAATTGGTTTCTTTTTTTTATTTGATAAAGATAGATACATAATTTCTTATCACGTGCTTGGTAATTAATTTAACTGAAATATTTGTAACTGACCCACGCCATAAATGTTCAACTTTTTTGTAATGACAATGCCTTTTTTGCTGTTACTTGTTTTGTAATTATCAGCAGGTAATAGACGCAATTTTTAGTGTATTCCAGTGCTAGAAAATTCGCGAAATTATAATTCTACGCGCTGAACTACGCAAGCTATAAATATTCTCTTAACTATTTTTTCATTTGAATATTTCATTTTGTATTTTCACTAATGGTAGATAGCGAACGATTCTTGTAGCTAATTCTAAAATATCAAACGGCCTTAATATTGTATAAAACATTCATTATCCTTTATTGAGATCATTCTAATTCCACTTCTGTTATGTTTAGCAATGATTCTCTTTTCTCCAAATAAACTTTTAAATTCTTATTTATCTTAACAATATCATAACGTTCTTTTGGAGACAATTTCACTAAAAATAACATCTTAATCACACGAATTGTTTAATTATTTTTTAACAGCAAAATCCTTTAAGGGGTGGTGAAAGGGTTTTTATGGTGAAAGTCTGGTTGACCCCCTCTTGAAATAGTCAAAACTAAGTACATAAATATTCTAGTTATATTAAGGTGATAACTAAGTTAAGATAGGGTACATAAATAATATCTCATTTCATACTCTAATATATAGGAGTGCTCTAGAAGGCGGCAATGCATAAGAGCCCCACAACCCTTTAAAAAAATATAAATGTTTCTTAATACAGGGCGTTTCAAAACACTAAGAATTTTTTAGGGAGTTAATCGATATAAAATTAAGCTCCATTAAACAACATTTTTACTCAATTTCCGCGTCGGCATGGATTGGAGAGATGTCAACCTCGTCATCGGACCCAGGTTCAAAATGACGAGGTGTTGTCCTCAGATCTTTCCCTTCGGGATGTATCACTGACCGTTTCAAATAGTCCATTGTGTTGTACACTTGCGAAGTTAATTAACTACCTACCTTTACCCAATTTCACAGTTTGAAACAGTTGTACACTTAATTTTACAGTATGAACTCAAAATTGCAACCGCCGTCAGTAATGCACGTCTGACAGCATCGGTGCATAGATTGACGTACAAGGTCAAACAATGTCTTTTGTAGACACTTGAGGCAGCATCAGCCATGAAGTTAGCTTGCGAGTTAATGAAGGTCTCGTAAAGGATGTCTCTAAGGTATCTGTTGGGAAATAAATTAATGTATAAAATTAATGATGAATTGAATAGGGTGATCTTGGTGGTCAAGTGACAGGTCCACCCCGGTCAATTTATCAGCCCCAAAGTATAGTTAAAAAAAACCGCACACTAATGCGAAATATGCAAAAGCCCTGTCGTGCTGGTATGACCTTCAACGGTGAGGAGTCACAGAAACGTCGTTCAACAGTTCCAGCAACACTTCCTCCTGAAAAATGTAATAAATCCGCCCGTTGAGCCAGGTAGGCACAGGTTTTGGCCCGCAAAGATTTTAAAAACATTTTAAGCATAGTGGCCGTTAAAGGCTCAAAATTTACATACTGAATTAAAAAACTACCTCACTTCTGTAGTGAACATTCAATAACCAGTTTCTTCGTTCCAATAATTACACTTGTTATGTAACGAATCTCAAAGGTGTTGGGAAAAGGGAGACAATCTCTAATATTATAAAAGGAAGTGTTTGTTTGTTTGTTTCTTGTACGCAAAGTCCTGACGAATCTATGGCACATACAGTAATGGGATTTGGCACACAGGTAGTTCAAATTCTTTGCAATTTTAGGGTCGCGGAGAATTTTAAAATTCAATCTAGAACATTTAAAAATGAATTTAATGAAATTTAATTATTATTGTTTTCTTTGAAAGGGCAACAGCATAAAAGATCACATTCTAAATATATTTTTTTCCTTTTCCGTTTTCGATTTCAGCGAAAGACAGCAAAGAAAATAAAAAACATTTTAGCTGGCAATATTTAGTTATTTTTTGTAAAATCGGGATCATTCAAGATTTGAAATATGTGGAAAATTTGACATTAGATAGATACCTTATACATTTGATTTTCTTTTAATAAATAATTTTTCAATTAAATATTTATACTTTCGCAAGAGATTGTAACGTCACGCCGAATTCCTATTTGGTTTCGAAGCAAATCAACACCATGGGCCACTCCGTTATGGCTGTTATCCAATTTGCGAAGCAAACCATAGTTCATGATATTCATAATTTGTTTTGCGAAGCAAACCTAATTGGATTTAGCAGATAATTCATTCCAATAGGCTACGAATTTCCATTTGGTTTGCAAAGCAAACCAACACCACGGGCAACGCCAAATGGCTGTTAAACAATAGGCTACGAATTCGTAGCAATCAATGGCGGTTAGCAAGCAGTGGTCACACCTGACCCCACGAAAAGAATTGTCACGGGTAACGCCGTGCTGGCCATGCAGTGGCTAGTATTTGATAAGGCAGAAGTGAGACTAGAATTTAATTAATGCAAAGATAAGCCTAAGTCGAGCCCAGATTCATGCTTGAGAAGTCAATGAAAAGACGAGAAATTAGTGATGTCAGCGATAAAAAGTGAAAAATGATCTTGTTTTGGAGTAAAGTTTGTCGGAAGTCTTAACCATACACTATGGTCTTAACCCTCCTTGCGGTTGTCTCGTTGAGGTATCTCGTCATTAACAAAATTTGTTCAGATCTTGATAGACAAATTATCTCGACGAAGCCACTTGGAGGGTTCGATGCATGCTCCATGAAATAAGTTTGGAAGTTTAAGTTCTCTCTCTCTCTCTCCAAAGAGAAGGGTAATGGTGCTTGATAAAAATATATTAAGAGGAATTCGTTAAAAGTTCGTCCCAAATACATTTAGCTACAAGCTGCAAATATCAAGAATCAAACTTCGAATTTTATATTTAATGCGTATGAGCTGTTTCCATGTTTATAAATGTTTTTTTTAATTACGTTGAGGAATGGGTCGTATTGACCATTTCCCTTCGTGCAGCCCAATATAAACTAGTCTTTGAAATATAGTTGTCAAGAGGTAGAACATTAAAATTTGAGTTGGACATAGTAGCACAAACTGTCAAATGGCTAAAATTCATAGTCTCTCCAGTGGAACACAGAGGGCAGTCAGGAATGTCTTTCACACCAATCCGGTGATGTCCTTGGAGATAGTTATGTCCGTTTAAAAATATATATTTATACATAAATGTTTCCCCTTTCACTTTATTAATATAGAAGTACATTGGACTATAAACATACTTCGGAGGGACAAGTGATTTAAATCATTTGTAGATCATGGATATACGTACAATTTATTTTACAAGATTGTATAGGAATACAAATAAGAAATGTACTACACTTTTTATATAAATCCCCATATATTTATGTACCCGTTTCCAACACACTTTCAATTAGAAATTGTAAATGCATTTTTAATAATTATTATTGAAATTAGACACTTTTTAGAAATAAAGAACAACAAATATACTAATAAAATTTAATAAAAAATATTTAAAAAACTTCTCTAATGCATTGAAACTTATTATAAATGAATTTTTTTTTTTTAATTAACATCACACTGGAGCAACCACAACGGGCTAGATTTCCTTAATATAGACAAAAAAAATTGAATGTCTTTCAAATATATTCCAGGCCACGATAGCTCAGTTTGTAGAGTCCCGGAACGGTTACGCGTTCGAAACTCGATCCAACCAAAGATCGTCGTGTATGTATGGGCTGGTGCACGTTAAACCTGACGTTGTCTCACATGTAAGCACGTTGTTGTGGTTTGGAACTTTAGGGAGCAGGATGCCAGTTCAGGTGTTGACCTAGTCATTTGACCATGGTTGAAAATTACGAGGTGTTGTTCTCGGACCTTTCCCTTCAGGATTGAAACCGTCGATCATAGCCCATTGTGTTGATCCAGAGCGACGTAAATTCTATCTATGGTTATTTTCGGAAAATGCAAACTTTCCTGGTTTTATTGAAAACCTTTTTTAGCAGGATCGTACAACCACATGAAGTGCTGCAGCCGTGATTGTGAAAAAAGAGAGCCATATGTATTCGTTTAAAAGAAGAGTACGTAAGTATTTATATTAACGTCGCACTGGAGTAACACAACGGGCTATTGTCGACGGTTCAGGTAATTTGGAAATTTTTAACTAACGTAGTACTAGAGGAACACAACGGGCTATTGATAACGGTTCGGGATCAATCCAGTAAGGGAAAGATTCGAGGACCATATCACGTAATTTTGAACCCCGGTCAGATGACGAGGCAACGCCTGAGCTGGCACCCCATTCTCCAAACTTCCACACCAACTCAACGTGAGCACTTTCGGCCACTACAGATTTAAGGTGCCTCTTCACCATACATCCATGCACCAGGGCTCGAAATAAGATTTTGAAGCTGACAGCAAATATTGCTTTGAGCTTTTTTAAGCTGGCAGCAAAAGCTATTCAGCTCATGGCAAAACCTAAAATTTCCGTAATAACGGTAAATTGCAGTTGCAAATATTTCGCTATACTTTAAATCAATTGAATGAATAATGCAATGAGAAGAATAAAATACTTAATTTTTTGTGTAAGCTTTCTGGTATTTCATATGAAACCCTAAAATACATCTGAGATAAAAAGAAACACTCAAATAATATATTGTAAACGCACGTTTATTTCCTTACTAGTCACTACGTAGCTAGCCCGGCGTTGCCCGTGCCGTGATGTAAGTTATTAATAAGGTGTAAAATTTTCCGCGGATTTCAAATCCGTTCAAATTTTTAATCTATCTTTAGCGATTCCGATTTAACGAAAAAGAATCAACAATCCCAGTCAAAATGTTTTTTATTTTATGCTCTCATTCCCTGAAATAGAATAAGACAGGAAATGTAATGTTTCTTCTTTTTTTTTTTTAAACCCGAAGGGCAGAAGATGCAATTTGTTTCGCGTGACGTTACAATCTCCTGCGAAAATATAAAAGATATATTCAATTTAAAAATTATTTATTTGAAGAAAATCAAATTTTTAGGAATCGATCTATAGTAAAATTTTCAACAGATTTCAAAGCCGTTGAAATTTTTTACTCTATATTTAACGGTATATGAGATAGAATAAAGAACTAAGTGACTTCAGTTAAAGATTATTAGTTTTATCGTCTTGTTGGAAAATCTATCCTCCGCGCAAAATCAAAACGGAAACGAAAACAATAACTTTCTCCGCGATGAAAAAAACTTGGCATAGTTCCAAAGGCTGAAGTCAAGATCACGTGGGTAGAAAAGTCTAGATTCTGATGTTTCTTCTTTCGCGGAAGAAAGGCGTTGAAAAACCGATTCCATGACTTTCCCCCCCGTTGGTAACGAAGCATATACACCCAACAGGGATTTGCGAACACAGATAGGTTATAAGAACAATTGTTCTTGTGTTCTAGTTGCTATTTGTTCTAGTGGATGAAAATCGATGGATGACATTGCATGGGTTCTGATGCAATTAAGAATATGAAATATTGCGAGCTATTACTGAGAAAGAACATGAATACGAATAAAACTGTACAATTCGGAAGTCAGACGTCTTTTTCACCGGACGGTGCAGCGTATATTTTGAAACTTTATATTGCAATAGCCAATGCGTGGCTATCCCGGCGTTGCCCGTGATGTAAGGTATTAATCTATAAAAAAAAAAAAAAAAAAAAAGTGTAAAATTTTCCGCAGATTTCAAATCCGTTGAAGATATATTCAATTAAAAAATTATTTATTTACAGAAAATCGTATTTTCAGGTATCAATCTCAACTGAAATTTTCCGCAGATTTCAAATCCGTTGAAATTTTTACTCTATCTTTAACGGTCTAGGAGATAGAAAAAAGAACCGACTTCAGTTAAAAGATTTATAGTCTGGCTAGAAATTGATTCGTCCGCGAAAAATCAGAGCGGATATGAAAAAAAAAAACATTTTCTCCGCGTATTGCGGATGAAAAATCTTGGAATGATTCCAAACCCTGACTGCAAGGTCACACAGGTAGAAAAAGTTATCCGCGTTTGAAAAAGCGATGGAGTATAAAACTATTAAATTCATTTAAAAATCTTCTAGATTGAATTTTAAAATTCACCGCTACCCAAAAATTGCAAAAAATTCTGACTACCTGTGTGCCAAATCTTATTGCTGTAAGTGCCATAGAATCGTCAGGATTTTGTGGCTGCGAAAAAAAACAGACAGACAAATACTTCCTTTTATAATACTAGGGGCCCCCGGGGATTGCTGCGCAATCCCATTTGGTTTGCTTCGCAAACCAACACTCCTTTCACAGAGTGAAACTATCTGAATAATTCGTATTATCCTGATTTCACTTTCCGGTACATGACGTCACAGCGAGGGCTACGCCCCCTGCTCGCTTACGCTCGCCGACCCCGGGGATAGCTACGCCATCCCGTTTGGTTACCAATACTTCTTTCGCAAGTGATTTCACTTTTTTTTTTGCTTTAACACTTAATGCACCCTAAACTAATAGCCGCATGAGTAAAAAATCTTCTGTATCTTGTTCCCTGTACAATTTTAAGTAAACAGTGTTAATCTCCAAACTTTACGGTCTGTACTTTGTACTTTGTCGGTAAACTGTCTAAGAACAGAGGGAAAAAAAGAGAGCCTTTTTCCTCGACAAATAAAAAGAAATCGTTTTTATGGCAATTGCTGCTACGATAATTTTGATATCTGGCAAACCCGGTAGTCAAAAATGCAACCCACTACTGTTTGTGAAACCTGCTATGCGAACCGAAAAATACAAAATTTGTGTCACCAACTTTTAATTGCATCCAATTGAATTATTAACCGATTTCAAAAATAATAGTACCGTAAGAAAGAGTACATTCTGAGGTATACTGCGATATTTTAAAAATTAAAAACTAATAGCAATAAGATATAGATACGGCAGTTTTAAAAAAAAGTAACAAACCTGTCCCGATTTTTTCCGAATTTCAAAAAAATATTATCAAGAACCAAATTGAAGTATCAAAAAAAACTCGACGAGCTACAAAAATTTACTCTTTAAGAGAGGTTCTCTTTAAGAGGTACTCTTTTTTAAAAAATCTCACGGCTGAAGACTAAAAATTTGTACGTATTTTGCTCACTCGCGGAAGAAATTTCGCTTCTTCAATTTTGGCACTTAATAAACCCTAAAATAATAACCGCATCGGAAAAAAATCTTAATAATCGTCCATGGAATACGATGAAGAAGAAACCATGTTAATTTCGTTTTTTTCCGATCAGTACTTTCTCGGGAAACCGTCTAAGAATCGAGCTAAACAACACAGTTTTCAATTCTGCGGTGGCGTCGTCGTCGTCGGTAACTTTTTTTTAATATAGAGAGATTAGAGATAATCAAGTTTACGAAGGCATCAGTTTAAAATTAGGCTAGAGAAAATTGTAGTTGTTTCATAACTACATAGCTAAAAGCAAGGTCTGCGATCGTGCACGAAACCATTTCCGAACTGCTCGATCAGCTTTAAAATCTGAAAGCGAAGGACCATCTGCATTTATCCTCATTAAGGCACATGCTTTTTTTTTTCTTTAAATTTTTTTTAATCTCTACTATTTTAAAAGAAAGTGTTTGTTTATTTGTCTATTTGGGGCCGCAAAATCCTGACGATTCTATGTTCACAGTTCTTTTTTCTATTTCCAAGACCGTTAAAGATAGAGTAAAAATTTCAACGGATTTGAAATCTGCGGAAAATTTCAACTTAATACTCTCCACCACGGGCACGGGCAACGCCGGGCTAGCCACGCAATTGGCTAGTAGCTGATATTTGAAAGAGAAATATTGAATCATTCGCGGTTTCAAATACTCGCAGCAAAACTTGCCGTGAGAACCGTTGATACCCGCGAGACTTATTTCGAGCTCTGCCATGCACTGATCTTGTATCGAACCAGGAACCCTCCAATCTAGAGACTTAACCACCAGGCGACGGTCGGGGATCAAACTCGAAGGGATAGATCTGAGGACAGCACAACGTAATTTAGAACCAGGGTCAGATGACGAGGTCATACCTGAGATCATGTGAAGAAGAGGAAGGAGTTGAGTAAGAAAGGAACTGGCAACATAATCCCTTTTGGAATTATTTTTATCTGTGATAAACAGAGGCGGATAAAGCGGCCGCTTAGGGCTCCGGAATACGAAGGGTCACCCGAGGACTTAAAATGTCTTTTCATTAGGGTTCGAGGAAAGATGTGACAGTGTCTTTACAATGTTCGTCTTTAAGTGCAGTGAAAAGAGTTTATAACACAAGATGGTCAGCAAAAGCAGATGCTGCGTTTTGGTTTCTTTCTATATATTTTGGAAAACTCGGTATCACCCATATAAAAGAGGGTTTAACTGAAATTTGTAATTCAGAAGAAAAAAAGTTACCATAGTGGAGACAACTTCACTTATGAAGAAATAGACATATAAAACCGCCCTAATGACTTTTTGCGATCTATTGTACAAATAATAAACGTAATTACAGGTGGTTATGTACATTTTTCATTTTGATTTTTTTAGAAGATTTATGATTTTTGAAAGATGATCAATAATAAGGGGGGGGGAGGTTTTCTTTTCTGAACAACACTGTTCAGTGTACTTGCTTTTCTTTCTTGCTCCCTCTCTCTTTGACTAATTTGTTCAGCTGTATAAAGCATTCCTTGAGCAATGCGTATTTGAACTGGGTCTTGCTTTTCTATAGCTTTTTTTAAGCGCCCCCCCCCCTTCCTTTAATAACGAATCGGCTGAAGACTGCATCTCCTTTTGCTCTTGCCAGAGCTTTTACTCTAGATTCCATATTTGAAATTGTTTCTTTTCACTCGTGTAATTCTTTTTCTAACAATTCTAGTTTTCTTTCTTTCTATCTTCTTTTGTTTTCTGTTACTTTAATTTATTTTCCTCCTCCAAAAACTTGAAGTAGGATTTAGAAGTAAGTGTATGCCATACTCAAAAGCTTTTAGGTTATTGACACCTTCGAAATATTCTCAAATTCCTTTATTCCATCTCGGATATTCAATCCGACATTTAACATTTTTTCAGACTTCGACTTCTCTCCGGCGAGGATACGTTGTGAAATCGAGAATCCTCTCTCAACGTCACTATTACCATGACTGAGAGTAAGACAAGCTTTTTCAGAAGTGATGCTACATTTGGATATTTTTTTTTCACCAATTGCATTTATTTCTTTGATTATGATTCTCCATATGGTGATCAATTCTAACGTGTTTTGCATCTTTAGGAGATGCAAAGTCAGTTTGAAAAGAAGCCACACATCTCTAACTTTTACTTCATCGATATCAAGAAATGATATAGGGTTCTTGTAATATTGCATGTATACTTTACACTCTTTTTTTTTTTTAACTTCAACTGGTTGTAAACATTGAAACTTTGAGAGGAATTTTCCACTACGCAATGAAGTTTTTTTTTTTTTGAGATAGTTAAATGCTGCTAAAATAATGTGCCTGTATTTTATGTTTACAAGTAATTTGATCAGAACTTTTTAGATAAATGATCAAGTCCCTGATTTTTTTTGCCCAGAATATACCTTTGCTATAGGCAACAATTGCTAAGCAGAAATAACTTTATTCACATTTGTGTCCTTACAAATTCTGACTCCAAGTTTTATCAGTAATACCCACAATTCGGCGTATAAAATGTGGATAAGTGTTGAAGTTTTGAAAAAACTTCAGAAAAGGTTCAAATAGCTCAACACTTTCAGTTACAAATTGTAACTCAATTTTAATGTCTGCATATTTTAAAATTATTTTGTATTTCTCCGACTGCATCAGTGTGGCTGTTTAGATGAAATGAAGTCCAAAAAGTAATCAACAATTGCAGGCCATTGAGCTAATAGCCTTTCGGCAGCTGGTCATATTGTCAACCAACGTGTTGATGTATGTTTGACAAAGCTTTTGTTTTCGCATTTTTTTTTTGTACCACTCTAAAATTTTCCCATTTTAATGAGAATTTTTTGAAGAAAGTATAAATATCTACACTTAATTCTTTGGCCACTTCACCACAACACAATCATCGATATTTCGGTTCTTTTCCAAAAAAAAAATCGCCTTGCGATGAAAATAGTTCTCGTTTTTTGCAAAAATAGTTGCTTTTGACGATTTTTAATGTTAATTTTCTGAAAAAAGTCGCCTTGCCTTAAAAATAGTCGCATTTTTAGTTGCCTCTGGGAGGCCTGCCATTGCTTTTAGTTCATAACTGAAAAAGGTGAAACACACACAAATATGCTTCCAAAGAGGCTAACCATTTCCTTGGCATTCGCTATGAAATTTGTATACTTACCCTTCACAAGACTTTTTGTAAAATCAATCAAGCAAAATTCTACAAATTCAGACTGACATCTTGTCTAATATCTCCAGGAGATCGGTAGATGCCTGGTCCGAGAAACGTAGGTTCATTGTTGCAGGAAAAACCTTTGGTTGTCTTTACCATTATGATGTAATTGAATGCCCCCCCCCCCTGTCTGGATTCTTAGAACTCAACGTACATCCTTTTCTTATTTCGCTCGGCATTCTTCCGCCTTTTAGAAAATTAAACCTTTTTTTTTTTTAAATCAATTAAAATACCTTTATCTCCAGTGGTAACGGATGCAAGACCTTCGCGATCCTGGTAAAAGGAGCTCGCGTGACGTATGTAGTTTAGATTGGTTTAACAAACTATTTTCTTCTACAGATGCTTAACAATTTTAATTCGGGTACTTTAATTCTGTTTATTCAAATGGGGAGGGGGTGTTTAGTGAATTTTGAAATAAAAAAGATGCAAGCTGTAGGTATTTCCCTGCGCTTCTCGTTTCGATGTGAATTTATTTATTTTTTGATAACGATAAAAGAATGAATACAACAAATGAAAAATAAAAATACAATATAATATTACGGAGTTAATTTATTTTGAAGTTTTCGCGTTAGAATGAACGTCATTTTAAAAAGTGTGTTCCAGTGTTAATGAGAAATCGGAAAAAAATCAAATCAGCTGTGTTAGAGAAACATTAGAATTGAAATGGTATTTATTTGATTATTGTCTATTAGGTTTGGTTTATATCTGGTTTTCACTTGTCACTCAGCTGTCACTTTCTTGTTACACCAGGACCTATAGTTAAAGTAGATTTCAAACCCTTAAGAACCTCCATGCGTAAGCCGGGATTCGAATCAGTCCGTTGAACCGAGATCCAGATGCTCGGTAAAAGAATATCTCATGGTTTGTTTTCTTAAAACAAGAATCCTGGTATGAAAATAACACATATTTACCTTCGGTCCACGAATATATCCCAAAAATGATAGAATAAAATGATTTCTATCCCCAAATATATTTATAAAACTAAGCATTAAATACTCAATACCCCAATTAATTCTTTGAATTATAATTTAAAAAAATTCTTTCTAGAATAGTATTTAGAAATTTCTCCTAGAATAGTTTTTAGAAAATCTTTCTAGAATAGTTTTTAGAAATTCTTACTAGAATAGTTTTTAGAAATTCTTACTAGAATAGTTTTTAGAAATTCTTCCTAGAATAGTTTTTAGAAATTCTTCCTAGAATAGTTTTTAGAAATTCTTCCCAGAATAGTTTTTAGAAATTCTTCCTAGAATAGTTTATACAGAAATTCTTCCTGGAAATATTTCCTACCTATTTCTTTTAAAACTATTATGAAACATTCATAAAAATATTTTTTAACTTATCAATCACCAAAATAAGCTCTTTTCTGACAGATTTCTGGCTTCTCATTGAAATGTTTCATTCAAAGAAAACACTAAATCTGCATAGAAAATTAAAGTATGTAACTAAATATTATTTTACTAATAAGTTATATTAAATAAACTATTTGGTTCAGAAAAAAAAAAAAAAAAAAGGGCTACACTGTATGAGGTATCACTCTATTCTAAAATATAGAGATTTGTTGAAATGTCTCCAAGATTCAAAATTCCAATTATAAGCTGTAAAGAAACATGATTTGAAATAGAAAAATTTTGGACACCAAACGACAAGAATGTGCTATTTTAGTGCATTATACAAATAACTTCTAAAAACAGCTGTCCCAAAATTTAAGAAAAATACGATTAAAAATAAATTTATGTTCATGTTTCTCCCCTTATTTAACTCGTTTCGAAAATACAAAAATCGTATGTATGATTGCATATTTAAAAAAGTCAATTTCGGAAATTCAAGTTCTTCATATAAAACCAGCAGAATTACCAGGCATTGCTCAGGTTGAATAAATTAAATGTTGAAAAATTATCAAACTACTTCTCTTTCATAAATAAATGTAAGCATCATTTAAGTGTATGGAAAATAGCTTTTTATAACATTGTTTTACCTTTCTCATAGCTTCTACAATTTACTTAGAAACAAATATGTATACATGATATATCCATCCATATAACCCAATTAATATTCATCGTCCCCTTCTGCTGTAAGACAAATAACAAGCCTTTTTCTAAGGTGATTACTACAGAAGTCGATTTTGAGTTTTGGAGTGATTACACTTATCCTCTTCCGTTCATTTTCAGTAAAAATGGCAAATTTTTGGCGTATACTCTTAGTTATCCTATGAACAATGAAACTTCGTTTAACCGTAAGGGTCGAGACTGTGATGGTTAATCAAATAGGTGGATAATAGAAAAACCTTAAACAACCCACCCACATCCATTGCATATGAACGAATAATAAAAAAATGCATGTTTACAATCTGGAAACACACAGTACATACATGTATTTTATTTTTCGTGTCAATCTGGTTACTGTGCAGAGTACAATATGTGTGCCTGTATGCACTAGTAACTTTTAACAATGGACCTATGGTTAATCAAAGTTTCACTGTAAATGTTTTACCTGTGGCATTTTTTCACCTGGTATGCAATGTTTGCAAATTTTATCAATGAGAGGATGGTAAATTGATTTGTCACGGTTTTCATAATTAATTTATTTTGAAGCAAAGGCATTTTTTTCTTTAAAATTCCATTCAGTGGCATGGGGATTAATGAAGCTTGTTTGAAAATTAAAGGACAGATTAAACAAAGCAAACAACCGATTACAATTTTTCAAAAAACTGGTCTATTTTACAGCGTTTTTAAAAAGAAAATCACTGATTTCAACAAATGCATCTAAGTTGTGGAAGAACAGCTTCAATTTGTAGAATAAGCAACCACGATTTGCTGTCACTTGAGACAAACAATTTCAATTTTTCGACATTCCCAACTGAAATTATTCCAAGATCAACAAAGTCTAGTTTAAAATTCCCTTTACTCTAACAGACATTCAGTTTGAAATCGAACCTTATGGTACTTTTTAAAATTCAGATTCGGTTTCAAATCAGGGCGTCTACTAAATTTCTGTTTTTGGGGCATTTTGGTGACCTTTAAGGGACTTTCGAAAAAAATAATAAATCATCTGATTTTATATGATTACATGGGTTAGTTAAATGCAATTATGTTTTGTGCATTAAATGAAGTTAGTAAAAAAATTATAAATCAATTTGTGTATTTAAAAAAACTGTCTCTGAATGTGGTTGGATAGGGGGAGTTGCACTATTTTCATTTCAGTTTGCATAATTTCTGTCTTAATTGTTCAATTTCATTTGCACTATGCATTATTTACAATTTTTTTTTCATTTGTTTAAGTTCATCTGCATTAGCCTTTTGTTTACGCCTTAAAAAAAATTGATAAATTTTCTGGACAAAATTTATGATTTAGGGACTTTTGAGACTAGTTTCCCCATTTATGGCATATTTTCGGGACCAGTAGCCTTGAATGGAAATCACATACCTATTTCGAATTATAGATTTAGTTAGTTCTATCGAGTAGTTTTCAATAACACACATGAAACATGAAAACGAAATGTATATTTAATTATTTTAATCATCTTATTATGAAAATCTATAAAAAAAATTTGAAATTTATTCGTACTATAACGTATGATTATCTGTTTTAATTATAAATTAATGTAACCCGTCTTATTTTAAAGTAACTTTTTAACTTTACTAGTCATTTTAAAATAAGAAATTACACACCTTACTTAAAAAAGTGTTTGGTTTTGTACATTTTTATGAAACAGCATTCCACAAACCATTACATGTTCAACCAAAAACTTAAAGAAAGTCGGTTGAAATATACATATAATGCCAAAAATTACCCACATTAAGTGATATTTTGCAGAAAATAAGTAATTTATTAAACTCCTAAATAATATATCTGCAGTAGGTAAAATACTGGAACACATAAATACAAGCAGAAACGAAATTTCAGTCAGTTTAAAATAAGTTACACACCTTATTTAAATAGGTTTGGTTTTGGATATTTTATTTATTTTTATGGAACAGAATTCTTAAAACATTAAGTAATAAATCAAATAAAACAGATAATAGGAATTCAACTTTGAGTCCTCTTTCAAATCTCCTCAATCTTGAAAGAAGTCGATAACATTTTAATGAAATCATCTGTTTAATGATTTGATAAAATCACATAATTTTATTTATGTATTCTATGTTTCTAGACTATGTTCTCCTTCATAATTTTATGGAAACGAAACTATTTTTAAGCTTTATTTGCACAGTAGTTAATCTTTTCTTATAAGTGTACATTTTAGATAAGTGTAGGTCAGAAAAAAACTTTTTTTTTTTAGGTTTTTGAAAATTCTTGGATCTATTCAAAACTAGAGAAAATTACAGTATTTGGATCCTCCTACAACTAAACATTTTCAGTAATATAGAAAACAAGTCAATAGTTTATATAGGAACAGTAATAATACATTATCAGTGCCAGCATAGGGAACAAGTTTTTATTATATCTATGACATAATAGAAAATTTTAAACAAAACACAATTTTAAATTTTATCGTGTTCCCTGCCACATATACCATTTACAGTACGAACTGAAACTCATGTCCAAGCCAAGTGATGATTTTGTATAGTTTCAATAATAAGTAATAAAGTTATATGTTATGTGGCAAAATTAATATTTTCAATAAGTAATAAACTTATTATTTGTTACATTGTATAACAATATATTTTCAATACTTACACAAGTATTAAGTTAACAGCTCACAAAAGCAAAAAAAAAAATTATTGGATACTTTTTACAAACTATTGTGTAACTAGGCTTTCAGTACACTAAGCCTCAAAATCAACTTCCTCTGAAGATGACTTGGTATTGTTAAGCAAGAAAACTAAGAAATGTTGTAATTAAAAAGATAGACACTTAATTAAGAGACATTAAGATATTCTCTGACAAAGTTTCCCTCTTTAATGGTTAATTAAATATACAAACTGACATAAAACCCTTTGAAGCATTTTTATTTATTAAACTCTTAGTAACAAACAGAATATACATGAATATAATTCTTAATTGATCGTTTTCACTATGGGAAAATATTCGGTGGAAAGCATGCAACTCCAATTGGAATTTTACTGTAACATTCAAAACTGTATGCTGAGATTGGACCGAAAGCAAAAACAAATGCTTAGATATAGAGAACCTTCAAAATCAGCTCCATTTTCTGTAGTTTCTTTCCCACAAAGACCATAATCCTAATCATTTTTAGCTCTACGTTAAAAAAGTTCAAAAGGCCTAATTGTGCTTAATCTTATCCACTCTATATGTATGATTCAAATGCCATCTTAAAGAGTAAGATGGGCATTTACAAAGACCGAGAAATGAGTAGAATGATAGACATACACAAGGACCATCTGGATATTATCTCCACTGAATAGAATAGTAAGCATGATAAAAAGGAAGCTCAGTGCTAAAGGTACCCATTGCACATAACACTTGACAAATCACAGAAAGAAACCATTAGAAGCTGAAATGTTGGGTACCATGATTGGCTTGTGCTAGTTAGCATTTTGTGATTTCATCGTAAACTGGATAGTTAAAATATTTCATTCGATGTGAAATGTCAATTCTTGCCAGAGGCATGGCTATGGAAATGAAAGGATCAGAGACCTGTAATGTCATGTCTAAAATAGCTATTTTCAACCTTTTCCATTTCATGTTATTAAATATTGAAACTGACATCTGACTCAGTTTTACATTTAAAAAAAATCGTCATTTTGATTAAGATTTTATCATTTCAGTCCTCATGAATTAAAATTTTTTCTTGTCAGGGCATGGACACTACACTAAATTGCAACAGTGCAATTATATTTTAAATTCTAAATGGAATTCATAATCTTAACCATTACAGAAACAGCAGGATTTAATAGTATGATTCTGGGAATAATTTCAAGTGAAAAGAGTTTATTGTAACATTTCTGGTTTAATTTGTCATTTAGTCTGTTGATGTTATTTTGAATGGTGCAGAGGCTCTATTGGGCCAACCTGCAGCAAACACAAGACAAGAATGAGATAGAAAGAAATAAAGGTAGAAGGGTAGACAAGGGTAAAAAAGGTTTGGCCTGTCAGATATCATTTATTAACATTTAAAAGCAAATGTTAACAATTTTATGATAGTATAGCACAAGAAAATAATTTCACAACAATTAAATAAATAATTTTAATTTCTTCAAACTTTACATAATTAACATTTACAAATATAATACAAAAATAAAACAAACCCGTTATTTCAAAATACTCTTTGAATTCGTAGATAAAATTCAAGAACTTGACTCTTTTCCCACAACAGAAAATACCAAATCGAAATTTTCTTTATAAAGATGATGAAGGTTGTGTAGTTTCATCCCAGATGGCAATTCCATCACACTGGCATAACCTCTTTGGATTTTTGAAAAGTCCTGCAGATCTAGCAATAATTGCACAAGCAAGACTGAAAGATAATTGCTTGAAATTAGAAGCATTTCAATAGAATTTCAATTTGTATTCACATCTTTAATATCCCTCCTCTCTAAAACTCACTCTTAAAGTAAAAGAAAAATTATGTCCTTTTTAAGGCTACATTTTAGACGAATTACTTTTGTACCTACAGGTCAATTTATTGTAAAGAAACTTTCAGAAGTGTTTGCTTGTGTTTTGTACATACCCAGTTTTAAAAATAATTTTAGCTAACTTATATAAATATTGTGACCTCAAATCTTTATGACATTTGGGATCTCAGACAACTATTACTGATATTGGTTATTGAAGGCAGGTGAAATATATAAGTCAGTGTTATAGTAAAAATAATGCCTTTAAAAATTTTAATAACTTTAGGCAAGCATTATTTTTTAATTTAAGGACAACATATTAAGTCTTTTTAGGGCCACTTAAAACTGAAATCAATAAACCCTTCTTAAGGCCTGTGGGTACCTTCCACTTTAATAACATGCAAAGTAACTTATACATGTCTCCACAAATGCTTCTACCACTTCTTTAAATTTTGTTACTAATGTCAACATGTATACATTTTCAGACAGCAATGTTCTTTTAAAAAATTTTAATATATATACCAAACAAAATTATATAGACATAACATTCGAAGCATAATACATGAAATATTTACTATTGGCAAGTATACAGAGAACTTCATTCAATGTTTAATATCTTTTCTGATATTGAAGCACATGATGTAAGCAAATTAAAATTTATGCATGATCAACAAGACATGCATATTCCTATTTATCAACAATGATATGGTAAGGTAAGTTCTGACAAATTAATACAAAGGTCTTCCGGTGTTGGCCTGCAAGAATTCAGACAAAATGTGCAAGTTTACTAGTGCAGTTAAACTATTGATTAGAGTTATATGCACAATCATTTAATGTCTGAATAGGTAGGTAGTTGAATTAACATCGCACAGGAGTAATGCAATGGGCTATTGGCAGCAGTCTGAGATCTATCCAGAAGGGGAAAATCCAAGAACCTCTTGTAAATAAACACTCCAAACTTTCTAACCATGCCAACATGAGGACATTTGGGGCCAAGAAATATTTAATGTGCAACAGCTCAATTGCACAAGACAGTCTTTGGTTAGACCGAGTTTCAAACTCACAATGCTTCGATTGTGTCTGAATAGGTTATCTTTTAATATTGTAAATCTTAAACAGAAATTTTCAAAATAAAATACTACCCATGTCCAGAATTTCCATCAATTTTAGATGACTGCCTCTCTGTTTTTCCCAGATCATCTCTATCAGCAGTAACAGCAATGGACCTTCCAATAATGTCATGTACTTTTATAATATGATCATGGATTCGAAAGCTTGCACGCCCATCAGGAGAAGCAGCTATGTTACCCAAGTCACCATAGTGCTAAAGAAAAACAAAAAGTTTACTTTTCAGGTCAGGCAAACTTAGCATTAGTAAAATATCAAGAAAACAGAAGGGCAATCGAGAAAGTATATGAAAAATTTTCATTGAATTATAATGCAATTGCTATGTTATGTTGCAATACAGTATGATAGCTTGGTTTCTTTTCCCACTCATGTCACAAGGTGTCAAGATTTAAATCAACATTAAAAATCTTGATTTTAATCAAATGATTTTTTTTTAATCACTGATTTAAATCACAACTAATGTCACATTTTTATAACTAAGTAAATACACCATAAAAAATCACAGAAGTGGTCAAATGCTTTAATTTTTCTGCACTCATGGTGATTTCAGCACTAATGACTACACAGCTCAGAGGGAACTGGGTCAATTACTGCATATTATAAAAGATTGCAACAGTTAGTTGTAACTTATTAGAATATACTATATACTATATACTGAAAACAGTAATGTAAACACACATGACAGAAATCTAAATATCAGGAAGAGTAAGTAATGTATAAACCAGGGTGTAAAAAAATCATGATTTAAAAAAAAAATCAATTAATCGGATTTATTTGATTTAAATCGGATTAATTTGATTTAAATAAGATTTTTCTATTTAAATTTCTGCAGGCCCTAAACACTGTTTATATAATAAATATATATAAATTTGTTAAATAAAAAATTGAGTTTGTGACATGACATGTAAACCAATATTTATTTTAAGTAAACAATCAGAATTTGTGACAGGGTAAATCAATATTTACTTAACATTTATTTAACTTTAAAACACAAGTTGACATCCTACATAGTTTTCTTTGAGTAAATTACATCATCATATTAACAAATTTATCAGCAAGTGTAAGTGACAGACCTAAACTATAGTCTGAGAAGTGGAATAGAGGACAGAAATAATCAGACTATAGTAAATTCTGATAATAAAACTGCCGAGCAGCAATAATAAATGGATTTTCACTTAGTTTAATTCATATTGGATCTTCCTTTTTTCGTGCTGATATTTTAATGGCTGTGTGTGAAAATGTATATTTCTACTCTTTAATCTCTATTGCACACCACAAGAATAAGCTAATATAGGGGTTCCCAAACTTATCCAAGTGGTGGCACCCTTAAGATAATTATAATTTTCTCACGGCACCCTGGTCATCATGTAATATTTATCTCTGTTATATTATTTCATATTAGTAACACTTTGAAAAAGAAATTAGAGAAGAACATAGACATAATTAATACAACTCGTATTTAAAATTCACACACAAACACTTTAATTTTACTTAATAAGAAAACATAGGTTGGTGAAAGTATAAATAAAACATATAAAATTACCTTCATCATGCTCTTGGTTGGGGAGTGAACCGATTTTTGATGAGTGACCTTAACCCTTTTTTCTGTTGCTTAGAAATAGTTTAGATTAGAGTTACGGGCGCTACGAAGCACCTCTCATCTCTCTACGCGGCACCCCAGGGTGCTGCGGCACACACTTCGGGAGCTAACTAACAAATGCCTCAAAAACTTTACTTCCCACTTGTGTTTTTTTAGCTAATAAAATCAGTCACCTCTTTCGTTTATAAATTTGAATCAAACTGTTGTATACTTCCTTTAAGTGTTTATATTATGAGTGCTGTTAATCAGAAATGTTTATACATTACTCTTCCTGGCATTTAGGTATATGTCATGTGTGTTTACATTACTGTTTCCAGTATATAGTATATTCCAATAAGTTACAACTGGCTGTTGCAATCTTTTATCATATGCAGTAATTGACCCAGTTCCCTCTGAGCTTGGTGTAGCCATTAGTGCTGAAATCCCCATGGGTGCAGAAAAATTAAAGCATTTGACCACTTCTGTGATTTTTCTATGGTGTATTTACTTAGTTATAAAAATGTAAGATTAGTTTTGATTTAAATCAGCGATTTAAAAAAAAAATCATTTGATTAAAATCATGATTTTAATCGTTGATTTAAATCAAGTGATTTAAATCTTGACACCCTGGTATAAATATTCCTGATTAACAGCACTTCATAATATAAACACTTAAAGGAATTATACAACAGTTTGATTCAAAATTATAAACTAAAAGGGTGACTGATTTTATTAGCTAAAAAAAAAAACACAAGTGGGAAATGAAATTTTTGAGGCAATTGTCAGTTAACTCAGGGGTTCCTAAAGTGTGTGCAAGAGCACCCTGGGGTGCCACGTAGAGAGATGAGAGGTGCCGTGAAGTGCCTGTAACCTCCAATCTAAGCTATTTCTAAGCAACAGAAAAAAGGGTTTGGTCACTCATTAAAAAACCGGTTCACTCCCCAACCAAGAGCATGATGAAGGCAATTTTATTTGTTTTATTTATATTTTCACCAACCTATATTTTCTTATAAAGTGAAATTAAAGTGTTTTTGTGTGAATTTTAAATACTTTTAGTTGTATTAATTATGTTTATGTTCTTACTTCTCTTAATTTCTTTTTCAAAGTGGTACTAATATGAAATATGTATACATATGTAATAATATACCACAAATAAATATTACATGACAACAAGGGTGCAGTGAGAAAATTATAATTCTCTTAAGGATGCCACCACTTGGATAAGTTTGGGAACCCCTGTGTTAGCTTATTCTTGTGGTGTGAAATATAGATTAAAGAGTAGAAATATACATTTTCACAGACAGGCATTAAAATGTCAGCACGAAAAAAGAAAAATTCAATATGAATTAAAACTAAATGAAAATCTATTTATTATTACTGCTCGACAGCTTTATTATAGGCTCTTTATTTCTGTCCTCTATTCTACTTCTCAGACTAAAGTTTAGGTCAGTCACTTACACTTACTGATAAATTTGTTAACATGATGATGTAATTTTCTCAAGAAAAACTATGTAGGATGTCAACTTGTGTTTTAAAGTTAAACAAATGTTAAGTAAATATTAGTTTACCATGTCACAAATTCTGATTGTTTACTTAAAATAAATATTGGTTTACATGTCATGTCACAAACTCATTTTTTTATGTAACAAATTTATACATAATTATTATTAAACAGTGTATAGTAACAGTATATAATTCGTAATTTTCCCTGATTTTTTTAGACAAAACTACATTTTCTGACAATTCCAGGTTTTCCCTGACCCATGGGAAACTTGTGGCACAAGGCCCAATAGTGGAAAAGCTGCACCAAACACAAGATTAAATAGGATTTAAAAGTAACCAGAAGAATAGAAAGGAGTCTAAAAAAATATGCACGTTACAAACAAGAAACACAAAAAACTAAAATAACGCTTGAAGGAGTTTAATTATGAAACAGAATTAAAATATAATGTATTATATAAACAATAAATTCCAGTGTTGCAAAAAGGTAAAGTGATGAATGTGGTGGGTGATCCAACAAATTGGATAAAATAGGTGATGTGTTGAAAACAAGTCGAGGAAACCGTCCAAGACCAGAACAGGATGTTAAAATGTGACTAATGATAAGAGGTTGCTGACAACGCTGGGATGATGATGCGGTTTCACAGATCAATAAAAATCAATGTGACTCTAGAGTAGCTGTTGTGAAGAGGAGTTAGAAAAACATCTAGATGGAAGTGACGGCCTGAGTGAACTGGTCATGTGGATGTTAAAAAGTTTGTTTTGTTTTGCTCACTCCAGTCTCTTTGCGCTCTTTTATTTTCTACAATACACGTAAATACGAAGGAGATTGGGTAAGGAATGTGAATAATAAATGTTCATGTTCACTGGGATGGAAAGACATTACAGTAAGCGAAGGTGTAATACCAAAGTGATATTACATCTAAAACATTATCTTCATATTGAACAAATCTCATTCCAAGAAAAAAAAAGTGTAACTCAAGAAATGTACATTTAAAATCAAGTCACAGGAAGCAACAATATCTGTACAGAAGAATAGCATCACAGAAGTATCTCACATATTGTAATTCTAATTGCAATATTCTAACAACTTCACAAGAAAATGTAAATAGAATGGGGAAATTTTGTATTTTTTTAAAACTATAATTGTCCCCATTTTAGCAATTTTTTTATCGTTTTCTGTGGGAAATTAATGAATATAGCAAAAGGTACATTTGTTACAAAAGCAACATTGTTACAATGAAAGCCAATGATGCAGAAAGTAGGTGCTTTTCAAAAAATGTGTACTTTAAAAATAATAGTTGTGTTACTTTATTGAGGGCAGTGTATCAATAGAAACAGTGAATTTGTCTAAGAGAGCTTTGTGAGATGTAACAATAATAAACCAATGAAAGTTCTGATGTAATGGTTGTCACACTTGAGGGAAAGAAAAAGTGGTTTATGTGGACAATTATGAATAATGTAGTACTAAAAACAAAAATTAACATGAAAGTGCAAATTTTTCCTAAACGATAAAATCTATAAAAAAAAACATAACAAGTTCCTTAACAGGTTTTATGAAAAATTGAAAATATTTTAGATTGGATTTCAAAAAATGTGGTATTTTTCAAAGTGATTATATAAAGTTTTCTTTTCACTAAATGTTTAATATTAGTTATAGTTTAAATTACTATAGTTTAAAACTGGTACTTGTTAGTAAAATGGAAATAATATTTCAAATTTTACAAAGAATATTTGTATTAAATTTTTTAAACAAATCAAGTTATTAAAATTGTTGTAACACCAGAAAATGTTTTTCAAAATAAACGAAAAGGAATGGCAAGAAATTACATAGGGTCTCTCTCTCTCTCTCATGAAAATAAATAGAACTTTTTTACTTAGAACTAATTATCTTAGAATAGGAAGAATGGGTTAAAGAATATATATTTAAACAGTCAATCAATTAAATATTTTAAAAATTAATAGATACAAAATGTCTCAAGAGAAAGACAAAACTTTCTCAATTCAAAATGCTGGTAAAAGTAAAACTTTTCAAAATTTCTATAAAGTATACAATATTATTATTATTCTCAACAGGGTATGAAAATAAATTGTGTTTTGATTTCAAAAACAGATTTATTTGTTTTGAATCAAATTTTTTTATTTTAACGTCTCAATGTTAAATTTCTTAGGTATGAGATATGTGTGTGTGCAAATCACAGTATAGTTTCTAGATAGTATTGATTTGTGTAAAACATTAATATATATAGATAGATTAAACAATTAAAATTATCATCGAGTCTTGTTACTTTTATTTAATTTTGACTGTTTTTCATAATAGAATATACTTAAAATTTTAAATTAAATAATCATCCTTTAAATAAGGAAAGGAAATTTGATAAACCTGTTCAATAATATCTTAATAAGTTCAATACAAAATTTAGTAGTATTAAACTTTTACTAAATAACAAGTACAGAAGTAGCTGGGGTGGCAAGATGGATTTATGAATATATGTCTTATCTACTAAACAAGCACAAAAATCTAAATGACTCACTCATTCAAAATGAGATACATGGAATGCAATGTTTTAGTTAAAGAGGAAATACTTTTGTGAATACTAAGAGGTTCTTTCTGTTTTAGCTCAGTTGATATTCTTCCAGAGCATTTACTAAATGAACCAGGAAGTGAGGAACACCCAGTACTTGTTTTTAACATACTGAAAACAAATGTTAAAAGTGTTGATTTCTTTATCAGAAATGGCTAATCTGCTTATGAAAGGACATCAGTTTAACCCAATTCAACCTTTCCATGAGAAATACTCAAAATTAACAGCACTTTGGGTAATGTATGAATTGACCTCAAACTCAATCTGTTTTCAAGAGCAAAAAGAAAATGTGTTGGTCAGTTGTTATCCCAACATGGTTTCCTTCAAGGGCTCTTAACCTCTTGCGCCCTCACAAATGGAAGTAAATATTTCCATTCAGATACATAAGTTGTTAAAAAACACCTACATCAAGAATGCCCCTAGCAACAGGATCCCTTTAAAAAAATTTTATTGTAGACTAAAACATAAGGGTTAAATATTAAATAAAAGTAACCAAATATGCAATGATTCTATCTCTATTAATAGATCATTCTATCAGAAAGGATGCAGAGTTTTAAACTCAAACTCCTTGGGTCCTAAACTTTTTTTGTTTGGGGCCTGATCCCCCTCCAACATGAAGGATAAATATTACAAATATGCAGATAATGTCAGAAATTATTCATACTAACAAAATTAAGAGTTTTGAAACATGATGAAGTGGTGTTTTACTTCCATCATTCCAGTTATTTTCAGTTAAAAAAGTATCATTCTTCAGATGGTAATGAGTAGAAGCAAATTTTGAAACTCGTCACAGGTTATTTCATTTTTAAAATCATTACCAAACATCAATAAAGAAAAAAAAGTTTAAGTTTGATTTAAATCACGATTTTAAAAATAAACATCACTTGATTTATGTCCTGATCCTTATTGTTAAAATTCCATTACAAAAACTCTTCTAATGAATGAAATGAAAAAAATTCAGTAGTTTTGTTTTCCAACTTACACAGTAAAACAATAAAAAATACAATTACCCTGTTCTGGTCTTCTCTACCTCCATGGTCTGACCCAGTTGGATTAAAATGGGGCCCAATGCTGGAGGAAAAAAATGTGTTTATTAGAATTTGCAAAAAAATAAAAAGGTTTGGTGTATTGTGTCGGATAACCCAAAAATAAGCTATACAATGAACCATTCTAACACCCCATCTAAAAAATGAACATATTTATGACACCTATTTATATGGTACAAGACATGCATTCCATCAAAGGTCATCTTATTTTTTAAGGGGGAAATCTGTTCGAAGATGCAAAAACTCTTGAATGCAGAGTTCTGGTATCGTGAAATTTGTACAGTTTACTCTAATTGGAACTTCTAGGTCAGTCATACTATTTTCTCCTCACTACATTGTTCCTACAGAACCATCGAAGCAAAATTTAATATAGGATATTAAGCAAGAAGAGATCAATGAACACAATATGTTAAAAGCTGTCACAGATCAAGCAATTGGAACAGGAAAATACTCAAATACATCAAGTGCTGAGAAAACCAAGGTGTAACTAAAAGAAATTATTCTTTCTGGGTTTGAATATTATGCTAGAGAAAGTATGATTTATTTATATGTTTAATTTTTGGTAAAAAAGTATATTCTTTTGATCACATTTCTATTTATTCAAGGCAGAATTCATTATGCACTTTAAGTGTATTATAGTATAGCACAAACTGGGAAAAGTTAAACGGCATAAGAGTACTTCAATTTTCATTTTTAAGTTGTATATCTATAAATGTAAAAATCAGACACATAATAATTCTATTCATTATGTAATTTACTTAGAGTAAAGTACAAGTCCCAGTTTCACGTTCTGTAACACTCATGTTAATAATTCATCCTAAACAGTGCATTTAAGATGACGAAACATATAAAAAAAAAATCAATCTTAATAACACAAAGTCTTAAAATCAGATTACTAATATTTAAGAACACAGCATTTTTCAAAATTCATGCAATTTACAGCTAAAATTTTTAGATATTTATTCAGAAATAATACAAAAAACACATCAGTTTAATTGATTAGAAAATATATATGATAAAAAGAATAAGAAACTACAGTGAAACCTCTCTGAAAGACCACCTCTCATATAAAGATCTTTTCTTTCGGGGCTACATTTTTTAGTAAAGGCTCATTGTTAATTTCCCCTCCTTTAAAGGACCCACTTATTTCCCCATCTCCTCCCTGAAAGGCCACTTTTCAGTTGACTTTCAAACTGAGCAGCCAAGTTCTACGCAACACATTGCATTCTAAGCTCTTGCTACAATGCTGCTTGCTCTCGAGTGTTACAATGATCTGTCTTAAGACTGAGAATTGTCTTATAGAAAATCTCCACAAAGCCAAGACTAAAATTTATATTAAAAAATTAACTCTACAACTATTTGTAAGAATGAATGACACTAAATTCGAGATTTCTTTATCTATTTTAGGAGCTCATTCCCATTCAGATGGTGAGATTCCCCCAGTTAAAACTTCTATTTCATAACAAGAAACTAGTTGAAATCAATAGAAAGTTCACTATCTGTTAGAGATACTAAAATAAATCATTTGTTTACAAGAGATCAAAGAATGTTTAGGAACAAAAATTGTTAATGAGACATAGTTAAAATAAAAGCAAACTTCAATTATTACCTTCTTTAAAGCTGTATAGTCATAAATTATATAAAAAAAACTAATTAAATAATTTTTTTTGTATATTTTGCAGGAAACTTGCTTTACCCATTACCTCTATTTAGAGACCGCCAATCTGAAAAGCCGATTTCTTATGGTCCAATGGGTGGTCTCTTTAGAGAGGTTTCACTGCAATAATTTGGATTCAACATGGTTATTAAAATTCAGACAATCACCTTAAAGCAAGGAAGTAAAACAAACCCTAAATTTAAAAATATATATATTTTCACACAAAAATACAAGTACATTTATTATAAAAAAACATGAAACAACCTTTCACAATCCTTAGATAGATCCCCATATTCATGAATATGAAGTCCGTGCTCTCCCGACGTAAGACCGTCGATTGTACCATCAATCACACACAAATCTTTTCCAGTTTGATGGAATCTGATGACACCAAGAACACCAGTACAACTTTTCAGTTCAGCAACTGCAGATTCTAAATTATTAGACCCTGTAAAACATATAAACTTTTACACAGATGCACTAAGCAAAGGTGGAAACACAAAACAAGCAGTAACAGTCTTATTAGGTTAGTTAGTTTTGTGTTTTTATAGCAAGGGCCATGTTTGGCATAAATGCATACAAGAAAAGTTTTACTATCACAGAAAAAAGAAATACTCCCAAGGAGGAATCGAACCTCCACAACGAGCCTACAACTCGTAGGTTGCTAGAGCAGCGGGCGAACCCACTGAGCCATAGTAAACCTCGTTTCATGTGTAAAACCCCAGGTTGACAGTTCAACTAGACACAAACTAAAGTTAAAACTAAAACAAAGTCATAAAAATTTCCCAGTACTTGTCATTAATAAGAACCGGAAAACTCAAAAGAAATTAACGTAAATGGATGGTAATAGTAATTTTAGTTAACGTTGTACTAGAGTAACACAAATTGACAACGGTCCGGGATCAGTCACTTGAGTGAAGGATCCGAAGTAAATAGATGGTTAAAATGAATTAAATGTTTATACACAAATAGAAATTTAATGCATTGAACCTTCAGAAAAAGTATTATACAGCAAAATAAAAAGAAAATTCACATTAGGATCATGACATTTAGGCCTACATTGTATTGCAACTATTCACAATATTACTTCTCAAATCTTGAGTACTGGAAATAATAAAATCCTACCAAAGCCTTTTAAGACAGCCTTTTTCCCTGTAGATTCAATAGCTTCCTTGATAACTTGAGAAGGAAATGATGTTTCAACAACAACGCTTTGTTTTTCAACATCAATGTTGATTAATTCAACATTTGACAATTTAGATAAAACTTCTTTTACTTTCGAAGCACAGTTGCTGCATGACAAATTCACATCAAATTCAACCTGAAATTCATAAAAAATTATTGAGACAAGAAATATGCACTAAAAGCTGTGTATTTTTACGTGGTCACATTATCGAGACTAAAATTTTTAAGCAAAGTTAAGTAAGCAACAGTAAAGTTGAGTTTTATGGCGTTAAGGCCATATTTAGCGAAGCTGCGCCGTCTGTTAAGTTACAGCAGTAACAAAGTTACGTTTTCTTTAATTTTCAATTAAAGCTCAAATTTACAACGTTGTTTTTGAAAGGGAAATATTGAAATATTTCATATATGCTAACAAAGTGATTCAATTAATCAATTAAAGAAAATTTTAGCAAAAAGACCAGAAGTATGGCACATCATAAAAGAAACTTAGAGAACATTTTGTATTTCAATGTTAACCATATGAGAATTTTTCCAAAAAAATAGTATTGTCACTAACTCTGGATGAATTTGTAAGAGAAGAATTTTCCATCTTGTTGAATTCGCAATTTTCGGAAAATGTTTGTTTATAAATACAAATATATCCGCCCATCAAATGTTGCCATACAAAACAAAACTTTGAATTCTTAAAATGTCATGCTTCCAAAGGTTGATGTAGAAAAGTAACCCACGTCACGACTTAATAAACATCGACCTTAAAATGAAATAGACGGATCATGTGGGCGGAGTCGATGTCGTAAGATCTCTGAAGGGTAAATCACAAATGGACTTATCCGATTGGCTATGGAAGCGCAGACTAGTGTTTTTAATAACGGTGGATAGACACGTTAACCAATTAATACTTTAGGATTCATGCTTTTACCCACAACCACGTGACACATCTTCAAACCAAGCAACTGGAAGAAATAACTTGAAACTGCGGTCGCCTGCTCCGTCTATTTCATTTTAAGGTCGATGTTAATAAACACAATCACATTTTAAAGGTATGAATGTAATTAGCCGTAATTTGAGAAATATTTAGGTTTTACGGTTCGAAATGTCGGTATTATAACTAACGTCGTTGTGGAACAACACATCACATTGGGCTATTGGCGACGGTCCGGGACACTCCGGGTACAATCCCCAAGGGAAAGATACAAGACCACGTAATTTTGAACCACTGTCAGATGATGACGTCCGAATAGAAGGGTAACAAATTAGCAATTGGTTGCAAGTTCGAATCCAACAAAAGCCCGTCGTGTACAAGTAGCTGGTGTACGCTAAATATGTCGTGATCTCAAATGTCCTCACGTTGGAGTGGTGTGGAAGTTTGGAGAGTGGGGTGCCAGCTCAGGTTTCAAATCGTCAGCTGACAGTGGCTAAAAAAATTAATTGTTGCAATGTCTCCCTTCCGATTTGATCCCGGAGAGTTGCCAATACATGTATTGAGGTGTACTTATCCCGGACCGTCGTCAATAGCCCGTTGTGTTGCTCTAGCACTACGTTAACTAATAATTACCAATTATTGTTCATAATCTCAGTTGAAAAAATGTTTCCAGGAAAGGCTCATATTTTGATTGAAATTGAATTGTGTAGTGCAAATACTATATTTAAGTGCAGATTCCTCTTAAGCTTATGACAACTTTGTAACCTTAGATGAGGGATTCAGCACGTTTTCTAAAAAATGAACAGGAGTTATAGCACTATCAAATCTAGACGACTTATTTTGAAGGTGATTTCAATTCTTCTTTATGAAGTATGTCTATAAAATTATCACAAGCATCAGTAATGATAGCGTGTCACTTTGTAACCTATTTAAAGCATCAGCTATTGGTTTTAACTGGTTGAATATGCTTTTTACCTTTGTACAAGTTAAGGTTTTTGTTTATTTCATTGTTACTGTCCTCAATTTTATCTTCATGTTCGTTCACAATTTACTTATGAGGTCTTTTGGTTATAAAGATTTGTAAGCAAATCATATTTGAGTTCCATCTTGTTTCACCTGGGATTTGTGAATGAGCTGAGACAGCATACCTTTTTAGTAAACTTCCAGGATGTGACGGTCAATGAAGAATTTTTACACTTTAACGACATGTGCCATATGTGAATCAGTACTTACATCCTTACCAAGGAGATTTAGGAATTGTGAAGCCCAACCATAAACTATTGGTATAACACCTTATAAATGAATTATTTCTTCTTTAAAATTTAATGGAAATTATTTTACTAATAGGTTATATTGTTGTAGTGGAAATATAATGAAGATTTACAGAACTAGGGGGCTCCGCCCCCTGCTCGCTTACGCTCGCCAACCCCCGGGGATTGCTGCGCAATCCCATTTGGTTTGCTTCGCAAACCAACACTCCTGTCACAGAGTGAAACTATCTGAATAATTCGTATTATGCTGATTTCACTTTCCGGTTCATGACGTCACAGCGAGGGCTTCGCTGCGTCTCGCTTACGCTCGCCGACACCGGGGATTGCTACACAATCCGTTTGGTTTGCTTACTCAAACCAATACTTCTTTCGCAAGTGATTTAACTTTTTTTTGCTTTAACACTTAATGCACCCTAAACTAATAGCCGTATCAGTAAAAAATCTTCTGCATCTTGTTCCCTGTACAACTTTAAGTAAACATTGTTAATATCCAAACTTTACTCTGTACTTTGTCGGTAAACTGTCTTGAGAACAGAGGGGAAAAAGCCAGCCTTTTTCCTCGCCAAATAAAAAGAAATCGTTTTTATGGCAATTGTTGCTACGATAAATTTGATATCTGGCAAACCCGATAGTCAAAAGTGTAACCCACTACTGCTTTCGGAAGCAGCTATGCGAACTGAAAAATACGAAATTTGTGTCACCAACTTTTGATTGCATCGAATTTATTTATGAACCAATTTTAAAAATAATTGTACCGTAAGAAAGAGTATATTCTGAGGTATACTGCAATATTTTTAAAATTAAAAACTAACAGTAATACTATACAGATATGACCATTTTAGTTTTGTATCGGAAGTTACGATCTGAAAGTTCCGAAAATTGTATGACCAACTTTTAATTGCATCGATTTTATTTATTAACCAATTTGAAAAATAACTGTACCATAAGAAAGAGTGTAATGTAATGTATTCAGTGATGTTTTCAAATTTAAAAAATAATGGCTTTTGCCGTAGACAAAACGGTTTTAACAATAAGTACCGAAAATATCCAAAGATTCCGAATTTTGTATGACGAACTTTTGATCGCATCCAATTTAATTATTAACCGATTTCAAAAATAATAGTACGGTAAGAAAGAGTATATTCTGAGGTATACTGCTATATTTTAAAAATTAAAAACTAATAGTAATGAGATATAGATATGGCAGTTTAAAAAAAAAGTAACAAAAATGTCCCGATTTTTCCTGAATTTCAAAAAAATATTATCAAGAACCAAATTTAAATTTCCAAAAAAACTCGACGAGCTGCAAAAATTTACGTTGAGAGGTACTCTTAAAAAAAAACTCACGACTGAAGACTGAAATTTTGAATGTGTTTTGCTCACTCGCGGAAGAAATTTCACTTCTTCAACTTTAACACTTAATAAAACCTAAACTAATAGCCGCATCGGAAAAAAATCTTAATAATTATCCAGGGAATACGATGAAGAACAAAGCATGTTAATTTCATATTTTTCCGATCAGTACTTTCTCGGGAAACCGTCTAAGAATGGAGCTAAACAACAAAAATTTCAATTCTTCGGCGGCGGCGGCGGCGGTAACTTTTTTTTAATACTAGGGGGCTCCGCCCCCTGCTCGCTTACGCTCGCCAACCCCCGGGGATTGCTGCGCAATCCCATTTGGTTTGCTTCGCAAACCAACACTCCTGTCACAGAGTGAAACTATCTGAATAATTCGTATTATGCTGATTTCACTTTCCGGTTCATGACGTCACAGCGAGGGCTTCGCTGCGTCTCGCTTACGCTCGCCGACACCGGGGATTGCTACGCAATCCGTTTGGTTTGCTTACTCAAACCAATACTTCTTTCGCAAGTGATTTAACTTTTTTTTGCTTTAACACTTAATACACCCTAAACTAATAGCCGTATCAGTAAAAAATCTTCTGCATCTTGTTCCCTGTACAACTTTAAGTAAACATTGTTAATATCCAAACTTTACTCTGTACTTTGTCGGTAAACTGTCTTGAGAACAGAGGGGAAAAAGCGAGCCTTTTTCCTCGCCAAATAAAAAGAAATCGTTTTTATGGCAATTGTTGCTACGATAAATTTGATATCTGGCAAACCCGATAGTCAAAAGTGTAACCCACTACTGCTTTCGGAAGCAGCTATGCGAACTGAAAAATACGAAATTTGTGTCACCAACTTTTGATTGCATCGAATTTATTTATGAACCAATTTTAAAAATAATTGTACCGTAAGAAAGAGTATATTCTGAGGTATACTGCAATATTTTTAAAATTAAAAACTAACAGTAATACTATACAGATATGACCATTTTAGTTTTGTATCGGAAGTTACGATCTGAAAGTTCCGAAAATTGTATGACCAACTTTTAATTGCATCGATTTTATTTATTAACCAATTTGAAAAATAACTGTACCATAAGAAAGAGTGTAATGTAATGTATTCAGTGATGTTTTCAAATTTAAAAAATAATGGCTTTTGCCGTAGACAAAACGGTTTTAACAATAAGTAGCGAAAATATCCAAAGATTCCGAATTTTGTATGACGAACTTTTGATCGCATCCAATTTAATTATTAACCGATTTCAAAAATAATAGTACGGTAAGAAAGAGTATATTCTGAGGTATACTGCTATATTTTAAAAATTAAAAACTAATAGTAATGAGATATAGATATGGCAGTTTAAAAAAAAAGTAACAAAAATGTCCCGATTTTTCCTGAATTTCAAAAAAATATTATCAAGAACCAAATTTAAATTTCTAAAAAAACTCGACGAGCTGCAAAAATTTACGTTGAGAGGTACTCTTAAAAAAAAACTCACGACTGAAGACTGAAATTTTGAATGTGTTTTGCTCACTCGCGGAAGAAATTTCACTTCTTCAACTTTAACACTTAATAAAACCTAAACTAATAGCCGCATCGGAAAAAAATCTTAATAATTATCCAGGGAATACGATGAAGAACAAAGCATGTTAATTTCATATTTTTCCGATCAGTACTTTCTCGGGAAACCGTCTAAGAATGGAGCTAAACAACAAAAATTTCAATTCTTCGGCGGCGGCGGCGGCGGTAACTTTTTTTTAATACTAGGGGGCTCCGCCCCCTGCTCGCTTACGCTCGCCAACCCCCGGGGATTGCTGCGCAATCCCATTTGGTTTGCTTCGCAAACCAACACTCCTGTCACAGAGTGAAACTATCTGAATAATTCGTATTATGCTGATTTCACTTTCCGGTTCATGACGTCACAGCGAGGGCTTCGCTGCGTCTCGCTTACGCTCGCCGACACCGGGGATTGCTACGCAATCCGTTTGGTTTGCTTACTCAAACCAATACTTCTTTCGCAAGTGATTTAACTTTTTTTTGCTTTAACACTTAATACACCCTAAACTAATAGCCGTATCAGTAAAAAATCTTCTGCATCTTGTTCCCTGTACAACTTTAAGTAAACATTGTTAATATCCAAACTTTACTCTGTACTTTGTCGGTAAACTGTCTTGAGAACAGAGGGGAAAAAGCGAGCCTTTTTCCTCGCCAAATAAAAAGAAATCGTTTTTATGGCAATTGTTGCTACGATAAATTTGATATCTGGCAAACCCGATAGTCAAAAGTGTAACCCACTACTGCTTTCGGAAGCAGCTATGCGAACTGAAAAATACGAAATTTGTGTCACCAACTTTTGATTGCATCGAATTTATTTATGAACCAATTTTAAAAATAATTGTACCGTAAGAAAGAGTATATTCTGAGGTATACTGCAATATTTTTAAAATTAAAAACTAACAGTAATACTATACAGATATGACCATTTTAGTTTTGTATCGGAAGTTACGATCTGAAAGTTCCGAAAATTGTATGACCAACTTTTAATTGCATCGATTTTATTTATTAACCAATTTGAAAAATAACTGTACCATAAGAAAGAGTGTAATGTAATGTATTCAGTGATGTTTTCAAATTTAAAAAATAATGGCTTTTGCCGTAGACAAAACGGTTTTAACAATAAGTAGCGAAAATATCCAAAGATTCCGAATTTTGTATGACGAACTTTTGATCGCATCCAATTTAATTATTAACCGATTTCAAAAATAATAGTACGGTAAGAAAGAGTATATTCTGAGGTATACTGCTATATTTTAAAAATTAAAAACTAATAGTAATGAGATATAGATATGGCAGTTTAAAAAAAAAGTAACAAAAATGTCCCGATTTTTCCTGAATTTCAAAAAAATATTATCAAGAACCAAATTTAAATTTCTAAAAAAACTCGACGAGCTGCAAAAATTTACGTTGAGAGGTACTCTTAAAAAAAAACTCACGACTGAAGACTGAAATTTTGAATGTGTTTTGCTCACTCGCGGAAGAAATTTCACTTCTTCAACTTTAACACTTAATAAAACCTAAACTAATAGCCGCATCGGAAAAAAATCTTAATAATTATCCAGGGAATACGATGAAGAACAAAGCATGTTAATTTCATATTTTTCCGATCAGTACTTTCTCGGGAAACCGTCTAAGAATGGAGCTAAACAACAAAAATTTCAATTCTTCGGCGGCGGCGGCGGCGGCGGTAACTTTTTTTTAATATAGAGAGATAGAGAGATAATTAAAAACTAACAAAACAATTATACTTTTGTAGCCTATATATAAACACTTGTGTATCTCATTCACCATTTCTCCCTAACATGGTTGCTGCTATAGCCTTAAATGTTTATGAAATCTGAATTTTTTGATGGAAATCAGCGACCATATTGGACTACGATGTTCATTCCGGTATTTACCAGTTTACCTTACTGAGATGGGAAATATTAGTTTTGGACAAGAAAACACCTACCCTGATTGCTGCACACTGGTTGAGAATTATTGATCTAGATATTTAATCGATGTACAACACATAAAAACATAGTTTCATCCACAATTCGAGTCTCTCGTGCACTTTATTAATTTAAAACAGGTGTTATAAAAGTGGTTGGTTTAGTTTGTTCTTTCAATATTCCTCAAGTTCCGGCTTATTCCCCAAAATTCCCTAGATTATTCCCTTCTTCCAAAATTACGTGTTGTCCTGGGAAAGTTTCCTTCGGATTTGATCCCGAACCTTTACCAACAGCCCGTTGGTTCGATCCAATACTACGTTAATTAGATACCTATCTAGGCTACGGCCAGGAGTTGCGATGACTTTGAACATGGTGGGTCTTAAAATAAGCAAATGTGGACGTTATCAACGCCTCTTGCATTGGCTCGTTTGGATGACTCTAGGATTAACTACCGGCGGGTAGCAAATTCAAATATTAAAAAAACTGTCGTGAACTAAAGGGTTTGGTGCACGTTAAATCCGTTGTGACCTCAAATGTCCTCGCGTTGGGTTGGTGTGGAAGTTTGGAGAGTGAGGTGCCAGTTCAGGTACAGCCCCGTCAAATGACCGTGTTTCAGAATTACGTGCTGTCTTCAGCTCTTTCTCTTGGGGGTTTGTTTAGAGTGGGGTGCCTGCTCAGGTGTGACCTCGTCAGACCGTGGTTCAAAATTAAGTCACATTGTACTCGAATCTTTCCAATCGGGGCAGATCTCGAACAGTCATCAATAGAGAATAGAGCATTGTGTTGTGCTGCAGTGTAAACCCCCCACCCGTCAATTTAAAAAAAATACCAAATAACCTTGGGAATGGGAATTATTAGTTAACGTCGTACTAGAGCAACACAACGGGCCGGGATCAATCCCTTAAGGGAAAGATCCGAGGACAACACCTCGTAATTTTGAACCACGGTCAGATGACGAAGCAACACCTGAGCTGGAACCCCACTATCCAAACTTCCACACCAACCCAACGTGAGGACTTTCGGCCACGACAGATTTAAGGTGCACCAGCCGCCTCTACACCATACGCTTACAAACATCCATGCCCGGACCCGGATTCGCACCAGGAACCTTCCGATCTAGAGGCTAACACCTTAACCACTATGTCGGTTGGTCGGCCCAAATAACCTTGAGGGTTTAATCTCGGGCCATCGTCAATAGCCGGTGGGTGACGTCAGTGAGACATTAGGTATGGTAATGTAACTTTAATTAACGTCGTACTAGAGCAACACAACAGGTTATTGACAACGGTCCGGGATGAATTCCTTAATGGAAAGACCCCAGGACAACACCACGTAATTTTCAACCACGGTTAGATGACGTAGCAACACCTGAACTGGCACCCCACTCTCCAAACTTTCACACCAACTCAACTTGAGGGCATTCGGCAACGATATATTTAAGTTGCACCAGCAGCCTCTACACCACACGCTTACAAATATCCATGCACTTACACAGATTCAAACCAGGAACCTTCCGATCTAGAGGCTAACACCTCAACCACCAGATTGGTTGGTCGGCCCCAGTTTACCAACAAGTGTTGAATGTGGGGTGTCAGGTCAGGTGTTGTTCCAGTCCTCTGAGCGTGGTTCAAAATAACTTGGCGCCCTCAGATGCGTCCCGGACCGTCGGCAATAGCCTATTGTGTTACGCCTGATACACCCCGCACAAGACCTTCTGTATTTATTGTGGAAGTAAAACTTCAATTTATTTTTAGCATCATCGCTAAAACATCAATATTTTATCGAGTTATAAAAGCTGATTAATGTAGGCCCCTAATTCATTTCTCTTCCAAAAAACCCTTTTACATGCTTTACTTCTGTATGGCTTTGTTCTAAATACTCGATAAATAGAGTTATAAATTTACTAGCATTTGAGAATTTTTTTTTAACTTTTCGCACCTCGGCAAAAAAAAAAGTGACGTAACTCAAAAATAAATTTTTTTTTATGTTGTCATTGAGAAATATGTATGAGGTACCTCAACGTGTTATATTACTATTCTATAGAATATAATAGAAGTTACTCCCATAAATACTTACCTAAAATTTAAAAGCTTATACTATTTCAATAGAAGTTTTATAGTATCCTTTAAGTTGATGTTTTTCAAATTCTGAAATTTTGAGTTGTCCCTTTTCTTGTCGGAGTGTGATTTGTTGGGCTTTAATAGTCAATTTAACTTGTCTGGTTGTAATGATACATAACGAAAATTTCGGATGATGCAGTTTTTTTCCAGTTTACTTACACAACGTTCCGATGCTTTCAATTAAGTGTAGTCTGATACTTGAAGATCATGAATAGTAGACCTTGCTTGTATTCAATATTTTAATGATACGCAAAGATTTTGAACTATTCCAGGAGAAAATTATTACGTTTCTAACGTTGAGAAAGTTCTGACATTCTTTCGGACCCACACTTCCAAATTCATTTTCAATATAAAAACATGAAAAATTGACCAATTTCCTACTCTGTCCTTTTTAAAGCATAGGTTAACCTTTTGACTACGGCTAAATGTAATAAGCACGATTCTTTTTTCGTGCGATTCTTATGACTTTAAAGTACAACTGCTGTAACGGCCGTAGTCTAAAGTATTTATTGTACCTAGAAATTCGACCATTTTTACAATTTTTTCCAGATTACCAAATTAATTTGACAACTGATTTCACTAAATACGAAGTTTAAAACATTTTGTTTATTAGTTTAATTTGTTTTTAGCTTTAGTCTATTAAGTACGGTTGAAAGATAATGAATAAAACGAAAACTCTTAATTTTTTTTGGTATGTTTAACGATTTTTAATCAAATTCTTGAATATTTGCTCTCCTAATATTTTTACGAGCCACCGTATATTAGGAAGTGTTTACCTCCGATGCATAGTGATATCGTAGTACGACTAGCAAAATTCGAAAATTGAATTTTTATTTTACAAAATTATTTAATTTTTGGTGACTATTTACTTCTAATTCACGATTTGGGGATATAAACATGGTGATAAAGTTAATCAAACTCCTAATTTTTAATAATCCAACCTCTAATTATATTATTATATAGTATTTCTATCTTTAAATCTGCTCAGATGGCAAAATGTTATAACTTGGTAACAAGTAGCCGAACCTAACTCATCAGTAACTTGGTCTTAAACTTCATCTCCTGCTGGCAAGTGCCGACCAACCGGTATAGTGGTTAAGGTGTTAGCCTCTAGATCGGAAGGTTCCTGGTTCGAATCCGGGTCCGGGCATGGATGTTTGTAAGCGTATGGTGTAGAGGCGGCTGATGCACCTTAAATCTGTCGTGGCCGAAAGTCCTCACGTTGGGTTGGCGTGGAAGTTTGGAGAGTCGGGTGCCAGCTCAGGTGTTGCTTCGTCATCTGACCGTGGTTCAAAATTACGAGGTGTTGTCCTCGGATCTTTCCCTCAAGGGACTGATCCCGGACCTTCGTCAATAGCCCGTTGTGTTGCTCTAGTACGACGTTAACTAAGTTACCACTACCATTACCTGCTAGCAAGTATTAGTAACGTAGGAATTTAATTAACGTCGCACTGAAACAACACAGCGGGTTAATGGTTCAACACCCGAAGGGAAAGACGAGGTAATTAATTTGGTAATTTTTTAGTTAACGTCGTACTAGAGAAACACAACGGGCTATTGACGACGGTCCGGGATCAGTCCCTTGAGGGAAAGATCCGAGGACAACACCTCGTAATTTTGAACCACGGGAAAGACGAGGACAACAGGTAATTTTGAATCATGATCAGATGACGAGGCAACACCCGAGTTGGCACCCCACTTCAATCTCCCACACCGCAAAAAAAAAAAAAAAACACGAGGACATTTAAGGAAACGTCAGATTTAACGTGCATCAGCCCCTATGAACACTGTCTTTGGTTGGATTTGAACTTGGAACCCTACGGTTGCAAGTCCGTTACTCTTCCAACCGTGATACCGCGACCCAGCAAGTATTAGATGTGTACTGCCCGATTAAAATTCCTCTTCACTATTACTTTACGCCCTACAACGAAACTTCGGCGTTCAAGTCAAAAGGACAAGCTTCTCCAAGCGTAAGACAGAACAGTAAAACCCACGTTTCTATAAATACTTTAAAAGTGGGTGGTAGCACATCAAACGCAATAATTTTTTTAATGAATTGCACGAAATTAAATTAAATTAAATTAAACTTTTAGGGTGCTGAATTTACATTGCACTGGAGAAACACAGCGGGCTAGTGGCAAGGATCTAGGGATCAATCCTAAAATGAAAGATCCGAGGATAACAGATCGTAATTTTGAACTCCGGTCAGATATCGAGGCCAACACTTGACCTGCACCTCACATTCCAAGCATCTACACCAAGCCAACGCGAAGACATTTGAGGTTAATTTTTTCCCGGTCTTGAAAGCTCTTTAGAGCAATTAACGTCAAATGGTTGCTTGCAGCAACTAACCACGACACAAATATTGTTGGTTATCACTTATTAAATTATTGGAAATCTCATTACTTTATTCAATTTCCAAAGAATTTAGTTAAAACTATGCCATAAGGATAACCATTTTCATGCAGTTATTTTTAGCTCAAGAAACTTTTAAGTACCCATCTGTTTGTGAGAAAAGTTCAAAAGGTAATTACAAAATATTTCATTTCAAAATAGATATTTACAGGCAATGTAACCGTATTGCGTAATCCATCGAAGCATATTTCAACTAGAAATGTACATTTTCTGGCAACCTTTAATTTTTTCCCTCGATATTAATAAACGGTTAATTTTCTCGTTTGAGTTTTATCAGTCTAAAACCATTCAGGCCGAGTCTAGGTAGAAAAATGTAAGCAAGATCGTTAGAAATGTTTTGGTCAAACGACCCCTCTAAGACAAGTGCAATCCAAAATGATGTCAGAATTCTTACACTTTATGCATTAAGTGGTATCTGACGTAAGCTAAATTAACACTGATTTTGTCAAGGTAATTGGCAATTTTTTTAGTTAACGTCGTACTAGAGCAACACAACGGGCTATTGACGACGGTCCGGGATCAGTCCCTTCGAGTGAAAGATCCGATGACAACAACTCGTAATTTTGAACCAGGGTCAGATGACGAAGCAACACCCGAGCTGCCAACCCAATGTGAGGACTTTCGGCCACGACATATTTAAGGTGCACCATCCGCCTCTACACCATAGGCTTACAAACATCCATACCCGGATTCGAACCAGGAACCTTCCGATCTAGAGGCTAACACCTTACCTCTACACCTTAACCACTATAGATTTTGTCAAGGCAAATTACTAAACATTAACATGCTAAACCTTGACGCTATTTTCATAAAATATTCGTATCACTAGTGAAAAAGCACTAAAACTTACGAGTTTTCACAATTAGGTTTTATTTACTTTACATTTCAGATAGAAGTTTTAATTAATACTAATTATAAAACTAAACTTCATACTATAGGTACATAACCAATATAGGCATTTTAAACTTTCATTAAACCAAATTATATATAAATCAAGGTAAAATATTAAACTTTCAAAAATCATTTTTATTTTTGCCAAGTATTTTGCAATGCACAAAATACTAACATTCACGAATATAACCTTGTTAATACATACAATATTTTATCCACAAACTAACAAAATTAAATAGCGCAGAAAACATTAAAATCTTATCATTGATGAATAGGCATACCAAAGCAACTTGCATAACAGATGCATTTGAGAATAAAACTGAAAAGAGTCTTAAAGCAATATTAATCTCATTGATTTAAACCCCAATGTAATTGAGCGTTTTTTGGACATATTGATAAAAGGAACATTACCCAATTCCAAGTCACATCGAAAATTCTTGTGAAATTATTCTACTAATTTTCTTTACACTTCAAGGATGGCGTAGTGCAATATGTTCTTCTCTGCTGGTATAGCAATGAAAAGTTACTTCACAGATGTGGCAAGCTAATGGATGCTCTTCATAGTGCCTATTTTCTTTATGCAGTTTCAAGTCATCTTCATTGGCATAGCTTTTTAGACACATATCACACTTAACACGTTTCTTCAATTCTTCTGTACTTCGATGAGCATTAAAGGACATTAGATCAGTAAAAACCACCGAACAATCTCTACATTTATATAGCTCTCTAGAAGGATGCGCTTGCTGTATATGTCGTTCTAAGTATTTTCTACCAAACCTTTTATTACAGAAAATGCACGGGATGTTTTTATTTACTTCGATTTTACGCGCCATTTCATGCTCCTCGTCACAGCTCATCTTCAAGTGTTTTGCTAGGTCCTCTTCTAATAAATACGGACTCAAGCAATCAAAATTAGAACCAGACTAAGAGTATCAAATTCAGCAAAAAGTAAGCTTGTCAAGACATACACGAGCATCTTAATTTTACAAACATTTTTAGATTTTTATACCTGAAACCTTCGATGTGGCTTCACTTCAATTGAAGTAAAATGTTTGAATCGGTGAAATATTTTTTACACATACTTTTATTTATTTATTTGCAGTCGACCGCCGACCAACCGGTATAGTGGTTAAGGTGTTAGCCTCTAGATAGGAAGGTTCCTGGTTCGAATCCGGGTTCGGGCATGGATGTTTGTAAACGTATGGTGTAGAGGCGGCTGGTGCACCTTAAATCTGTCGTGGCAGAAAGTCCTCACATTGGGTTGGCGTGGAAGTTAGGAGAGTGGGGTGCCAGCTCAGGTGTTGCTTCGTCATCTGACCGAATTTCAAAATTACGAGGTGTTGTCCTCGGTCCTTTCCCTTAAGGGACTGATCCCGGACCGTCGTCAATAGCACGTTGTATTGCTATAGTACGACGTCAACTAAAATTACCATTAACTTTACCATTGCAGCCGACAAACCGATATAGTGGTTAAGATGTTAGCCTCAAGATCGGAAGGTTCTTGGTTCGAATCCGGGTCCGGGTATGGATATATGTAAGCGTATGGTGTAGAGGCGACTAGTGCACCTTAAATCTGTCGTAGCGAAAGTCCTCACGTTGGGTTGGTGTGGTAATGGTAATGGTAATGGTAATTTTAGTTAACGTCGTACTAGAGCAACACAACGGGCTATTGACGACGGTCCGGAATCAGTCCCTTAAGGGAAATATTCGAGGACAACACCTCGTAATTTTGAACCACGGTCAGATGACGAAGCAACACCTGAGCTGGCACCCCACTCTCCAAACTTCCACGCCAACCCAACGTGAATTGGGTTGGTGGCTCATAAACAGCCGACCAACCGGTATAGTGGTTAAGGTGTTAGCCTCTAGAGCGGAAGGTTCCTGGTTCGAATCCGGGTCCGGGCATGGATGTTTGTAAACGTATGGTGTAGAGGCGGCTGGTGCACCTTAAATCTGTCGTGGCCGAAAGTCCTCACGTTGGGTTGGCGTGGAAGTTTGGAGAGTGGGGTGCCAGCTCAGGTGTTGCTTCGTCATCTGACCGTGGTTCAAAATTACGAGGTGTTGTCCTCGAATCTTTCCCTTAAGGGACTGATTCCGGACCGTCGTCAATAGCCCGTTGTGTTGCTCTAGTACGACGTTAACTAAAATTACCAATTACCAATTTACCATAAACAAAGGACCAGCCTTGTTGGGCTTGAGCCTGTAGCTGGTCGTCAATATTTGTATTTGTATCTTTCCATTAAGGGATTTATCCCGGACCGTCGTCAATAGCCCGTTCTGTTGCTCTAGTACGACGTTAACTAAAAATTACCTTACCTTACCTCGGATCTTTTCCTTAAGGGATTGATCCCGGTCCGTCGTCAATAGCTCGTTGTGTTGCTATAGTACGACATTAAAAATTAACAGCTACCACAAGTTAAGATTTAATAACACATGTAGGTAGATATTTTAATTAAGGTCGGTCTTTAAAAACATAGTGGGTTATTGGCAATTGTCCTTGTAGGTAGATATTTAATTAAGGTCGCACTGAAGCAAAACAACGTGCTATTGGCGACTGACCGGTATCAACCCCTTAAGGGAGTTATACTGACAAAGAATGGGATGAGACGGCAAATTGACGAACAATGTCAACACAGAACAGTCACTTGACTACTTTTCGACATGTTATTCACACTTTTTGAATTTTTTCTCAATCGTGGGCAACGGTAGCCCGGTTGGAAGAGTAGCGGATTAGCAACCGGAGGGTTGCGAGTTCAAATCCAATCAAAGGCTGCCGTGTACAAAAATGGCTACCAACCGTTAAAACTGTCGTGGCCTCAAATGTCCTCACGTTGGCAGAGTGTTAAAGTTTGGAGAGTAGGGTATTAGATCAGGTGACTTTGTCATCTGACCGAGGTTCAAAATTGCATGGTGTTACCTTCGAAGCTTTCCATTCGCGTGTGACCCAGGAGAACCGCCAACAGCCCGTTGTGTTTCTCCAATGCGACGCTACTTTAATTAGGTTCATTCAATAAGGTAGATAGGCAGTACTGCAACTCAATAGCCATTACTCTTACAAACACGCTACAGAGACCCACAATCTCAAAGGCTTTTATCATATCAAGCTAAATCTGCAGATATAACTGCGATTTTACGGATTAACGTACATCAAGTATGGTATGTAGTTACTTCATTACTTCGTACAAAAAACACAACGAGCTATAGACGACGGTCCGTGAAATTGGTAGTTTTTAATTAACGAAGTACTAGAGCAACCCAACGGGCTATTGACGACGGTCCAGGATCAATCCCTTAAGGGAAAGATCCGAGGACAACACCTCGTAATTTTGAACCACGGTCAGATGACGAAGCAACACCTGAGCTGGCAAACGACTCTCCAAACTTCCACACCAACCGAACTTGAGGACTTTCGGCCACGACAGATTTAAGGTGCACCAGCCGCCTCTACACCATACGCTTACAAACATCCATGCCCGGACCCGGATTCGAACCAGGAACCTTCCGATCTAGAGGCTAACACCTTAACCACTATACCGGTTGGTTGGCTGTTCGAGTTGGAAGAGTAACGGATTAGCAAGCGTACGGTTGCAAGTTTGAATCCAACGAAAGAGTCATGTACTCGGGTCACGTTAAATGCCGTTAAATCTGTTGTACTCTCAAATGCCCTCACGTTAGCATATTTTGGAAGTTGAAGTGCCAGTTCAAGTGTAGTTTCGTCACGTGACCGTAGTTAAAATTTACGAGGCGTCCTCCGATCTATTCCCAGGCCCAATAACCCATTGTGTTGCTACAACGTAAGCTTATGTTTGAAACACTAGTACATTGATTTGAGTCAATCAAATGTGAATTGTATTGTGAAGTAAGAGAGCGCTAATCAACCCTACAAGACCATATGCATTTGTTACTGTGGAAGAAAAAATTAAATTTATTTTTAGTATTGGGTACCCATCACTAATAATCATAAATTTTATAGTTAGAATTATTGAAGTTGATAAATGTAGGCCTCTTGTAGATTTCTCTATTCTGTGGAAGAGCTTTTATACGCTTTATTTGTCTATGTCTCTGCTTTAAATATTCGTTATAAAAGTGAAAATCACGAATTTTCTTGCAATTTTAGCATTACAGAATTTTTTACACATCTCTGGACTTAGAAGTCAATTTAATTTGTCTGGTTTGAATCAAGTTTGAATGATACATGACGAATATTTCGAATTATAGTTCTCCAGTTTACTGACACTAGGGACGTTCAAATCTGGTTTTCAATTAAATGTCTGATACTTGATTATGAATAGTAGACCTTGCTTGCATTCTATATTCAACGATATCGCAGATTTTGAATTATTCCAGAAAATTATTACGCGTGTGTTTCTGACATTTAGTTTTCATTTTTTCGAATCCTCTTCCGAATGTGTTGTGAATACATGAATTTACTAATTCCTAATTCTTTTTAAAGTATAGGTTAATAAATATCGTATCTAGAGATTAGCCTATTTATGAGAAAATTTCCAGATGTCAATAGTATTTTGTGCCGATTTTACCGAGTACAAAAGTTTAAAATGCTTTGTTTATTTGAATTTGATTTTAAGCTTTAGTCTATTTAGAATAGCTCCATAATATTGAATAAAACAAAACGTTTAGTTTGGGTGTAAGTCAGTTTTTTAATGAAATGGTTGAACATTTAACGTTCCAATATATTTTTATTTTTTTATGTTTGGAAATATTTTCCCTCGTGTCTAATTATCCCTTTTATATTTCTAACTTTAAATCCATCTTGGGATCAAGAAGCCGAAACTAACTTCGGAAGTAACTTGGTCTTTGGCAAGTATTAGATGTTGGTACTGCATGAGATTCAAGTTCCTTCTCGTAATTGTTGAACACCCCGGTTTGGCCGAAGTTTTAGGTTGCAACGTCCAAAAAAAGACATGCTCCTCTAAGCGTAAGACAAAAAAGTAAAACCTATGTAACTAAGTGCTTTAAAGGGGGTAGAACATCAAGCGCAAAAATTGTGTAAAAATCTATGAAACGAAACTTTCGTTTTTGAATTTACATCGCTCTGGAGATACACGAGTTAGTGGCAACGATCTAGGATCAATCCCAAACGGAAAGATCCGAGAATAACGAATCCCGATTTTAAAATACGGCCAGATAATACTAGAGCTGGCACCCCCACTTTCTACACTTCCACGACAAGCCAACACGAGGACATTAGACTAATTTTTTCAAGTCTTGGACGCAATTCAGTATTATTGATATCAGATGCATCAAAACCGCGAGACAAATTGTTAATTGTCACTTTAAACGGCAGAAATCCCTCATTTTTATTCAATAACCATAACTATTGTTAAAGGTAAAATTATATACCATATGAGAAAACAGTTAAAAATGCAATTATTTTTAGTTAAGAACATTTTATGTATCGATATGTTTGAGAAAAGTTCAAGACAATTACAAAATCTGTACTGCCTAGATTGATGTTTACAGGTAATCGAAGGCAACGTATTGGGAAATCCATACAAGTATAGAGTTGCAAAAGCATTATTTGAATGAAAATTTTTAGGTACTTTACTTTTAAAAATATGACTTTTTTTTATTAAATAGTTGTTGCAAATTTGATGAAAAAATTAAAGTATAATGTTTGAAAAAGATATATTCCAAATTTCAACCCTTAAACTTTATCGGTTTTCGACTTTTGAATACAGGAAATCTTGAAAAAAAAGTATCATGGAGAAAAATGCATTTAAAGTTTTAAAGACAGATGTTGTTCCATGACAACTGTCAAGAGTGTTAGATTTTCAAAACAACGCACCACAAAAATTATATATCTAGTTCTAATTAAGATAGAGACATGATTTAAAGGTCATTTTAAGCAGAAAAACACAGAATTTATTAAAATATTTTTTTTAATTCGAAAATTTGACGATTCTTCTCCCAAAATTATTCAGCTGCTCATTTACTCGTTAAAATTCTAGTAGATTGCATGTTATGGCGGAAGTATAAAACCGTTCAGGCTGTTTGTTAGAATTGTAAGCAACATCACTTGAAATGTTTTGGTCAATACTATTTTATGTTAACACACTGTTTATGTCAATACGCTTTTCAAATAAATTACTAAACATTAAAATATACTGAACCGCGACGCTATTTCCTCACATTCAATTAAAATACTAGTTTCACAAACATGAAAAATTACTAAGATTTATGTAATTGCACAATTAGGTTTTATTTACTTTGTATTTCACAGAAAGAAAATTTAATAAAAATTATAAAACTAAATTTTATATTATTCGTGCATAACTACAATAAGCATTTTAAACTTTTGATAAACCAAATTATGTATATAAATGAGGATACATATTAATCCTTAAAACCATTTATTTTCTTTGAGTATCTTTCAACATACATAAAGCACAAAAATTCACGTATATAAACTTAATGCCAAAAATATTTTGTCTACTCTAATGGGACAAGAATAGGACGTATAAAACATTAAAACCTTTTCGATGATAAAAAGTCATTCACGTGCTATGGAAAAGTCATAGCAAAGCAACTTGCACAAACGCATACAATAAAATTGTAAAGAGTCTAAAAGGAGTATACAACTTCCATTGATCATAAAAGTTAATGTAATTGAGCATTTTGTGGACATATTGACAAATCAGGAACATTTACCGAACACCAAGTCGCTTCGAAAGTTCTTGTGAATGTGTCACATGTTCATTCCCTTTTCAGGGTGGCTTTCTACAATAGGATCGTCTATGCTCGTATAGCATGGTATGGATGCTCTTTATAGCGCCCATTTTCTTTATGCTGATGCAAGTCTACATCTAGAGTTGGTTTTCCGACACTCGTCCGTTCTGCAATGCGAGTTTCAAGTTTTCGTGTCCACTTTTATGCGCATCAAAACATATTTTATCCTTAAAAAACAATAAACAATCCTTACATTTATGAAACTCTTTAGCAGGATGCGCATACAGTATATGTCGTTCTAAGAATATCCTCATACACATTTGCTCACAGAACAAGCATTGGATCGTCTCCTCTTCGTAGATGGATGCCATTTCTTGATACTCCGTCACAGTTCAGTTTCAAGCTTTTATATATGTCAGGTCCTCGTCTACTAAAATCAAACTATGCGAAAAGTTAGATAATTAAAGTAATCGAAGTTTGAATACATCAACGGGAAAATTATAGATTTTAGTACGCATCTAAAAAATGTACACGAGCTGTTTAATTTGAAGAATTTCAGACTTTTATACCTCAAACCTCCAAAGTGGCTTCACTTCAATTGAAGTAAAATGTCTAGATATGTGAAATATATACTGATTACAAGCCGACCAACCGGTATAGTGGTTAAGGTGTTAGCCTCTTGATCGGAAGGTTCCTGGTTCGAATCCGGGTTCGGGCATGGATGTTTGTAAGCGTATGGTGTAGAGGCGGCTGATGCACCTTAAATCTGTCGTGGCCGAAAGTCCTCACGTTGGGTTGGCGTGGAAGTTTGGAGAGTGGGGTGCCAGCTCAGGTGTTGCTTCGTCATCTGACCGTGGTTCAAAATTACGAAGTGTTGTCCTCGGATCTTTCCCTTCAGGGACTGATCCCGGACCGTCGTCAATAGCCCGTTGTGTTGCTCTAGTACGACGTTAACTAAAATTACCAATTACCAATACTGATTACATTTTTTGTATCGGGGTTCGAGATTACTTCGTTATTGGTAATTTTTAATTACCGTCCTTCTAGAGCAACGGGCTATTGACGACGGTCCGGGATCAATCCATTAAGGGAAAGATCCGAGGACAACACCTCGTAATTTTGAACCACGGTCAGATGACGAGGCAACACCTGATCTGCCACCTCACTCTCCAAACTTCCACGCCTACCCAACGTGAGGACTTTAGACTACGACATATTTAAGGTGTACCAGCTGCCTCTATACCATACGCTTACAAACATCAATGCCTGGAACCGGATTCGAACCAGGAACCTTCCGATTCAGAGACTAACACCTTAACCACTATACTGGTAAAAATGGTAATGGTAATTTTACTTAACGTCGTACTAGAGCAACACAACGGGCTATTGACGACGGTCCGGGATCAGTCCCTTGAGGGAAAGATCCGAGGACAACACCTCGTAATTTTGAACCACGGTCAGATGACGAAGCAACACCTGAGCTGGCACCACACTCTCCAAACTTCCACGCCAACCCAACGTGAGGACTTTTGGCCACGACAGATTTAAGATGCACCAGCCGCCTCTACACCATACGCTTACAAACATCCAAGCCCGTACCCGGATTCGAACCAGGAACCTTCCGATCTACAGGCTAACACCTTAACCACTATACCGGTTGGTCAGCTATATATTAAATTAGGATAAAATTTGCATGGGGTTTAGGCTGTGAGAGTAAATTTATCAATTCCTTTGTGATTGTGAGGTCAGAGGACTGATGTGTAAGTCAAAATTTTCGACTGGAAAACGGAAGGTAGGTATTTTAACGTTAGTAGGAGCAAAACACAACAGGCTATTGGTAACGGTCCGGGAGCAATACCGAAGGGAAAGATTCGAGGACAATACCGCGTAATTTTGAACCACGGTCAGTTAACGATGACTTGAAAACTGAGTTGAGTTCCTATAACTTAAGCCGACCAACCGGTATAGTGGTTAAGGTGTTATCCTCTGGATCGGAAGGTTCTTGGTTCGAATTTGGGTCCGGGCATGGATGTTTGTATGCGTATGGTGTAGAGGCGGCTGGTGCACCTTAAATCTGTCATGGTCGAAAGTCCGCACGTTGGGTTGGTATGGAAGTTTGGAGAATGAGGTGCCAGCTCAGGTGTTGCTTCGTCATCTGACCGTGGTTCAAAATTACGAGATGTCGTTCTCGGATCTTTCCCTTAAGGGACTGATCCCGGACCGTCGTCAATAGCCCGTTGTATTGCTCTAGTACGACGTTAACTAAAATTACCATTACCATTACCCTTAAGGCACTGATCCCGGACCGTCTTCAATAGCCCGTTGTGTTGCTTTAGTATGAAGTTAATTAAAATTACCATTACCTTACTTATAACTTAAAATGAACTATTTCATGCATAGAACTTTTCATCTTCAGAATTTTATCTTTAGGACTGAAACTGGACCGTCGCCAACAGCCCGTTGTCTTGCTCCAGATCGACTTCAATTAAAATGTGTATAAAATTCATAGACCTCTTGCTCACTGCGTAACCTGCAAGGTAGGTAGGTATTTTAATTTTCGTCGTTCTTGAGCAACACAATGGGCTATTGATTGGGTCAAAGAAAATATCCGAGGTCAACACAACGTAATTTTGAACCACGCTCAGATGACGAAGGCGCCTGAGCTGGCACCGCACTCTCCAAACTTTCACACTACGTCATCTCTTGTGTGCCAGAAAACTCTCCTTATCCATTTACTTTCCGGGAAATCATGCGAGTTCTAGGAGCTGCAGGTGTGAACCGTATTACTTATATATGTACTTCCCTCGTCTGTGTCACTAACATTAAACCTGTGTGTATGGCCACTACTTGACTTAACCTGTATTGTGTTTGGCAAATATGATACTTGCACTTCATAACCGATCGAACCATTTACATGATGCAAAAAAAATATTGCTTGGCCAGACCAAGCCTTACTCCAACAGAAGAAGGACTGGTGGCCAAGGTGTTAGCCTCTAGATCGGTATGTTCCTGGTTTGAATCCGGGTAGGTGCATGGATATTTGTAAGCGTATGATGTAGAGGAGGCTAGTGCACCTTAAATCTGTTGAGTTGGTGTGTAAGTTTGGAGAATGGGGTGCCAGCTCAGGTTTTGCTTCGTCATCTGACCGTGGTTCAAAATTACGAGGTGTTATCCTCGGATCTCTCCCTTAAGAGACTGATCCCGGATCGTCGTCAATAGCCCGTTGTGTTGCTCTTGTGCGACGTTAATAAAATTTACAAATTACCAATTATCTACCAACAAAAGAGCAGGTATGTAGGTAATTAACGTCGCAGTGGAGAAACATACCGGTATATAGGCGTCCTTGAACAACCTTTTACAGAATTTTGCCCCTACATAACACAAGCCTAATCAGCCAGTTTAAGGTCTAGAAAAAAAATTCGATATAGCTTTTGGAATTCGGTGACAGTACAAAATGAATTTTTAGGTAAGGTAAGGTAATTTTAGTTAACGTCGTACTAGAGCAACACAACGGGCTATTGTCGACGGTCCGGAATCAGTCCCTTAAGGGAAAGATTCGAGGACAACACCTCGTAATTTTGAACCACGGTCAGATGACGAAGCAACACCTGAGCTGGCACCCCACTCTCCAAACTTCTACGCCAACCCAACGTGAGGACTTTCGGCCACGACAGATTTAAGGTGCACCAGCCGCCTCTACACCATACGCTTACAAACATCCATGCCCGGACCCGGATTCGAACCAGGAACCTTCCGATCTAGAGGCTAACACCTTAACCACTATACCGGTTGGTCGGCAGGAATTTTGAGGATATTTTGAAACTTAATAATAGTAGTTAATGAAAATGTATTGTATAGTTATCTTTAGTCATCAGTGCTTACATAAGTACACAATAGATGGCAGCACTATTATTTTAAAAATGAAGTCTTGGGAAGTTCATTACAAATTAGAATTCCTATTTGGTTCCAAGCTCTTTAAAATTGCTTCACTACGACGTTAAATAAAACAACTACCTATTTGGTACCACTAATTTCTTATTCGGTCCTAGAAACTGAATAAAATTTTGTGAGGGAAATTGTTTTCAAAAATATTTAGTTTTTCCCCTTGTAGACGCACTGGCCAGTCGAACCATTCATTTTAAATAGAATGATGCAGCAAAACGAGGATTGATTTGTGTCTTGTAACTATGGTTCCTTCAAGAACTTGTAGATATAACTATACCTTGCAGTTTTGACAAAACTGTATTTTATATAAAAGTATTCCTATTTCTCGATATAATTACGAGTGTCTGCAATAAGCTCGTCTAATGATGCATATCAACATGGTATACATGCAACGTTTGCAGATTTACTTTTTAAGACTTCTGATTAACATGCTTTTAAACCAAAGGGAGGGAAGACCGGGGAAATCACGCCACCGCAAGGAAAAAATGTTTGTTTTTCTATATTGTAAATAACCTAGCACTTTAAATGAGGAAACTATTTAGTTTTACATTTTCTTACGCATTGCACATATACGTTAACAAAGCTTAAATAGGTTTTTAACTTTTTTTAAAAAGGAATTTTCAAAAAATTTGCACAGTGGTTTGATTAATTTATACCGGTAATTCTGCCACACCCATGTGAACTGACTTCTGAACCGAAGAGATACCTGTCTCTTCGAGGTTAAATATTCAATTGGGCTGGAAACTAAATTCGTCCATTAGTGAATTTAGACTGTCAAAAAACAGATTTAATCCTTAGTTAAATACCAAAACCCTGCTGAAGCTCGTTGCTCGTTGGTGATGGTTTTCTAAGAGTTATTTAGGGTTTCCTTTTCGAAATCCTGACGCCCAATCTTCCTCTGCCATTTTAGTTTCTTCGTTAAATTGTGATTAATTTTCAGTTCTTTGACCAGCTTAAAAGCTAAATGTCTCAAATCTGTGATGGTTATACCATAGAAAAGATTGGATTAGTATGATAACCCTGTCGGGGACACATTTTTTCTGTATTCTGTAAAAACTGGTGATCTTTACAATCGAGGGTTTGAAGAGTTGCTACTATTCAATCTATCTCTCCAGAGTGGTTCAAGGGATATTAAACTGTCAGACCGTACTCTTTATTGATTTCCCATCCAACACTTGCTTTATCGCTGCTTTAAGTTTGTCCTGAGTCCATTTTACCCTTTATAGTAGTCTTTTTTCTTATCCGGAGCATCTGAAAAAGCAAATAATAAAATAGTTTACGTCATTAATTTTAAGCATTTTAACACGGGGTTTATGCTACCACCATGATGGTATCATTCCGGTTATAATAGCGTCATTATCCTAGTGGGACAACATGGCGGATGATCCTAATACACGACTAGTGAAGATGCTTGCACATAAAAATTATGACAGAAATGGTTTATACACACTAATTATGGCTATAAATTAACAAAGAAAGACACTTACCTCGATTTATATACGTCAAAAGTCAGAACGAAACAGTAAAACCAATATTTTTCGCAATAACAAACACACTGCTATATTCAGAACCTTGACGATACTTAGACAGTTTCTCCTGTTGCAAGCTAGAGTGCAGCACTTATCCCGACGTCCCCATCGGTTATAGTTTTCTGTTTACATAGAATGGCGGCATAAAACCACGTGTGGCGCCATTCCCTCGGGCTCTCCTAGTAAACCCAATAACTTACTGATATATTGCTAATAATTTTATAAAATTTAAACTCCTGTCACAAAAAGAGGCTCAATGGTTAATTTTCTTGCCTTTCAGTGTCTCGTTCTCTGTCTGAATATTGATGTGGTAGTTTCTCTATCGGTGTTAATTTCACAAATTTTTTGCTTTATTTTATTTTTTTCTTGACAGGTTGTTTTCTTGTTTTGGGGGCTGTATGTCGCAAGGGTTATATGCCCACGGCGCTAGCAACCTTCAAGTTGTAGGCGGCGCAACTTCTATTCCTGTCAGGCACATTCCTCCCTGTGTGTATTTCTCTCTTGTATGTCAGTAAAACTTCCATTGTGTGTCTATTACTTGATATTTTATGTCGCATCTGGACAGCGGGGTCATATAACCCTTGCGCCATAAAACCCCCAAGACAACAAAACAACCTGCCACAGAAAAAAATTTTAATAAGGAAACAAATTTGTGAAATTTACACCGATACAGAAACTACCACAGAAATATTCAGACAGACCACGGGACACTGAAAGGAAAGAAGATTAACTGTGATGGAACCAGAACGTATAGACATCGTAGCAACTGTCTGGACGTTGAACTCACACTTCACCATATATTCACCTGTCCTGCAATACCAGCTGCTCTTCAAACCATCGATTACCATTCTGAAGAACAGCTTTACAGCGAGAGGCACACGGCGACTTCTCACTCAAAAATGTACACAACCAGAGGAAGCTAGCTGGTAGTTGAGGTAGTTGAATTTATGGCGCAATGGAGCGACACAAAGGGCTAATGGTGACTGCCCGGTATCAATCCTGAGGGAAGGATAAGACGACAAAACAGTAAAAGGTTTTGTTTTACTTTTGAACCACGATCAGATGACGAGTTTTTAAACAGAGATCTGTCATTATTTTACACAATTACACTAACGTTTCGAATGTCTAGTTTTGTTTGATCACGATATTGATTATTGTTCTCATTAGTACTTTCTAATTAGCTATGCATGTTACTTTTCTACTGTTTACTACACAATTGTTCGTCATTATTTACATACAGATGCTACATCAATAATTATTTTCAAAGTACGTAGTTATATGGGAAGCTGGATAAACAGGATTCCCAGAGAATACCATACTCAGCTTCATCCTTGACGATTCGAAATTGCTCAGAAAATACATGCATTTTCTCGGACAGTATGTCCAGCGTGACTCTGTGAACCACCCTTCTCACGACTAACCCGATTGAACAGCGAATGCATTCCATTATTAAAACGGCTGCTCCGTCGACTTGCATTTGTGCATCTACTGAGTTAGAGTTCATTGCGGTGTTGAAGGAAGCGAAGCAGCAGAATATCTTGCAAGAAATGCAACCGGTAAGGTGTTCATCTGCGTGTACCCCCATCCTCTCCATGCGTCTTATATCAAGAGATCCCTCAAGCTAGCGTCCACTAACAGCTTGTAAAAGAGATGGCAAATCTCCACCAAAGGTCTGAAAACATACAGGTTTTTCTCCCTAGGTCTGAACGAAGTGCCTCATCTCCACCCCAGTACTCACACACTTTTACATGGGCCACGGCCCATTCATGCAGTATTTATTTCGTATGAATATTCATTGTAGTGACCTCTGCATCTGTGGCATGGAAGCAGACCCGGACCACTATGTAACCACCTGCCCCATAACAACTCGTCTGCACTTCAAGCAGTCAGCTACACAGCACTATGACGGCTGGTTGTTCACCCCTTACTATAAAGAAAAGTCATGCAAGTCGTGCGATTTGTGGCCTCCAGGGAGTTTGCACCCAAGCAAGCGGTTTAAACTAAGTCGAATTTGATGTGCAAAATATTTATTGGGCCTAATCTCTTTTCACCTACAAATAACTACACTTGAATTCAGCCTCTTGCCTCTAAAACCTCTTAGAAATTTTATTAGTGCAGCCCTTGCTTGTGCATTCTTCTTCGCGTCCCAAAAAATATTATTCCTTTTCTCATCTAGTCATCGTTTACTTTGCTGATTAATTTCGATACGACTGATGATAAATTTCGTTTACGTAAGCCCTTTTTAGGGTCAGTATCCCATGATGGAGTTGAGTTGAGTGAACACCTAAGAACTCCACCCTGCAAACTTCCGCAACACACCAAGAGGGTAGTTGAAGTTACGACTGATTTATCGTATGTCATTCTCCACGTACTTTCTTTCCCTTTCTCTTTAGTTGGATTGAGTTTCAAAATCACAACTCTCCGGTTGCTAATCTGTAACCCTACCAACTGGGCTACCACCGCCATTTACTAATTACAATAACAATTTTGGCCCAGTCCTCTCACATCTAGGTACCCTATTCCGCTCGAATTTCAGTTATGTTGACTGGCAATGCGTTTATTTGTTTTCGAGAGCTGTGGCTTGGATGTTTTATGTGTTTTGACAGTTTTTGAGGTATTGTTTCTAATTATCCATTTTAACTGTCTATTTGTAATTTACTTGAGTGCAGAGGAGGCGGACTGCAGAGGTGTACATCTCTGCCCCTTCATTTATGGTGAGGGAAATGTCTAGTATACACATCATCATGTAAACGTTATTTATACCCACTGTGTTCTTTCTCTTTCTGAACAATATGCTATATTTTTACAGTAAGTTTCAAAAAGGTTGGTATTATGGCCGCAAGGGCTATAGACATGACAAAGTTGCCCCCAACACAAAACAGACGGCGTCAACTAAATAGACATACACTTAAGGAAAGTTTTACTGACAGTAAAAAGAAATCTAACCTGACATCAATGAGACGGTAGGTAGTTAATTCATGTGACACTGAAAAAACACACCGGTCTATTGGTGATGTTTCGGGATTAAATTCGAAGCTTCCAAAGATCCGGGAACAAAGCTGCGTAATATAAACCACGGACAGATGACTTGAAACGGCACCCCACTCCAAACTTCCACACCAACGTGAGGACATTTGAGGCCACGACAGGTTTAGCATGTACCAGCCTCCATAAGCCTTTGGTTTTTCAAACTCGCAACCTTCTGGTTGCCAATCTTCGTCTCTCATGAGCTCTTTGAAGACGTAGTTAAAAAGAAACTGGAGAGGAAAGAGAGAAATGGAAACAAGTTTTTAAGAAAGAAAAAGCTCTTTATAAAAGACAAATTATGGAAACTAAGGAAACCTTGTGGAAAAAGTTCTGCACGGAAACTAACAAAACTTTTGGTAAGACATTTAAATTAGCCACCCAAAAAACTTTTTAAATCCACCATTCTCTATGACGCACCATCAGACCCAAACAGTACCATTCAGATGATATCTTAAATAAACTCGAAGATACTTTCCGAAATGATGATACTTATACAGATGAAACGCACCATATTTCCATGAGACAAAATGCTGACTATATCAAGACGAACCCATGTTTTAATCAAGAAAATAGAGACGAACCTCCTTTCACCATGGAAGAATTGAAAGAAGCTATTAAGAGAACACCCCATAACAAAGCTCCTGGTCTTGACGGTATTGATGGAAAAATTCAAGATATTGTCTACCGTGCTATCCCCAATATCATCTTGGAACTCTACAAAACCTGTCTTCGACTCAAACATTTCCCAAGGTGCTTTAAAAAGGGTGAGGTTATTTTAATCAACAAACCTGGACGAGACCATCGAAATCTAAGATCCTTTAGACCCACTTGTCTTCTACCATCTACTTGGGAAAGACATTGGAAATTTTATTGCAAACAAGAATAAATAATCACCTGAAAACAAAGAATGTGATGAACGTAAATCATTACGGCTTTCAAGAAGGTAAATCAACAGAGCATGCCCTAAACAATCTTATTAAAATCATTGGCAAATATTTTAAGTCTAAAAAGTACACCGCTGTCATCTCTATTGCTATAGAAGGCGCATTTGATAACGAATGGCGGCCCTCTCTTATTAACGAGCTTTAAAAAAAACAATTTCCACGTAACATCCTACAGTATGCAGCTATCTTCAAGACAAAGAAATAATCTTCAAGTAAGCTGCGCATATGTAAGGAGATATTCAAGTCATGGAAGAGACTACAAAAATGAAGTTCTCAGTGTTCTTGCCTGATCCCTATTTTATGGAATATAATTACCGACAGTTTCTTGAGTATGGATTGGGGTCCCCATATTCAAACTCGGGCATTTGCAGACTATTTTATTCTTATTATTACCGGCTCTACACGCAAGGAATTAACTAACTAACTAATACCAACACACACTCCCGTGTCGTGAAACCTTTGCTCAAGATGCTCTTAACAAGTTTAGCATCAAGATATCTGATGAAAAACTCAATATCTCCTCAGGAAAAACTAAGGCTATGGCTTTCTCTAAGCCAAAACTCAATAGGAAGCCTATCTTTAAATTTGAAAACACCAATGTTCCGATTGTTAAACAATTAAAATATCAGGGAGTCATTATTGATGAACAACTCACTTGTATTCTACATGTCAAGTACCTGCGATCAAACGCACTTCTTAAAACTAGGAACATGATGAGATTCACAACTAAAACTTGGTGTGTTTGTCCATCAATTCTAAAGACCTGGTACACTACAGTAATTGAGAGGTCGGTTTGCTATTCAGCCAGTATATGGGGTATGAATCCTACTGCAGCGATAATAAACCTTCCAAAAAGTTTCCAAAGGAACTTCGCTCTTCTGATCACTCGAGCTTACAGAACGACTTCAACGGCATCTCTTCAGATACTGGCTGGTATTGTGCCCCTGCACCTAGTCGTTCAAAAGGAGGCTGTTGTTTCAAAAATAATGAAACTTCAAGAAAACGTTAAGCAATATGGTCAATGGTTTATCTGCACTGATTATGAACAAAAATGTTTTTCTTCAACTCATCCAATCCACTCAAGTCTTCAATCAATTATTGGACCACCCTCTCCCAGCATCACAACATCAATACGTACAGATGGCTCGAAAACTCCCAAAGGTGTGGGCAGCGCATATTTACTTATTGAAGATTCCACAATCTGTCATAGTTGGGCTAGTACCCGACATCCTTGCAACTCTGTATACCAAGCTGAACTGCTTGCTCTTAAGGATGCAGTCTACCATTGTGTTTCAGAGAGAATAAAGCAGCCAACATCATGACAGACAGTGCATCAAGTATCGCCGCTCTTGATATAATCTCTTCTCCCATAACCAGATCGTCAATGAGGTCAAGGAAAAACTGCTGGAAGCCACTGAAATACCCCAAATTAACATCTCATGGGTTGAAGCACACGCTGGTATTGAGGGAAATGAACAAGCAGACCTATTTGCGAAATCTGCAGCAAATGGGATCTCTCACCCATCAGTCTAAAGTGGCCTAGGTGCAAATTATTAAGTTCTATTGATACATTGGTCTTGAACCAATGACAAGCAGAATGGGATGCTTCTACCAAAGGGAGATACACTCATCAATTCCTTCCGAAGATTTCAACCGACCTAAAATACCAGAACTCAAAGCTGGGGCAATTTTTCACAGGCCATGGACCATTTCCGGCATATCTAAAACGTTTCCACCTTAGAACTAGTGCGTTGTGTATCTGCGGTCGAGAAGGTGATCTCATCCACTACCTTTTTGAATGTGATCTCACAAGTCCGTGGCATTTGTTGAAACCTTCTCTGCAAAACTACTCACATTGGTGCCAAAGTACTGCCAAGAACAGACACTGCCATCACAAAATACTCAAAGTGATGGAATTTCTCAGCTCCAACATTGATTACATCTGTGAGATCTGAGAAGTCGAAAGTTCTCAAAATGACTTTTCTTTTCTTTCGAAACTAGTATATGTCATTCTGGCTGTCTTTTAAACGTCTTGACTTTTGGATTAACATTTTTTTTAATGATTTTATGTTTAGGTTTTGTTTATTGTTTATTTTTTGTTTAGGTTTTGTTTATTGTTTATGTTAATGTTTATTTTTTGTTTTTGTTCTCATTTTGTTCTGTGTCAATTTTTCAAATTTTGTCATCCTTTTCTTTTGTTATGTATTTTTGTTCTTACATGTTTTGCCCTTCACTTGCCTTTCCTTTTTCTGTGTACTTAAATGTTTTATGTATGTATTGTGGATTGCTCAGATCTCCCTTATCCACGAATCTTCTCCGTAAGGCGGACTATACAGCTGAAAGCGCACAGGTGAAACAGTGTCCGCCTACGGCGTACAATTCAATCCAATCCAACTGGACTAACACGACCTCCAGTTTCAAAAGGGAAACAATTATCTGCAGTATAATATATAGTTTTAAATTGCCACCTTAACCTCCAATTCTCTTGCCAGTTTTTCAAGCCTTCTGAAATTATGTAGAAGATATATAGTCTGACGCCAGGCCATTTCTGAGGTAGGAGATGCCAAACTGCAAACCTCTGCAAACGGCCTCCCTTCTCATAAACATTTAATTTTCTAAACAAACGCTTACATCAAGCATGTATTCAGAAAATAATTTCGATGGCCCAGTGTTTTCCTGGTTTCCTGGGCCCAGTTGAAAGAATGACGGATTAGCAACTGGAGTTGCAATTTCGAAACTTTGACCAGCCAAAGACCGTCGTGTATTTGGAGGCTGTTGCATGTTAAACCTGTAGGGTCCTCAAATGTCCTCACGTTGACATGGTGTGGAGTTTGGGGAGTGGCGTACCAGCTCAGGTATTGACATCGTCATTCGAACCGGTTTTTAAAATTACGAGGTGTTGTCCTCGGATCTTTGGCTTCGGGATCAATCCCGGGTCATTAATAGCCCGTTGTGTTGCTCCAGAGCGGCGTTAATTAGCTACCAACCAAACTAAATATCCCAACTGCTAAATGGGCATTCCGGATATTAATATTTCAATCGTTTCCATAGGGTGCTCCTTCACAAGTGACCATAATTTCCTGCCTTGTAATGGCCAATGATTCAAGTTGGTCAATGGCCAAGTTCATATGTGCCCGCCACTGGAAAAAAAATATTTCGATCGTTTACGAATAATTCAGACGTATATTTTACTTGTAATGTATAGATCTTCGATTACATTATAAAACAACTCCATCAAGTGCCTTTGATAGCTTTTCAATTCTAAAATAATTTCAGGAAGGATTCAAGCCCGTTAGGCTTTTAAACAAGCCTTGCCTTTTATATGTGGCAGTTAGGTATGTATTTGAATTAGTGTCGTACTAGAGAGAGAGAGCAACACAACGGGCTTTTAACGACGTTAAGGGATCAAACCAGAAATATCAAAGGACAACGCCACGCAATTTTTAACCAGGGTCATATGAAGAGTACAAGACATGAGCTGGCACCCCACTCTCCAAACTTCCACACCCCGCCAACATCATGACATTTGAGGCCACTACATATTTTAACATGCGCCAGCCCTCTTTGTACACGACGGTCATTAGTTGGATTCGAACTCGCAATCTTCCGGTAGCAAACTGGACTGCTACGTCGGTTTCGATCATATATCTTGTCCATCAAGATTAGACCAATTGTGCTGATGACGATATCTTGTCATCACGATACTGTCGAATTTTTTATAATGACGACATCAAGATCTGGTCAACGAGTTTCTTATGACGATATATTTGGTGCAGCAAGATCTGGTGAGTTTTGCCGTTACGACAAGGTACCTTGTATATATAACCACTAAACGAATGAAAAAGGGCTGAGTCTTGATCCCCTGTAACTCTTCCGTCATCACGGTGTTGAGAAATATTAAGGTAAACGTTTTGCCTTGAAACTGTCGTACCCGTGGTTGAAGATAGCTGATGAGAAAGGTCGGATGTTGTGCTCCGTCTTCCTCTTTTTGCAGTTACTGACAAATACCAGTCGGCATTCGGCTTTGTAACTCCGGGGTGACCTGTACTGTAACGTTTACTGACATTTCCATAATTTTGGAATAGTTGCCAAAGCCTAGAGAGGACGTTTTGGGCGATTCCAAGTGTCACTGAAACTTTCGTCTGAGTATGCCCATATTCCAGGCGGCCGATAATTCTAACACGTAAAAAAATCATCGACATGCGTCCTCAGTGCCATAACTATTCGGTTGTGACACTGAGCGGCTTACAGAACACTTGTGAACAATTTTACTTCTTTGCTACCATTCCTTGTATACACCTCTCTAACACTTTCGTCATTGTGACGTACTATCGGCGTCATCTTATGCCTTCCTGTAATTTGGGTATTATTCTTGAAGATGTGTGCGATAATTCTACAGATGAAATTTTTACTTTAGAGTTCGATTTCCGTGTGATTCTGAATTAACCTTAATTTATGGACATGAATGTAATTGTTTAAATAGATTTTCATGTAGCACATTTGAAGTCTTTGACAAATTTTTTTAAAAATTCGCACCTCATTATCATTTTTATAAAATTATTAATATATATTTTAAATATTTTTAGCCCAGTGCTACTGTTTAATGACACTAAACATAAAAATATCATTAAAATGTTTCTATACCACATTAAAAAAAAAGGTCTCGAACGTGTCCGGATACCTTAAAGATTAATTCAAGGTAAACGTTACACAAAAGCGAAGTCGCTGCACATAGATATCAAAAATACATGCTCTTGTTAGCTCCAAATTGCCAGCAGAGCCTCTTTTGCAATGGTATGAGTATGTAGGTGTTAAACCTAGTTCTACTGATAACACAGTCATAAAGATTAAGGATGGTTTACATTAATATATCCTTATATAGATGGCTTCTCGAGGCCAGTTTTATCAGCATAAACAAGACGTGCTTTTAAAATCCTTTTTATATTATGCTATCTACCACTGATCCTTCATACTTTTTAATCTGCGATGATTTGCATATTGTTAAATAAATAAAGACTTCTAAATTTGAAATTATTCTATTATATTCCAGTGGGAAGAGCAACGGATTAGCAACCTCAAGGATGTGTTATCCTAGGAAGTTTTCCATCGAGATTGATCCCGAACCGTCGTTATCAATAGCCCGTTATGTTTCGCACTAGTGCGAATTTAATTCAACTACCTACCTCTATGAAGTTTTGATTTTAAGAAATCCAATCTTTGCCATCGATTTGAAAGTAAAAATATACATGCTACAATGCCTAGGCCATGGAAAATTTTCAATCTCTCATTGACAATATAATTTATTAAAAGAGAAAAATAAAATTGAAAGCATGTAACATGGTGGAAAGAACATTGAGGATTACACTAATTCCGGTTCATATATACATGACTTTAAGGACCTATGCTCATTGGGAGGATCTTGTAGACCTACATTTCGTTCCAAACAAAAACTCATCAGTTACAATATCGACAAGGCGGAACCAATGCTTTTATACCACCACGTTATGCATGAAAAATCATTTCCATACCAATAGTTACTCGACAGCGTACTTTAGAGAGGCTATTTTTAATTACTGTAACACAGAAAAACAGATAAGGAAACGAAAAATGTATTTTAGCATTCCTTTGTTTCAAATTTCGACATAATATAATAGTCCAGAACGAGTGGTTTTCTGTTGCCCAGTCAAAGATTTATTATTTTTTGGAATAATTGTTTGTTCTAATACTGTTACTTTGTGCTCTATTTCATGTTCCATCCTCTAGTAGCTCTTGAGAGAAATAAACAAAAAAGTAATTACGTAATAGATAGCATCGTCTTTCAAACTTATTAATGAAAGGATGGCCTCTTTATAGAGAAAGATTCCATTATAATTGCAGACTCATTTGTAAAAGAAGGTTTGCGGCATAATTCTCCGAGTGGAAAAGGGGAATAATGAAATAAAATAAAACTAGAGTAAGAATGCAAGAAAGAGAATTGCTTGTTTGTATCCTTGTAAAGACTTGATATTTTTTACTTAATTTGTATAAAAATGGAATGTATGAACATAGCTAGATCATAGGTTCACTATTGTGAAGGAGAAATAAAGAAAAATTCTATTGAATGTAAAACCATACACCACAGCTTTCAATTATTTGAGGAAAGTTTGGAGGACAATTGACACCTCAAATGCTTCATTTATCTATTCGACACTATCGACGTTATTTAGACACTTCTTATCCATACTGTCAGCAAGTCAAAAAATAGGTATCATAGAGATGATTGAAAATTGTAGTAAATGAGCAGTAAATAGACAACATCATTATCCTGCTTATTGTTAAGAAGCAAACAATTCATAAGAGTCTTTCACATTGAGTGTACATATAAAGAGCAACGAGCTGCTGTGAAGGTTTTTTTTGTGAAAAAAAGTACTTACTGCACAATATATTCGCAAATTTTTCATGTTTATGGCGAGAAGTGTTTGTGACATAAAGTAGTACATAATTGCTTTCATAAATTCTGTCTCGGATGTCTAAAAATGTGAGTTCATCTTTCTTTTACTTGAGCAATGGGGATGCGCAGGCCAATCAGCGACGAGCAGTTATTGACAGGAGGGATAATTTCTATTTTCGTCTGATTGGCTGAGGCGTCGGCTCAACATTCGCGTTGCTCTTATGTAAAACATGCTTTTGGCTGAGGCAACAGACCACCAATCCTTATGTTGTAGTATTGAGGTATTTCATAACGATGGAATAAATTTATTTTTAACCTTTTGACTATGATTATAGATATAATTGGCACGATTCATTCTTAGTGCGATTCTTATAACTTTCAAAGTACAACTGCCGTACCGGCCATAGTCACGGCTATAGATACAATTGGTGCGATTCTTTCTTGGCGCAATCCGTATAAGTCTGATTCTTTCCGTAGTCTAATTTCTTTCCCGGCGCGATCAAGCTACAACTGCTGTACCGGTCGTTGTCTAAAGGTTAATGGTTGCATTTATTTTGAGAAAGAAGAGAATCAATTCAAAGTTTATAACAGATTTCCTTAAATGAATTAATTTTTGACTAGTTGACTTAACGCGCACGGAAAAATTGCGCATACGATCTGGATTGGATGCTTACCTCAGTAAGAAGCATGGGTTGGGGATAAGAGACTGCGCTGAAGATATCTACCCATTGTGTGCACATGAAAAAGAACATTGGACCAATCACATAAATAAATAATTTTTGCTGAAAGGATCGGACATCAACAACCGCCGGTTGGCTTTTGCAGTGAAAATCAAAGACGTTAAAATAGAAACTGACGTATCAATCAGATTTACGTTTAAATAATCATCGACTTGGCTTCAGGTTTTATCGATTATTATTTTTTTACACCGAATTTTTCTTCGTTGTAATTTTTTCTCTAATTAAGGGATGTTGTGTTTCTGAGCTTCCACGAACCGCCAAAAGAGTTCAAGGCTTCAAGGCTTTTTAATCAAACAAGGTCTAGTCAAAGACCGTCGTTCACAAGGGAGTTGCTGCACGTTAAACCCGTCGGGGTCTCAAATGACCTTATGATGGTGTGGAAGTTTGGAGAATGGGGTGCAGCTCAGGTGTTGTCCTCGTCATCTCTCTTTGTTCAAAAACTTTGTTTTGGCTCTTTCCCTTCCGGATTGGGGCCGCTATAGCCCGGTTGACAGAGTTATGGATTAGCAACCGGAGTGTTGTGAGTTCGAATCTCACCAAAGATGATCGTGTACAAGGGGGTGCTAGTGCAAGCTAATCTGTCGTGTGGCCACATTTGTCTTCACTTTGCCGTGGTGAGGAAGTTCGGAGAGAGGGGTGCCAGTTGAGGTCTGACCTCGTCATATGACCGTGGTACTAAATTACGTGGTGTTGCCATCAGAACTTTCCCTTTTGATCCTGGACCGTCGCCAATATCCCGTTGTGGTGCTCCAGTGTGACGTTTATTAACTACCCACCCACCGACCACAACTATTTTGTCTTAGGATTTCAGAACTAGAAGAAACATCCAGAAGATAAATATAGCGTCGAGTAGACTAAGAATGTCTGCACCTAACATGACCTTTGAACTTAGTGCTCTTGCACATTCAGCACGAGGAGGTGGGGTCCCCAATATGTCGAAATTCTACGGTGCTGGGCGAGCTTTGAGCTAGTGTAGCTTTGGATTGAGTGGAGTGATGACTGCGTAAAAGTGGTGCCCCATTCCAAACTACCTAACTATGCTACAATTAATATTGGACAATACAATTTCTCAACAACAGTTATGGTGGCTTCACACCAACGGCGAAAGCGACAAAATACATGTTTCTTCGCTATTGCGCATGCGTATTACAAACAAATTTTGTTTCTTCCGGTTTGTCTCTGGCGCTTTCAAGTCTTGGAAGAAGTTCAACTTTTGTCTCTGTCGCCATGCCAACAGCCAATCAGAAAAAAGATTGTGACTCTCGTTACCAGCGTTTTCGTTTTTGTTGACGTTCTAGCTAAGCTTTCTCTATAGCTTTGGTTTCAGCGAACTATTTCAGTGAAATATACGGAAATACTATGGAAGAAATTTTAATTTCTTTGGCAATCGTCTTCGCTGTAAAAGGAGTTTTGTTAAATGCGGACGTGATCTGTCAGCCATCTTGCAAGAAGAAGAAATAATCGAATAAATATTTTGCTTTCGAAAAAGATTATGCGCATGCGCAAATAAATTCTTGTCGCCCGCGGTGTGAAGGCTTTTTTAACAGCGACAGAGACAAGCAACAAAATGTTGCCTGTCTTTGTTGCTGTCGCCGTTGGTGTGGAGCCACCATTAATATCAAGCTTAACTTTAATCGTTCAAACTCTAAATTAATTATTGAGTATTTGCAATAAACAATCGTTCAAACTTCATATGTCGGCTTCATTCATACCATAATCCACCATCAGGGCCCGAGTATGCACATCAAAACTACTTTGGATGTCCTCGACGCAACCTATGAATTTTTTAAAATCAAATTGCTATTACAGACATTCTTGCAAAAGGCCATTTTTGATTTAAAGACAAAAAAGTAGGCAGGGTCTTGAATCCTTGTAGAGCTTACTTCTTCTAGGGCATGATGCAAAGGGCCATTCTTCCAATTCTTGCAAAAGGCCATTTTTGATTTAAAGACAAAAAAGTAGGCAGGGTCTTGAATCCTTGTAGAGCTTACTTCTTCTAGGGCATGATGCAAAAGGCCATTCTTCCAATTCTTGCAAAAGGCCATTTTTGATTTAAAGACAAAAAAGTAGGCAGGGTCTTGAATCCTTGTAGAGCTTACTTCTTCTAGGGCATGATGCAAAAGGCCATTCTTCCAATTCTTGCAAAAGGCCATTTTTGATTTAAAGACAAAAAAGTAGGCAGGGTCTTGAATCCTTGTAGAGCTTACTTCTTCTAGGGCATGATGCAAAAGGCCATTCTTCCAATTCTTGCATAAGGCCATTTTTGATTTAAAGACAAAAAAGTAGGCAGGGGCTTGAATCCAAATAGCACTTACTTCTTCTAGGGCATGATGCGCAGTCCGATACATGACAATGTGTATATTCGGACTGTCAAAAGGAATTGTAAGCAAAATAGAGAGTACAGACTCCCATTGTGAACTATATCTGAGCGATTTGTCGGCCGATCTGCTCAGCAAAGTGTTTTCCATGAGCCGGCCTTTGTGGCGAATCCCCGTCAACCTCGCCGTGACGCTTGACCCGAGCGAATTGTCCCATTTGAAGAGAAACCAGTCCAGATAAAGTGGTGGTGGTGATACATCATTCCTGCTATTGTTCGCAGAAGCCGCGCCTCGGACTTGCTCCAAGTCCTTTATTCCTTATCTTAAATCATTGCTATCATGGACTGTGTGTTAGTGAATCGTATTTAGGTATATATGATATTGAAAATTGTGATATAAATCAGCTGTTATTGTTTGGCTATAATATGAGCTAGTTATTCCTAATCGTTTGTTTGAGTTCCAAATAGTAAATCTTTTTCATTACTTCAAAACTTTTGTAGCCATTGTGATAAAACTGTACACATGAAGTCACGTTTGCAAAGATGTCGCACACCGGCAAGAAAAGTGACACAACTCAAAAATACAGAATTTGAGAAACATCAACTTAAAGGATACTGTAAAACATATTGAAATAGTATGAGTTTCTTTTAAATTTTAGGTAAGTATTTATGGTGGTAACTTCTATTATATTCTATAGAATAATAATATAACACGCTGGGACACCTCATACATATTTTTCAATGACATAACATCAAAATATTTATTTTTTGAGTTGTGTCACTTTCTTGCCGATGTGCGATATGTGCTACCTCATCAATTTAATAATTTTTTTTCTCAGGTATGTAATTGTATTTTAATTGAGCCTTAATCTTTACATTAAAAATCCAAGCAAGTATATAAATTATCTAGTTATCTTGCCTGATATAGATATGGTGGTATTTTTTTTTTAAGTTACCAAATCGAATCGAGACTTTTTTTTTAATTTTGGGTATACAAACTTCGCAAGAAATATATGTCAAGTGAAGGAGCGGATTTGAAATCAGAGTTCAAAGCTCGATCCAACCGAAGACTGTCGTGTTCATGGGGACTGGTGCACTTTAATTCTGTCGTGGCCATAATATCCTCACGTTACTATAAATTTAAAGAGTGGGTTTCCTGCTCAGTTTATGACCTCTTCATATGACCGTTGTTCAAAATAAAGTGGTGTTATCCTCGGTCCTTTCACATCAGTATTGATCTCGGGCCGTCACCATTAGCCCGTTACATTGTTCCAGTGTCTCAACTACTTAACTTACAACATAATTTTTATTATTAAAAGTCACATCTACAGAGGCTGTTCACACATTTTTTTGACAATGTATATTGTATTCACAAAACTAAATTACATAAGATTCTTGTGTTTTAAATGTTCTATTTGATAGCCCTTATTCTGAACTATCTTTCGACACCGTAATTTCCATGATAATAATGCCTTTTGAAGTGTTAAAAGAGGTATTTTATCCCATTCCTCCTGAACAGCTTTCCAGAGTACTGTAAGGGTTGTGGGACGACGTTTGGACAGTGCAGATTTTAAAAGTTCGAAAGCACAAAAATCCATAGGTGCATCGGGAGATTTTGTAGGGATATCAGTGAAGGGTATGGCCTTGATACCGGTTTTTTGTTCCATTTCTTTTAGTAAATTTACAGTGAGTTTGATGTGTGACTGCTAGCTTTGTCATGATGGAGTTCCACAGATTGATGGCACTGTAGGTAAAGCGATGGTATTTCATTCAGAAAAATTGGCGATAAAATATGTTCCTGATAATATTTGAAGTTAATCTTGACATTTTTTTCCACTCTCTTTATTTTTAACATGCCATTATATGAAAAACCAGCAACAATCATGAATCCCTTAGAAAAACTTTCTTTCGATTCTGTGAACCATGTACTTGCATTTTTTTCTCTTCTTTTATGATAATAAATGGCTCTTTTTTTGCTGCAATCATTTAAATACACCCATGATTCATCTATTGTGACAATTTTTTTTCCATTTTTCTTTGGATAAGTGTTTTTCATATAGAATTCGGCAGCGTGTTCTGCGTTCAGCGATATGCTTTGGAGAAAGACGATGCACGTTGCGTTTTTACGCTCTCTTAAGATTTAAATCAACGTTTATCATTTTGTTTACAGTGGACACCGAGCATTTTAATGATTTTGCACCTGTCCTTTGACTAGGGGGATTATCTATTAACATTAAACAACGTACCTTTGCAATAGTCGAAGATGTCCGTTTCTTCCTTGGATACTTGTTTGGAATTTTTGTCCCACTTAAGGCTCCAATTTGACCTTTTTTTCTTTTCTTGTTGACGATATTACCTATCGACGCTTTAGATATCACAAAACCATGACTCTCACATCTTTTTTGGCTAACGGAATATGAATATTTCTCTTCGGAAAGAGCATAAATATAGCCTTCGAACCACTGCTTCGTTAGAAACGCCATTTTGAATAAAAACAAACCTCTCAAGCCGCAGATGATAATTTTGACTTTTAAAAACATAGTACAACTGCAATTATTTCTTTTGCAGCAAACGATTTTTTATTACCGCTAACCAAAATCGTCTAAAAAATGTGCGAACAGCCTCTGTATAACCATAGATTTGAGTTGTATCTTTGTCAGAGAGGGAGTTGGAATTACGTTTCAGCATTTTTGTTTGAAGAACAGAATCTGAGCGAAATTCAACTCAGATGTCCTTTGGAGCAGAGGTCTCTAACCGGTGGTCCACGGGAAAATTTTGGTGGTCCGCAGATATTATTTGCCTTTTATTGTATGTTTAATAATACAAAGCAAAAGTAATATTCTGAGTAATTCTTATATTCTAAATAGGTCTCAAAGCTAAAATCCAGTCATCCTTTTCAAGATCTCATTTTAGGCTCTCCATTAAAAGTAAATGCCCATTGCTGAGTAAAAAGCAATGAAATTTTTTATTCAATTTTCAATAACATATTTGGGCGAAAAAACATTTTAATCTGTCACAGCAATTAAACTCAGCACCGGTCTCGGCTTGAAATAAATACGGCTCTCCGTCTTGCAGAACGGATCTTTCCCTTGGGTTTTAATCCCGGACCGTCGTCAATAGTCCACTGTGTTGCTCCAGTACGGTTAATTAAAATACCTACCTATCGCCTTGCAGTAACATCATTGGAGAAAAAAATTTATCTTTCAAGCAAACAAATATGCTAAAAATGCATAGTTCTTAAATAAGTTTTAATCTTTTGTAATAATTAAACTAACTTTAATAATTTTGTTACTGCTAACAAACTTTAAAGATTTTATTGTGATTAAAAAAGCATTTATAATTTTGTTATAATTAAATAAGCATTTTATAATTTTGTTATGTTAAATAGGTGCATTTCATATAGATAAAACGGAAGTTCTCTGATCATTATTTTACAAATATATATTTTTTAAATTCATACTAGTAGTCCGCGGGATTTAAAATCAGGAATTTTTGTGATCCTTGAGGTCCGAAAAGGTCAGCGACCTTTGCTCTGGAGGGACGGACAGTCAGACAATGTTGATGAACTGATCACTGTAACATCTTAAACCCTTTTATACACAGTTCCCACAGCCAAGAAACCCAAATCCTCATACTCTATAGAACATAATTTTAAATTCAAAAGAAGCTAGTGTAAACTTTTTTCTGCTCAGTAAATAATTATTATATATTTATTATAATAATATTTATTTTACTTTGGCTGAGTCGTTCTAAGTTTTGCTACAAGTTGGTTTTTAATTGCATAATGTTTCCTCGAATGATAAAATCTTTTTTAATTACTTCAATACACAAAAAGTAATATGCTTCAAGGAAGTGTTTGGTTTAATCTCTGATCTAATTATATTTGTGTATGTCTTTTTTGTTGCGTTTATTGAATAACATATTTTTTGTCTTCTGTAATTGGATACTCTCTGAACAGAAGCAACAACTATATAAAAAGCAATGCAGGAATACACGTTTTTAATTTAATTCGAACCCGTCATCAAAACTCGTACTGAGGCTTGAACTGCAAATGAAGGATACTGTTGAGTATTTTGTGTATTCTATTAGAAGTAAAAGAAAATACAATATAAGAGATAATATAAGCATACCAAAATGTATTAGCAAAACTTTTTAAACTTTCTTAAATATCTATAAAACATCTATTGGTCAGAAAATGGTTTGATATCTTTGTATTTTAAAAGTAACCCAACTCACCACTGTTGACCGGAAAGTTCAGAACAAAACGTGATAATACCAAAAAAATAATCCGACTTTGAAATCAATCGATGCTCAGGGGATTAATGAGATCATTAGAGAAGCGAATGACGCATAAAGGCAAAAGCAGGATTCTCCCAAAGCGAATACGAAGAGTTGAATCTCGGTCAATGGGTGAACCAAACTACATTAAATAATAACTGTAGTCAATTGTTCATATCTTAGATCTAGGACGAGAATGTCCAACGTTAGTGAGCTCAGGTAGATAAATGATTATAAAGTCAATTGTTTATATAAGCATTGTAGAGCAAGAGCACTACCTGTTTTTAAGCCATATTTTGTTTTTTGTAAAATTGACACAGAGAGCAGCATATCCCCATGTAATTTTAAACCTTTTAATTTCGGTACATCTTTGTATGAATTGTTGGATGAGTATGAGTTTCCTTTGAATATGTAAATCAAAGTTTGGATATAGTTCCCAATGAACAATTATCCACAGTCATAATCTGAATAATTAAACATAACTCTGAAACTGCGTCCTTAAGGTGCGATTCAGCAGTGTCTTCAAATGGGGAACCAAGACCACAAAATCATTTATTAGAAAAGTATCATGATATGATTATAAGGTTTCGTCGGGGGATGGGGTGTAGGGTTATGAGCTGTGATAGTGGCACAACTCGAAAAGTAGGGTCTGGGGAGTTAGTTAATATCTCAATATACATTCTTTCCTACAGCTAACTGACGAATTTCTAAATACAATGGGCTGCTAGATGACGGAAATATGGGCTAAGTATTTTCTTGTTATGATAACTTTTAACCTTTTGATCTCAAAGTGTAATGTTCTTGAATTGTGTTCCTCTTGAAGCACATGAGAGATGTAGCGTGCATGTATTTCTTTGAATAATAAAGAATTTTCCAGAAAAACGATTTTTTAAAAGAAAAATACAATCAACAGTTTAAAACTACTTCTTATTCTCTACTACTGTGAATGTGTACTGACACTTTGTACATAATAAGATTATGTTATTAAAACGAAGGAAATTGTCTGTCCACATGCATACGCAAGTACGAGCTCTGTCAAAAATTGCTACTGTTACATATGTACTACGTAATGGTAGTCGAGCTCGTATTTTACGGTACCATAAGCTTGTATACGACACCAAGTATAAAATATATCAGTGTAATGTTTTTCATTAAATATTGAGTAAAGGTCTTTTTGGGATATATATATATATATATATATATATATATATATATATATATATTTTATAGGTGTTTGTATTGACATGCTTCAGACTAAACTGCGTTTTTCTAAATATTGTTGGATAAATAAATTGTTTTTTTATGGTGCAAGAGCCAAATATGGCCAAACTGCACCAAGCAATTTTTTTTACTCAAAGAAAATGCACATACACGTAAGGTTCGTTTTAAATGATACACAAGACAGAAATTCGCCCATATTTGATACAGGAATCAAACCAGAGCCTTCTACAGCTTGTAAGCGTTGGGAAAACGGACATAGCTGGGTTTGGAAATCAGTCTTTCAGTTTTAGAGCAATAATAGTTCCGTTTGTAAAGCCTGAGACTCACTTCAAGAGGTCCTTAAAAGGTTTCTATTTTGATGACAAAATTTTAATTATCTTTGGAAATAGACAAAAAATCTCAAGACAAGCTTAAGTCCTCAAAATAAAAATTGCGAATACATGTTATTAAATTATTCCTAAATAAAAAAAATAGAGCAACGGTTTGCGTGTACGAATGTAAAAAGGCTATAAAAAGTCTTCCGACCACGACAGGCATCTTCCTGGGCCTTGTACATCATCCCGCTAAGAAATGAAAACAATAGTTCTCAGCTGAGTTTAATAGCGTGCCCTTTTCTATTGTGTTGAGCACTGGACAACTCCTAAATAAAGGCAGGGTTATTGACATTGTGAGAGGCCGATTCCACTCTCAAATGGCGGAAGCATTTCCGAAAAAGAATGGCTTTTTCTGGTGTTCAAAATAGGGCCTGTTTTACATTTTTTGCCCATGTTGTCGTGTATTGTCAAAGAGTGACACGGATTTGAAGGGCACGTTTGAAACTGTCTTCATGAAATAATTAACTCGCTGTTGACGTGGCCAGGTCAGGAAGCATTACAATTTTCTTTGTTGCTTTGTTCCTTACCTCCGATCATATCAATGTTTTATTTCTTTTTTATTATTGATTGATGGTGTTATTTTCTTTCCGAAATGAGATAATTAACACAGACATGGCACGGCGACAAACTGTGACAGGATATGGATTCGCTTTATTGCCAATGATAAAGACATTACTGGTTTTTCTCCAACTTCAATCTTGAATTTTCCTTCATATATGTATTTTTCCGTTTTGTTCTATGGTTGTCTTCAAGGAAATAAAGGAGACAAGTGAAGGTTCTGAAGTTTAAATTGGATTACTCGTAGTAAATGTTAAATTAAGCCGAATTTAACCAAAATTTTCAGAATGGAATAAGTATTAGAGTGAAGGATTTTTGAATTTTAATTTGATTACTTATTGCAAAAGGTAAACAAATTCGCTTAACTTACGAGACAATATTATAATTACTATCGTGAAAACTGATGTTTTTATTTTAAGTAGACTACTGAATATCAACGATAAACTTTTTACAGAAGTTATAACAAATTCTAGTTTCAGACAAAGGCATTGTTAAGCAAATGTTATTTTTTTTTTCAGAAATGGAAAACAACTTTTGTTTCGGAATAATAATGGTTTTGCAATAAAAACCGGAGCACGAGACAATTGAGAAGTAACACGAAATTAAATTAAAACCCGGAGTTTATGGTGTAAATGGTGGTTGATATCTTGTTGAATTTGTAAATGGATAAGGTGTAACCTTTAAACGGTTTTTAACAGTAGTAATATGAAATACCAAGTATCGAATAAACAACGATAACCATCATGAAACTGATACGTTTATTAAATGCGAAATATAATTTCACACCACATAGTTTAAAGTAGAAGGCGGAAGGCAAGAATGAATTCTCGCGAGTTCAACTTTATATAGCCAGAGGTTTCACGCCATGTGATGTCATATCTCGCCAAGTGTGATCAAACAAGGTTACGCTGGTTTGTAATGTTTGAGAAGTGAGAATGGAATTTTATAATGAATAATATTAAAATGTAATTTTAATATATATATATATATATATATATATATATATCAGCGCAAACAACTCCTGGCAAGGTGTGAAGTTCTTTTGGTCTCCATATTGCATTACTATAATTAGTACCGAATTAAAAATGTATCTAACTTTCATCTGTATTTGTAGCAAACCTGTTCGATAGATACATAAAGGAGAAAAAGAAAAACGTTAACAAGATAGTTATTTATGAAAGTACAGTACTTGCAATACACATTTTTTAATCTAATTAGGGCCCTGAACTGATGTTGTAGATCAAACTGCAGATGGTGGGTGAACGCAATAAGCATATTTAAAAATTAGTATTTTCCTAACGAAAAGAAATTTGACAATAGCAGACTATTTTTAACACTCTGATTATTATAAAAACAACGCTTTTTTAAATCTTTATTATTATCTTCTGGAAAACTTTAAATTACATCTCAGTTATTGATTTGAAAACTTTATTCATTTTAATAGCTCCTATTTGTTTGTTTAATGACAGAGTACACATATGGTGGTAGAGGACACATGGTTTTACTGAATTGTGGAATAACTTAATACGAAAAAGTATTTCCTTTACTGGCCCAGCTACAGTTTCATCTCTAAACCCGGAGGTGAACCATATGGTATATATCATGTTTTTTTTTTACTTTTCTCTTAAGGAAACTCATTCATAAGCGCCATACCCGACATAAATTATACTTCATTATCGTAATAATCCTTTCAGAGTTCATGTTTCTGACAGTGATTGCTTGAGTCCGCTAGACTTATAGGTTTTCGCGTTATTTTTTTCCTCTCTCTTCGTGTGTTCCTATCTCTTCATTCTAAGACAGTAGTAATATGAGCTGTTCTCTTGTTTAGTTTTCGGATATTTAAAAAAAGAGTTAAACTTATTGATGTTTCTTAAGAGAGGTCACATAATAAAGACTTTAAGTTAACGACTGGAGAGAATAACAATACATCAATAGTGATTTTCATGCTAACAATTGAAGTTTGAAAACACATTCTGAGACAATGGAGTGCTATTTTTCTAGCTTTAGAAACTAAATTAGAAAAACTTCGAGAAGAAATTTTCTGAAATTACAGTTAAAATATTAAGACATTAGAATTCCATTAAAACTAGAAATATTTTAACAATCCTGTCGGTTGTTACTCGTCACAAGCAAAACTGGCAAGATCTTGATGGACGAGATATCTCGTCATTATAAGAAAAAAGACCAGATCTTGATATAGTTATCATAAAAAAATCAGTGATATCTTGATGGCGGGTCTATGTGAGAGATGACTTGAATAAGTCGCCATTAGCAAAATTAGTCAGATCGATGTTGAGTCCATGTGAGAGATGACTTGAATAAGTAGCCATTAGCAAAACTGGTCAGATCTTGATGTTGAGTCCATGTGAGAGATGACTTGAATAAGTAGCCATTTGCAAAATTAGTCAGATCGATGTTGAGTCCATGTAAGAGATGACTTGAATAAGTCGCCATTTGCAAAATTATTCAGATCTTGATGTTGAGTCCATGTGAGAGATGACTTGAATATGTCGCCATTAGCAAAATTAGTCAGATCTTGATGTTGAGTTCATGTGAGAGATGACTTGAATAAGTCGCCATTAACAAAATTAGTCAGATCTTGATGTTGAGTTCATGTGAGAGATGACTTGAATTAAGTCGCCATTAGCAAAATTAGTCAGATCTTGATGGGTGAGATATCTCGTCGAAACCACTTGAAGGTTCAAGTTATTCTTGCAATCACGTTTCAGTCAGTTCTTTTTACAGAAACCAACATTATTTGCTCCAGATAAAATCATGCAAGAATAATTATTAATTTTTAATTGCTATTGCAAACTTGTCAATTTTATGTATGCATTGCATTTCTGAATTTTTAACACATGTTAACTGTTTTTATTTATATCAAAGGTTTTTATAATTTTATCTAAATATATTTTGTGTTGAAAAGTTTTTATAAAAATTTTCTTTATCACAAATTTTGATTATTAGTATTAAATCATGAATAAATCATGATAAAACCTAATTTTAGTTTCCGATAGTTTGGCACAGTTTGGCCAAACTTAGTCCTTGTGACAAAAAAATTCAATCAATCAATCTGAATTTTTTAAATTATTTTCGTTCTTCAATCTAAAAAAGCAATATTACAAATTGTTTAAATTTTGGAAAATCCCACGAAGAAGTGGAAATGGACCTACGGTAGTGCACAGTAAATGTCAAGATGAGTAATGCTGTGACACCAAAAATAGATAATACGCTTACTTTTTCTCAGATAATTTCGGTTTTCAAATAAAAAAATTAACGTGGACTAAGATAAATTTTCTTCGGTAATATATTTTATTGATGACTTGGATTTGTGTCAGTTATATAGAAAATTGGAAACTTAAAAATAAAATAAACAAGAGTTTTGTAAACAAACCCTATGACATGTTCATTTAAAAAATTGATCATGCAGAAACACTTTCTATCATTTCTAATCTATGAAAAAGCACTAATATTTTGCAGCTCGACCTTTGGCTTGAGTTACGTCACTTTTTCAGTTGCGCAATATTTCTTGTCACTTTCATGCTGAAAGCAATTAAAATATTCTTAGGTTGCTTTATTTAATTGTTTTTAAGGTTATCAATGAACTATATAACGAAGAAGTAATCTTATTTATTTAAATAAGACTATTTTAAGAACTTATTTGTTTAAATAAGATTAACGCCAAGGAAAATAAGCAGAATTAGAAAATACGCTCCACGAAGGGCAGGTTTGGAAACAAAGTGTGTTCCAAACGTGCATGGAATAATAGACAATTCGCAGAAGGTGATATTGAATGACCTTCAAACGGATAGAGATCGGGAAACAGGGAGGTATTATTATACCACCTGTGTCATAAGTCACCCACACTGGCTGGACATGTTTGCTATTGGATTAAAACCCATTGCTGTCTGCGTTTCTGTCTACCCATACCGGCTTTTCTGATCTTTTTTTTTTTTTTGCTTTCTTTTACATTTTAATTGATTTCGGTTCTTTTGGTATTCAATCTCACATCCTGTTCCCATTTTTATGAGAAACATTCTGAGAATTATGATTTTTTTTTCTTCCATATACTGCCAGGATTCACACACATATATCCGTACTGCAACCTACCGTCTTCCTTGCCTGATTCTTTAACAGTTTTGAACTTCTTGACTGATTGCAGTAATGATTTGCAATGATTGCTTCAACCAATCGATGTGGTTATCTAGACCAGGCCTCGGAAATAGATTTTTCAATACAAATGCACACTGTACACCTAAGTTTTTAAATTAGGTGCACATGTTATATGTTAGGTGCACATTTAAAAAAAAAACGTAACGTAAGTGTATTAATATAATGTAAACTACTGTATTAGTTGGGTATGTTTATATAGATTCGTAGTAGATAGTAAATAAAAAATATTTTAACATATCGAAATTCTCCGGCGCACGGCTGTCGCGACAGTCGCTTTAACAGAGCCATCTGGAAAATGTTTCGATCATCGTAAAGTTCTGGTGGCAGTGACACAAGTAAACCTTCCTCCTGTATAAACCCGTTACGGAACAGCGATTTTGTTTTCGCTTAGTGTGTATTTAGGAATTTTAATTACGTTCCTTTAGAGCGAGAGATGTCGATACTAATATTTTGTTTCAAACATCAAAATAACATAAAACACGTTAACCCCCCCTCCCCTCCATTTTTTAACGTTGGGTGTACTGTGTGCACCTAGCGGGACAAAATTAGGTGCACAGTTTTATTTTCATGTGCACAGTGCACCTGTGCACCCGGGTATTTCGAGCCCTGATCTAGACATTATTGTGTCTTGATCAGACTTGTCTTGTGAGGTATACAACTCTATTCGAAAAACTCGTGACGTAGATTTTCAAAACTAAATCCAGCCAAAGACCGTCTTGTACACTGGGTCTGATGCATGTTAAATCGGTCGTTGCCTCAAATTTCTTCACGTTGGCATGATGTGGAAGTCTAGAGAGTGGTGTGCCAGCTCAGATGTTTTCGTCAGTTGACCATGGTTCAAAATTACGAGGCGTTGTTCTTGGATATTTTCCTTCGAGATCGATCCAGGAGCGTCACCAAGAGCCTGTTGTGTTTCTCAAGTGCGACGTTAATTAACTACTTACCTATTTGCCACATATTTTAAATTGAATAAGTATATCAGGGCTCCCATTTGAGGGAGGTTCCCAGTACCATGGTAACCGGTTTTGAGAGCAAAATTGGAGTCATTTTCAAACTGCAATGTTCTTTTTTCATAGTGGAAAAACTGTAAACCAACTCTTTCGTAATTTTTTATTACGACACAACTTTAAAGTAAATGTGGAAAGTAAAGAACAGCGATACGTTGGTGCACGATAGTTTTTATGAAGCTCCTTCCGTCGAACATAAACCGGGGGTCAATTCATCTAACTTCCTGCTTGGATCCGAAACATAACCCGAAATAATAGTTTTGTTTTCTGAAATAGCCCAGTTGAAAGAGCAACGGATTTGCATCCAGAGGGTTACGAATCCATATTTTGTCCAGCCAAATACCGTCGTGTTCACGAAGACTGGTGCATGTTAAATCTGTTGTGGCCTCAAATATCCTCACTTTGGCATGGTGAGGAAGTTAGAAGAGTGTGGTGCCAGCTCAGGTGTTGATCTCGTCATCTGTTGTTGTCCTTAGTGCTTTCCCTTCTGGATTGATCCCAGACCAAAAGCCCGTTGTGTTGCTCCAGTGTGACTTTAATTAACTACCTAAATCTTTCAAAATATAGGTACTAATTAAATCAGTGAATACCAAAAGCATACGAGTATAAAAATTTCTGAAACGGACTTTATTGCATAAATAGACTTGCCAAGGGTCGCCATGTAATGTGGAAAGAAACCGTATTCTTCCCTGGCTTCAGTTAGTGAATATAGGGCCATGGGAAAGAGCGTTGGGTGTAGGTAATGAACTCTTCCAAAAATGCCATTTCTTACTTAAGATTTACAGTAATTTACTGCCTTAACACCATAATTCAATGCACTCTTTCGTCATGAATTTTTATGTAACATCTATACAAGTTTTTGTTGGTTAGTCGTTTTCGAGTTGCATGGCGCAAATTAATATGTGGCCAAGATGCGCCAAACACAAGAGAGACAACTTCAAATAAAAATGAAAGGGGGTGAAAGTGGGAACAGAGTACTGGGATGAAAGCAGTAAAATATCGGATAAGGTATCCCTGTTGCGCGACCACTTGTTCACTAAAGACAATGAGCCCCGTGGGAAAAGGAAAGATCACTAGACCACTACAGGTCCTTGAAATCTGTACACACCTTAAAAGACATGTGCCCCTTAGGGTTGTAAGTTTTTATTTATACTACTTCATAAGCAAATAGTTATTCGTTATTGTGTGATATCAGTTTCGTGTTTGCAGTCTTTCGCAAATTTTCCAGTCCAATAACCTATTTCAAACAGTAAAAGGATTTCAGTAATGAAACGATTACTTGCAAGTAGTTGTTATTCATTGGGTGTAGAAACAACATAAGCCCAATCTTGTTTTTGAATTTAAAACAATTGGAGAGTGGCAATGAGAGTCACAAAAAATTGATCGGTTGTGATACAGTCGGGTAACTTCAAGTATTGAGCCCAAGAAGTACCGTATAATCATGTTTTTAAAATAGTTGTACAGTTTCATTCTCCAGTAAAATTTAATCAATGGCACTCGCTTGGATTCTTCACTCGCCGATTCAATTTAGCATACTTTGAATGGCAGCCTTCACTTCGAATCACATATTACAAACTATCACTTCTTATTCATTAAACAGGGACTATTGTCGAAATTTCCAGAATTGGTTGTTAATACGATTTCTACGTGGTAGTACTGTTGAATTTAGACCAGATGTGACTTCGTTAAGATGATCAGACTACTTCATCGATTTGATAAACATTTAATTGTAAGCATAAGAAGCAGTATAAAAATGCCTAATTCTGTTGCCTCTTAACTCTCCTGTTGGTTGTCTCGACGAGGTTTCTTGTCATTTGCAGAACTGGCCAGATCTTGGTGGATTAGTTTTTCGAGATCGATCCCGAACAATCGCCAATTGCTGGTTGTTTTGCTCCAATGCGACGTTAATTCACCTACCAACTTAATGGATGAGATATCTCGTTCATCAGATCTCGTCGTTTCTTGTCATTATAAGAAAAGTGACCAGATCTTTATATCATAATCATGAAAAAAATCGACATCTTTATGATGAAGTATTTCGTCATTTGTAAAATTGATCAGATCTTAATGGAGGAGACATCACGTCGAAATCAATTGGAGGGTTAAAAATGGAAACTTAAAAAAGTTGTTTAAGATAAAGGTAATTGAAGTAATAAGAAAATAATTGGAATTCATTCCGTTGACGAAAAAATAGTTCTATCTGGTATTAACTATCAATCTTAAACTATCTATGAGCAATATACGAGTATATATTTATTCCAAATGAAAGAGTTGTCATTCAAGATGATAAAAAAAGTTAGATAAATGTTAGGTAGATAGTTTAATACCAGATAGAACTATTTTTTCGTCAACGGAAAGCATTCCAATTATTTTCTTATTATTTCAATTACCTTTATCTAAAACAACTTTTTTAATTTTCCCTTTTTAACCCTCCAATTGATTTCGAAGCGATATCTCCTCCATCAAGATCTGGTCAATTTTACAGTGAGTGACAGAAAAAAGTAAAGGACAATTGTCGTAGCGTATTTTCAATAAAATAACAACACATCACCTAATGCATGCAGGTTGAAACAAAGGATACGTTTTATTAAAAAAAAAACTTTTGAAATTAGTAATTTGTATTTTTTCGCGTTTCACAACTTTGATTCATTTCCTATAACGTACTCAATGGCTTGAGAAATGTCGTACGACGAGATTTATATCAATTCGCAGGTTGTTTCAAACGTATAAATAACAACCTTCTCAATGCATGAATGACTTTGCATGTTTATGCTCTGAATATCTCTACTTTTGTAATGGAAGTTGTTCAGATGAGCGAAAAAGTTCTATTCTTAGATTTAATAACAGAAAATGTATATCGAAATAAATAGAAACTTATATCAAGTAAATACAATATTCGAAAAGTAACTCTAAGTGGAGAACATAAATTACCCTTTCAACTCATACCATTAAAAGTTTACCACATACTCAACCTCTATATGAGAATACTTTCTTGATAGATTTCATTCATATTTAATGTTTTTAATTCTTATTTATAACAAGCAAAATACCCGACCTTACTCGGTTTGAATTGATTTACTCTAAATTGAAGAGATAAACAAAATGTATAATGACTTACGTTTTTCGTAGAATAAAAATTTATTTGAATACCTTTCGCCATCTTTATAATTTCTACAACTTACTTTGGACACAAATCCTACACATGCATATCCATTCGTGTAATACATTTCACATCCATCGCACCCTTGCTGTATGACAAAGCTACAAAATGACGAAAGGTGACACTAAGGTTACTACTACAAAAGACGATTTTGAGGGAGATTTGGAATTCCCTTTTTAAGTTCTTTTCATGTTCAACTCAAAGAATAAAAATTACGATTTACGGCGAGTGATCTCGCACTCATAGTCAACAAAACAATATTTTTTTACTTCTGGCACTCTTGTATCCGGTATGACATAGTGAAATTTTGCAATCTTCTCCTGTCATTATGACAACGAATTTTTTAATGTTTGACAAGTTCTAGTTCGGATTTTTTAAATATTATTATTCTTTAAATAACGGCATAACTACACTTAAAATTTACTGAAAATTTATTTTGACTTACCTGCCATTTTTCAGCTGAATACTCTGTGGTGGTGTTGCGTGTTACACATTTATTAAAATAATAAATATTTAAGACAGAAAACAGCGAAATAAAACAAAAGATGTCGGAAAAAATTGTTCTAAAGATATTATTTTGTGATTCATTTTTATCTCTTGATCTCGCACAGTTGCCACAATTTACAACTAGAAGTGCACAAAATTTAGAAATGGGAAATTAATTCAGAGCGAAAAAAACAGAAAATATCACTGCTCGCGCGATCTTGTTCATTCCCGTTCGTTGAAAAATATCGTCTGTCCCAAATATTCGGAAATCGTTTTCATTGCGCAAAGAACAAAAATAGAACTCGAAATAAATAAAAAAAATATCATAACTGAAATTCCATAAAAAAATAATAATTTTTTGAAGAATAATTACTTTTTCAGCAGTACTGGTAAAGCAATCGAAGTAATCGTAATATTCAATACTAGGGGGCCCGCCCCCTGCTCGCTAACGCTCGCCAACCCCCAGAGGATTGCTTCGCAGTCCTCATTGGTTCGCTGCGCGAACCTATGCTCGCTTCGCTCGCCTCAATGAAAACATGTGTCCTAGCAGAAGGAATTGTTTACAAAATATAATATTCCAAAAAAATATTTTTCAAATCTAAATTTTATGCTGTTTTTCAGAAAAGATATTTACAGTACCTCTGAAATCAGAATTCAAATGGAAACTTTGAGCAAATTTTGACTCGAAATGTGAGCGTTGATTTGGAAATTGAAAACCCAGCATGTTGGTTGTGTGTACATTTACCCAGCACTCGAGCCACCCACGCTTTTTCATTGAGTTTGTTGTCGAAAGTTGTAATGCAAGCGTCTTGTTGAACTATAATAGTTTGCCCCGAAACGGACCTTTTTTTTTTAAATGACCCTGAAAAGATCCTCCGTTTTCTTTGATTTCTATTATTTACTGCAACAGCTCGACTAAAATTCTTTTTTTTTTCAATAAAATTTCATCCGATAACGCTATAAATTCAATTGAAGCGCGAAGCTTTGGGATAAACAAAGAATCGCACAATGTTGCCAAATTGCGAAAACAAATAACGTCTTTTTTGCGTGCCACGTAAGAGGATTATAGATATAGATACATTCCAATTTTTCCCAAACTACCAAATTATGGTTGATTTAAGTATGCTTACTATATATTGTACCTTACGGGAGAGGTGAAAAGAGTTTATTAATAGTATATTACAAGAATATTTACTCTTACGGATATAAAAACGAAGAGTTAAAAACTTCTTGCGCAAGCTTTGGAAGAAATAAGAGTAAATCACATTACTTGAAATTATTTAACTTGAGCATTCGCTTAAAATCAGTATAGACACAAACATCAGCAAGCACGAATTTGATGAATGAAATGTGAAAAATACATAGGTATTCACTCGATTCTACTTAAAAACATATAGCTGAAATTTTTAAGATAGTATTTTTTCCAATTTTGTTAAAAAATTGTTTTTATTGCAGAATTACTAAATGTGCAAAATTATATTTCATACCATAATTTGTTTTTTAATGTAGTCCTGTAAGTCCTTATTCACACAGATTTAAAATTAGTGAACAGTTTATTTTAATCATCAATTTTGATCCTAATTGATTTATATCTTATTCTACGTAAGAGTTGGTTTTGATGTCACATTTTGACACATTTAACTGAAAATGATGTAACGCAGAAATCAAAACTGAAATGAGAATTATATTACCTTCACAGTATGAATATTTTACTGTAATACATGTTGCAAGACCCCCTAATCATCTGTAGTCTTGATTAACTTACCTTGTGGTTGTCTCAACGTAATATTGGTAGCTAATATTTGTATTTATACTGATATTTTTTTAATCGATTGCTTAAGTTAACTAATTGCAGGTAATGTGAAATTCTCGTAATTAACAAAACTGAGCAGATCTTGATCGACAATATTTCTCGTCATCATAAAAAAATTCGAAATTAATTCAACAGATTTTAATGAACAGATATCTTTTCATTAGAAAAATTGAATAGATTTTTTTTGAACGACATATTTTGTCAGTAGCAATATTGGACATATTTTGATGGACGAGATGGTTCATCAGCAATGTTGGAAAGATTTTGATGAGATGGGTCCCGTCGAAACCACTTGAAGGCGTAAGCATCTGAAATATGTACCATGAATAGAGTATCTTTCCTTGATCTACTAGGAAAGAAAAAAATGGATTAAATTCAAATAGTTCAATTTGTATAAAAAGTACCGTGCAAGTGCTTCGAATACTACCAGGTTAGTTAATGCACTGATTTCAAATATACTCATTTATGCAAATTCAGACACATCGTTTGAGGAAACGAAAAATGACAGACATCATCGTGAAAAGTAATTGCCTATGAAACCATTAAGGTAGTGTCATTTCGAAATCTATTAAACTAGATTCTTAGCCTTGAAAATGCTTTATTGAGAAGAAAAAAATTAGGACAGCATAAAAAGTAATCTGTTTTAAATACGTATCTGAATTGTTGTCTTGATGTTTGTTTTGAAATGCATGTAATTTGGTAGTGTAGGCAAGCATGGCAATTAAGAGAAAAAAAAACTGATCGCGTTAAATAACGCTTTATCGAAGTTTGAAATAAATATCAGCAGTTTTAAGAGACATTTTTCAAACGTTCATTCTTTTAGATAATTTCAAGCTAATCTTGCTTGTAAAAGAATCGTAGCAGACAAAAATAAACCACGCTGTGTTAGTAGCCCCATGTTTTTGCAGATTCAGACTCAAACAACTTTCGAGCAGACATTAATACGTCGCTTGCGAAGTCATCCAAAAATGATTATAGAGCGACAAACGAAGCAAATCAAACCAAAATTTTATGGTCAGTTCATTTATTTCAGAATTGGAAAGATGTCAAGAACAACGGGTGTTTATGTTCGATATTAATTTCGAAAGCGTTCCATAACACAGACAGTTTTGTGTACACCCCCAGTCAACCTATATTATCGAATAATAACTCTCCTGAGAAAGCTTGCAGTGGGTGATCAAATTATTAGAATCACAATGTAAAAAAGTATATTTCTGAGTTCCTGGTTAAATTTGGAAGCTGGGTAAAAACGGGTGTGAAACCAACAGTGTTGCCAACAATTTGTTTAAAATTTCTCAAGTAAAGTATGTCCCAAAAAATAAAAAAGAATTCATTCTAACCAGGTTTCTTTTTAATGAAATCTAAAAATCTTAATTTATAAAGGACCACACTGTATGGAAATATAACGAAATTTCCATATAATCAAAATGGCATCCATTCATTGTTCACGGACCAAATAAATAGCCAATGTGTTATAACTTGTATATAAATTCTCTTCCAACTTTATGCTCAGACCATGCATTAAGCTAAAATAGTAGATAAAATACCAGCACTAAAGAAATTTTTTTAATCTATATACGTATAATCTGTTCATTATTATCCATACTCTAATTACTAAATCTATTTTTTTATATATTTATGGAATCATATTTTCTAATACATCAAAAACTAAAACACATTTTGGGTCTTCAGTGTAATTAATGCTTTATGAAGTATACAAATATGTGAACTTCATGAAACATGAACAAGACACGTTTTTGCATTTATGCTCCTGATTGTCTACGGGGGTCACTGTGGTTTGACCACTTCAAATGAACTTTAAGTTATAGGTGGAGCAGGTTCGATTCAAGTAACTTCGTTGGGTGTGCTATTTCCTTTTGTTTTAGTAAAACTTTTCTTTTTTTGTCTACGTCCATTACTTGACGTTGTCTGTCAAGTATTTGCCTAGTTTGGCTAAATGCACTATAAAAAGCCAACCCAACACGACTTGACGGATCCTTCCCTTGGGGAGGTATCCTGGACAGTCATAAGTAGTAAGTTGCTCCAGTGCGACGTTAATTAACTACCACTTGATTTAGACATTGAATTAACTACCACTAATCAACTATTCACTTGATCGAAGATTACTCACTCTTTTTTAGAATGTCTTCAGATTAAATAATTTCGCATTCACTTAAAATTTCTATTGCCCAATATATATTGTAGCCTCTTATTTATTTATCGTTTCTCTTTATTCAACTCCTTGACTGATCCACATTTGTTAAAGAGTTTCATTTGAATGTTGATCTCTATGCATTTTTAATAATATTTTGCTGATCCGCAACGCAATCATTGACAAATCTGTACGATTCTGTAAACCTGAAAATCTGACGTTGAATCTTCTAGCTAATGATTTTATTTTATTGTAAACATTTGTTGCCATTCGACAATGTACAAATCATACCGATTAGCTTGTCACGAGTGGTTGGTTGATTAGTTTGTGTTTTAATGGAGCAAGGTTCAAAGACGGACTAGCTGTGCAAAACGCAAGATAGTATGCCATATGGTTGTGAAAAATATTTCATATTTGTGCTAGTTATACCTCGATATTTAGTATACAAAGTTTTTATTTAATAAGGGATCGCTATCTAGCTGAGGCCTGGAGCTAAACATATATTGGTTTGAAAGCTGCTTGTTGTGATACAATGAGACTTATATGGTTGTGATGGTAATTAACCTCGTACTGGAGCAACACAATGGAGACTAATGTGGCATCGCTTGTGTGTCTTTTAAAATTTTTCAAAACGTATCAATTAGTATTTCAATGTAGTAGGATAAACAAATCGAATCATACACACACAAGGCCATTTCTTGGTTGTGTGCTGATCGCGCACTTGTGTAGTCAAGAACAAAATAAGTGCGGAGGAAAGAAAAGTAATATGGCTTCCTATTTTGAATATGTAGGCGGCTGAAGTTCGATTCCTGTGAGGTGTGACTCCTCCCTGGGTGTGTTTCTTTCTTTTGTGTTAGTAAAACTTTCATTGTGTGTGTTTGTTTACTTTATATAGCATGGACAAATATGTCCCTTGCACCATAAAAAATACCAACCTATTTGAGAAAATATGTTCAGTACTACTTTTTCTGATGTGAACAATTTTATACTTGTTCGTACTTTGTAGTTTCTTTTAGTGATTGCTATAAAAGATACTCGTGAATTTGAATATTTTGTTCTATTCTACAGTAGAATATTCGGAAAAACACTCATCAAAGGCTTTGATGTTTATTCTGTTGCCATGCCCACGGAACCCACATCCTTCCCAAAATGATTTTGGAATTAAAATTCTTTTAAAACTTATGAAGTTAGTCATATCAAAAGAATCGAAGTTTCATAAATAACAGGTAAGATATACGTCTGAAAACGTGGTCATAAAACAGATAAAATGAAATCATTAAGCTCAATGTTGAATAAACAATATGACTTTAGGTCGATAGGAGGTTGATCATCTATTGGCGACCGGCCAAGATCAATATCAAAGGGAAAGATCCAAAGACAACGCCTTGCAATTTTGAATCGCGTTCAGATGACGAGAACTACTCCTGAGCTGGCACCCCACTCTCCAAACATCCACACCACCCCAACGTAAGGACATTTAAGAACATGACAGATTTAACGTACGTCAGCCCCTGTGTACACGACGATCTTTGGTTGAACCGAGTTTCGAACTCGTAACCATCTGCTTGCAAATCTGTTGTTCTTCCTACTGCGCTACCGCGGCCATATGACTCTTAAGTAACCGGGAGAAAGAAGACTGGACCATTAATTGTGTGATACATGTTTGATTAAGGGCGTTCACCTTGAAAATCAATTTTTTTAGAAACGGGAGCGGTTTGTACATGGGCAGATAATACTTCAGGAACGGCCATGATGACGCATTATGGGTACCAGCAAACAGTGTATAATCCCTGCCAGTGTAGATGAGATAAGATAGGCGTTGCAGGAATTTCTGAAAACTGCCCCGAGCAGTAAAAGTGAAAAGTGACATCTTGCATGTTCGCCTGAAAAAAAATTGATTTTACTTTCCCGTGGCCAAAACACACGCTCCACTTGCAATCCTTGACTCGCGGCAAAACAAGTGAAATGCTTCGGAATATTTTGCAGACGCCTCCGAAATTGAATCCTCGGGTCTGTCCCACGCGAGGCAGAGAGAAGACGCCGTTTAACGTTTTACACCCGTCTTTCTGGGACGGCGATGATCATTAGTCGTGAAGAGCGACCCAGATCAAACAGCATCGCAATCCAACCATCCGGAACTTTTTTGACTAGAAGGAAATGACGTAAAATCCCCGCCTTATGAGAAAGAAAGTTAGCGATGGAGCAGGGCTGCCAGAAGTATTCCTTTGGCGCACCACTTGGCATTTCAGGGAAGATCTTTTGTAGTGTTGAATTTCTCGTGGATATCAGAAATCAGTTGAGGACTGTCATATCTGCACTTGGGCCACAGTACCAGGGAAGACCCTAGTAGTGCGTACGATGGGCCCCCGAAAAATAAAAATATCTAGGGCCTACAGAGAGACTGAGGGGCCTTAGGGACAGCCCACAATCGCATGGATATACATAGCTTCTACTTGCAATAAGTAATAATTTAAAATTTGAAAAATTGGGCAAATTTTCGTGATTTTAGGTATAAAATTTCTCTAGTTTACCATAAATCATTCGTGACCAGTTGTCTGATTAGACTAAATTAAGCCAAATTTGGAAGTAAATGTACAACATTTCTAATGATTTATAACATGACTTTTTTAGCGACCTTTTCAGTTTCAATGTCTTTCAATTTGACCTTTGATTAGGAAAAACAAAAAGTGTGCTCTAATTTTTCTTTCTAAAAAAAATGTTGAAGGTACTATTTATCTTTGCTTTCTGAAAGTTTCAAGTTGCGACACGCATAAGTTACAAGAGGAAAGATTATCCAAATATAGAATCAGTACCTGTAAACTCTTATATCGTTCGACCTAATTGTCCTATCGGGATCATATTGTTTTTACTTTTTAGGTAAACGTTATGTTTTCGCTAGGTGGTTTGACATGAAATTATTAAAGAATACTTTGGTTGGTTGATTTTGGGATGTGTGTTGCAAAAGCCATATTTAGCCAAGCTGAAGCGAATACTTTTGGAACACTATATATTCGTTCGGGAAGTTTATTTTTTAGTTTTTAACCATCTCCTGCAACGGCACTGCTTTCAGGGCCTCGTGGTCATTCTTGTTGAATATGACAATCCATGCAAAGCTTTCGAAATGTGGATTAAAACTTTTTGTTATCAATAAAGTGCAACAGATTCTTTGACGAATAACTTACATTAATTGAAGTCTGCCTCAAGTGAAATCTTTTATACGTCCAATAACAAGCAAAAAAAACTTCCTGAACAATGATTCCACTTATTCTTAATAATATCTCATTTCTATAAGCTATAATTGTATGAGCAGAGTTATAGGGGTAGTGCAAATAATTTGGAAAATCTTCTCTGTTTTCCAGAAATAGGTTTGCTTTTTTTTCTCTTTCCCACCCCAAGCTATCGACTTTCTAATAAATTGACTTGCGCATGTCGACGTAATCGCTGCTGATCTCAGAAGTGTAGGTCGCGTAGGTTTGGCAGTCAGACAGATTAGCTATCGAATCGCAAAATAGTGTTTTTCGTCACGCTCGCTAATTAATCCTACATTAGGATTCGTGCATTCTTACGATAACACGTGACCTTCACCCGGAGATTTTAGAGCCGAGTGATCGGGAAAAAATGAAGTTGCATGCTCATGCTCTGTCCATTTCATTAGAAGGTCGTTGGTAAAAAAAAATACTGCTCAGTAGAAAATACGTATTCCAAGTGTCAAGACTGTCTTGTGTCAGATGTGCATCATTTTCTCTCTTTTCCATCGGACACATGTGCAACTGCGTGGAAATAATAGAACTACCTCTCTTTGCATATTTTTTATGATAGAGCATATTGAAAAGCATTATTGTATCATTCGATTTGGAATAACCTAAAACCTGATATAATTAATATTTCATTAAAAATAAATAAAAATAGAGAATAAAATATTTATTTCACTTTTGATACCACATTACTGTTATTGGTTGTTATTTACGTCTTAAATCCAGGAAGTGCATTGAAAATTATAATCAAATTTCGTTCGTGATTTATCAAAAACTCTAAAATCTATCGCACATCAAAGACTCAACAACTGCGAGCTGCGACTAATTTGGAATTTCAATTAGTTAAGAACTTATAAGATGAGATTCAATTCAACGACTTTTGTAAGCTTTAAAAATAGCATTAAAAATTAAGAAGAACATACAATAATGGACCGGACGCCAGCTTATTTGCATAAAATCCGACTACTTGTTTGGAGATGTTTTTCGTAGTATGGCCTGCGACCTTCGCATGTTTTTCCTGGTCAATTGAAAGCCGACGACTACATGAACATTTTGGACAATCAGGTTCTTCATAAACTCTGACAATATTATGGAATGAACTAATGTTACATCCAGGATTACAACTCTCCATCATGTTGCAGCCTCTGTTAAGCAGTGATATAAAGATTTAGATGTAAAACGTCTTCCCTGGCCTACTCAGAGTCCCAACCTAAACCCCATAGAACATTTATGGGACGAGTTAAAGCAACGCTTACGGACCAAGGAACCACGTCCGAAATCTACAGCTGAGCTGGCAACATTCTTGCAGCAAGAATGGACACAAATACCCATTGCTGTGTATGAAAGCCTTGTTGAGAGTATGCCCAAAAGGGTTGCTAGTGTAATTGCAGCACGTGGGGACCATCCCACTATTAAAGCATGTGTTCTTTCCCCCATACCACAACATCTTGCTGTCCGATCCGCTATTGTAGGGGACCTCGCGCCATAAAACCCCAAAATCCAATCCGCTATTGTAGTGTAGTGTACAGTGCATATTATGTTTCTGACATAAACTCAATAAAAATAGAGGTAAACCTTTAGTCATAAATATGTTGTAGATAAGTATTTTATTTAACGTCGTACTGGAGCAACACGACGGGCTATTGACGACGGTCCGAGTTCAATCCCCAAAGGAAAGATCCTAGGATAACACCACGTAATTTTGAAACACGGTCAGATAACGAGACAACGCCTGAGCTGGTCCACACCACGCCAACGTGAGGACATTTAAGGCCCCGAAAAATTTAAAGTGCACCTGCTTCTTTGTACACGTTGGTCTTTGGTTGAATGCGAATTCACAACCCACCCGTAGTAAATCCGTTACTCTTCAAACCGGGCTACCACGGCCCCATAAATATGTGAACGCTTTCAAATGAGATTGTATTAATTGTACTATATCGTCCTTCGTCGTTCATTTGGCTACTTAACTGTAGTTAAGATGGATTTTATGAGATTTATTAATGATTTCCATGCTTTTATGTTTAAACGGTGGTTTAACTGTGTTACAATTTTCTTCTCCTCCACATTTTTTAGACACCAAAAACTTCTTTATCGGTTCAGTTTAAAATACCTGAAGAGGCCTTTGAACTCAGTTCCAAAGAAACAGACTGAGACTTCTTCGCTGTTTGCAAACTTGAAATTCGTCGAGGAACTAGTAAAAAAAAAAAGATCGCCGTAGCCGAATGCACGGCATAACGAGGAATGTAGAAAAGGTCTCACAGATTCGTTTCTCCCGACGAGTATTAAACGGATAAACAGAGCATAATCCATCGAAAGTGCTGATCTGAGAAACCAGAGTTCTGTTTCCGGGTTTCAATTTTATGTGAATGATTTCTGGAGAAGAAGCACTTGGATGATTATCTGTGGAGCGAATAGCTCAATCAATACAATGGTATGCATCGTTATTAAACTGGGTAGAATAATTTAGGGTCATTTTAACGAATATTTGAAACCAGATAATTCACATTCAAGATGGGATAATTTATATCAGGGATGCAAAACCACACTGCCAGCGGACCGCATTTGGCCCTCCATTGAACAACTGTATTTCCGCTTTGCCATGTATTATTTTAACTTGAACAAGTCACAGGATAGGTAATTTTTAAAAATTGCGCATATGCACAGTGAAGTATATACATATATCTGTGAAAAAACTTTTTCAGTCATGAAAATTGACTAATCGAAATATAAGAAACGATTGAGTAATGAAAATTTAGAACCAGTTTTGCTCTTGACGTACAAAAATCGAACCAAATATTAAAACAATTGCAAAATTAATAAAATGTCGCCCATCAGATTAAATACTTTATTTACCTTTTATTATCTTTCTTTCTAACAATATATAATAAATATAAATAAAATAAATTATTTATAATTAAATATGTTTTGGTAGGTAGGTAGGTAATTGAACTAACGTCGCGCTGGAGGGTCTTTTCTTTATGTTCGCCCCAATGGGGGAGTCACAGTGTGAGTCTATGTGGCCTTTGGTCTTATTAAGTTTGGGTCCATCCCTTCCTTATATCATTACCATATTTCTTTATATAGTCTTATACAATTACGTTATGGAATGAGTTCTAGATGTATAAGATTTCTTGTTTTAATATGACAGAACATTCATAGTTGTAGTAGTAAAATAATTAATGGTAATGTTTCGCATGAAAACGTGTGAAAAATACATAAATACTGTTTGTAAACCAATTCATGATTAAGTTTCAACTAATACCTTTCTGTGATTCCCACCTTACCCATCCTCCTCTGAACTCCTGTTTTCGTTTATTATGTCCGTCTAACATCACATCCTGTCTCTAGATATTTATCTAAAATCTCTTTTGTGAAAATGGAGAAAAATAAATTATTTTAAAGAGTACCACTGCTTCATGATTACATTCCGAATTGTGAGACTGGATGAGTCTGATAGCCTCCCTACAGAACACATATACTATATGTTCTTAAAGTTATGAGTGAAACAAAAATATTTGAAAGATAGAATTTTGGTCTTTATGAATTTATAAAGATAATACTTTTTTTAAATAGGAACATCACTGGGATGAGGCATGCATGAAATATCTAGCTTTATAAAAATTGCGTTACAGCTGTTTTGTATTGTGATTTCAGAACTAGAAACATCCAGAGTATAAATACATCGTCGTGTAGGAAAAAAGGTGTCCGTAATCTGATAGGGCCTTCAGACCGAGTGGGCAGATGCACTGAGCGTGGGGAGGAGATCCGCAATGTCTACACTACAATGACGAAATTCTACTGCATTGAGCGAACTTTGGGACAAACGGTGCCTTGCTTTGGACTGCGTGAAGTGAAAACTGCTTAAGTGGTGTCCTTCTAAAGCTACCAAACTACACTACAATCACAGGCAATAGAACTGTCGTTCAATATTAATGTAAATAAATTAATTGTTGAATATTCATACACAATAAAAAATCTTTCAAACGTTCGATGTATGCTTTATTATTTCTTCTATCTAACATCAGGCCCGAGTATTCACGACAAAACTCTACTGTTGATGTCCTGAGCACAACTTATGATTTTTTATATTTAATTTAAGCAGTTATTATTTTAAAATTATGGTACACGAAAAAGTTGAAATATATTTTCCACTGGTCTCTATGCCAATTCAGAGAAAACTTTTATTAGCTCGAGATCTGTTGTGCATTAGCTTTCAGTTTTCAAAGGGAGTGTAGGAGATAGTATTAAAATTGAGTAGGGAAAAGTATTCAAATTGAGTAGAGAAAAGTATTCAAATTGAGTAGGGAAAAGTATTAAAATTGAGTAGGGAAAAGTATTCAAATTGAGTAGGGAAAAGTATTCAAATACACTCGGTCCCACTATTCCTTTGAATTATGTAATCTACTTTTAAAACCCTATAAAACAAGAATATATAGTCGTCTAAGACAGAAACTTATTAATTGATATTTTTAAGGGCATTTTTTTACATTAAATTATTATTTTCATGATAATGAGAAATAAATTGTAGTGTTGTATTCGGTTTGAAAGAGAAAATCTACCACTACCAAAATATTTATCATTTTTATTTTTACTTAAAAACTAGCATTTAGTCGTTAATTGTGTGCTGTAAAATATAACTTTTTGTCATTTAATAAATTCTAATAAGTCGGTTAATAATCTCTATTGTGACGATATGTGGAGATCGCAATCTCGTCACGAGCATTAGTCACAGGGGAAAGGAAAACTAACTTTCCCCAAGAGGACGAGAATGTCTCGGATGTAAATATTGTAAATAAAATTTAACACCACGGAGGTTTAATTTATCACAATCACGTGCTAAATTGCCTCGACTTTGAAATTCTGTGCATAAAAATGTTCAGGTGGATAGGTATGTTACTTAATTAACATCGCACTGAAGTTCCACAACGAGTTTTTGGGGACGGTGTGGGATCAACCCCAAAGGGAATGGTCCGAGGTCAAGACCTCGTAATTTTGAATCATGGTCAATTTACGTCGTCAACACATAAGCTCAGGCACCCCCACTTTCCAAACATCCATTCCACCTGGACGTGAGAACATTTGAGGCCACGACAGATTCAACATGCACCATCCCCAACGTACTCGACGGTCTCTAGTTCGAACTCGTATCCTCCGGTTGCTCTTCAAATGTTTCGGAGAATGAAAACTTTTACATAATTGTCTTCTGTGGAGTTTCGGGGAGTTGGAAGTCTTAGGTAAATAAGTGTCATTGATGTGGGTTTTAACTTGCAATCACCAGTAAATCCCTCAAACGTATATTATTTTGTCGCTCCAGATAGTATTTTCTGTAGTAAGCAAATGTAAAAACGCAAATTCAAAATGTGAAGACTAATTGGTACAGTGGCCAGGGTTCTGGCTTCTAGATCGAGAGGTTCATTGTTCGAATCCGGGATATCGATGTTTGTCCATCCGAAAAGAATATGTGGCCTCCCTGTAAGCGGGTGGTGCCTAAAATGTATGGTATATGTGTGATTGCAGCGTGATTCCTCCCTCTCTTGTACACAAAGGTAATGCAAGGTGATTCACAAATCTCCGCTTGTAATGCCATCATGAATAATGTTCAAATTGTCAAGCATTAGAAAAAGTACTGGACTGTTCGACTTTGGACAAACGTTAAATTAACTTCGCATTGATGTTTTAACAGATAAAATTTATTACTTCGATAAAAATCGATGGATAATGATTAAGAATTCTTTTCTTCGAAGAATATCTTTATATAACTGAACATATTCTTTTCTTGTTCCATTTACAATCTTATCCATCTATCTTTGTCCAAAACACTCTGAATCATTGTTTTCGATAGCAAAAATTGAAAGACAAACATGACAATGCTTTCACGAAGAAAGGACACTTTCCAAAATAGCAAATCACGATGTTCTGCAAAGAAGAGGCGAACGAACTACAAAAAGTAACTCACAGTTCACAGAAAAAAACATCTAACCCTGCGCCCACATCTTTTACTTGGGTCATCGATGTTTAGTTCCGCAAGAAAACTGTTTTATAAAAGCTAAATATAAACATACTCTTTCCCAACCACATGTGTAACTTTTTACTTTGGGCTTAATTCTCTCTTTCACGTTTCCAAACCTGTTTCCGTTCATCCAAACAAAGCCTATCGGGAGACTTCGCTTTTGGAAGCAAAAGTTGATCGTACGAAAAATCTGAAAGTCGTAGAATTTCCTAACTGTCGTGAAGACCTCTGCGATAGGACCATTGAAGCGTAAATGTTAGTCGTGGAACAACCTGTTGGATGACTTATTATCCCTTCTTTCGAGGGATTTGTGGGTCCATAAACCTCTCACTTTTCAATTCTTTCTTGAATCATAACACAGGGATCAGTGACTCGTCATGATTTCAATGGTGTGAGTTTTCTGCCGTCTTTTGACAAAGGGATTTTTTTAATTATGATTTAGGTTTGACATTATTTCAGAAATTGTAATATGAGTGGAAGACTTGAAAATTTAGGTATTGAATTATTGTAATTAATGCCGTATGAATTAAGATGAAAATGGCATCAAAACAAACCCACCATTATGATTTCAGTAGTGGGAATTGGCTACGTTCTTTTGACAAAGAGGTTTTGAAATTATGATTTAGATTTGACTTTACTTTAGAAATAGTAATCTTATTGTTTGACATAAGTTTAAGTATTAAATTATATATTGTAATTACCGTATGAATGAAGATATCAAAATGACAAACTCACCAAGGACCTAAACCAGAGGTGTAGACAGTGGAGGATGCTCTGAGGGCCCTAAACGGCTGGTTTCTTATTTTTATATTTTTATAAATAAAATATATGATCCATTAAACATACATTTGCACATTCTTGAAACAATGCAAACGTTTTAGAATTAACTTGCAGTTTATTAACCCCTTGAACGTCACCAGATTTCCACAGTGTAGTATTGCTTTTCTTCCACAACACACATAAGGACTAAATAACCACATCTATTGATTGAAAGAATCCTAGAAAGATTCTATTGGTTATGGTCAAAACTGTTTAGAAGTCACAAAGAGAAGACGGCATGTTACAGAACGGTTAATGCGTGTTAGCCCTTCAGAGGGTTAAAATAATCATTCACGATGCAAGATGAATCCGTGGAAAGTACGTTAACTTCTTTTCCCTTGTTGACATAAACGTCTCATACGCTCCCATTTAAAGCTTCAAGTGACAAAAAAATTAAGTGACTTTATAGAAACATAATTTTAAACATCAACTCAACCATACGGAAAGTTGTTTCCGTACTAGGATCAACCAAGATACGACTCAAACGTTGAGAGTATTTTTTTTAATTTAAAAAGGTCGCTTCATTTGGCAAAAATATGGAATTTCTTACATTGGTGTCCTCATTTAAACTTTTGGCCTACTTGACCAAAACCGAAGATGAGTAAGATTCTTTACCTTTATTATAGATATATTATATGTATGTATTTTCAGAGCTATTCCTGTCACCTGTGCACACACCCATTATCTACCATTTTAAATACGGTCATAAACCATATATCCAACAAATTTTAAATAAATAGATTATCATTTGTAGTTTACGAAAAAAAGCGTGACTAATCTGGCAGTTTTTTTGGTTACTTGAGTTACCGTAGAGACCCTTTCGTTCTGGACCGAATTTAAAAACGCATTCTCGTAAAAACATTCCATTAGTCACCCCAATATGTTAGGTGCATGTCAGGCCTCTCTATATTTGCAAAACGACGCTTGTAAACCATACAAAATCAACGTCTTCTATGGTGATGGCCAATAGTGATCAACTGTCATGCTGTCGAACAAAGCCTTCTTTGAAATCCAGGTGTGTTAATATGTCTCTCTTTCAGAATACGGTTTGATTTTGTATAGTCTCCACTAACGTTTGGGCATTCAACTTTAAATTACCCTTCTACTCCTATTTTTTTTAAATTACTCGCCTTTACTATATAATTTGCTTCCTGTAGATAATTTATTATTACACTCTATAACAAAAAAAATCGACGCGCCAAGAAGGAGTTGTCCGATGGAGACAAAATTTGGTGGATAGGAAAATTATGTACAGAATAGAAAATGATTAAAATTTCAGAACAATTGAATGATTTATTTCAAAGTTACAGTAACGAGCTCAATAAGGTGTTGACCCGCCTCTAGCCAGGATGCAAGCTGCCACACGGCGTGGCATAGACCGATAAAGCTCCCGGATGGTCTCCTGCGGTATTTCTTGCCAAATTTGCTCCAATTACCGGACTACGTCATCAAAATTCCCTACCGGATGCAGTCGCCTTCCCATCATATCACAGACATGATCGATGGAAGAGAGATCTGGTGATCTGGCTGGCCAAGGAAGTGTTTGACAAGCTTGAAGACAGCTCATAGCAACACGTGCCGTATGTGGTCTGGCACTGTCTTGCTGAAAAATATGCCCAGGGTACTGCGAAAGGAACGGTAGCAAAACAGGTCTCAGAATGTCGTCAACGTACCGCTGTGCAGTAAGTGTACCTCTAATGACGACCAAAGGGGTCCGGCTATCAAGGGAAATGGCACCACAGACCATAACTCCTTGTTGAGGGCCAGTGTGGCGTGCAATAGTGAAAGCAGGATCGGCAAGCTGCCCTGGGCGTCTCCAGACACGTCTTGGATGATCGTCAGGACACAGTTGGAAGTGGGATTCGTTGCTAAAGACTATACGTCCCCAGTCAGCATCATTCCAGCCTGATCGAGCCAAGCACCACTGTAATCTGTGCAGGCGTGAGTGGCAGGTGGCGTAATGGTCTGTACGAGCGTAGATTTCGCTCTCTCAGCAGTCTGTGAATGGTCATGGTGGACACTCGTGTATGGGTTGCACGACTGATGGTTGATAGCGATGAATCAGGTGCTGTGACAGCTGATATGACAATCACTCTGTCCTCGCTATCTGTTATGGCCCTACGTCGACCGCTACCATCACAACGCTGAAATCTGCCATTGTCCACCCACTCTTGCAAGCATCTTCTAATCGCCGCATCGCTTCGACTCACATGACGAGCGATTCTCCGATTTTCCAAACCTGCCTCTTTCAAACTCTGAAAGTTGCTCGTAATGAGCTCGAATCCTGCGGCGAGGCATTTTTTCAGTCGTTGAAAGGTATCCAAAATCGCAATGCAGCAGAAATTTTTAGCAACAGTTCAAGAACAACTCCTTATATACATCTGCTGGATGCGCAGTTCCGATGCGCTGGAGATCGCACTATTCATTCATTGGAGACCAAATTTTAATCATTTGCATATTTGGTCAAAACATTTTTGCATACGAAATTTCAAAGCAATCGGATGATTCCTTCTTGGTGCGTCGATTTTTTTTGTTATAGAGTGTACTTTCCACGTACAAGGGATGCGATATCGATGTTGATGTTTTGTAAAAAACATCGATGTATTGGAGCCGATGTTTTTTAGCATCGATGTTTATACCTGTCGATGTTTTTTTAACATCGATTTTTATACCTGTCGATGTTTTTTTAACATCGATTTTTATACCTGTCGATGTTTTGTTTTTACATAAATAAAGTACCATAATAAAAATTACAAAAATAACCAAGTTGCAAAATTTTCATAATCAATAAATTGAACATACTTTTAGACCAAAGTGGCCAAGGGTGAAGGGTCTGAAAAGTAGGGATGTGACATCGATGTCGATGTTTTCAAAACATCTTTGTTTTATATAAACATTGATGTATTTACCATCGATTTATTGGAGCCGATGTTCGTTTAACATCGATGTTTTAACATTGTCGATGTTTTTACTTTGTCGATGTCTTATTTTTTAATGTAAAAAGCACCATAGTAAAAATTAAGAAAAATAACCTTGCAACTAAGTATTTGTCTGTGATGGCGACATCTGTCCCATCAGAAAGAGTTTTTTCAGAAAGAGTTCAGAGAACTGGTGGGATCGTTAGTGAAAAAAAAAGCTAACAAACTTCTTTTTCTACAAACAGTAAATAACGAATATTGGGGCACATAATACTTATAGGCCCCAATACTTTTTTTTGCAGTAAATAAAAAATAAGTTTTTTGTGTTTTCCTCCCCATAAGTTGATAAATAATTAATAATAACTAACAATAATTATCGTTATTACTTAATTATACTTATAGTTATTAGTACCTATGTCAAATTGTTGTAAATATTATTTTTTTTTATATTATTCAATTTCAAAATAAAAGGTTTGTTAACTGTTCTTATCAATTTTTTTTACTTTGTTTTGACAGTTAAAAAAATTCTTAGTTATAAATGAATAAACATGGCAAATGACAAATTAACCCCCCCCCCCACGACGAACATTAATGTTTGAGGTTGCTAAACCAGTTTTAAGAAATGGGAAAAAAATGTTTAAATACACTGATGTTTAAAAATATCGATGGATTTTGAGCGTTGTTTTATCAACATCTATGTTTTAATTTTGAATATCGATGTTTAGATGTCGGTGTCGCATCCCTACCACGTACTTGTAACGATTTTCTAACATATTCAACCAGCGAATTGAGCTTTTAAAGAAGTGAGTAATACTATGCTACGATGTTGATCTTTGCAAGATTGAAAAGTTATTATTAAATTTATAAAACTAGAAAAGAAAACATTCTAAAATTTAAAAAAAAATTATTTTTTCATTAGAAATAAACACATGTTTGATGGTGTTTGGGGAACATCGTAAGGAACTAATGAACGTTATTTTTATACATTTACAAAATTACAAATTTTTTTAATAACAATAAATTTTTTTGAAAATTGAGGTACCAGTAAATAATATTGAACAAACAAACGCGAGTTATAAAATCACACAATCAAAAGCATTGAACAAATTCAACTAGGCAAAAACATATTTCACTTCTTCTGTCAAATTGAAAAGGTATGGTTTAAAACCTTTTGCCAAAATACCATCGATCAGCACAAATATCCTCATTACAAGGAATGAAGTGAACAATCCGATTGAATGAAACAACAAATCGATTTCAACTCACAGTAGGTGATCTGAATCATGACATTAAAAACTTTTTACTTCTTTATTTGCGTCAGTTTTGAGCACGAGATATAAAGTAATTAATCAATTAAGTGAAAAAAATAAGAAGGTTATAAAAACTAAGCAGGAATTCGGTAAAACATTCCTGAAGTTGGAGAAAAAAGTCTCAGGGTGAGAAAATGTCACTGACAGATACTTAACGGCGGAGACAGCCCGTGGTTTAATTGGACTATTTGACAAGTTGACCGTGCGGCAAATATCAGGGTTTTCAAAACATTCGTATAAGTATGAAAGGGCACACGGCAAGCCAGTTCTAAGTTGAGTATTGGGCAACCCACTTTCATAATCTCTTCACAGTCGTTCATGTGGAAACCCAGAAGCCCGGCCTAGTCTAATAAAATATTAAAATTCGGTGGGAAAATAACCCCATTGAAATAAACGGTTTAAAACAACATATTTTTTTGTTTATCTCTTTACCAACTTCTAGTTGTCTGGCCGACCAACCGGTCTGGTGGTCAAGGTGTTAGCCTCAAGATCGAAAGGTTCCCGGTTCGAATCCGGATCAGTGCATGTATGTTTGTAAGCGTATGAAGTAGAGGCAGCTGGTGCGTCTTAAATCTATCGTGGCCGAAAGTCCTCACGTTGGGTTGGTGTGGAAGTTTAGAGTGTTGGGTGCTAGCTCAGGTGTTGTCTCGTCATCTGACCGTGGTTCAAAATTACGAGGTGTTGTTCTCGGATCTTTCACTTAGGGGATTGATTCTGGACCGTCGTCAATAGCCCGTTGTGTTGCTCTAGTACGACGTTTATTAAAAATTACAAATTACCAATGCAGTTGTCTTATTTCCTTATGCAAAACATCGAAGGAAAAGTACTTATGCGGTAGCCCTGTTGAAAGTGTGCAATCAGAGACTTGTGAGTTCGAATTCAACCAAAGTCCATCGTGTACAAGAGGCTAGTGTATGTTAAATCCGTCAAAGCCTCAAATGTTCTCACGTTGGCTTGGTGTGGAAGTTTGAAGATAATGTTGCAAGCTCATGTGTGACCTCGTCGTCTGACCGTGGATCGAAATTACGCAGTGTTGTCCTCAGAGCTTTCCATTCGGGGTTGATACCGGAACGTCGTCAATAGTTTGTTGTGTTGCTCCAGTGTGATGTTAATTGGATACTTAACAAAAGCAAAAATACGATTCGAAACTTCCAGAAAAGTGTTTGGAAGTAGAAGGAAATGTATCAATTGAAGAGAAGTCAAAAACAGCGCTCAGATGTTTCACCCGCAAGCTAAAACATACGAGTTGTTGGCGTCATCGTCTGTGAAGAGGCGAAGCACTTGGCACCGTTTCAAGACCAGTTGGCGGAATGGATTTTTGTAAACACAACAACCCTCCGACCAACAGCACGCTATCGCTCAAATCGGGCATTAGACTTGAAACACAACGGACGTGAGAGAAAAAGATGATGCTCGAGCATCATAGACATTGAATAGAATGAATTTTATCACCACTCATTTATTAGAATTTAGAAGTGTATCATATGTGCGTCTTATGTACTACTGGAATGGCTAAAAAACTAGAATAGAATCCAGTGGCATTCCATGTGTTTGTGTTTAGTGGGATAACTCCTACGTACCGAAACATTGGGTGGAATTAATCAACACAACTTTGCATTATTGAAGAAGAGTACAATGTTTACACTTTTCAAGGATCTGTCAGCAAAGCATTAAAAGGTAAGGCAAAAAATCATTTCTATTGTATTTGTATTGGATTGTAAAGAACATTTTAACAAAATTTTATTCATTGATTGTTTGATTAACAATCTGAGCGAATAGTGTAGTGTTGCTTTTACATCACTTAATGACTTATTATGATATTTTTTTAAGTAATCCATAGATTCTTTCATACTTAAAAAAGATTCTATTGGTCAATTTCTAAGAACGAATCCTTTGGAACGATTCTTTTGACCCTTCCCTTGGAATATAATTATTTGGCATGATTCTATTGACCCTTTCCGTAAATAAGAATCCCTTCGAAATATTCTATTGCTTCTTTCCTTGGAATAAATCCCTTGGAAAATTATATTGCTAATTATCACAGAAGTAATCCTTTCGAAATATTCTATTGCTCCTTTCCTGGAATGGAATAGCTTGGGGAAAGGTAATATTGCTCATTTTCTGAAAATGGAATCCTTTGAAAACATCCTATTTGCCTTTTCCTTAGATTAGAATCCTTTCGAAATATTCTATTGCTTCTTTCCTAGGAATAAAATCCCTTGGAAAATTATATTGCTCCTTATCTTAGAAGTAAACTTTTGAAATATTCTATTGCTCCTTTCCTTAGAATGGAATGGCTTGGAAAGATAACATTGCTCATTTCCTGATAATGGAATCCTTTGAAAATATTCTAGCGGCCCTTTCCTTAGATTATAATTAGATTACAATCGCTTGAAAATGTTATATTTCTCGTTTTCTTAGAATGCAATCCTTTTGAAACATTCTATTGCTCCATTCTTTAGAACAAAATACTTTTATAAAATTATATTGGACGAGATCTAAATTAGTTAGAAGAGTTGGTAGTTTTATTTTGTTTTTTTGCTCAACGGCCATATTTGGCAAAGCTACGCCAAACACAAAACAGACAACATCAAGTAATAGACATACACACACACACATGGAGAGTTTCTGACAAAGAAGAGAGAAATGCATCCAGGGAGGAATTGAACCTACGCCACCTGCAAGTCACAAAGAGAAGACTACAGGTTACAAGGTTGAATTATGCTAGTGAATCCTCAGAGTGTTAAACAAAAGAAAACGCAGAAAATAACAGATAAAATAATAAATAACGTTAAAAAAAAAGAAGTTATGCATTCTAAAATTAGGAACATTATGCGTTTAAAGGTTAACTATGTGTCAAGTGAGACAAATTCAAACGATAAAAACATTTTACGTTAAAAATAAAATATTACATAAGCTTATAAAATCTGCAGATTAATTTGCTTTTGTTTTATACTAATTGATTACAAAAATGTAAAACCGCTGAGAGCGATAGGTTACACTAAGTGAAGTGCACATTTTGGAATCTCATTAAAGCATTTTATCATATGCATATTTTGCAATTCATTCATATTATTATATCTTGCGATTCTTGCTAGCTCAGTGGATTTGCCTTCTGCGCTAGCAACCTGCGAGTTGTATTCGGCGCAGGTTCGATTCCCCTAACTTACACAGGAAGTATGGGCCTAACTTATACAAGCTTATAGGCTGGAAAAGTGAGATATTTAACTAACGTCGCATAGGAGCAGCACATGGTGATTAACCGGGATAAATCCCAAAGGGACAACCGAGGTCAACACTACGAAAATTTGAACCACTGTCAGATGACGAGGTCATCACTTCAGCTGGCACACCATTCTCCAAACTTCAACTTCATGGCAACGTTAGGACATTTGAGGCAAAACCAGACACCACATAAACGACGGTCTTTGGATAGACCGAGTTTCGAACTCGCAACCTTTAGTTGCTATTCCGTTATACTCTTTGAACTGGGCTACCGCGTCCGTGTCAGAAAACTTGTCTTGTTTGCTCATGTCCATTTTTTCAAGATGCGTTGCTAATAACCTCTGCATCATAAAACCCAGCCCGACCTACTCTTGTGAGTGGAAAACATACGAAAGCATGATAAAAATGCCTCTAATATGAATAAAACGGACGAACTGTGTTATAAAAGTGGAATGGTAAAATCAGATATATAAAATGAATTCCGGAACAAAAAATAAATTAAATGTAAAAATGAATTCCGGAACAAAAAATAAATTAAATGTAAAAATGAATTCCTATCCATAAGTTGAAGATAATTTTAAGCTCGTCACAGCAGATATTTGAAAAGACTCTATTTAAATAATTATTAAAATCAATTTCGGTGTTTCAAGCTTGAAGTTAAATAAAAAAATTCAGAAGTTTAAAATTTTCTGAAAATATAGTGAAATTTTGATTAACCGTGACTCTTTTAACCGTGAGACCGTTATTAAAAGTTAATTCATTAAATAGTAAATGTTATTAGTACGTCATAGAAAAGGACAGACTACTTTAAAATTTGAATATGTAAGCACGTTTAGAGCGTACGTTCATGTACTATACTGTAAATGTAAATTGTATATTGTTTGTTTCTGTAAAATAAAATACATGCATGTACAATGTATTTCCAGTTCGTAAACGTACATTTTTCTATCATTGGTTCATTATGGATGGGGTGGCTTGTTATAGATTTTTGTGTTATACGTCTATTCGATTAACCATAACAGTCTCGGTCCTGGCCCTGACGGTTAATCGAAGTTTCACTGAAATGAATATTACTAGTTTGAAGAGATTAGTATTTTATCTTTGTTTACATTCATAAACGTGATAACGACTTTATTCGCTATTAAATCTGTGTTCGTAAGAACAATCCAAGTAATTATCGTTTGCCCATATGCCTCCATAAAATGGCTCGTGAAGAATCGAGATCAGTTTGTATTTTAATTGATTTTATTTAATTCTTTTGATGGTAGTTGTGAAACCATTTAAAAAATATTTTTTTGAACTTTTTTTGTTTTCGTCAGTTAAATATTTTTTGACTAGTTCTACATAGAACTTGATAGTTTAACGCAAATTACTAGTACTGGTACATGGAACCATTATTTTAGAGCCACTTCCTCTGTTAGTGCACATAGATTTGTTGCAAGCAAACAAGTTTTAATTATACTATAGATATTTACTTGTACCAACTACATTTCTCGGATAGTAAAAATTTTCTGCTTAATAAATTAAATCTGAATGATACTTGTAGAAAGTGTTAAACTTCTTCAGATGTTTCAAAATACTCAACTGTGCAAAATAGTGTAGTTGAATATGCAATAATTGCCTTAACCCTTTTTCAAATTTGTAAAGGACTACGGCTCAGTTTAGACGGACAAGAATTAATACTAAGCATCAAAATAAAAAGGAAAAGTGTTTCTTATTGAATGATATCAAATTAACCCAGAAACAAATTCAATGGGTTGCCCCCAATGCGAAACACGGTTACTTCAACCTATCACAATGATGAAAATATAAGATGAAGAAAAATAACATTAAAATTCAGTAATCTTGTTAAACCTTTTGAAATGTCTTCAGAATCTAATGAAAAACCTTTCATAGAAAATCATTTTCTCATTGAATACCAGCAACCAAAATTGTTACAAATTTTTGGGTCTTCAAACCAAGATTCAATAAACTTTTGTTAATTTCTATCAACAAAATATCGAATTTATTTCGAACGTTGGGTACATTTACGGAAAAAAACCTTTAATGTACTTTTCATTCATACCCAATTAGGCGGTTTTAAACTTTTATGTAATAGTTTATCTGTATGATTGATATAAATTACATCTAAAACTACAAAAGTGCACATTTTACTATCGTATATAACTTGGTCTTATGTAATAACTGTAGCCTTTTTGTAAAAACTTAGAGTATTACTGATTGTGAAATTTTTTCTACGTCCTTCACCAACTTAGTAGTAAATTAGTCTTCTGATACATAAATTCAATTTTTATATTAATTATAAGGAAGGGTAAAGAAACCCAAAAAAGGTATCTCATCTTTCTTTTTTAAAGGTACAAAAATATTTAATAGTTTTTTGTTTGCAATATTTTTTTAGTTTATCGTTATAAATTTATGATCGCTATTTTTTGCAGAAATAAATGATGAGCTTCGACTAAGAGGAAAGAGCTGAAATTCAGCAATAATTATATAGAACGTCCAAAATCGCTTACATTCAAAATATATCAAGATTACAATTCATATTTTATTTTTTATTTTATTTTATTTTATTTATTTATTTTTTTTTTCAATTTTTTATTTGATACCTAATATTTTGTGTACAAATTATTTCTTTAAAAATATCACTTAAATTGTGTTAGTGTTTTTAACTGGACATAAAATATATCAAAGAGATTATTTCTGAAGATATAAATAAAATTATGGAAAACTAATTTAATATTATAAAAAAAAAATTTATAAATTCAAAATTTGGTGTTAAAATTGTTTTCTTTTTATTTTAAATTGTGACACTCGTGCAAAATAACATGAAGATGTCTCCTTAAACAAAAATTTATGCATATGGTAGGTAACTAGGCAGGTAGTTAGTTGAATTACACTGGAATCAAACTGGGGCACTCGCAATTTCAGCTTTAAATTTAAAAAAATTATGGATGAGTAAATCGATTTATCATTGTAGTACAACCTTGATAATCCAAGCTCCGATTGACCAAATGTACGTGCAATTCAAGTCAATTTTGTGAAACCAATAGAAACTTTGTAGTAAAGTTTAGTTAACCGTTAAGAACTTTTTCAAAAGCTAAAAAGATACTAAATCAAGTCTAGGTTTATTATAAACTGATCACAATAAATACCTACTATGATACAAATACGAGTATAGATTATCCTTAATCCTTGCTTTAAGAATCTTCATTAGTAGCAATAGCAACATGTACAAAAGTACATTTTTTCTGTGTTTCGTCCAGGCTGTTTTGTGTTACTACTTGCTATCCGAGTTTCTGGTTATCTGAAGTGTGTGATCTTGGTACATTACCTCGGATAATCAAGATTATAATGTATTTGAAGAAGCCTCTAAAAACATTTCTTAATACGTTTATTACTTTCGCTGGCTAAACAGGGTTGCAACCTTCCACAGCCTCTTATTGCCTTACCATGCAACCAAGCATTTTCCGCCATTGTAAGATCAGTGAGGAGATACATACGCAAAACTCAAAAGACTGATACTGAGGGTAAAATCTGGGAAAGCCTATTATGTAATCCGATCCCAATGGACCTCCCCAGGTGAATCTTTACGGTCAACTTCAGAATTTTAAACGGACATGATTATCTCCAAGGACATCTCCACCGGATTGGTGTGAAAGACATTCCTGACTGCCCTCTGTGTTCCACTGGATAGACTATGAATTTTAGCCACTTGACAGTTTGTGCTACTGTGTCCAACTCAAATTTTAATGTTTTACCTCTTGACAACTATATTCAAAAGCTAGTTTATATTGGGCTGCACGAAGGGAAATGGTCAATACGACCCATTCCTCAACGTAATTTAAAAAAAAAAAAACTTTTTTTTAAAATTCGATGTAAAATGTGCAAAAAAGCGCGTTTATTTTAAAGTGTATTTATTTACCCTTTTAATAAAAAAAAAACCGAATAAATTTCAAAAGTTTTTTAATCTCTTTACGACACCTAACTTTCGAAATTGCCATGGTTAATGGTGTGAAGAAATAATTTAAACCATTCCACATCGATCATAATTCAGCTATATATAAACTTTTTATATGCTTATAGTCGCTGTTAAAATGTCCGTTACAATAAGAACGAAAGAAATCCTACGCTTCAGTTGTCAGCAAGTATGTCATTTCCTTTCACGGTAGAACGTACCTGTATTGCGCGACATTACCTTATCCATTCTAGTGCGCTTGCAAAATTATCTAAAATCAAAACATTTCTTTTACACGATTGTGTACGTTGGGCTCTTTCCAGTAAGTTTCTAAACGGACCTTGAAAAGGGAATGTTATCGGGAAAGTAAATATTTAATTTCAGATACCTATTCATGACTCCCTCGTTCCTGTACCTGAAAACCTATTGCGGAGTTCTGCAATGACATTTTAGACAACCTATGTGCCGCATATCCGCAATACACATACATACCACAGTATACTGTTCTACAAACCGTAAAAAATAACGCATTGAAGAGTCAGAATCGAAGCGTCAAAACCATTTTTTATTACTATTTTTCAATGTTTGTATTAAGTTTTTCTTGAAACAGAAAACAATGTAGAATAAGCTTCGTCTCTTTGAAAACATAGGTCCAGCCAAAGATCGTCCAGTATACGTTGCTAGAGCACGTTAAAGCTGTCGTGACCTCAAATGTGGTCGGGTTGGCGTGGTGTGTAAGTTTTGGGGAGTGGGATGCTAGTTCAGGTGTTGACCTCGTCGTCTGACAGTGGTTCAAAATTACGTGATTTTTTTTCCTCTGATCTTTTCCTTCTGGATAGATCCCGGACCGCCTCCAATAGTCCGTTGTGTTTCTCCAGTGTTATGCTAATTAACTACGTACCTACCTACACTTTTAAAACTACCTACGCTTGAACAAAAGTATATTCAAATTCAACTATGAATATTTAATAGACGAAATTGCTTGCGATATTTAATAGAGAATCTACGAAAATTCATGGAGGTATTACATTATTGCAGGGTATTTTTTATACAAGCGTACCATTGTGTTAAGAGATAACTTTTAATTGCGTTACAAATTATTTTACACATTGCTTTCTCAATATATGACCTTATTTGTGAAATATGACATCGGTCAATTGCATCCACCCGCTCTGGATTGGTTTGGTGGTTTTTTATGGCGCAAGGACCAGATCTGGCCAAACTGCGGCAAACGTTGTCTAAATTAAAAGGTCTATACCTTTAACGACGAGATGGTTAAACACATAACACGATTGCAAAACTAAACTTATATAAAATAAAAGCTATATATGATTTATAAAACCAATATCAGAGAGGAATAAAATAACCACCAGCTCTGGAAATAAAAAGTCTTTCTACCACTTTGATTTGTTCGATTTTTTCGCGCCATTTTGTCTGTGCTGCTATTTTTCTCTAAAGAGTTTTCCGTCAGTTACGATTTTGCACGAACAAGTCACACAGATCGTGCAATCATATGTCCTCTCCTGGTTGAATAATGACAAAATCTTGTGCATATTCGCCCCCTCTTTCTCCCGATTTGACTGCTCTGATTTTTTTTCTATGAGGTCAAGTTGACAATGATTCAACAGCCTTAAACAAAACATTCAACATGAAACATGGTTGGCTTGTTTTTCGTACACGCTTTCAGCAAGTCACCAATAAACGGTTCAAATATTAAATTTTGGATAGATAGATGATAAGTGAATGGTCAACGCCAATTAGATTAAAATCAAAAATCGCGAAAATGGCGATAAAACATTCTAAGGTAAGCCCAATATGTATCATGTGGTAGCGGAAGTCAAAACGCATTCCGGCTGGTTTGTTTGCACTGAAAATCGATCTGGAGAGGGTTTTATTGTTAAAGTAAGCTCTTTCTTAGAGTTGGTTGCGAGTTAGAAGACCGTAGTGTGTCTAGAGATTGGTGCGCGTTAAATCTGTCGAGGCCTCTAATGTCTTCACGTTGGTGACTTGTTGAAGTTTGGAGAGTGGGGCGCCAGGTGTTAACCTCGTCACCTGACCGGGGTTCAAAATTACGAGGTATTGTCCTCGAATCTTTCCCTTCCGGACCGTCACCAATCACCCTTTGTGTTGAACCAATGTGACGTTGACTCAACTACCTACCTTTTTGGGTGGGTGATCATCTATATAGAAAAGAATCCTAAATGTAGAGCGATTTTTGAATTGAAGGTTATTTTTTTTTTTTCATGTATCAGAGAAGTTATATAGTGTAAAATAAAGTAGAGAGTTATAGAGTGCTCGAAAATAAAGGGGAAGGTTCGGATTTTTTTCCCATTACTGTATATTCTTCTTAATTTTTGCTTTTATTGAGTGAGTTTTGAACTCGCAATCCACCTGTTGCTTATTTTCTAACTCTTCCAACCGTGCTATCTTGGCCCCCAGAAATATGACCAAACTAGCCACTGCGTGTCTAGCCCGGCGTTGCCCGTGGCCGTGGTGTAAGATATTAACCTGGTGTACAATTTTTCGCAGATTTCAAATCCGTTGAAGATATATTCAATTAAAAAATTATTTATTTAAAGAAAATCATATTTTTACGTATCAATCTAAACTGAAATTTTCCGCAGATTTCAAATCCGTTGAAATTTTTACCCTATTTTTAACGGTCTAGGAGATAGAAAAAAAACTGACTTCAGTTAAAAGATTTATCGTCTGGCTGGAAATTTATTCGTCCGCGCAAAATCAAAGCGGAATTGAAAAAAATAATTTTCTCCGTGTTCTGCGGTTGAAAAAAACTTGGCATGTTTCCTAACCCTGACTGTATGGTCACACGGCTAGAAAAAGTTCTCCGCGTTTGAAAAAGCGATGGAGAATTAAACTATTAAATTCATTTAAAAATCTTCTAGATTGAATTTTAAAATTCGCCGCGACCCAAGAATTGCAAATAACTCAGACTACCTGTGTGCCAAATCTCATTGCTGTAAATACCATAGAATCATCGGGATTTTGCTGCCCCAAGACGACAAACAAACAAATGCTTCCTTTTATAATATTAGAGAAGAATGACTAAACTTGTTCGCCAACTTTTATTCTTTTAAACAATTGATTTATGGTGCTTCGCTTTGTAATGAAAAGTAATTCTGCAGATAATTTACGCAGACATTACTTTAAATTATTACACACTTCCCAAAACTTCTGTTGAAATGAAATAAAAATATACAACAAACTAACAATCCTCCTGTTTCTAATCCAATACTCTGTCACCCGGGCTACCAGAATTACTTGGGGCTTCTTGCAGTGACTTCAACTAGTCGGATTAGTGCGGCTGTGACCTCAACTAAGAACAACAGATGCCGACATTTTGTATTGGAAGGCGGAAATCGGAAATTGAAGTGAGCGGGTATAAACAGTACAGGCACGCCTGCCTGAACATACAATAGTTTCCGATTATTTTCTTTTCTCTCCCTAATGTGTTGGAAAGTGGTTTCTCTTCCCCGGTCACCACGCACTTTCAGGTGTAGGCTTGTGTGGCCGTGACACCGATTTTGCTACCGGGAGCCTTGCCTTCTCGTAGGTGTCTGGCGATGCTCTGACTCCTGAACACCTTGCAGCAGGTAATTGTTGATTTCAGGATTGTATATGCAAAGTGATTGTGTTGACAATGTGAGGTTTGGAGGCTTTTCGTTTGTTAGTTTCGCAGAATCGCAGAATGGAACAATCAGTTGTGTGGGCAGTTTCCCTTTTCCTGCTGAAAAATTTAAATTTTGTTTCCTTTTGATTCAAAACATTTTTAGGGGAAGGTAGGTAGCTAATTTATGTCGTACTGGAGCAACTCAACGGGCTATTGGTGATGGCTCGGGAGCAGTCTCGACGGGAGGACAATGCTTCGTTATTTTTATCCACGGTCAGATGACGAGGTCAATACCTGAGCTGATACCTCACTCCAAACTTCCACACCATGCCAATGTAATGGCATTTGAGGCCACGACAGATTTAACATGGACCTAGTTTTGAACTAGGTTGGAACTAGTTTTGAACTCGCAACCCTCTAGTTGCTAAGCTTTTGCTCTTCCAACTAGTTTACCAAGGTTCTAGAGGAGATATAAAGTGGTGTGCAAGCACATTTAATATAAATAGTCATTATATGACTATGGATAATGGCAGCAAACGCATCGCCACTTCTCGAGGCTAGTCACAACTCAAAATAAAAGTTTTCTTTTCTTCCAATAACAAATGGAGGATGTTTTGATAACATGTTATCCTCATCATTAATTTTACAGAAGCAAATTAAGTTTTATTTGTTGATGCAAATTTAGTTGAATTTGCTCGTTGCCTATTACTATGTGTGTTTTCATACCCTCTGTTTAGTCAATATTGTTTATTGGTATTCTAGCTTTCAAAAAATGTTGAAGAAAATAATAATACATAATTTTGTATCAGCACAAAAATTAATTTCACTAGCGGTTTACGTCATTTTGCAGACACACCGCCAAAATGATTCTATTAAACTAGAAAAGAAATCATGAAAATTAAATCAGAAGATGTAGAACAATTAATTTCCAATAGAAGTAAAAATAAATTAGATAAATTTCAAATTGAGGAGGATAAAGATATTTTTGGCTGTGAAATTTACATTTCGTATTCTGCTATTTTCCTCGATTAAGTATAATATAAACAAATTAAATGTATAATGGTCGTACTTTACAGAACGTTGATTAAACTAAGAATCAAATTCTTATACCGGTCTATTTTGAATTCCATTTGCCTTTATTGCAATTAGTTAATTCAGAAATAGGAAACAGATGTCATGCATCGCTTTTCATGAGCTATCCCAACAGATATCATGCAATAAATACAAGAACGTGCTAATCTAGAAAAAGGGAAAATAAACGCTTCTATTCCATCAATTAGTTTAACAATCTCAAGCACGACAAATCCGATTGCATAGAAGTGGGCCATGGATTCCTGATACAACGAGCCAGAACAAAATTATAACAATCATTATTACTTCGAAATAGTCGTTCGCTTTCGCGACATTATCACTGCGATTATCACAAGTTCAGCAACACACTGTGCCCTGGTTCATTTTTTGTGCGACAGCACGTGAATCTTGAAGCTCAAATGCCTCAGCGGAACAATTGAACGCCTCATTAAAAAATAATTAGTGACCGGTTTTCGAATCATTCTTCGCAATGACAGTAAACGAACAGAAGTTAAAATACAGTCATCTGTATAAAATGTGCACGCAATCGTATTCCTAATGAGTATTGAATTTGAAAGAACTTGTAACCGCATTCCTCCTTATTTTTATTAGGACCATTTAAATGAAATTAGGTTTATTTGAAAATTAAGAAACTAGAGGTTAATTTTTATCTTTCTTTGTTTCTTTTCCTATCTGTGAAATTAAAGCTTCAAATAATTTATATAGGTGTTTTCTAAAATAAATTAGTTTGTTTATATTTTGTAACATATTTTATACTTCTATTGACTAGAGAAACTACAGTCTATAATACATTCATCGTTTATAGTAACACCATGTAATGCTGATAACTCCTTGTCTCTATATTTTCGCTTATTTATTCTAAAATACTATCCAATTTATGTTACCTCGTATCTTTACCTTGGAACCTTGGGGATTGATCCCGAAGCGTCACCAATTGACCGTTGTATTGCTCCAATGGGACGTAACCTTAAAATACCAATTTATATTCCATAAATATTGTTATTGTTTCTGTTGTTGTGTTCAATGTTCTGAATTACTGTTATTCAAAAATATTCCTTTAGATTTTGTACCTTTTTTTTAAAGTTTCTTGTTTTGGTTAAATTGGGACACTTTCATTGGTTTAGAATAGTTTAGTTCATTGGTGTAGAACATTTTAGTTCATCGGTCTAGAACATTTTAGTTCATTGGTTTAGAACATTTTAGATTTGACAACATTTAGATAGGTTTAGAACATGTTAGTTCATTGGTTCAGAACATTTTAGTTCATTGGTTTAGAACATTTTAGTTCATTGGTTTACAGCATTTTTTCTGAGTTTCCAATAAATTTTAATTTTTCTATGTTTATTGTTCGAATAAGTGACTACGGAAACGGGGAATGAGTTTATGGTTCTTCATCTAACTTTTAATATAGATACTTACGAATTTATGACATCTTTCGGATTAACATATAGTCAGCTTGGAGCAGAAATTCATCTACTGAAATTTTTAGTAAAGGCATTTTTGGCATTAAATTATTATTTTCGTGAAGCTGAGAAATAAATTCTCATATATTGTATTCGATTTGAAAAAAAAATATACGTCGATCAAAAAATCTATAATTTTATTTTGAAATCATAAGAACTACAAGTTAGTTTTTAATTGACTGTTCTGTAAAATTTAACTTTTGTCAGTTAATGAGTTTTTGCTCCAATATCAGGGGTGGGAAACCTGTGATCTTAAGGTCTCATGTGGCTTCTTGGTATTAAAGTTCTATCATTAAAACATGATACAAAAAATTTTCATTTACATTATAAAGAAATAAAAAATATCAATGTGTATATAAAATATGTAAACTACTTTTTCTGAAATGATCATTAAAGGATGATCAACTTTCACAGTGCAAAAGCCAGCTTTGGCTTAGTTGGACCGCTCCATACCTATAATTCGGCCAAGTGAATTTTTTCTGGCTCATATATTAATAAACAATTGAAAATTTCCGTCCAACTTCTTTATATAAATGGAAAGTTTGAAAAAAATCTATGCAAATAAAGTATTGTTAATCTTATTTCTGGATAATCCAGATTACAAGAAAGTGCGTGGCATTATAATGGTTACCTACCTTGTATGTCCTTTTATCGTAATGTCAAATATTTTCCTTAAAATCTTACTGGTTGGCAGAAAACAAATTTGTAATTTCTTTTCTTACTAGCCCTAATAAAGGGTCGCAGTTCATTCAAAGGTTCATTCAATAGTGGTGTTTATCATTATTTTCTGACTTCAAAATAACCGAGTCTTCCTCGGAAAGGCAATCAAGCTAGGAAGGGGTATCTAACAAGCTGGGGTTTGTTTCCATGAGGTATCTCGTCCTTAACAAAAATGATGAACGAGATATCTCGTCCATCAAGATTCTCGTCACTAGAAAATCAACCAAATCTTGATCTCGTCATCATAAAAACGGGCAATGTCAAAAAATTGGTAAATATGATAAGTAGTTAGTTAATTAACGTCACAATGGTTACCTACCTTGTATGTCCTTTTATCGTAACGTTAAATATTACGATGTCAAAAAATTGGTAAATATGATAAGTAGTTAGTTAATTAACGTCACAATGGAGCTATACAACGGGCTATTGGTGACGATCAGGTATGTCATAATGGGAGAGGTCCAATAACAAGGCCTTGTTGTTTTAAACCATTGTCAGATAACGTGGTCAACACCCGTGAGTGTGAGTGTGGGCATCCCACTCTCACAGCTTCCACACCAATCCAACGTGAGGACATTTGCACCATCTCCTCTCCCCAGGTACACGATAGTCTTTTTATTGAATCGAGTTGCAAACTCTAAATCTTCCGTTTTGTAAAAAACCGCGACTCTACCAACTCAACTGCAGTGGCCACTTCTGCGTCAATAAAACTTCCCTTGAGTGTGTCTATCCATTCCTCGACGTTGCTTGTCTTGTGTTTGGCGCAGCTTTTCCAAATATTACCCTTGCGCCACTAAACCAACCAACCATTTCTTTCCTTTCTTACCACATTGTTGCAATTACCGACAGCACCGGAATGATCCGACGTCGTTTGGGTTGAATCAATCTCTAAAAATAAAGAATACTTACAGGAAATCACGTTTTTGAATCAAAAGGCACGAGAGCGTGAAATGATCGATAATTAACATTACTTTTATGTCTGAACGAAATAATTAAATCGGAAATCCAACTATCCCAATCTGACCCCATTTACCATAATCGCCTTGGAAAATGTCTGACGAAATGAGTGACACGCACGCGAATCGCATGTCAATGAAGCATTTGTTTTACGTCATTTTTTATTTAAATCATCACATTTTGCTCTACGTATTTGTGTCTTAAACTTACTTTAGCTCCTCGATTATTTTATTCTATATTGAAAACGTAAATGTGTATTTACAGTTTGTTCAATGGTTATCGTTGAAGCTATAATCAGGCAATCAATCACTTCAAAATGTTATTTTTAGTTCCACATACATTAAAAAAATCATAATCTCGTTAATATTTGTTAGATGTAGAATTGTTTTCTTTATTAAGTGATTAGTTATTACCAAGAGTAATCACCAAAAACTCAAACGAAATGGTGTTACTTGACTTTTTATTAATTTTTTCATCATAGTTGCTTCTACTTTTGTAACCATTTAAGATGAATATGTAAACCATTTTATATATTATTTTATCAACTATTTTAGTTCTGGGCCGAATTTTATCCTCCTTGGAAAGCAAAAATAAGTATTTTGAGTATCACAGTATGCTGTTGTGAAATATTGTAGGAACAATATGTTTATAAAAACAAAATTTTATTTATTTTTTTTTTGCATAAAAGGAAGCTATTTCAAGCTTTTTCACTTTTTCTTTGAATACAAATACTAAGTTTCGGAAGGTAAAACTATTATGAGGGATTCATGCTAATGTGAATTAGCTTATGTATTACTTAAGAGATATTAACATTCTTTGTTCACTTTGTGAATACCTTACCCTTATATTTAATATGTTGATCTTTGTCTTCTTACGTTCACTTTAAAGTAGTGTATATAAAATGCTTCAATCATATAAAATAATTCACGAGAAACTCACATGAAAATGATTTGGAACTGATGTAAAAACTTAATAACCTTATGATCTAGTTTCACAATTCTGACAGAATTAATTTTATTACATCAGCGTTATGGTCTTGAAGTTTCTCAGATTCGAACATTTCTTTTCCAAAATAAAACCACTATTTAAGTTTTGTCATGTTTTTAACATTCTTGGATTTTAACCATTCTTTAATTTTTATATCTGACAAGCAAAGATCATACATTTACAAATTTAGATAAAGTGATTGAAACATGTCACTTATATGTATAGTTTCGACTCTCAGTAGCATTATTCTGAGCCCTTTTGAAGATATTATCATCAAATTTTACGTCGGGTCGAAAATTACTTGCTTAAATATACAGTTTGGTATTTATTTGATAAAATAGAACCACGATGTGACAGTAAAATTACATGCTGTAAGAGATGCATAAAGAATTTTGTTTCTTCCTCTATCGATTACCCAACAGTTGTCAAAATAATTTATTAATCCTATTATTAAGCATGTAAAAAATGACAAGCTCCTGTAGTCTGCAAACGAAATATCTATGAAATATTTTATAATAAAGAGCATAAGCAATTTACATTTCTTTGTCAGAAAAAGTCGAAGTCGTGTTGTAGTCGGTAAAATAATTGATGCAGAAACACAATTTGAATTTCAATTAATATGAAACTTTTGTAGAGTACAAAACAACTGAGTTAGGTGTCACTAACGACATGCTTTTTTTCTATTCCTCCAGTTCATGGTAATCCTTTTATCTAGCATTTATATTTTTATTTTTAACTGCACACATGATTGGAAAGTTAATCGAGAAAACCATCTTTAAGCTGTTCTATTTATTCATTATGTATAAAAATACCTTAATTGCACTGCAAATTATTTTAAACATATCCAGAATCATTTCGTATCTTAAACCTAAAACATTCTACATGGCATCGTATATGGAAACCATCATCGAGGTTAAAGCTTTACATTTTAGAACACGGGGAAATAGAATTTAAAAATAGGGTAATAACGAAAAAATAAATTTTCCTAAAAAGATTTTTTTTAATCATAGATAATCCACACAAAAAATGGTAGGCAAAACCTTAAATTAACGCAGGATATCATTAGAATCGCCAACTTCGTTCCTGTTCGTGATAATCATTTCTCACCATCTTGGAGGAACACTATCATTCCAAAATCATCATTTCATTTTATGTTCGCCAACCTACTTTTCGCCTATCTTCTTAATAACAGGATCCTCAAGCCCTAGTGCATGTCGAGGTGATATTCATATTGGTATTTTTAAATAAAACATTACTTGCATGCAAAGTAGCAAATTTCTTGACTCTAAAGATGTTGAGGTTCTACGACCCAACGAACGTGCCGAACGTATTTTGTCTCCTATTCCAATTGTCAGGTTTGGATGGGTGAAGTTCTAGAAGTCGAGACTAATTGTCAATTCGCACACGCCTATTTAAATGTATTCTTAATGTGTGTTTGGTTTTACGCCCGTTAAAAAATAGACACAAATTCTGCTATTACTGCGACAGAAGTTATTTTTGAGCTCTTCATTTTGAAATATTTTACTGCTAAAAAAGGATGATGAAAACTATTTCAAACATCTTAAGAAGAGATGATTTACAAGGAAGAGATAAACTGTATTAAATAATTAAGTATATGTTTTAAGTAACAGGATATTTATTCAAAAAAGAGTACATGACTGTTTTAATTGGTTGGTATGTTTTGGCTCAAAGGCCATATTTGGCCATGCTACGTCAAACAACAAATGCTTTTGGCTTTATATAGCAGGGCTTAACTCCATACGCTTAGCAGCAATTAAAAATTGTTCACTAAACTTCCTAGTATTTCTGAAACATGCTCTCATTTGGATTTAATCATGCAGTTTTCAAATCTAATATAAAAAAGAAGATGTTTAATTTTTAACTAGTCGTATTATGGGATTAGAAATTACATATTTGTTAATAAGTTTAGTTAATTTTTATTGAAAAGTTAAATGAAGTGTAAAAATTTGCTTTTAACATTTGATTCACTACAAAATGGTTTATTGATCATATCTTCCACCAATCGAATACCAAATTTCTTTTTTTGATATTGGAAGTTTAATCTAAAGAAGATAATATCGTGAACAAAGCAATTTAGTTTGAAGAATTTGCTACTGATTTTTATCATAGGAATTGAATGTGGAAAGTAGTTTTAGGAGAACCTATTAAAAAAATGAAAAATTAATAGATAAATTCCAAGAAAAAACTACTAAGTAATAATTGCCTTTCCATTTTTACTGATACGTAACATTACTTCCACAAAAAGTAATTTAATTAAACAATCGTCGTAATTTCAAAGTTATATATTTCAAACTACAGCAATTTAAACTGGTGGAATTTGAATGGGAGCTCTTAAAATGCAAACAATTGAATCGTAAAATCAGCCCAATGTAATCAGTCATATATTGTTTCAGGACAAGCTGCTGAATTATCACATTTTATGTTTAAAATATCCTGAAATGATACAGACGTACTAATAGATGATAGTTAGGTATACTAGCATCCTGTTCATTGAATCATGTCTTTGTTCAACCCAGGTTTATTCACCCAAACAACAATATAGTGACTCCACCCACATCTCGTGGACTTACGTGAACCTTTTCCTGAGTCTTTTTTTAATTCAGTGGGCGATACCTTTTATATTGAAAGAGTAAACCAAGAACGGTCAACATCACACCCAATTGTATCAAAGAAGTATTAAAAATGGAATTCCAAGTACAATGGGAGCTAAAAAACTTGCAGCATCTATTGTCCATTGAAAAATTTTTTCACAGTGCTTCATTGTAACAGCCTTTTTTGGGCATTTACTTAAAATGAAAAATGCTTACAATCATATTCTTAATAAATTATGTATCATACATTCCAAATGTTGCAATCATAAATTTCTTGATACAATTACTGTTTCCTAAAAAAACTGTTCTATGGAAAATAGAACTGCAATTTTTTTGTCATTGAAACTTTTGTTCATTTGAAGTAAATTTCCAAAATATGATGTTACAATGGTGTCCTTATTATTTAAATAGGTAACTCAATTGTCTATAAAATTGGGTTTTATTTGCTTCCTCTTTATTTTGTGCTTGATGACTCTTTAAAGAAAGAACTAATAAGACCTTTAAAAGAGCTATTCACTCACAAATAAACTAGATTTCACCAACAGTTACGGGAAAATATTTCATAGTTTAACTGCTTTTTCTAAATTTAGACCAATTCAAATTTTTCGAAATGCAGATTTTGCAGTTTCATGACAATAAGTTTTAAAATTTCAAGTTTTTGTGACGTTGTGCAAATTGCCACTATGCCATTTTTAAAATGCAATATGTCTCGTAAATTGTGTTTTAGTGAACTAATTTCTACAGTTCAGATCGACTCTGTGATTATATTTGTTCAGAAGATAATCATCTCATTTTTGTTCAAATCATTATTGCTAAATTTTAATTACGCTTCTTTAATTTCAACGAAATTTATTAAAATTTCTTCACAACTTATCTCCATTTTTTATTTTATTAAACACATTTTGTTAGCGTTATTTTTGTACTTATAAAGTAAAACTTCTCTTCCTACTTGTTTTATTCTCCCCGCATTGATGCTACATTTAAAATTAAAGTTAATTTTAAAAATTCAATTCTTAATCTTTAAAAGGCCGTTAATTTCTACATTTATGTTTCTAAATTATAATAGAGAAAAATAGCTGTTACATGTCGGACTGTATAACAACATCTATATATATAATTCTCTTACGTGGCACGCAAAAAAGACGTTATTTGTTATCGAGTTTTGGCAACATTGTACGCTTGTTTGTTTATCACGAAGCCTCGCGCTTCAATTGAATTTATAGCGTTTTCGGATGACATTTTATTGAAAATTTTTTTTTTATTTTAGTTGAGCTGTTGCAGTTACTAATAGAAATCAAAGAAAGCGGAGGATTTTTTCAGGGCCATTTTAAAAAAGGTCCTTTTTAAGGCCAACAATTATAGTTCAACAAGACGCTTGCACTACAACTTTCGACAACAAATTCAATAAAAAAGCGTGAGTGGCTCGAGTGCAGGGTAAATGTACACACAAACAACATGCTGGGTATTCAATTTCCAAATCAGCGCTCACATTTCGAGTCAAAATTTGCTCAAAGTTTTCATTTGAATTCTGATTCCATAGGTACTGTATATATCTTTCCTGAAAAACAGCAAAAAAAATTTAGAATTGAAAAATATTATTTTGGAATATCATATTTTGTAAACAATTCCTTCTGCTAGGACACATGTCTTCAAAGATGCGAGTGAAGCGAGCATAAGTTCGCGCAGCGAACCAATGAGGATTGCAAAGCAATCCTCCTGGGGTTGGCGAGCGTGAGTGAGCAGGGGGCGGGCCCCCTAGTAAATACTAACATAATATCATCTATAACAAAAAAAATCGACGCACCAAGAAGGAGTTGCCTGATTGCGATAAAAATTGGTGGATGCGAAGAACATAGGAAATCAAACGATTCAAATTTCAAAACAATTGAATGGTTTATTTCAGAGTTTGACCGTTACAAAGGGAGGAATTCAATAAGGCGTTGGTCCACCTCTAGCCTGGATGCAAGCTGTCACCCGGCGTGGCATAGACTGAAAAAGTTCCCGGATGGTGTCCTGCGAAATTTCTTTCCAAATTGTCTCTTAACTGTCGGGCTAAATGGTCAACATTTAGAACGACAGTTGCAATCGCCATCCCATAACGTCCTAAATGTGGTCTATGGGAGAGTGATCAGGAGACCTAGCTGACCAGGGAAGTGTTGGGAAAGCTAGAAAACAATTCATAACAACACGTGTCGTGTACGGCCGGGCATTATCTTGTTGAAATGTAAGTCCGGGATGTCACAAAAGTAACGGTAACAATACCGGTCGTAGAATGTCGTCCCTGTGGTGTAAAGCTTTGGTTTCCTAAGAAAGCGTAGCCGTGATCTAGCGGCCGTGATGTATCGGTGGGTGACGTCACTAAAACGTTGTGTGTACTAACACATGGTGTTGGTTTAATAGAGAGCGTTGTTTGTGAGCGTAACGAAAATGATCGGAGCCGCCATTTCCATGACTGTCGTCATAGCGGTCTCAAACAGTTGGAGAACGTTTTTTCTCTTGTAGCGGCCACATTTCATTTCCTGCTCCAAGCGATTCGAACGAAGAGGAGAGAAATAAATAAACCTTTTTGACTGCCATTGATTAATTCGTTTTTGTAAAATCGGGATCGTTAAACACAGAATGAAAATTTCAACGGATTTGAAAACTGCGAAATATTTGACTCCAGATCGATACCTTAAATGTGATTTTCTTTAAATAATTAATTAATTATTTAATAAATAATTAAATAATCAAATGGTAAATAATTGAATAATAAAACTGTTTTTGATATCGATCTGGCGTAGTAATTTACGCTGATTCGAAATCTGTTGAAATTTTCACTCTACCTTCAACGATCCCGAAGTTAGAAACTTTGAACTAGAGAACATAAAACCACTTTGTTTTGTTTCTCGAATAAAATAAACCACGTGAGCCGTCTGTGTTGCCCATTCTCCAACGTATTCTGTCCGTCTAAGTTGACACGTCTGGATTTTTGTTTAGACGGTCGTCTAGTTATGCCCGCGGCATGATGACGTATCACGGCTGTTAGATAACGGCTCCACTTTCTTAGGAAACCGAAGTTTAAGTGTGCCACAAATGACTACCAAAGGGGGTCCGGCGACCAAAGGAGATGGCATTCCAGACCATAAGTTTTGGACATGTGCGGCGTGAGATAGCAAGAGGAAGATCCCCACGCTGCCCTGAACATCTCCAGACAAGTCTACTGTTGTCGTCAGGACACAGTTGGAAACGAGACTCGTCATTAAAGACTATACGTTTTCAGTCAGCTCCGTTACAAGTTGATCGAGCCCGGCACCATTGTAGTCCTGCAACTTCTTGGTGTGATAATTTTTTTTCACATAGTATATGCATTCGTTTTTAAGTGATACATAAATTCGACCCCCCCCCTTCACGTGATATATCGTAATACAAAAAATTATTTTCCAATAACAAAATTTGCGAAACTCTACGTTAAAATGCAGAGTCAAACAAAAGCATATTGATGACTGAAATTCTCACTGACATGCTTTTGAAGATATAAAAAAGCCCAATGCTTTGCTTTCCCTTTTATTGCAATTGCAGTAAAGTGTTGATTAGCATTAAGCGCACGCTTACTTATCTCTATTGTGGCCCGCCTTTTCTTCATATAACAATAAACATGCTTTCTTCTATTGTGGCGTGAGTGTATATAGCCCAACTCTATAGCTAAATATACATTACAATATTTTTACAGGGAAAAGTTATTTATGTTATTTTAATGGTTCTTTCATGGTGATATGATCGGTATCATTGTCCTTGTCACCTTCAGGTGATATTCTAGCGGAAACAGCTCGACGACAACAAACAAACAAGACAGAGTTTTTTTTTTATTGCAACCTACTTTTCTTTTTTCCCATGAACGGATATTCTTTTTCTTGCTGCATAACTCATGCTTCACTACGTGCGAATCTGAAAGGGAAAACTGTCATTTATTGCTCTTCTCTGACAAGATTAAATTTTACTTCACTGTCATTGTTCTATATATGCCACTTTGACTTGAAATCACGAGTCAAAGAAGTGAAAAAATATCACTAATACCTCGGATAAACTAAGGATACGAAAGAATAACCGAATCGTATTGCACAAAATGAAAAAATTCAGTCCGTCACTGCCATTCAAGTGTGTTAAGAACAATTTTGAATCATTCATTGGAATTTATTTTGGTGGTTCTTTTGTTAGAACTTTTATTACTCTTCCGTCCAGTCCTGATGCTGTGTTAGTAACCTATAATTTCACTCATACGCATACTTGGGTACCCAGGGAGCACGACCACGTGTTTACTAAAGACGATAAACCCCATGAGAAATAAAAAGATCACTAGACTTCCGTGAAGCCAGTGCACTCCTAAAGGGGATGTGCCTCTGAGGGTTCGAGGTATTAAGTAATTTTGTATTGTGTTACTTGAAGCACAGTTGGAAGAGTAACGTAATAGCAAACGGAGAGTTACGAATTCGAAACGGTTCAACCTAAGACCGTCATGTTCACGGGGGCTGGTGCACGTTAAATCTGTCTTGGCCTCAAATGAACTCACATTGGCGTGTTGTGGAAATTTGTAGAAATGGGGGTCAGCTCAGGAGTGGATCTCGTCATCTAACCGTGGTTCAAGGTTACGAGGTGTTGTCCTCGGATCTTTCCCAGCTGGATTGATTCCGGACCGTCGTCAATAGCTCGTTGTGTTTCGACGTTAGTTGACCTCTTGCTACCTTGCTCTAAATCATTTAATAAAAATATCCATGCTCTTACGACAAATATTTACGAAATAGCAAACTGTCTCTATCGCATTTTTAAAATTAAGATAAATAATATTTATAATGAATTTAAAATATAAAATAGGAAAATATATTTATAATATAAATCCAAAAACCCACTGGAAATTATTTATTCTGAGCAAGTTTTTTCAAAAACCTCGAGAGTGCTATCGTGGTAGATAATCTATTAAAATTTGTATGGGGATAGCCTTCTCTGAGACTTAAATAATTTTTTTTTACAAAAAGCTTAAACCGATTAGTGAGTTTAACTATTTAGCTAATTGTATTCAGTTTTCTTAAGAATATCACTGATATTACGCTGCAAAAAATTCTATCACATATGAATATTCAAACTCTTATATTACATATTATGCAGACTTAAAAACACTCACACCACAATTAAAAACTAGAAAAATAAAGTAATACAAACGAATGATTTGCTTATTCCTTTAATGGTTACATCTTTAAGCATAACTTTGCAAACAAGTTTTCGGTGGATATAGTTTAATTATTTCCACAATCCATGCAATATCTGCGATAAATATTTTTTCTTTAAACCTCCTGATGATTTATCTTAGCGCGTCGAAAACCACAATGTTGTTGCCTGCCTCTGATGCAAAAACCTGTTCCAAACTGTTGCCAGTTCATGTCAAGTAATATTTTGTTTTTTCTACTTGGATTTCGACGGAATTTTGTCTCGCCGAGATATCTCGTCATTGCGGTATTGTCCATATCTTGGACGGGATACCTCATAGAAACCACGAGGAGGAATAAGAGCGACATGACGTGTAAATGAAAATACTCACTGGAAAGAATTTACTCTGAACGAGAATGCTTATCAACTAGAGAGTGCTATCGCGATATGTATTAATTCATTAACATTTGGAGATATTTGTAATAACTCTCTTTTTTATATATTCTGCTACTCTTATTCATACTCTGCTTCCTAAAGTATGTTTTAATCGATTCCTATGAGATTGCTCTCGGTAATCGCAAACTGTGATAGAATATAAATCTACCAAAAGATTGTTGATTTTATATAATAACGTAGTAGCGCATGTAATTGTGAAGTTGAGAGAATTGAATATGCTTAGTACTATTTAGAAGAAAATCCACTATCCTTACGAATAATGACAGAAGTAAGAATAATGTATTTTCTTCCAAGAATTTGACACATAATTCTGCATTAAGCCTTCGACGACTTTTTGCCTATTCACGAGATTAGAAATAAAAAGTAAAGGTTAAGGCCACGTTCAAGTGAGGCGTTTTCTAACTCGCGTATGCGAGGTTTTCGAGGTCCGCATTCCGTAAGCATTAAATTATGTTGTTTTACTTCTCTAATTCAAGTTTCTATCTTTGCGATCGTTGAAGATAAGAGTAAAAATGTCAACTGATTTGAAATTTGCGGAACATTTTACACCAGACCGATACTTTAAGTGTGATTTTTTTTAAATAAATAATGAATTATTTAATAGATAATTAAAAAATTAAATGGTAAATAATTAAATAATAAATCTGTTTTCGGTATCGATATGGCGTATAATTTTACCTTGATTTGAAATCCATTGAAATTTTCATTCTATCTTCATCGATCGCAAAGATAGAAACTTGAATTAGAGGAATAAAAAATCATAATTTAATACTTATGGAAAGCGGACCTCGAAAACGCGCGTTAGAAAACGCCTCATGTGAACAGGGCCTAAAAATCTAAAACACGCGTTTCATTAGAAGTATATTTCGAGCAACGTAGCACTTGAATTAGTCACTCAACCTTCTTTCTTCATTCAATAAAGCTTTAACGAGCTACAAGGTTATACGTGCGTAAAATGGAAGTTCTTTTGGAGTCTGTTTTGCATGTTTATTTAGAAAACGATTGGCAGAGAAATTTTGGAAGGCAGTTAGAAAATGATTTTAAAGTAAAAGAGGATTTTTGTTTACCTTTGGTTCTTTGGGTGATGTACTTTTTATGATAATTTCAAACCCAGCGCATGTAATGAAGTTGTATTATCCGAAGTAAAAGTGAAGAGTACTTTTACAACGGACAAGAGCATCAAAACCATTCAGACAGAATTTGGATTTATACAGTTTCGAAAAATATCAAGCGATCTCGAATTTTATTTTACATCATAGCTGTCTCCGGCCTTTCAGACATAAGTCTCGAACAACCCTATTGATGTCTGAAGTTATAAAATATGTTTGAAAAATACTGTGTACAGTTTTTGCAAGAATTTTGGGGAAGTCCTTTGCATGGTCTCCAGTCGTTTTCGCAAAGAGAACAAATGGCTGATTTCGCTTCTCCAAATTAGCTGTTAGTGCCTTTGTAGGTAGTAGTGTCCGGTAAGAAGTTGAAAACAGCGGCTCCAACAACTATGGGCAAGACCCTAGTTCGCGTGTTCCATTTCTCAATAAAGTATCCCTGTTCTTTTTTCATGGCATTTCCAAGATGGCTTAGTTTTTCTCTACAATGATGTATACCATCATATTCAAGGTATAACGAATAAAAATATAACTAATTTCGACCGTGATCGTGCAATGTCCGTAAATGGTGTAACAAGTTTGCGTGTTTCCGCGTCTAGGGGACTGAATTAAAACTCTTAGCAAGTTTAGAATTAACTAAAAGAAGAATGATTATATTCTTCGCTTGTACCGGGAAGTAATCAGGTCAGTTCTTTTCAAATGTTTCTATTTTGTTTCCAAAAGCTTCGAAGGGTTTTTTTTTTAATCTTTTTGGAAAAACCTCTCTCGTAGTGACTGAAAAGGTCACCCACGTTTGTTACTAAGGCTAAGACATGCTGTTACTTTTGCACCAAAACTAAAAGACTTTAAACTACATAACATTTACAAGTACAACACACCCAGCCCAAATTTTCTAGATATGATTATTTTTAGCTTTTTTAATACAGAATGTGGTGATCTTTAAACTGATAAAGTCTACTAAGGTAATTTTTCTTTGCATGAAGATTAAACTTCTTCTTGAGAAACGCATTTAGTGAGTAAATCTTAGGGAGTAGAATTTTCCCTTTTGTTTTCTCTGAACTGTTTTTTGACAAAATATGTTACACTTGTAAGCCGGTGATATGATACTATTTGTATTATCTAGTCATATTATCTTCGATTTTGTTCATTGCGATCCAAAGTGCTTAGTTAAAAGAACAGGAATCTAGAATGCATTGCAGAAGTTATTTTTAAGTTTAAATAATTGGAAATGAATGACGATTGACAGACGAATGAGGGACAAGCTGACGGTGTATGTTTTATTCTTCATCTTAATGTAAACATCTGTGTTTCGTAAACACAAATATGTTTTTTTTTTTTTTTTTCGATTTAAACTGTATACAAAAAATGCGAGGTTACGAAATTTACAAATCTATCTGTTCGTCTAAAACAATCAGCACAAACTCATCAAAATCGGTGTCCCTATTAGAATTATGAAGTATTTTGTCGAAATGTGGGGTTCCATAGTTTCCACGAATAAATTGTGTGGTTCCTAATTATTCCCCGCAGTAGCAAATATATATTTAGGGAAATCTAGATTGATAAGTTATACATACAAATGTTCCATCTCATGAGATTACTTATATGTATAGAAACTGTATTACTATTTTTAAAGTATTAACTTTCGGGGTGAGGTTTTAAGTAATTCTTTCTTCTCACTACTGTTCAGTGCCTTTTTTGCCAATCTAAAGAATTTGTCATCTGTGTAGTTATTTTTTGTAAGTTTGAAAACATCTATCGAAAGCTTGTGGGACGAAACTTAAGAAGTAGTCAACATTTAACAAGAACTAACACTTTAATATTTACACACAAAAAAAAAATACATTACGAAATTCGGGAGTGCGGGTAACCGCCAACATACATCGTTCGCTGCGCCATAGTCACTAGCTAGAATTTAGGCGCGTCGGTAGCCAAAGAGAGGTAAGATATTAAAGGTATGGTTAACAAATGATTTGTTACAAGTATTAAATTTGTATAGTTCACTTTTTAGTGATATCAATGTGTCTTTAATATATGATTTTTCGACTTCGTGATCAGCAACTTCATTTCCTTAATATCTCATGTGACTAAACTCTAAAAATGGGACAGATATTTTTTAGAAATGATCAATTTATAAAGACTAAAGAATTACTTTATTTGAATAATTGAATAAATCACTCCTTTTCAAAATCATTTAATCGAAAAATCCATGCTCTTGCGAAAGTTGTATTTCAAATAACAATCTCATCCTCTTGGCATCCTCATGGCTATGATAAGAATAAGACGTGAATCTAAATCAAAATACCCACTGAAAATATTGTAATCTCAATGAGAAGCTTATAAATAACCTCGAGTGAATTATTGTGATGTATAATAATTCATTAGAATTTGTGTGGTTATAACCACTCTTAGATTTAACTAAATTTTATTTACAAAAATTTTTCACTTCTGTGCAAGTTATTCAGCTTTTTTAAATTAGTTGTTCAGCTTTCTTATGAATATCACTCCATACCACGCACCTCAAAATTCTTTCACATACAAGTTACAATATTACATATCGCAGGCTTGAAAACACTCATACCAAATTTAAAAACTAGAAAGTTAAAACAATCAAAACGAGTGATTTACTTATAAATTCATTTAAATTACATGTCTTTTAGTAAACCTTTGGCAAACCAGTTTCCAGTGGTAAGAATTAAGTTATTTCTACCATGCATACAACATTAACTCGGGTAACATAATTTTCTTTAAACAGACATTTCGTGTACAAAGTTCTGTCCACATTGCTGCTTTTTTTGACGTAGTTTAAATAAACTTATGAAATGGAAGATAGAAGTAATTTAACTGTTACCGCTTTCACTAGCAAAGTCAACAACTTAAAATTCAAACAACTCAAATAGAGGTGGGACAATGTAAGTATTTTTTCACATTAACCAACGCGAAGTATTCTTTTTATAGCCCACGAAAGGTCTTTGCTTTAAAAGTCAATTTTAGCCTCGTCGGTTCTACGAATGCCAATTAGCAACGGTTCGAAGACGTGCACGAACACCTCTCCAAAAAGTTTCCGTACTCCAGACAAAGTCCAAAAAAATATCGGGGCAAGATAAAAATTTTCCCCTTGCAACTAAACATAACGACGTGTTCTACTTTCTTGCTCACTGGAGCGAAACTAAGTGCTCTCTTAAGCGATACAACTCGAAGAATATGAAAGAGGTATGTAATGAAAGGAGGGGGGGGGACATATCACACCTCTCTTCCTCTCTCTCCGTCTCTCCCATTACGCGACTAATGTCGGGTATTGAAACATCGTGAAGTGATGGATACTTCACCGCCCTGTTCTTGTCCATGGTTCTTCACGTTTTTGAAAAGACCGTTTCCTTATCCGGTGCACATTAAACAAAAATCTCACCGTAGTAAAGATCCTAATAAAATAGATTATTCACATGGTTGAATTTTGAACTAGTCGAACTTTACGGCTTTGGCAAAACTGTGGATACTTTTCGGTTCATTAAGTTAAATAGGAATTAGTCTAAGGCAATAAATAAACGTCAACCTTCTAGTGAATTAGACAGAGTATGTGCTGTACTCGTAGGTAGGATCAGAAAGGGAAATAAAATTTTATCTTTTCCTTCCGGTAGTTTTATATTGGCGAGGAAGTTTGGAGAGTGATGGGCCAGCTCAGGTGTCGACCTCGTCATCTGACCATGGTACAAAATTACGAGGTGTTGTCTTCGAATGTTTCCCTTCAAGGTTGATTCCGGACCGTCGCCAATAGCCGTCGTGTTGCTCCGGTGCAAAATAATATCAACTACCAACCAACCATTTGTTACAATGAAGAATGTTCCTCTTGTTTGGATTTTAAAGGTCGAAACCGAAGGTCTACAAACATCGACATTCTAATAAAAAAAGACGGAACATATGAGCGCAGCTTTATGCTGTTTCTTCTGGTAGCTCGCTTTGAAGATCTGGTTGTCGGAAACAACATGAATCCAAATTTGAGACTACGAACCAAGTTTATATAAAAGACAATTTTCTATTCTCCTTGGGCCAGCATGAAAGATGTTTTTTAGATTGGAGAGAGTCAAATCCTGCGAAATACGATGAATATGACGTAATGATATATTATATGATGACGGTTGATATTTTATCTGATGATAATTCTGTAGCCCCTTTTAATGCTGCAGTTCCGGGAGCAGAAAGTGTTTAAAATTGAGCAAAGTCTTTGCAGAACAATTTTTTCTTAATTTTATAAAAATTTTGGTCGATATTTTTGTCAGTCATAAGTTACGACGTTTTACAGTGCAAAGCGAGGCTCCTTGCCACACCTTTTTTTCTTCTCTAGCTACGGAACAACCTCTCTCCTAAATTACCAGACACTTTATAAATAACACAGCTTCTATATCAATGATAAAATATTCAACTTCAAAAGTTATCGACATAATTACAAATTCTGAAAGTATGCCTCGGTTTTAGATAAAAATAAGTTAATTAATTTTGATGTGTCAAATATGTCATACATATTTAGCCGATAATTGTGTTTTACGTTTGTTTTTTAATGTACTGCAGTTTTCAAAATTCGGACAAAATGCCTGCAGAACAATTGCAATTGCTTGGAATTGTATTGCAGAACATTGAATATAATTCTGCACCTGGGGCGACAGGTAAAAAAGCATACCATTTTTCCAAGAGTTCGACAGGATGCCCCTTCTATTCACGGTGAGTGCAATGTAACAGCACCTCTCATAGTGTCCAGGGGGGAACGCGGACTGACATGTTCTTGCCAATAGCTGCTTGAAGATTCATAAGATCAATAAGCTAACATGGGGATAACTATGATAATTCTTTTTCCAAAATAGTTCATCCTCCAATTACTATCTCCGAGCAAAAAAAACAGTTGCGAAAAGAAAACAGGAACATCTCTCACAAGGATAGAACTTGTTTTAACAAAATAGATGGTCACTGGAATAAGTTGTAAGAAATGATTCAGTTTTTTCACTTCCTGATAGTCCTTTTTCTCTCCAAATCATAAAGAAGCCTCCTTTTTTTGTCCTACTTCTCTTCAGTTCCCTCTCCATGACAATGTCGGCGTCTACTCCCATTGTTGGACATTATTGTGGTAATGTATCGAAGGGTCATTCAGTCTGCATGAGTTAGTGAGCATGGTCATCCAAGTGCTGCTGCCACGGACCACGCCACCATTTTCTTCTCCACACCTTGATGACTGGAATCGAGCATGCGCATCCTTTCATCGCTAGAATTAATCTGTTACCTGAAAAGAGAGATTTTTTCGTCAAGTATGTGAACAGAGCGGAAAATTTGACACAGTAAAGAAAGTATGAACGAAGCAACCTGGGGGTAAATATGGAAAATAAGGGATTTCTTTAAATTGTGGTGGGAAGAGTAGAGGATTAGCAAATGGAGGGTTGTGAGTTTGAAACTTTATTGAACCTAAGACAGTCGTGTTCGAGGTGTCGGGTGCATGTTAAATCTGTCGTAGCCTCAAATATCCTTACATTGGCGTGGTGTGGCACTTTGGAGAGTGGGGCGTCAGTTCAGATGTTGACATAACTTAACTTAACTTAACTCCGTCATGGGATACCGACCCTTAGATTGAGTTTACGGTAAACAAAATTTCCCATAACGTAAAGGTGACCAAATGAGAAAAGAAAAATAATAATTTGGTGGGATTCAAGGCAGAAATTACAAGTTAAGAAATTCACACGAAGGTGCTGCTCTAATAAAAGTTAACTATGAAGTTATAGAGTCGATAAAAGTCTTGTTTTCAAAATGTGAACCTAAACGGTTTGCTTAAGTTCAAACTCCCTGGAGGCCACAAATCGCACTATTTGTATTATCTTCTTTTGAAGCAAGGGATGAACAGCCATTCGTTTACGCCAGACGTCGTACTACTGAGGTGCTGGTTCCTTGATGTGCAGATGAGATGAGATAGGGCAGGTGGTAAAGTAGTGGTCCTGGTCTGCTTCCATACCACAGATGCTGAGGTCACTACAATGTATATTCATCCTAAATAGATACTGTAGGAACGGGCCGTGGCCAGTGTAAAAGTGTTTGAGCTCTGGGGTGGAGATGAGGCGCTTTGTGCAGACCTTGGGAAAGAACCTGAATGTTCTCCTAGTCATCTATCCGTGGCTCAAAATTACAATGTGTTGACCTCGTATCTTTCCCTTCAAGCGTAATCCCGAACGGTCGCCAATGGCCTGTTGTGTTTCTCCAGTGTGATGTTAATTAGCTACCTAAATAACACCAACACACACTCCCGTGCCTAGTGTCGTGAGCAAGGAAAAAAAAGTAGTTGCTGTCTCTTTAGATAATCATGTACTGTTGATTCTCAATGAGTACCAATATGTTAATAATTTTGACACTCAAGCCCTTGTTGCAAGCAATGTTCCTGAGCAATGTGATTTTAAGGTGTGGGGGGGTCAAACTATGATGTAATGTAGAGGTGTAGCAATTTTACCACAGGAGCAGTTTTCTGAATCGACTGTCTTAAACCTCGTTAGGTAAGATGGTAATGGGCCATGTTTTGTGAAGAAGAGTCATTGTTTCAATGCGACGTAAATTTGAATGCCTACCTACAGATATGGGAAGAGTTTACATGGGTGGGGATAGTTAATGTCGCACTGGAGAGATACAACTGTTGGCGACAGTCCAGAATCAATCTCGAAGGGAAAGATCCTCGAATAACGAGATGCTCTCGCAGTATGTACCGACAAGCGCATATAGAACTCGCTCTCCATAGACGTGGAAACTAAACTAGGCATCGTGAGCCAGACCTGGTGACTTGACATGCTTCCCTCTACAAGGTCTGCTGCTATGCTAATGGTAAGTCACAGTCCCATTGCACATTAAACAGACTCAAAGTCTTGCCCTTTTCTTCCTTTAGTCTAGGGGTGGCTAAACCGTGGAATATTGAAAGATTACAAGTGACGCATGTATCCTTGCGCCTACTTATTCTTTTAAAGTAGGCGCCATAAGTGAATCCCATCTTCATATTTTCAACACAAGAGGGCTCTCAGTTCAATTCATTCAGCCTTATACTCATCAGTTCGTCCAATTTTTTGACAGTTTACAATTGATATTCTGTGTAATACGACGTACGTACCTGTGATCTCTTTGTTCCTTTTAGACTTTTAGAGTTTTGTACTTTTCTATATTTTTTTTACATTCTTGTTATCCATCACAGTGCAAAAGAAAATGAGCAAAAGAAGCGCAGAATGTGATAGTTAACTTGAATTTAATGAACAGTAGGGAAAGGAGTTGTTATTTATAGCAAATCCATCAGGAAAACCGTTTTGCATTGCTTGTGAAAGTACTCTTTCACATAATAGAAGACATGATCTTAATAGACACTATAAAACACAGCATCAGACTAACATAGAAGAAAAAATGAAGCTCGTTCTTGGGTCAGAGTTACGAAAAGAATATGTGACTAAGAAAAAGGAAACAATCAGAAGACAAAATATTTTTGCTAAAGTAAGTTGTGAAGACTTGGCAATGACAAAAGCGTCCTATGAAATTGCTGTAGCATTGGCAAAAAAAAGCCTTTTTCTGACGGAGAATAAATTGTTAAGCCTTGTCTCCAAATATTTGCACGCCATCTTGGTAATAAAGTTATTGAAAAGAAAGTTATATCAAGGCAGACACTTATGAGAAGTATCAAGGAACTCTCTCAAGAAGTAACTCAACAACTGGAAGTCCTTGTCATTTCATGTACTTTCTTTTCTCTAGCTATCAACGGATATACGTTATGTAGCCCAGTTAAGCATTTTCATGATAATTTTAATGTCTTTGAAGAAATTTCCAGTCCGGAGTCATTGCATGGTAAAACAAGAGGATCAGACACATATATGAAAAAGTAAAATCATGCCTATAGAAAATTTAAAATTAGATTTTAGTAATCAGAGCGTGAAATGATAGGTAAAGTCAATGGCACTACAATTTTGTTTGAAATTTTTTTTAAATCGCTCTATAGTAAAATATGACTGCATTATGAGGACAAGTTCTGAGTTGATTTTGAAAATTGAAAACAGCTTACTTTTAGTAAAAAGGTTATTAAGGATGTGCCAGGGACCATGAACGTAAGAAGGTAGTAAAAGTGCTTGAATTGTATGGCGCATATGAACCCGCACGTGAAACAATTGACGCGTGGTATGTAAAAGGTTGGCTTTAATCAAAAGTGTCCTTTTTATAGAATGGTTTGCAATTCATTAATGTTTCAGTAATGAGATAACTAATTTCCTAGCAAGGAAGTGATGAGGGCGGATCAGTAAGGAGACTGTGTTCTCACCACCGCGGAAATTTACTCCTTGACAAGTCCAAAAACCACGAAACATGTCCTGTTTCAGACACACACACGTTCTTGGTGTCCCATAAAACATCCTGGAATGTCGTTGCAGTTTAAAGGTTCAAGACTGCATCAGACTACATTGGCAAGAAGTAAGACTTGGAAGCGGGCATACAATGTACGTGATTTTTGTGAGAGGAATCAACGATCTGTCAAACTTGTCCCAATAAAATTTAATTGTCCATGCTCCGCAATCCCAGAAAATTCTTCGCAGATTTTGGATTGTACCCGTGTCTCTGTACGACAGCTTTTGGATAAAAAGTAGTTTGTGCTACTTGTAAACCATGAAGAAGACTAAAAAAAGTTACAGGTACAATGCCTTTACTGGAAAAGTAAACACACTGGATATAATGCAAAGTATAAAAGCCTTTTTCACAAATTTTTTGTTGAGGATCTACTTTTCAATTAAGAATGCTTCAATTCAAAGAACAATTTTTTGTCATGAACGATGTGATCACTTGCTCCTTGTCAGAAAAATAGGGGCTGTCGATAGACAGAGACAATATAACTGTAATTTTAAGTAAACATACTTTGCTGTAAATTTTGGTATAGTTAATTTTATACTTATTCAGTCTTTAAAAGTTCTTTTCAGATTGTAATGAAAGGTACTTTTGAATCTTCATTTTTGTCCTTTATGTGCATTATATATAGTATATTCAAAAAGCCCTCATCAAAAGGTAGAATTTGGGTAGGTAGGTTGTTGAATTAACTGTGCACTGGAGACATACAACGAGCTGGCGACGTTTCGGGATCAATCCCGAAATGAAAGTTCCAAGGACAATGCCTCGAAATTTTAAACCACGGTCAGATGACGATAATAGCACTTGAACTGGCACCCTATTATCCAAACTTCCACACTACGCCAACGTGATGACATTTCAGGCCACGACGGGTTTAGCATGCACCAGCCCCTGAGAAAACGATGGACCTTGGTTAGACCTTGTTTCGAACTTAAAAACCTCCCGTTGTTTTTCCAACTGGGTTATCGAGGCCCAACGAAGCTGTAAGCATGTGAACTTATGCAACAAGACCCAAAATTTTGTATAGATTCCTGTAAATTGTCACCAGCCTCATTTCAAGAAAAAGTTAAGAAATATAACGTTGCAAATACATCACGGCATTCATTAATTAAATGTAGTTTGCGTTTTGAGTTTGATATTCGTATCATTTCTCATAAGAAATTAAACTCAATGGTAAAATTATTCGACCGTTACTAAAACTGATGAGAACTTCTGTTGAAGCAAGTGAACTTCAAGAATCCTTCCTGTTTGATAACGTTCTTCTATGATAGGGAGAAAATAAACAACTTTTTATTCACTCATTTTAATTATTTATTCTAATATTTGTGATCTTGACACTTTCGATGCTGATATCGCGCCAGCGTGTGATGTAGCGTCAACGCTAAAGAGTCTATCACGCGCAAGCGCGTTGTGTAGAGTGATATCTCGGTGACCAGTCACGTGTTCGCGTGGGAAGAGATGTGCCTCAACATTTATTATCCATTTCAATTGGCATTATATGTTAGGTGTTGGCGTGGTATTGGCGTAAAGTAAAGGTTAGAAGCTAGTTGTAAAGGTATGTGGTTTCAAATTTATAGCTTTATTAGGTAAAATATCTTGTAATATGAGTTGTAGATACGATATATATGGTTCTGCAGGGCCTTCACGTTTCAAAAAAAAAAGAAAATGCAATCTGACATGCCTCTAACAGATGATGAAATTACAAATTTGTTGGCTGAGCTTTCGCCAATCTATTCTGGTATTGGTGGGGCAATAACTATCAACGCATCATATCGGCTTTGGCAGCCAACGTGTTAAATAGTATTGTCTTGTTTCATTATTCATTGTATTTCTTCATTAAACACAATTTCACTATTGTTAAATTAAAAATACTTTCAGTACTATTGTGTTGTAAATACTATTGTGTGTGTGTGAAATTATCATTAGTACCAAATTAACCTTTATTTGTGGATTGACATAATTGTCTGCAGGACCATTGTTATCCCCAATTATAGTACTTTTTAATTTTCTCTTCTTCATACTAAATGAATATTCAACGAAAAAGCTTTATGCTCCGATTTAACCCTCTGAGAGATTGGAAGAACAGCGTATTACCAAAAGGGTTGCGAGTTCGGGATTCTGTCCAGCCAAAGACCGTTTTGTACAAGGGGGGCTGGTGCAAGTTAAATCTGTTGTGGCATCGAATGTCTCACGTTGGTGGGGTGTGGAAGTTTGTAGAGTGGGGTACTAGCTAATGTGTTGTTCTCGTCATATGCTGAAAATTGCGAGGTGTTGTCCTTGGATCTTTCGCTTCGGGATTGATTCTGTACCGTCGCCAATAGCCTTTTGTGTAGCTTCAGTGTGACGTTAATAAAGTACTTACCTACCTCTGAGTGTTTCACAGGCATATATGCGTTCTGCAGCCTGCACTCTTACCCGCATAACTTCTAACCAATTTTTTTTTCTTCTTGATCAATAGAACATTTTTTTTAATTATTTGAACCTATGAATGTGGTTATTTAGCCATGCGTGATAAATGGGAAAAGCAACACTACTCTACTAAGAAATCTCATGAAGTGAAGAAGATTAAATAATTTTACAACAAATTGAATTTAAATTTGTTTATTTTTGTGAAAGTATTTTAGTGTGAAACTTAATGATCCGATTAGGTTAAATAATTTTACAACTAAAGAATATTAAATTTAACAACAAATTAAATTTTAATTTGTTTATTATTTGTGAAACATATTTTATTGTAAAACTTAATGCTCCGATCAGATTAAATAATTTTACAACCGAAAAAGATGAAATTATTTTACAAAAAGTTTTATTTAAATTTGTTTATTATTTGTGAAACGTATTTCATTGTAAAACCTAATGCTCCGACTAGACGAAATAATTTTACAACTGAAGAAGATGAAATAATTTTACTACCAAAGAATATTAAATAATTTTACAACAAATTGAATTTAAATTTGTTTATTATTTGTCAAGCGTATTTTATTGTAAAACTTAAAGCTCCGATTAGGTTAAATAATTTTACAACCAAAGATTAAATAATTTTACAACAAATTGAATTTAAATTTGTTTATTATTTGTAAAACGTATTTTATTGTAAAATTTAATTTAGATATTTTTCAGTATAACACGGTATATTATACTCGCAATTCTAATCTGCTATGTCAAAAGTACAGAAGTACTTTCATGCTTCCAAGATTTAAAAATATATTTACTTAAATTACCTTTTTCTAAAAGGAACGGAAGCCATTCAATTCCAGCCCCCACAACGAATTACTTTAAACCGTGGAGGTCTCGTACTTTTTCCCCTCCGCAAGACGAGTGTGGTAAAGACGTTAAACGACCATTTCTGTTCGCAGAGTAGGTATTCTATTTATGCACTACCTCTCCAGCGGAGTAAACAAGAATTTTGTTCTACACTACCCCAATAGTTAAGCAAGTAAAAATACAATCTAATCGGGCACAATATGATCTGAATAATTTATTCAAAATTTATCTTAAAATCATTGGTGAGAAGTTTTCTTGAGTCTCTACTGCATTACTCTCTAATAGAGTAGAGCACGGAAAGACATGCACCTATCGATTCTCAATTTCTTTGAAAAACATTTTGAAGGGTAATTTTCCTACAGAGACTTTAACCCGCCTGGTGTGTTTCGACGGAGTATCTAATCATCAGCAACTCGTTGAAACCACTTGGTGGGTTAAATTGATTAAACATGGGTATTTGTGATATTGTAACCCGCCTTTTCTGCAGAATGAGTCATAGAGAGAATTAAAATTATGAAGGATTTTTGAAGGGGCAATTTATGTTCGGTGTAGAATGTGGAAGAGAATTTTGTATTGAATTAACCCTAATTGATTTAAAACCACCATGATTCAATCCCACAGTCACTTTGATCCAAAGTGCCGAAGGGCTATAGTTGCCATTCCTTAAAAGAGTAGATTTCAGTTACACTGTTCTTATTTTGTTTTTTCCCCCGTTTCATAGAGTCAAATTAATCGTACTTAACATTCAATGCAACCAAATGAAAGCGACCAAAAATTTATTCACTCAAAAATAGTAATTGTCTTGTAAAATTTCCCTTAGCAAAATTCTGATCTATGAAAATAGATTTAGCTAAAGGGGAGAGTGGGTCTACAGTCAAGAGTGTCGGCATTTTTTAATTATTTATTAATCTTAGGTTTTTTTGGAAAAAAAATGTTTTCAAAAAATATATGTTTAAGTATTCTCATTTTTGAGTTCTCAGAATGGTTAAATTAGTGCTAGTTACTTTTTTGGAAATCATTGAGTCCTTTTCATTAAAGTTATAAGTTAATGTCGTTAGTTATACGTGATAGGTAACGCATCCGAAGAAGATCCACAGCTACTTTGGTAACATCCTACCTGCTAAGGAATGTTAGATCAATATTATTACAGCTATAGTTTAACTAAATCTCAACTAATCCAACTTAATTATAAATAAATTAAATGAAAATTTAAATTTATTTTTAAGGCATTTTTCTTAATTATTTGCAACAACCTTTGTTGTAAAAGTTTTTAATTATAGTTGAGATCATGCATTACATTAACGAACATTAAGGACTTTTTGTAGCCAACAGCCCTTGAACCATGTAAGACCCCTAGCTAGTACGGTGACTCGTATAGGGAATTGCAAATGAAAAATAAAATATATTTTCTATGTTAGGAAGCCTGACGAGTGTTGTATACTTTTATTCTACCTACATTGGCAGTTTTTGACATTTAATGTGGAATGCAAAAATATTAAACTTTAAATTCAGATTGAATGGTGTAATAGCTAAATTTCTGCAAATCTCCTGGAAGATAAAGTTTTCTAATTTTTATTTCAAGCGGAAAAATTCATTTCAATGTTTGTGTCCTCAAACTTACCTTTTGAATGAAATTTCTCTGTAACATTTGAAATTTTCAGGTCGCGGAAACAAGTAGAAAACTTTAGATGTTTAAAACTGACGGTAGATGGCAGCACTACACTTTGTTGTTATGAAGTTCCCTAGAAATTTTGATTTTTTTTTCAATTACATCTATAAAATTTTTGTTACAAAATACTAACAAGGCAATAAAATGAACTATGTTTCAAACTGAGAAAAACAAGCACATTCAATTGGAGAAGCAATTACTTTTTATTTTATTCTTTAATTGTACAATTGATCATGGAGATCGTCATAAGACTTTTCTTTTTCCAGGATAAAGAAATTACTTTTGTAACATACTTAATTTTTTTCGGGTAGTTTGGTTTAGTTGGATTATATTGAGGTCTTATCGTAATATTCAAAACAAAATTAAAATTTTCGTTACAATATCAACCAATTTGTAAATTTGTGATTTTAAAGCTAAAACATAAAAGATTCAAAATAAATAGATTAGCTCATGGCGAAATTTTTCTGTAAGTAAATATGAAAACTGTGTAGGTTTTTACCAAAACAGTGCTTCTTGTTTGAGCGGGTATGGCTCTTTCAAGAAGCACTCACCACATCTTAATTCTTTGTGATTGGTTACTCGATCGTACTTCAAAAAGGGCTATTTAGGCTTACGCCCTACCTAGGTCTTAGAAAAGACATTCTTATTTAATTAATTTATTTGATCTGTTAAATATAGTGCATGAAAATGTTTTTGATATTTTTTCTTTGTTCCAATCTAACAAATATTTATTTATTATTTTTATACCCATTTTCGAAGGTTCCTCGTGGTTTTTGTTCAAGAGTCAAGACAAAATAATATAAACAATGAAAGTAGTTTATATTCTTCATTATTAAGAGGCTGAACCACGTTCCCTCAGTTTTCAATACGAAATGGAGCAATGTCGTCTCTTATTACACTCCAGAACAATCTACTCATCCTCCCAAAAAGGTAGATAGTTGAGTCAACGTCACATTGGATCAACACAAAGGGTCGTTGAAGACGGTCCAGAATCAATTCCAAAGGGAAAGATACTAGGAAAATATCTCGCCATTCGAAATTCCGGTCAGGTGACGAGGTTAACACCTGAGCTGGCGCCCCACTCTCCAAACTTCCACACGACACCAACGTGAAGACATTTGAGGCCACGACAGATTTAACGTGCACCAAGCTCTACACACACGACGGTCTTTTTTTAATCGAGTTTCGAACTATCCAACCAATCCTAAGAAACAGTTTACTTCAACAATTTACTTTCAATGTAAACAAACCAGATGGAATGCCAATTTTACTTCTGCTACCACACGATACATATTGGGCTTACCTTAAAATGCTTTATTGCCATTTTCGCGATTTTTCGTTTTAATCTAATTGACGTTGACCCTTCACTAATCATCTATCTATCCGAAATTTAATATTTGAACTTTTATTGGCGATTTGCTGAAAGCATATACGAAAAAAAGCCAAGTGACGTCACGATTGGAATATGTACAGTCGGGGGAAGAACCCAAATCACCTCCTTAATTTCGAACACTATTCATGCAAGAGCAAATTCAAAGGTATCATTCAATAGGGAATAACGTCCAAATCCAAAAAAGTTGCATAAAGGGACATATCAAATTTTGCGCAAACAACGAAATTTTTAATGGAAACACCATGTTTTGATGCCATAGTCAGATTCTGCATAGTTACATTTAGTCTAAATATAAAATTTCATGACTTTACTATCAATATATCCCTAAATATTTAGCTTTAAAGTTAGTTTCAATTGCAGGTATCGTGTCCACATAGAAAGACACGCTATTCGTAGATCGAGATTAATTGTAGTTATAGCTACCCGAATTTCAAATTTGAACACTTTCAAATGTATTTTTCAGAAATCCGAGAATTTTTACATTTACTATGCAAGTGCAAGCGATTTGAGAACTATATCATTATATTTACTTTGCAAGTGCAAACAATCCGAGAACAATTATTTGTTAGCGTTGTGTTGCTCTATTATGACGTTAATTAAAATTACCTTACCTTTCCGAGGTTTGTTCGAAGTTTTATAAACTTTTGGTTTCTCCAAAAATCGCAATAATTGCGAAAATTTAATGTAGTTCATAAACTAAATATCGGAAAGAGCTGAAATTTTACGTGGCCATACCTAGAAGTCCTTCTGAATCGATTCTCATGAAGATATAATAATAAGTTTCAAATTCATAATTTTTTCAAACGTTAATTTAAAAATTCTTGCATACAAAAAACTGTTTTTAAAATATAATAATAAGTGGATTTTGTTTGGGTTGTTTAACAGTTACATGGTACAAAATATCAGCGCTATAATACATAGTATCAGGGCTATAGAAATATTATTTAGGAAAATAACCATAAAAGTCTAAGAAATTGATTTAAGATTAGGAGCTCCAATCTTTCTGTCATCATTACTTCGAAACCTACTGATACGAAGACCTACTGATACGAAATGTGGTATCGGAAGTTATATTTTGATATAAATTTAAAATAGTGTGTCGAATTAGAAGGTACTTATTGGAAATCATGCAGTTGGTGCTCAATTTATTATCAGAAGACGGTTCCTTATACAAATTTTATTATCTTGAATATATAGAAGACGTTAGTTCCTGTCAAACGCCATCTTTGAATTTTCTCTATTGTTGAAATTGCTGTAATGAAGTGGTTCGTTTTCTTTTCCGTGACTGTACATGAAACATATTGCATCACAGAAACTCTATCTCTAGTTACATTAAGGGGGGCCGGCACCTAAAAGTTCGAGAAAAATCATTTTTGAGATTTTTACTGTTTATGAAAACTTGAATTGTCTTTTTTATAACGATACCTGATTTGTAGAAATCCGTTAATTGGAAGCATTTTTAAATATTTGTAAAAGTAGATGCACTATTACCGCGACGTACGTCCTTACGAAGTTTATAACCTTATTTCTCATAACATACTTTTTTCATATTTGGCGGCACATTACTCAAAAACTACTTGAGATATATTCTTGAAACTTCTTAGGATGGTTTATGAAGCACTTTTAAACACTTAAACACAAGGAATAAGATATAAAATGAATACCTAAAAAAAATGTATTTTATCTAAAATATATCAATTTTTTTGTCATTTAAAAAAAAATTATAACTTTGTGAATTAAAAAAAAAATTAAAAAATAAAACATTTTTAAGTTGTTAAAAGTATTTAAATATTATATTGTTTAAATTTCAGATAAATACATTAAAAAATATATTTTATCTAAAATATTTCAATTTTTTCGTCATCTTTTAAAAAATTTATAACCCATGTTGAAGTTTTTAAAAGTATTCAAATATTACACTGTAAAAATTTCAGATGAATACAGTAATTTATGAATAAATAAGATGCCCCCAAAGTTTGTGAATTTGGAGTGCCTATGGAGGTGCCGGACTGATTTAAGCTTGGCCGAAAAAGCCTCATAGATACTAAATGCATAACTTTATTTTACACTTGAGCTTTCGAAATTTGTGGATTTCTGATTTATCAATCTTTTCCAGGATGGAAGAGGTCTATGTGATCCGCTTGCGAGGCGTCCCCTCCACGTCCACCTCAGAATCCTCAGCGTCCGCCATCGACACCAACGACCTGATCCGCGGCTCGGTGCTCGGACTCGGCGTCCTCCATGTCATCTTCGGCGTCCTCGTCATGGTGTTCGGCGCCCTCCGCACCACCATCGAGCACGAGCCGACCGCCACCATCTTCGGCACCCTGTTCGGCCCCGTCTTCATGGCCACCGGGGTCTCGGCCTTCCTGTCCTGGCGGCGACCCTTCCGGAAGCTCAAGATGAAGGTCTTCTTCGGCCTGGCCTCCCTGTCCCTGCTCAGCTCTGCGGCCTTCCTCAGCCTGTGCTTCCTGGGGGTGGTCTACTACCACAGCGTGCCGAGGATCTTCGGCGACACGGCGCACGTCACTGCCAACGCCATCGTCGCAGCGCTCGGGGAGATGGTGGTGGCACTGCTGTCCGTCCTCACGGCTGGCAGTGCCGTGTGGAAGTGTCTGCAGTGCGGCGCGTTCCGGCCGGCGAGCGTCCACCAACAGTCCGCCAGACAGAAGGTGATCGTGAAAACGGACATCGTCGGAGGTCAGTCCTCACCGGCCGTGGACGGAGTCCTCGATGAGGAGGTCATCCGGCACGTGAGTCCTCACTGCGTGATATCGCTGCGGGCCAAGGACGAGCATCGAGAGGTGATCAAGAAGGTGCAGGAGTACCTGCACTCCCAAGACGAGCTTAGCTTCACTTTCTCAGACCCCAGCACGCTGCACGACGAGCAGGATTTGGGGGTGGACTCGGAGAACTGGAGGAACGAAGTCCTGTCGGTGGCTGCGAGCCAAAGCGACGATCGGAATGACAGTCAAGAGACTATAGATACTTCTCTTTCGAGTACGATCTGAGGCTTGGTTGGATAAGTTCGTTTTAAATCTTGCCAGACGAAAGGTTGTACTTTGTGTGACGTGCGAGGTAGCCTAGGCCATGGTGCCATATTAAATCAACAACTGGTTTTCTATTACGTGTTGTAACACTTGTGCCTTTTTTAGTCAAAATAAATCGTTTTCGTTTGATTTGTAGATTGTTTGTTCATATACACTTCATGAAACAAATATGCGAGTTCTTGATTTTCCAGATGATCAACTACAAGAATTATGTGCATGGAATAACGAGGCTGATGATCTGATTTTAAAGTTGTAGTACTTTTCTTCGATTCTCGAAAGGGACCCAGAATATTACTACTTCCGGGATAGCTGAGGGATAGTTAAGAAGGTGCGAGGTGGCTGCAGTCCCGATTGTCAATGTCTAAAGGAGCAGCATTTCAGAAATATTAAAGTATTGTTTTTCAAACCAAAAATGTTTTGTGTCCTCTTGTGACTTCAAAGCAGTTTTATTAACCTTCCAGCGGCCGCGCCCATCACACCAACGTGAAAGATCTCGGGTATTTCGTAGATACACTATTTTAAAATGTAAAGGGTGTTAAAATTTAAAATGTAAAGGGTGTTAAAATGTAAATGGTGTATTCATTGAAATTATGCTTTAAATAACATCAATAAAATATAATAAAGAAATAAAAATTGAATTGAACTTTAGATATTAAAAGGAATAGACCAGTCTTCATAGTCATTGAATGGCAGCGTTACATTCTGAGCAAATGTGCATGAGTGCTCCAGACATATAAATTTCTGCAAATTTCACAGTTAAATCTTGTGATTCTAGTGCGCTTGTCATTTCGGAAGATTGTAGTAAGATTAACGTAATAAAGATTTCTTGTAACTAAAAAAAACCAGATGTAATAAAAACTTACCTTAACGGTCGCGCTTATCTGTTAAATACAAATAAAGGATCTACAGAGACCTATTAACATCTCAAAATTCAAATTATGACTAAAAGTAATTCTAAGTGAGCGGAAGGAATAGCCAAGAGGGAGTATTCGTATGTCCAACTGGTCAAAAATATATAACTAAAATCAATTCTAGTGCACCTCCCACATACACGCGACCGCTGGAAGGTTAAATAAGATTTATTAAAGTTCTTATTATCATTCAAGTCTATGACACGGGTAAGGAAAGAAAATGTGCACGGGGACAACCCTTCATTATGTTCCATTTATCTAATTTGCTTCAGGGAAAGCAACGGGCCTAGTGCAGGGATATCTTAATTATTTCAATCCGAGATGGGTGGTGTGGTCATGTAAATCAATAGTCCAAGACTCTCCACTGATGTAAATGACAGCAGTAATCTAAAACCCATGTGAAGGATAATTCTCATTAGTAGAAAAATACATTATAAAGGAGTTAGTTGATTCATTAGACCGTTTCCATTTCATTTAAGTCTTTTACACACGAATAGGGAAAGAAAATTTGTAAAAGAAATGTCCATCAGGACAACTCCCTATTAAGTTTCATTTATCTAACTTGTCAGAGGTTCCTCTTCTTCTTCAGGGAAAGGACCTAGTACAGGAACATTTTAATTGTTTTAATCTGAGATGGAGACATGGTTCTGTTAACCAATCATCCAAAAATTCCTACTGTTGATTGCTGTTGACCGCAGTAATTTAAACCCACAGGAGCAAGGCTAGAATTCAAATAAAAACTACACTGTAAATTATAGTTGGTTCCCAATGCTAAATATGATTGCTACATTTGGAACTAAACTTATACCACTGTACTTATTTAAGTTACTGATGTTGTTAGTTAATTAACGTCGCACTGGAGCAACACAACATTTAAGTTATTAAGATTGGTGAACTAATTATTTTTAACAGTACAGAAAAACTCAATGGGAACATCAAAGGACAAAAGACTCAATAAAGGGGGAAAGGGGGGGGTATCCAAACTCTATCTCCTATTAGTAAAATATCGGGAGTCTTTTAATCAAATTCAGCTAACAGAGTTTTCCTTAGTTAGATGTTTATATTTTTAGAGTGAACCTTTTTTACTCGATTGTTTCCAGGGCACGAAAAAAGGTAAGCTTTCCTACTGTAATGTTTCATTTCTCATAAGTTCGGATTTTTCTTTTAAAAGTTTGTTTTGTGAACACTATTGCCACATATTATGAACTATTAAATCTGGTCAGATGGTAAAATATGACATGCCCTATTTTGTGAAATTTAGACATAATATTGAGCATTAGGGTGGAGCGAAAAACACGAATTTCGGAAATTGAAAACGCCTATGGTGGGAATAGTTGGGGACTACCATGCTTATTAACAGTACAAAATATGAGCTAAATCAATTAATATCTTCAGGTGCCCAAATCACTTCGACATTTTGCCAATTTTTTCACAAAAATAATAACGCATTTAAAAAAATTTAATACATCTTATTTAAAGCCATGGGTGGATGAAATGAACTTCCCTGCGTGTAAAAAAAAAGTTTTACACTTAACATTATCCCGGAAAAAAATAATTCCCCTTTTTCTAGAGCGCCATCACGCGCGTCTCCACTCCTCTCAATAGACTCATCTTTGCGACCACGCGTTTACACGGGCGCTTCCCCTTGCAGCTCTTCGCTTTTTTTTAATTATTAAAACAACCCAGAATTTAGCACGAAGAGATGGCTGCATATCGAGTTCCCCCCCCCCCCTAAATTTTCAATTTGAGTTGCTAGCTTACACTTAAAAATTAAGTTTAAGTTACTGGCAAGTGGTTTAGCTTAAAAATGGTTGATATTGACTTTTGGGTTTCAAATCTGGGTAAAGCAAGTCTAGAAGCAATTCTTGACAGAATAAATCCATCTCGTGCCTCTGTACCACATACTGTACTATATGCTTCAGTTACTAATTTAACGCAACGTTCTACTCCTTGTGAATGGCATGAAAAGTTAAACATGGTTGGAACGTCTAGAATCATAGACTTGAGTTGATCATCAGAAAGAGATACTGTAAGTGGTGGATCTGTAATGGAATCTGATTGCCATTCAATTCAATTTATGTAATCGTCTGCTTCGAAGTTTAACTTGGGAATTTTGAACTCTCGAATATTCTTTTCGACATAATTTTTTTTGTCTTCATTTTAAATTTTTCTGAGGCTCAATTCTCTGACGTGTTTTCTATCATCAGCTAACATTGCCAAATTAATGTTTTCTGGATGGGCATAATAAGCATTTTTTATCTACAACAATTTTTATATAATCAGGCTAAAATCTCGATTTATTTAAAATATGGTAAAAATTAGGAATTCCCTTACCGACATGATGACTGACTTTTAATTTTAAACCACACATATGAGTGTACCTTCACAACATACTCTGTTAATATTTTCAAGTTATGGGTTGGATCTTCTGTTGAAACATATAACCTTAAAATTATATTTCTCGTGGTCAACCATCTGGAATGATTCAATTTTCCTGGATTTTTTTGTGACAAGCTTAATGGAATATATTTATTTGATATACCTGAGCACATTTCGTAAATGTATCGTTGATCAGTGATAAGATCCTCTAGGACAATATCTGGCAAAGTTACTTATATCTTTTCAAAGTTTGTCAAAGGCAATTTTTCACAAGATTCAAACATTTTTCCAATTTTTCCGTTGTATCCTTTTGGTCCTGTGGTTTTCCCTTCTAAATGTTGCAACAAATGACGTAAAGGTAGCTGGGTAGCTCATTTGTATGTAATAAACAAATAAACCAATGCACAGGACATCCTAAAAAGAGCTCGATATGTCGAATGACTCCATTTTTCAAACATGTATTTACCACTGTACCATCACAACCAACCACTTGCATCTTAGAAATATCTATATTTTTCTCCAAACAAGTTAAAATACTTGTTTTAATATTTTGATAAGAGTCAGTTGTAGGAGTGACACGTCCCATATATTTTGATCCTAGTTCTTGTATTAGAACGATATGTTCTTCTGTTACCGTCTTTCTAGAAATCCTTTCTCTTTCTTTAATCATTACTAAAGTTTAATCCTTTCGCTCATCGAAGTATATTCCATATTCTGATAAAGAGGTAGTTTCCTCATTTTTCCTTTTCAGGTAGCTGCGAGTCTTTGTCCTTTCTCTTCTAAGTTTACTACGATCAACTATGTTTGAAGAATCATCCTTGGAAATTTTTCCCATATCCTTCAAAGCAGCATTTATTAGAATTGCTGCTGATCTATCTGAAACGCCAGTTCTATCACAAGCCTGAGCTACATTTGGAAGTTTAGTTCTCGTTTGTGAAGTTGAAGAATAATTATTATCAATGACTGTGTTTATAGTGGCATTAGAATTCTGTAGCAAATTAAAACTTAAAGTAGCTCCCGTAGTATAGGGCGAGAGATTTTGGATTGTTTTCCTTTACAATCTTTGAGCTAAACGTTTTGGCTCTCTGCTTCCCTTTCTTTGCGCTGCAACCTTTTTTTCAAGTATTCTGCTGGTTTTAATGCCAACATTTCCAATGACCATTTTTCGAAATGTCCTTTGATCTGTTAAAAAAGGTCTTTCAGCAATAGGTACTTTAATTTTGAAAGTACAACTGAGAAAGTTCTTACATTTACATATGCTAATATCAAATAGATTTTTTTTCTGCTGATTCCCTGAAGGACACAACCTTTCGAGAAATATAGTTTGCCAGTATTTTTTAATAGTTTCTTAATATTTCTATATGTTTTATGGTATTTTTTCAGCATATATATTATTTGTTGGTTTATTACAGTTGGAATCGAACTTTTCCCCCATAATCCTTTAAGCTCTTTAGTTAAAATTGAACATCCATCAGCCACATACTAGCATCTCTTTTACAATATTTCTGTATGTAAAGATAATACTTCATAAATCTGCATATGTTGGAAGTGTGTTAGGCTTCATTATTTCAGCCATTCCAAACACGGGACATGCATCTACTGATCGTGTCCTAGGCATTTTGACTAATTCACAGAACCGTGTATCCTTAACAAACAAAACAAACCAAATCCAAACAAAACTGAACTTAAAGATTAAAATTTCTATATAAAAAATATCTAAAATAAGCAGGGGGGGACCTCAATATGCAGCCATCTCCTCGTGCTAAGTTCTGGGTTGTTTTAATAATTAAAAAAAAGCGAAGAGCTGCAAGTAGAAGCGCCCGTGTAAACGCGTGGTCGCAATGATGAGTCTATTGAGAGGAGTGGAGACGCGCGTGATAGCGCTCTAGAAAAAGGGGAAATTTTTTATTTTCCGGGATAATGTTAAGTGTAAAACTTTTTTTTTACACGCAGGGAAGTTCATTTCATCCACCCATGGCTTTAAATAAGATGTATTAAATTTTTTTAAATGCGTTATTATTATTTTTGTGAAAAAATTGGCAAAATTTCGAAATTTCAAAGTGATTTGGGCACCTGAAGATATGAATTGATTTAGCTCATATTTTGTACTGTTAATAAGCATGGTAGTCCTCAACTATTCCCACCATAGGCGTTTTCAATTTCCGAAATTCGTGTTTTTCGCTCCACCCTATTGAGCATATTAGCATTTTGCTACCAGATTAAAGGGATACATGTGTTTTTTAGGGTAATAATATTTACCGACAACTCTGTTACTGTTTGTTTAGCTCTGTTTTGTTTCAAACCTTTTACATCTCTTCACTTAAGGATATGCAATGACAATGCTTTTGGAAACATTTAACTGTAATGAGTAACATCTAAAAAATCAATGCATTAAATTATTAAAATGTCGAGAATAAAGTTTTGTTTTAATAAGATTAAATTTTGAATTTAATTATGTCTTTGACCATTTTTTAAAGGAACTTATGACGGTATTTCTTTCGAAATGACTCGAATTTAAATACAACTCTCAAGCTATCGAAATAGTTCTACAATAGTTTATAATTTGTACAGAAATATCTCTAACCTATTTATTAAAGTATAAGATTTGTATATTATTATTTATACACAAGTTTTCCCACTAACGCCATTCTATCATAAAATTATAATTATATTATTCGAATCATTCTATTGTGAGTTACTGAAATCCACGTTGTACTGGTTTATACATACTTTTTGCATGTAGGAAACTTTTAACATAATAGCACGAAGAAGTCATGTCAATTTGAAAATTGTTCCTGATGAGTCGTTTCATTTGTATTATTTATTAATAGTATTAGTGGTATTCATTGTTTTTGTACTATTTTTTTCTAAATGGACGTTCTACAGCAACTAGTCTTTTATTATTCAAATTTATTTGAGTAATTGAAAACGAAAACAACATTATATCATTTTTGCTTGCATAAATAATATTAATGTATTAAACTAAGCAATTAAATGAATTAAAACCAGTTTTTTATCGTAGCAATGTTGAAAAATTTATATTTTTCACTTTTTTTTTTGTTCCTGATATGTTTCATGCTTCAACAGATAAATTGTGTCATTTGTGCTATGCTAACTAAATTATTGCTCAGGAAAATAATATCTACTAAAAGAGTAACTGAAAAAACCAAATGCTTTGGCATTAGGAAAATTTCTTTAAATTCTAGTTCTTTACATTATGCTCTGCAGTAAATCATTCAATTAAAAAAAGACTTGCCGAGTACAATTTCTTTGCTAGCAAATTCGTCGCTGGACTCATTGATAAATACTGTAGGGGAAGGTGGGCACAGTGTTACAGGGAATTTCATTTTAAAGTGGGAGCAACATTACTTCCAACTTGTCAGCCATCTTGTTTTCCAGAAGTACATGTGTTTTGGAAGAATGTGCATCATTAGTTACATTTCTGTTAGCTAATCTCTATTTTTGCATGTTAAAAGTAAAATTTTGTGTTTGCAATTAAATTCTCTTTATTCATGAGTGATATTTATTTTAGAATCAATTATATCTTAGTCGTAAAGCTAACTTTGTTTAGGTCCTTTTGAGTTAAAATCTATGATCTAAATTCACATTATGTAGTCATAAAATTTTTTTATTACAAGCTATGCCATATGGGGTACAGTGTTACAGAATGAAATGGGGCACAATGTTATAGAATGAAATGGGGCACACTGTATCATACATAATTTGTTCACATATTTGTGTTTGCAATTAACACAGAACAAACAAGCATATGTTACACAATGCAAATTTTACTATACTTATAGCTCTACATTTTTCATTTAAAGATTATTAACTATAAATATCAATAACATAAATAAAATGGTTAATTTTTCCAAAAGCTTTTTCTCCATATAGGTTTGCATATCTTTTTAAGTGATGTTTACAATCTTACTTTACATTATTAGCAGTTCTCTTTTGTTAAATCATTCGAAATATTCACAAGATAATGTAATTATGTCTCCGCAAGAAGTAAGGCCTTTCCCTAATGCCCCACCCCGAAAAACTGCACAAAATAGACGACGGGTGAAATGTCGGATGGACTGATGCACCAATAAAAATATGATTAGAGAGAAAAAAGGCACCAAACCCTAAAAGAACGAAATTTCCAAGAAGCGGGTCAAAGTGAACCTGAAGCATATGCCTACCGAGATATCATCAATACAAGATAAAGATTCACCATCTCATGATGATAGTGATGATAACATCTCCTTTTCAGAATTTCAATCAGGCATTGCTGCAGATTATGATCCCTTAACAATTAACAATTGTGATTATGTTATAGTTGGACACCTTAAAGAACATAAAATTCACTCTTTGGGAAATCATGAATCAGAACAATCTTGATTTTGAAGTGTTGTGTGTCAAAAAAGTATTTCCATCTTATGAATTTTGCAGAAATGCTAGTTTACCCTATGGATTTAATTTCCTATCAAAATTTAAAATAAGTTTACAATTTCTTTAATCGGTCGAGAATCAGAAAACCTTGATTTTGAAGTGTTGTGCGTCAAAAGGATATTTCCATCTTATGAATTTTGCAGAAATGCTGGTTTACCCTGTAGATTTAACTTCCTATCAAAATTTAAAATAAGTTTACAACTTCTTTAATCTTATTTTATCATCTACTCTGTAACTGTAGGCAACAATCAGTGCTAATGTTTTGTTTTCTCAACTGTGTAGGTCATAACAAAAAAATTGTTACAAAATTTTACTATGTATTCTCTATATTTTCCCTCACATTAAAAACTGTTCAATTATACGTAAACTAATTAAATGTGGTATTTTATTTTAATCCTGCTTAAAGAATCATTATATATCTGTATATTTCAATTCAAATGAATTTGAATAAATGTCCATTCTTTATATCATATGTTGCTACTATAATGTAACACTGTATCCCACAGTGTGTAACACTCTAACCCAACATTGGGACAGCATAACAACAGTGTTACAATGTACATCATTACCATAAACATTAAATACTGGAAATAAATGTTACTCTTTTTAATTTTAATGATATGTAACATGTACGTAAGAGATCAAAGATCTATTTAAGGGCTCTGTTTTCTTTATATAGATGCATATCTTGATGCCAGAGCTGAAAATAAAAAACGAGTAACACTGTGTCCCACCATCCCCTACAATGTTTTAATTCATTATACCGCGCGCAAGTTTGAAATTGAGATAATTTTAATAAAACCTGAGAGCGTAAAATCAGTTTCCATAATTTACAATATCTAATTTGTTAAAATAATTAAGATACTGCTCTTGTAAAAAGTCACTTAAATAATTTGATTTAGAATAGAGCTGCATCATATTAACGAGCTCTCAGCAGAATAAATCGGATCTACTGATTACATGTAAAATGATATATACTGAATCCCCCCCCCCCCCTTTTTTTTTTTTTTTAATTTAGAATAGAGGCAAGAATTTTAAAACACTAGTGAAAATTGCTTCGTGTCTAGTTATTTTAAAATTATGTGAAAGTAAATTCGTGTCAGCAAACGTAATGTATGGGTAAATGGAAGTTGTATTAAAAGTAACTAGGTACAATTTATTGTATTCGATAAATTATACTGTGAGTAAACAACGATTTGTTACTGAAAAGTAATATGATACTAATTTATTTAAAGATAATTTACTTGTATTATTTCAATAGATTATTTTTTACACTTTTGCTAGATAAATTTTGTTTTGGATGAAGGGCGGCATTCGTCCTGGACTGAAAATTCTAGCTACACCCTTGATGGATAGTGATTTCCAGATTATTATTACTTTGGTAATGTAATTTCCAGAATATTACTACTTGTGTGAGTAGTAATTTCCAGAATATTACATTTCTATGGATAGTAATTTCCGTAATATTACTACTTCTGCGGATAGTAATTTCCAGAATATGAATACTTTCATAGGTAGTAATTTCAAGAATATTGCTAATGTGTGTGTGAAGAATATTTTATTATATTATCTATAACTATGTTTAGTAAAATATAGCTTGTTGTTAAACATTTAATTTGTACTCGAATTAAATGTTCAACATCATTTAATTCGAGTACAAATACATATTGAACCACGTTATAAACTATAGAATTAAATTGCGATGAAAATTAATGTGTTTGATACGAGGTATGATCAGAAGATTTCGCATCTAAGCTCAGGGTACTATTGCATGCTTTCCAAAAACGTCTTCAGAAAAAAATCCTACGAATTTCCATTTTAGATTTTTTTTAATTGAATAATAGTTTTAAACAATTGTCAAAAAACGAATTGTTTTAAGTCATTGTTTTGATGAGTAACACTGCTGTTAGTTCCAAATTGTTGAATTTAATATTTTCAATTGTTGTTTCTCTTTTGTTTTGAATCCCAATTAAATAATTTGCCTGTCATCCTTTGATTTAGTTATGCATTCATCGTAAGTAGACAGACATCTAAGGAAGTTTTTATAGCACGAGAAGAAAAAGTCCAGGAATAACTTCGGTTTAACAAAATAGAGCTGTGTGACATAAACATTCAATAAAGATAAGGCAATGGCTCTTACAGCGAGAAATACAGGTGTTCTTCGATTGGATTTGAGGTAAGCAAAATTAATAAATAAATAGAATTTAACTACTTTCATTTGAGATTAAAATTTTTATTATGTCGATGGGTAAAATCCAGTAAGAGATGTTACTTGATTAAACATTAAGCGGGAATGCTTTTTAGCAATAGTACGTAAATACATTTATTCGCAAGAGCAAACACAGCACAAAAACAAGGAGGCAAGGCAATTAGGCAAGATAGGTAATTTAATTAACGTCGCACTGGAGCAAAACAATGGGCAATTGGCAACCGTCCGGGATCAAACCCGAAGGGAAAGATCCACGGAGACAAAAAATAGACTAAACATCAAAAAGAGGTAATAAAAAAGTAAACAGCATTCTATCAGTCTGTAGGCTTTGAAGTGGATCACTTGGCTTTCAATATCAATAAAAATGCCTCCCGACAATTTTGACCAAACCACAAGGTCCACACAGGACACAATTTGGACTTTATAAATATTGAATCCATACAAGTATTTGGGTAGGCAGCTATGTCTCCAATCTGAAGGCAGTAACAGTATATCGAAGAGAGATACCCGGAATTTTAGAAGTCCTATCCCTCCAAGCATTACCTTTGGTTTCTTCTGCCTGCCTATCGTGGGAATTTTTCACCATTGTGTGTTTTATAATTCGTGTAATAGATGAATATGCGGATTCACTGTGTGAAAGTTGCCAAATATCCCTTTTATTTTACCAATATGATGTCGGGAACGCATCTTATAGTTTTAAACTATTTATGTTCCCAATGTGTGCATATATATATATATATATATATATATATATATATATATATATATATATATATATATAATATATGATTAACGTATCTGGCTTCCGCAAATTACAAAATGCAATCGTATCTTACAGCACCAAGTCCGACATCGTTGTTCTATGTTGTTTATGGTATTGTCAATTAACACATCAACGGCATTTAATTTGCTCCGTGTGACTGAACCGAACTAATCACTCCAAGTTTTTGAGAACATTTGAAGGTATGTATGTTCCATTAATCGATTTTAGTGTGAACGAGCGTTTCAGCATTGTGTTGTAAGATAAATATACCGCATGTCATGAGTTGTGAATGGACGTTTATCAAGAGCTCGGGTAAAGAAGCATTGTAGAGAATGTTTCATTGCCAAAAGAAAATGTGTCCCATATTTCAAGTGGGTAATTTCCCCATTGAAAGTCATAAAACATGAATGACGAGTAACCGGAAATGTCGTCAAATCGTTTGAAGAATAGATCGTCCCCGACAATGCATATTGTGACGTGTTGGAAAGGATAGCGTCGTCTACTAGAAGAGATTGTTCGCAATGTTCTAGGGTAATATGTTTATTATTAACAATTATGAACAGTTTTGACGGATATGTAGGTCGCGTATATATACAGGCTGAGTCCAGGTGACTGATTTTGCCGAACACGATGAATTTTCCTTGGCCTCGGGACTCCAAGTTGGCTATCCGGATTGGATGAGCTCTTCTCCAGTCCTTACTCGGACGAGTAAATATTCCTAGCTCGGGTGATCTTCTCCAAAAGTTCTCGCATGCGTGTTCGAGGTACGCAGTTAAAGATAACTCGCTAAAATGGCACTAGGTTCAGTGATTCCCAGCTCCTGCGAGCCTAGCAACAGATTCTATGACCCCTCCAAATCAGCAGGAGCAGCAGGTCAGGTTAAAGCTTTCCTCACGTCTCATAGACGGAATCCTAGTTCCGGAAATTTCTCAGAATCAACGACAGCCGTCGTGATAACTGCCGGCTTTTCATCTAGCCTTTTTCCAGTGCTCGAGACGACCACTTCTCCAGAGAACGGGGTATCGAATACCGTGAACGGGTGTTTCCTTAGCCGGATCAGTTTGATCCCTTTGGTCTGTTGACTTCTCCTCGAAAGTTTTCTCCCGTCTCTTTCGACTCCGAAAGTTGTAAGGGGTTTGTTGGACCCCCCTCTCGTTTCATTCGACACACTTGTCCTCTCTCGCCGTTGGCTGGTTCCAAATCGGGCTGTCTAATTGGTTAATTGTCGGTTAATTTTCATTTTCAGCCGGGAACTTCATTAGCGAGTCGGCGGCGGCGTGAACAAAGGTCTCTGCGGTCTTCTCTGATCCTGGAAGCGGCGTAAATGAACTTCTGACCAACTAACTAACACCAACACACACTCCCGTGCCAAAATTTATTTGTACTTCTGACCTGGGGTTCGTTATCTACGGGCCGCATCTGCAGGCCGTAAAACTATTTCGTTTTCTCTCCGAGGGGAAATCTTACTCTTCGGCTCGTTAAATCTCAGTCCGCCGCGCTGGGTTCATGCGTTGGCGTGACCTCCGCGGCATCTCGTCGTTTCGTCCTTTCAACTTTTCCGCCGAACGCCTGCTTTGCTTCCGTCACAATATTTACCGCAGTCAAGCTACCGTTACTACACTTAACTGCATTGAAGTTTTTGTTGAACAGATTTCAGATACTTGCTAGTCCATCTGGTTAATTGACAGTTGACATAACGTACCAATTAATAATGTAATGGCCTGTGGAAGTTAGTGAGAGTGAATTGCAGATAGAAAATTTTACACCGCATACGAAATTCTAGGAGTTCGTAGGCTTATTCTTTGGGAATGAACTCAGAAATTGAATTATCTCAAGATTTATTTTAAGACACACAGTATTGCTATTTTTGTACAATTTGTAACTGAAGTGCAATGCAAGTCAACATTTATTTCATATCCGGAACTTAATTACAATGGTAACAAATCAACTTGTGAAACATTTTAATAATGTTTACTAATTTGCTGTACATTTATATTTTGAAAAGAACACAGGCATTTTGCCAGAGTGGAATGTTTTCCCGAAATGGAGCGTTGACATAATATAGGTTCGTACTCGATAAAAATTTTACAAGATTCTGCAGTTTATTTAAACAAACATCATAATCAAAAATTAAGCATTGAATAGAAAATAGTATTAGCAGTCAGTTACAATACTTATAGAATTATTCAGTTGCTTTTTTAATGCAAACGATTTCCATGCAGCGTCTAACTAAGAAAGCTTTTTCTTTCAGTCGATTGTTCAGTAAATTGCAAATTTAAGTTTGAATATCTGTTACGTGGTTGAGGGGAAATCATAGATTGGTTAAAGTAATTACCAGTGTGATTAAAAACACTAGACAGTTCTTCGATAGTCAGTCGGCCCAAGTGGATTCTTTTGCCCACGTGACTTGTCTTTCTCAGATATTACGACAGGGACTCCGCACACATTTTTTTCATTGGAAAGTCGATGTACGACAAGGGCCATTCCACGCAAAATGAACAAATTGGCTGTGGCTGACGCATCACCGATTTTAATGAAAATTAATTTTTAAATAGATCACATATAGTAAGGAGGAACTGCCAAATATTAGATGTCCAAAATGTATATTTGTATTGAATTTTAAAGTTCAAGGTCACACAAATGTAGATTTTTTTAGCCCTAATAGTAGCTTGTTTAAGACCTTATATTTCAATAAGTTATTGACACCAAAATAAAAAAATTTTATATTGTTACATTCTTCAGTAAAAGGTCTTTTAGGAAATGTCAGAATATAGTTTTATATCCGTCACTGCTCATTCTCAGGGATCAGCGAAAATAGAGATTTTGCCTATTTGATAAAAATTTCAAATTGCTCTCAGTATCTCTAAAAATGGAGAAAGACCGTATCAAAAATTATTCTTAACAAAGCACTTCTTCTATCTAAAAGTTTGGTATAATTTAATGATTTTGTTTATATTCCTTAGTTAAGAAAAAATAATGAAAAGTAAAATAATTTAAAACGGCGAGTTTTCTACTTTTTGAAATGCAAGTTTTACAGTGAAGGATCACTCCGAAAACCTCACAAATTTTCAGTATTATGTGTCAAGATGTAGAATATCTGTCCTGAAATTGCCATCATTGTAATTTGTTTATTTTCATCCCAGGAACATTTTTAACTAGATGGGAATTATCGTTTTATTTTATTGCAGGATGAAAATCAAAAAGGCGGGAACACGTCAGTAAAACATCCATTTTCGCCTTTGAAAGAGATGATATTGCATTCAGGGGCAGATAACCGAATAAATAATTAAATAAATTATGGTTATAAATGTGCTTGTGGTTTGCTAAATCAAAAGCTTTCGAACACACGCGATTGGTATATGGCAATCCAGAAGTGTTTCATCAGTGACCGCAGCCAAAATTTTTGAGCTTGTTATGACACTAATTTTTTCTGATTTTATAATTCACTTTTTAAGTTAAAAATGATTTGGTTTGTTGATTTAGGGTATCATTATCTGTATTTAATTTCTTTGTTATTATTGAAATTCTCGTATTGTACCCTAGCCACTGCGTTGCCCGTGACAGTTCTTTACGAGGGGTCAGGTGTGACCACTGCTCTCTAACCCCCAGTGATTGCTTCGAATTAATTATTGTTGCTTTAGGACTCAGATTACAATCCCGAATTTTGGTTTACAAGTATTAAACATATTACACTGCATTCCTGTGAAATGTTGGTATTATCATAGCTGTCCATCATTTGATTTCTTATGCCTATTTAGATTTTAAAAAATTGCCATTTCGCTATTTTCGTTAGCTATTTTGAAGATGAAAGAATTAAAATGCGACTTCCAAACTCTATCAGCAATACTAGCTTTATCATACCTAGCACTGTAACTGGCATGAATGGCACTGTAAGTGGCAACGATGTCTTAAAAATTCTTAGCCCATAGAAATGTTTTTAATTCTGTCAAAAATGACAATTTTCAATTTTTTGCAACTAAATTTTAGATTAAATATGATGTTTAAAATTGCTGTTGGCAAAAGTGAAAAAAAAAAAATCTTGTACGGATTATAAAGATGTAAAACATGTTTGTCTACTCTACGTTAAGTAGTTTTTGAGAAAGAGAACTTCAAGCATGCAACATTAATCGATCTCACAACTGCTCTACAAAGTTACAAGTCCTTAACATGAATCAAACTTCGAAAATATATATTTATTTTATAACCTAAATTTTTTTATATCGTTATTTATGCATAAATTAGACCCCTGTACCAAATTTCATGAAAATCCATTTCCATACGGGCACAGGGCACCTGATTTTTCCTCATTTCAAGTGGAATGACCCAGGTTTGATTGAAAAGTAATGCCTTCTAAAGAATTACTCGTGGCTGGATGTGTATATTTAAAGAATGAAACAAAGTTTTCTTATAGAATGTGCACTTGAATTACACAACTTCATTTTTCAACTTAGTCGCCAGATAACTTAACTTTTACGATGCGGAGCTTAGATTTTTTCAATCGTCTCCAGGAACGGCTTTTCTCCTGATTCTCCAATCCCCCATACCTAATTACCTAACTTGAGCAATAGAGCTGTGGTAGACATCACTGCTGACTAGATTTGAAACTGGTCAGTTTTCATTGTCGTTGGAGCAACGTTGTTCGTGGTCACTCCGTTATTCGTTTGCCCAAAGAACAGCGTTCACGTGTATATTACCATTACCATCACCACAAACGCCTCGGATACTTCAATAAATTCTCACTGGAACAACACCTTCACTGTCAAGAACTCAATCGAAAATGTAGTGACAAGCTTCCTTCACAAGGTTCCATTCTTGCCACAACAACAACAACCTGACACCGTGATAGCTTGCCAGTAAATTGCAGAGAAAAAAACAGTTTTAAAGCTATTTACCGACTGTGCTGCCATCTGTTGTCGAATAACGCACCTGAAAAAATTAATTTTCATTCAACTCTCATATTTCAGTGCTTAAGTCTTCAGTGATGTGGATTCCGATTTTAACTCACACATTATAGTTAGCCATATTGGCTAGCTGTATTTGTGTGTCTGTTGGCAATAGTGTCATTTCTCTAGTAGAGGTTTCTGTCTCTCATCACAACTGAAAATATGTTTTTTCTAAGACTCTTTGTATTACGTAGCGCGAACGTAAATAGATTATTGATGAGAATTTAATTTATTCAGGTTATTTAAATCATAAAACAAGCCTTAAAAACTAAAGCGTGTTTATTTTTAAAATTTTAATTACCTTAAAAATTTTACAAAAAAGGCGCGATTTTTGCAATTTTTTATAAACTTTAAGTTTGATGCGCGAACGAAAGATGTTAAGGGATTTAATTATTTTTATGCCGTTTTTCTTCTTATTACAATAGAAAACTTTTCCGCACTAAAGCGTTCGGAAAAAGAAATTCAGGCTCACCCTAGCGATTATATCTCTATTTTTTATTAAAATTTTATTATTATTATTATTATTATTATTATTTTTTTTTTTTTTTTTTTTTAGAGATTTATTATTCGATTAGAGATTTTTTTAGAAATTTTTAATTTAAATTTTTCGGCGTTCCAATATTTTAGTTTAATTTACATTAATTTTGGGAAACCAAGGTTCATCCATTGATCATTTGTAAATTGTTCACTTCACCCACACGCGATTTTCATCCTTTTAAATCTATTTAAATTCTTTTATTTGCTCTCCTGGTGGGTCGTGGTCTCTAATGTCCTGGTGTCTTTTAATGAAATTTTACCCAATTTTTATAATTGTTGAATAATTGTGGTCGTAATCTTTGCGTAAATTTTAATATTTTTAACTTGGGTGATACAAATTATTGGTGGTGTCTCATATAAACCGCTTTTTTTATTGTATTGTCTCTTTTGTGTGTATTTTAGTGGTGTGCTTATTATATACCACCTTTCCCTTCTTTTTGTATTGTTCTAGCGTGTACTTCGTGTGCTCAACAGTAATTGAACTCTGACGATGTATATTTCCATGTAAACAGGAGTTGAAATCTGGTACTCACTCTTTACTTCTTAGAATTCCTTAACATAGTATTACCTGAAACTGTGTGCTTCTTTTTGTTTGAGGTTTTTGATAATACTTTTGTGTGTTATTTTGTATTTTGTAGTTGAACTCTGCACTTTTTATGTTCCTCGTAAGGAGCCGACCATAATTTTTTTTTTAAATAGTAATAAAAATAGTCTCATAAGCCTTATTTGAGTAGTAATTTAGTCGCTCAGATACAAAATAAATTGGTTAAAGCACAAAAAGTGCTAATTAAACATCTAGATCGTGTCAAGAAATTTGAATTAAAGAACTAAATATTTTCTTAAAAACTTAGTTTTTAGTTTTTATAGATAAGATTGAAAAAGATTAAATAAGGTACAAAAAAAATTTCAAAACAATCTAGCAACCAGATTCCGATGTTTCCTTTTATGGTTACCACAGCTTGGTGCCAAAACTTCCCGAGATCGGAGTCCCTTTAGATTTTTTCTACCTCAAAAATCCGAAACATTTTTTTTTTCAGTCTGTTATTAGTTCAAAGAAAACTTCTTCCGTCTGCTATAAGTTAAAAAAATCTAGTCTTCACTTTGTAGTTTTTATTATAAAAATAATAGTAAACAATATAGTGCACTTCAAAGAGATAACTTTAAATCAACAAACTCTTGCCTATAACGGAAGTATTTCACCACACAGCGCATGCGCATACAAGTGATGATGATCTTGACAAAGGTAGAACATATGAGTGCGTAGACATACTTCTATACGGTTGATTGGGCTTAGATTTTTGTGTAGAGTGGAGTGCCCAGCTCAGGTGTTGACTTCATCATCTGACCATGGTTCAAAATTACGAGGAACTGTCCTCGGATCTTTTCCTTTGTGATTGATCTCGGTAGGCAGGCAGTTAATTAACGTCACACTGTATCAACACAACGGGGTATTGACGATTTTCTGAAATAAATCCCGATGGGGAAGATTTGAGGACGCCTCGTGATTTTGAACCACAGTCAGATGACGAGGTCATCACCTGAGCGAACACCCCATTCTTGAAACTTCCACACCACGCTAACGTTTGATAAATAACATTTGAGACAAGTTCCAGTTATTTGGGGGCACACTTCCCTCCGTGTCACCCTGTTTAGGAGTATATCAGATTTTGTTACAAGAGCAGGGAAGGTCCCCGAGAAGGATACCAGAGAGGAACAGACCCTTTCACGCTGCGCTCGAAAGTCCATTGCTGCCATGATTGGCTAAGTCACGATGTGATGTCGACCCAATGGAGTCGGTGGACAATTGTCCTGGGAGACTGGCTCCATAACCCGAAGGTTTCTTATTCGTACTCATCCCATAGGACGGTTAATTATTCATTCGGGTTCACGATTCCCTTCAAAATAATAACCCGCGTCTGCCTCCACCAACTGAGCTGCAGCGAATGCATCTTTGGGCTATGAAGCTTTCCCTAGTTCGGCATTGGTACAAGTACCTCACAGTATACAGCTCGTCCCTCTGCGGGCCTCCAGCAAAGACCTTTTCAACCCAACAGTCAACGCATCATCATTCTACTTCTAGAAAATACTCAAGACTTACATTGTATCGAGAAGAGCGGGGTTTGGGAGAGTTAGGGTAAGCGAGGCGTAAGTTTACCAGTCACAAATTTGCCCAAGGCCAGGAGAGCCTCGTGACACTGACGGCCATATTCACAAGTCTCGAGTTAACTCGAGGATCAGTTGATCCGCGAGTAAGAGTTAACTCGAGGATTATCAAAAACGGTATTCTCAAACGGCGTGTTAAGTGATCCGGGGATTAAAATGAGACGCTCGCTGCGATTGGCTCCTCACGATCACATGATATTGTTTACTTTGGTTATCACGCCCGAATCTGCATTCATACTGATCAAGCACGTACTTCGCCGTAGAATTGATTCCAAATTGTGAATCAATAGGACTCACACAGCATTTTAATATGAGTTTGGGAAATAATTTTTATTCTTCGACGAATTTGTATTTGCCATGGTCATACTCTAACATTCACTCTCTCCGGCTTTGCTGACGGAGGTGCCGCCATCTATCGTTTCGCCAAGCTGCTTGTTTAAGATTAAGCAGCTACCTTTATTTTCATTTTTCTTTTGAATTTCAATAAAGTTATGTTTTAAATTTTCCATTTAAGCAATATTATAATGAGGACATGAGCTGCCATAAAGCAGGTGCTCCGTAATGATACGTCCAATCCAATCGTCGCAAGAAAACTGTAATTTAGCACAGAATGAAATGTGTCCTCCATTTTGTATCGCTGAAAAGGTAGTACTGCGCATGCGTAACTCTTACTCGTGAGTTAACTCGCCGATTTCGGAGGATCAAAATGTAACACCGAACCGGCAGTTTAAACCACGGATCAGGACTTGTGAATACGGTTTTTTCGATTACTCGCGGATTATCGTTGATCCTCGAGTTAACTCGGACTTGTGAATACGGCCGTTAGGGTGTTGTGATTAAGTTTCAGGAGCCTCCTTCAGAGAGGAGACCGCCCTCTGAGGTGTTCCGTCAGTTTACAGTGGAAGATGTAATGGAGAGAGTCACCAATCTCTCTCCGCAATGGCAAAAATCGGAAGTTTGCTTTCCAAAACGCTTACGGCCGTATTCACAAGTCCGAGTTAACTCGAGGATCAACGATAATCCGCGTGTTATCGAAAAAACCGTATTCACAAGTCCTGATCCGTGGTTTAAATTGCCGTTTCGGTGTTACATTTTGATGCTCCGAAATCGGCGAGTTAACTCGCGAGTTACATTTAACGCATGCGCAGTACCATCTTTTTGGAAAAGCAAAATGGAGGACACATTTTATTCTATGCTCAATTACAGTATTCTTTCGACGACTGGACTGGATCTGTCATTACGGAGCACCTGCTACATAGCAGCTCATCTCATCATCATAATATTGCTTAAATGGAAAAATTTAAACATATTTTTATTGAAATTCAAAAGAAAAATGAAAATAGATATAAAAAAAAAGTTTATCTGTAATTGTCTTGAAAGCCAATTACAAGTTACCCATGGTCAAATGTTTTTTTTTTTTTTTTTTTTAATATAATAGATATATAACTAGTTGCTTAAATTTTTATGTTAGTCTTCCGTAAAGCGGAACATGATAGCTAAACGTACTCTCGTAAACTCCACAACATTTCAAATCGTGCGTGGAAAAGATTGCATCAATCGAAGTTCTGCCTCTCGTTGTCCAATATTTAGGATTTGTCTTTAGATCCAACCAATAGACTTCTCTCAACACTTCGCAGAATTCTTTCCCATCTTCAGTGTTCATGTTGATATTAAAGTCTCCAGCCAAGACTGATTTATACTCGTCACAATCTGTGCCCAATGCTTCTGAGATCGCTTCTAAAATGTCATCTGTACTCGAACCTGGCTTGGCATATAGTACGGCCAAACGAACATTGTTTTTTAAATAGACGACAACAATGTGAACTCCCGTGTCATAATTTGGGAACTGTAGAGCTTCCTGTGTCCCAAATGTTCATTTCGAAAATGTCACTAGAGTTTTGATCCATTCGACTCAACATTTCTTGCGATTTGATCATCCGACTTCTCTCTTCCAAAGGAAACGTTGGAATGAAAATATCATCCTCTGACATTCGACTCATGGGTAACTCGAGCAAAGACCACGCCGCCTCTTGAGCCGAAATTTCCACTGCATGAAGAAAATGGTTCGAGACGTCTTTTAAAATATTTCTAAGACTCGGATTGCCTGATCTCGTTGCTTCGATACACTGTCGTAGCTGTTTTGTCAGACCTCTACCTGGTTTACTGATGTAGTCTACCAGGTATGCCACCACAGCGTAACCATCCAAAATGAATTGAAGGTCCATATTAGAACGCATCAAATTCAAAATTTTGGGATTATAACTGTTGATCAGAATCTCATCAACGTTTCTCTTGAGAACAATCGTCGGACGTGTGATGCCAGTTCGTATTGCCGTGATGTATTCGTCCAATGTCAATTTTAATTCTCCAAGAAATGCGTCGAATGACATGGGTCTCATATCATTTTCAAGCGCAGTCAGCAATTCTCTAATACGTTCGAAATTTGACTTGTCTTCGTCCTCTAATGGCTCTAAGAGGAGTGTTTTATCCATTGGGAAGAAAGGAATGTTAAAGCGGCAGTAGTCCTCTCCAGTTTTATTCCTTTTGAAACACGTAAATGTATGTTTATGCTTCTCAAATTGTACAAAAGCGTTATCCTTTGAACATGTCATGATTTTGTCTACGAACGAGATGATTTCATCCGTATTTGCTTCATTATACAGAGGAGGGCCTTCTAACCACAGTAACATATGATAATGTGGACTACCGCGCTGTTGAAACTCGACGCGTTGATACGAAACTGAATACCGGAATGTGACTGGCTCGTGACAGTCTTGCCTTGCATTCCTACTACAATGCAACTGACTCCTACCAGTCTCGTTGCTCTTATAATGAGTTCTTTCCAGACTAGTAGACAACTACCGTTGTTTAGTATTCCTACATCTTTATTTTTTTTTCTTACACCGGACGACTTGAAAACCCTCTCCGAGAACAAAACCCATTTGACCATGGGTAATAAAGGTAGCTGCGTAAATCTTAAACAAGCAGCTTAGCGAAAAGATAGATGGCGCCACCTCTGTCCTATAAGCCGGAGAGAGCGAACGGTAGAAAACGACCATGGCAGATACAAATTCGTCGTAGAATAAAAATTATTCTGTTGGTTTATTACGAACGAAAGAAAATTGACAATGCAAGTTACTTTTCACGACACCAACACACACCCATACTGACAAGTATAAAGATAATCCGATTACATACATCTGTCAAGACATTGTGTACAATTTTTTCTTGCCAAATTTAGGTTTCCATAAAAATTTAATTTGAAATTAAATACCTTTGCATTTCTTTTCCCAAACCCATATTAAAATGCTGTACTAGTCCTATTTATTCACAATTTGGAATCAATTCTACGGTGAAGTACGTGCTTGATCAGTATGAATGCATATTGGGGCGTCGTAACCAATGTAAACAATACCACGTGATCGTGAGGTAGCCAATCACAGCGAGCGTCTCATTTTAATCCCCGGATCACTTAACACGCCGTTTGAGAATACCGTATTTGATAATCCTCGAGTTAACTCTTACTCGCGGATCAACTGATTCTCGAGTTAACTCGAGACTTGTGAATATGGCCGTTAAAGTATTCTGGAAAGCGACCATGGTCAGTGAGTAGCTGGGATGTAATAGGATGGTACACATGTCGTTAAGGTCCGGATGGGAAAGAACGTGTGAGTTCTGCCCACTTTATCTCCATTCCATCGTAGTTCCCATGACTCTATAAGAAGTTCGAGAATTTGATAGCTGACCGAGGAGATTGAATTAGAGAGACTATCGGTGGCCTTTTTAGCCGCGCTATCAGCCGCTTCATTCAAAAGACTTAACGTGCACTATTCCATGTACATGGCGGAATTTGGTTGGACCTAGTTTCGAACTCGAAACCCTCCAGTAGCTAATCCGTTGTTCTTCCAACTCGGCTACTGTGGCCGAACTTCTAAATTTAGTTGAGAATGCAAAAAAGCAAGCTCACGCTTGCAGAATTTACCTGCAAATCTTTCCCTTCGGGATTGATCCCCGACAGTCACCAATAGCCTGTTGTTTTGCTCTAGTGTTGCGACGTTAATTCAACTGCTTACCAGAACTTACCTGTTACTTTTTTGGACCATAGAAAAGCACTGCAGCATTTAAAAACTGTAGTTGACTTGGACGACCTCTATTGAAATCTTCGGTACTAGCCATGGCAATTGCCCTTTAAGAAAAGCCTTTAGCAACAAAGGACTATTCTCAAAAGACTGTCACCGGGCAACGTACGCAAAGTGGGCTCTTCCCTTGCCCGGGTCCTGTCAATGACTAGAAAAGTCACTAATTCCAGGACACATTAAACGGATATAAAAACTAGTTTCTCGATAAACTTCATTTCAAGATAGGAAAAATTAAATCTTAATTGAAAAAAAAAAAATTTAATAGTTGTATTTTTTTAGGGAACCGGAGAAATTGAAGCATTAAAAGCGTTGAAAATTACTTTCTATTTGGGTTTAATAAATGAAGTTTTAATGAATTTTTTCTTTCGCGTCATCTATTAATAAAATACAATACTGCATTGCTCTGCTAACTAGAAAAATTATTTTTAAAACTAATTTTCGCATGTCACTTCCTGGTTAATTTAAAGACTCCCGATACATCCCTTCATTTTCTAAGAGAATGGATGACATATTAATGTTAAAGGATGTTATATTAATGGAGTAAAATCTGCAAATCAAATATTATTTTCAGATTTAAATAAAATTTGTCCCATGCAACTTACATATGTATTACTAGTTATACTGTGTTCTACGTGTGTTTCAGGGAATTTCTTACTACTTTCAATTTTTCTACTTACGCAATTTGATTCATAAAACAGTGTGTTATGTGCTGCAAGAATTTGGGAAAAGTGGAAGAGCCCACTCTAAAATGTTATCGGAAATTAATTCAGGACCACTAAGCGATCAGGCTACGAATATGTGAAACTTAAGATTACTTTTTTATTTTCCCTAGGAAATGCTTCATTCATTTTTAGTGAAGTTACTGCCTCTTCAAATAAAAAAAATTTCGACTGTTTATAGGATGTTGAAAGCTACAGTTATAGATATGTTGAAAATAAAAGACTACTAGAAGCCAGTAGAACAGGCTATATAATTTTAAAGGAAAAGAAAATATGCTAAAATTCATAAGCTGCTGACCTTAAAATTCCAAAATTTTCCTTCACGAGGCCAAATACTGAATTCCAAATAAAAATTACCAAACAGAAGCCTATTCGTCTATGTAATATATATACTAACCGACAAGACATTCTAAGAATATACGCACCATTTTATCTGTAGCGTACTTCAAGTGTTAGATAATAACAATAGTAAATAAACTTCTATGTCCATCACAAAATTATAAATAATTTTTTTTTGTTGTTGCAATTCTCCAACTTTATATGTCGTAACATGGTTTTATGATGTTCGAAATTTTTAAGCAGTTTTATGTTTACACTTCACAATATTAAATAATAACTCCAATAGTTTTTACAAAAGGCATATTCATAAAAAACTAATTTATAAGGACAATTTTCGATAGATTGATGTCTACGCAGAACGCAACACTGCAAAATCAATCGAATTTATGCGAATAAATTGGTATCGGAAATCTCTACTAAAGAAGCTAACAAAAAGGGCCGAAATTGGACATTTAACTGGATTGCTATTTGGTGTGAATGATCCTCTGTTCATTTCTAAGCACAGCACATCACACGTACTATTATATTTTCAGTTTCACACAACGGTATAAAGATAAAGCTTTGAAAAAAATTATTGAAAATTTGGACACATTTTTAAAACATCGAAATAAAGCACATTGTCATAATATGCATAAAAATACACAGTAAACCCGAACTAATTAATGGGACGGTAAAAAAAAAGCATGTAAATCGGATGATTTAAACTCAACTCTTATCTGATAAGAAATGAGTGTAGAATGATATAAACAACTCACTAGTTTATCTGTTATCCCTTGTTAAATATAAATATATTTGCATCTAAACAGTTACATTTTGTGATAATTTTTAAAAAATTCCCATTCCAGATATAATTTTGTTTTAACATTTTCAATTTCTTTCGAAATAGAAAATAGTCGGGCTAGTATGAAGGACTGCTATAGTCGGACCAGTATGAAGGACTGCTCAGACGGACCTGCGTTCATGAGGCAAAATAAGCAAGTAAGTCGGATCAATTTTATATTTCTCTGTAAGGTTATATGAAACAATATGCAGATTTTTACACGGTTTATAGTTCGAATGGAATGAGTCATCTGTTCATAAACTATCATTCAATGGTGTTTATAAATGTAAACTAACTGTGCAAAATGATAATTTAGATTTAAATTCATTATTCTGCCGAAGCCTTTTCTAAAAAAAAATAAGATGCATGGAAAGATGTGTTCCAATAAAGGAAAAAATTCTTTTTTTTTTGTTTTTAATGTGGCCTCCATCCTCCCCAAATAGCCACCCTATCCTCCCACTAAGCTTTAATAAGCAAAATCGATGCCTCCATTTTATAATAGATGCATCGTAAAAAAAAAAAAAACATAGTTCAGTTGAGCACACTAGTCAACTTATATGCTTAATATCGAATTTTTACATCTTCCTGTAAGAATAAAACATATCGACACGGAAAATGATAAATTAAAAAGGGGAATACACCTCAACAGGATCATGGTTAAAAAAAATCTTTCGAAAAATCTCCTTCCTTTTGGAAACGGATTCCAAAACTGAAATTCCCTAATCAAAAATAGTGAATAATTTCTAATAATAGAAATGCTGGGGAAATGCACACTGACCACGCGTTGCTTTCTTCGTTGTGACTTCAACAGGAAGACTGGTAGTAAATAGGTAGCACTTACCGTAACTCAACACCCTTTGAAACATCTTCTCTTTCACGACATTAATTTTAAAGGTAGATATCTACCAAAATTTTGGCCTACCTTGTCTGTTTTAAATCTAGCGTCATAAACCCCAACCTGTCACAATCCTGACTCATTGCAGAGATAGATTTATTCGCGCACACTCGTTACTTTAAGCTGAATACAGAAGTCGTGAATATCCTGATTAGAAGGTTGTTTATATTATATGGTAAGAAATTATGGGTTTTGCTCAACTCAAATATTAATTGTACCAAATACATAACGAGTAAAAATTGAATAATATTGTGCTGTCTCTTTAATAGAACACGGGCTTCTAAATTAAAACCTGATTACATTCTACAAAGTCACGATAAGTAAAAATGAACAAAATAATACCTTAAACGCGATGTGGAACACATTGAAGTGGTTGACACTAACTTCTAAGATACTATCGAATTAAAAAAATATGGGATCAACGTGTCAAATTTTCACTCGTACCATTAAATGAACCGTTTATGTCCTCTAGGTGAAGTTTAAACAATGGTGAGCAATCAAAATTTATTTCAAAGTAAATCCATTAAACTAATAAGCTTCTCACAAAGGATTTTTCAAAAAGGAATTTGCAAAACTTATCAGCTTGCGAAATTTAGGAGTGCAACATTGGCGATATATGTCTCCTTTGGCGTATTTTACGTTTATAGATGACAAAAAAAAGGGCAAAAATCGGAATTTTTTCGTTAAAAAAATTATAAAAATCGGTCATTTTCTCAAAAATTTACGAAAAGTCGGAAATACCTACAAAAGTTGGAAGAATCTCATCCCTGAAGTAAGGACATATTCACACTTTCCTTGTTATTATTTTTTTTTTACATTTATTCTTTGGCTGTAATTCTATAAAATAATTTAATTCTAAAGAAAAATTGTAAAAAAAAAGCGAAAATTTTCAAGAAAAAAAAAGCGGAAAACCGCGGAAAAGCGGAAGATTTTCACCCCTGAGTAAATCATAAATGGAACGATGCATCTGTACCTGAAAAATCTTTAGCTTGAATCATAAAAACCTAATACCTTAAGTATAAAATTTTGGACCAAATTATATTTTTATGTATAAGGGTATCGACATTCATTAAGCAATTCTTTCGGACAAAATCAGAAGTGTTTATGAAAATCGATTCTACAAATTTGCTATGCCAACAAAATTTTGAAATCGGGCAAAAAATCGATCACACTCGGGAATTGTGCTAAAAACTATTGTGTGAATTTATAAAGCAAATTACATGTTAAGAAACCAAGGTTTTGGATAAGTTACCAATAGTAATTGGGCCAATTACATCACTGCGTAATCTAGAACCTATGGTAACTAAGAGTCCATGTAACTATGGTAATTATCATGTCCAGAATACTTCAACTCTTTTGCATATTCTTATTTATATTTTATTGAAAGCTTTTAATATTTCAGAACACTTAAACATTAGTTTTGACATCACACACATTTTAAGCGAATTCTCTACCACATTTCGTCCATTATTGACCCAAGTTTCCGTTTCCATACACTCATTTTCTAGGGTTCACACCAGAAGTCAAATCAATTTCTTAAGTTTCTTATGGGAGCTCAGTCATTTTTCTCTTAAAACACTCAAATCTTTTCTATCCTTACAAATTCCCAAAGGCATTCATTCTTAGCACGCAAAAAGCATTCATACACCGGAGGAAATACAAATTAAATTTGTTTTAGTAATTCAAGATCTGTAATAGGAAAGTATTGATGGTAATTCCGGATATTGGTAATTCAGGATTTTAGTAAATTCAGGAAAGTATAGATTGTAATTCAGGATTTTAGTAATTCAGGAAAGTATTGATTGTAATTCAGGATTTTAGTAATTCAGGAAAGTATTGATTGTAATTCAGGATTTTAGTAATTCAGGAAAGTATTGATTGTAATTCAGGATTTTAGTAATTCAGGAAAGTATTGATTGTAATTCAGGATTTTAGTAATTCAGGAAAGTATTGATTGTAATTCAGGATTTTAGTAATTCAGGAAAGTATTGACTTAGCAAATAAATGCGGTTATCTTTGAGAAAATCTACTCAATTAAGACCTAAATTCAATCAACCATAACAGGTATAACTCGTTGTGAAAAATTATCCCAAAAGCAATAGATCCGTTCCTATGAATGGGAGCGGTTGGTTTAGGGCGCAAGGTCCAAAAGTGGACCAAATGCCCCAAAGAAAGACAGAAACACAACCTGATAAAAATTAACACTAAAATATCCTAACCAACAATAAAAAAGTATATTTAAAACATGGACGTAACTGGAAAATAGTTGGATGATGGAGCTTTAACATAAAGGGTGCAGGATAATAAAAGAGGAAATGTAATAAAAGGCGCCGTGCCAAGTTCCCCTTGAAAAATCAAACTATTCAGGCTAAAAATGTTTTGTCAAACAGAAATTACGATTCAGACGGATATGCCAATCTTAGTAGACAGTTGAAACGAACCCCTTTGAAAAAACAAACTATACAGGCAAAAAATATTTTTTCAAACAGAAATAACGACTCAGACGGATATACTAATTTTAGTAGACTGGTAAAGATCACTAAATATATTTTAAAGACGATGAGTTGTAAATGTGGTGAAAAACCTGAAAATGTAAAATTATGAAAAGCTAGTATGACCCGATAAATCGGACAAAATTAGGAGGGTTTAAAAATCGGTGATAAAAACATTTAAAATGATGAGTGGGAGCGAATTTTAAAGCTTCGAAATGAAGCTAAAATGTAATCAAATTTCAGTTGGAAGTCGGGGGAACATATACTACCGTCCTATCCATTATTGAAAGGCCTATCAGACGTCCATAATCTTATTTGCGACTCTCCTATTTTGACTAGCGGTTTCTCGTGAAACAAAAGTTTGGGTTGGGTATAGGTATACGACGCAATTAGAGAAAGACTCAAGAATTCCTTGCGCTATAAAACAATATAGAACTTGCAATAGTCGTGTGAACAAGAAAAATTCTTCCGCCAATGAGAGGAATCGAACGTTTTCATTTAGCCTTCAAGAAAAATACCAGAAGGTGATCTCCAAGATCTGGAAAATAGTTATTCTTTCAGACGAAAGCAAATATAATATTTTTGTATCCTAAGACAACCGAAAGGTGTAAAAGAAACACACAACACAGAGACGCTCCAAGGGATTGGTTTATGGATTGGTTAAGTTTTATGGCGCAAGGTCCAGAAAATGCGCCTAACACAAGATAAAACATCGAAGTCAACGAAAAGATAAAACAGAACCTTGACCTCGGGATTAACCTCGGTTTGCATGAATGCCTCTACTGTCGGCAGTCCAGTAACAATGTATGGAATCTCAAGACGTTTAGAAATAATTTTATAGTCCTGTATATCGAAATTGGGACTCAATCGAAATAATGCTTGAGGACCATTAATTAAAAGCAGTCATGCATACTCGGCTCTCGGTGGTATACAATACCACAAATATCTGGAAATTTCCCCCGAATCTCCGGAAGTAATCCGTAATTTGACGGGAAATGTGAATTAAAAAACATAATTTCAAACAAGACTTGAGAAAAGGCTATTCGAGGACATCAAGATACCATATCAATGATTGATTGAATTTTTGTGGCGCAAGGGGTCAGGTTTACTCAAGTTGTGCGCTATAACAAATTTTAACGGTTCTGTTAAACGACAAAAGGTCCAGAACAAACTACGCCGAACTAAGATCAAACATCAAATCACTGAAAAGATAATAAAGAAAAGCTGCAATTCTAATACATCAATTAAACTTAAATATAGAAATTCATATCACCAATCTCAATTGACAACGAACAAAACTAATTCCGATAAAACGTAAGGGACAATATTCTCAATTCTTAGAAAATAGCACACATGCATACTCGTCGAAGATCGTGTATTCAAACAAATCTCTTTAAAATCAAACATCTGACTACTTCTACACTAGATTTTTTAAAAAACACAGGGTTGTAATTCTTGGGAAAACGCGTATCGAGGGGGGAAAAAACGCTTTCCAGGTATAAGTAACTTTCGAAATAGAATATATAATAGAATTTAACGTTTCGTACAACTACCAATTGAACACTTTACCAAATTCAAAAAGGTTCGATTATTATTTATCGTAACTTATGCACTCACAAACCAAAAAATATTATTTGTCACGCAAAAATCGTATTCAACGTGTGGGAATTAATATACATAAAGATTCATTTGGAAGTAACAAGACATCTCACTATCAAATAACAAAAAAATACTGATTTGTGAATACCGTATAACATGACAACACTTTTTTTTCAAAACCAGATTGGATCATTTTTAATCGTTTCAACGCGAGATTCTTTAGATGCGAACACAAACCAACATACGCTTTTCGCCACGAAGAGATCCTATTCGAAGAGTAGGAATTAACATACCTTCTGAGACTTCTACAAAGGGGACAACACTCTTTATCAACTTTCAAAACAAAACTATAAAAAACACTCATTGGGGTAAATAGATTTTTCTGAATACCCGCATGATACGTGAACACTTTCTTTTCAATACCAGATTCGATCAATTTCACCGAAATCAAATATTTTTTTCTGTGTTAGACTTTTAACCCCAATTCTTCAAATCAAATATAAGAAACAAAATAATACCGATTTTTTTTTCAAAGGAACAAGTTTTACTGAACACACAAAACGGTTAGTTCTAATACAACTTTTTAAGTCAACTTGTGTTGAGGGGCTCACTAACATAAAAACCACGTTTATAATTGTAGATCTAAACAAAAATATTTACGGCAAAAGTACCATTTCATCTATTATATCGTACCAAACTAATCAATATCAGTTCTCAAACATATTTTTACACTCTAAAAGGAGTTATGGTAGCAATAGGGTCAATATGGGGGAATAAATTGGACACCTTTTTTACCTACCTATACTAAAAATCGTAAAAAAGGGGGTCTACCATTGGGATTTGCTATTCAGGTAATATAGGCTTATCAGGGATAATTAAGTTATCGGAATTGAAAGGAGGACCAATTTAGAAAAACGCAGATATGCCTATTACACACTTTTACCTAATACATAGGACCTTTTTAACCTTGAACCATATGAAACGTTAAAACTTTCTTTACAATACCTGATTCGATCAATTTCAGTTAGCAATTATTTTTTTCCTGTGGTAGACTTTCAACCAATTCTTCAAATTAAACATAAGAAACGAAATACTACCGATTTTTTTTCAAAAGAAGAACTATTACAGAAAACACTATACGGTTAGTTCTATTACGACTATTCAAGTCAACTTGTGTTGAGGGGTTCACTAACATAAATACAAAGTTTATAATTGTCAATCTATACCAATATATAGTGGGCAAAACTACTATTTAATCTATTATAACGCACCAAACTAATCAATTTCAATTCTCGAACATAATTTTACTCTCTAAAGGGAGTTATGGTAGCATTAGGATCAATTTTGGTTTATAAAATGGACACCTTTTTATATGTACGCCACCTAAACTTTTGCACAACTTAAGAAATCAAATGCGATAGTCAGTTGGGGACAATACTCTTACTAACCTCAAATATAGTAGATATACACACTCAATGGTGAATTCAAACAAACCAACCTATTAGTGAAATTTTACCTACCTAGACTAAAAATTGTAAAAAGGGGGTCTACCTTTGGGATTAACTAGTTAGGTAATATAGGCTTACCAGGGATAAGTGAATTAGAGGAATTGAAAGAAGGACCAATTTAGAAAAACGCAGAAATACCTATTACACACTCATACCTAATACATATCATCTTTTTAACCTTGAAAAAATACTGTGTAAAATACGATCTTACCAATTAAACAAAAATACTCTCCTAACATTACTTTACCTATTGTACGTACACTGATTTGAGGGTAACCTTATTTCCTAACGATAATTCGTCACCTATGTCATCACAAACCAACAAATCATACTGGACGTGTGGGGAATATATACTTTCAGTTTCAACCATCAAAAACACTCATTTCTAAACAGATTTTTTATAAATACCGCATAACATCAGATCACTTATCAATACCAGATTGGATCATTTTTACCAGTTTCAACCCTTTTTTATATGTGAAAAACCAACGTACGCTTTTCGCCGCGAATAGATCGTATTCGAAGAGTAGGGATTAACATATACCTTCTGAGACTTCTACAAAGGGGATCACACTCTTTTAAACTTTCAAAACAAAACTATCAGAAACACTCACTAATGTAAATAGATTTTTATAAAAACCGAATGATACGTGAATACTCTCTTTCCAATACCAGATTCCATCAATTTCACCGTTAGCAATTAATTTTTTCCTGTGGTAGACTTTCAACCCATTCTTCAAATCAAACATAAGAAACGAAATACTACTGATTTTTTTTAAAGAACAACTCTTACTGAAAACACTATACGGTTAGTTCTATTACGGCTTTTCAAGTCAACTTGTGTTGAGGGGCTCACTAACATAAAAACCACGTTTATAATTGTCAATCTATACCAATATATACAGGGCAAAAGTACTATTTCATCTATTATAACGTACTAAACTAATCAATTTCAGTTCTCAAATATATAATTTTACTCTTTGTAGGGAGTTATGTTAGCATTGGGATCAAATTTGGATTCTAAATTGGGACACCTTTTTATATGTACACCACCTAACCTTTTGCAAAACTTAAGAAATCAAATGCGATAGTCAGTTGGGGACAATACTCTCACTAACCTCAAATATAGTAGATATACACACTCAATGGTGAATTCAAACAAACCAACCTATTAGTGAAATTTTACCTACCTAGACTAAAAATTGTAAAAAGGGGGTCTACCTCTGGGATTAACTAGTTAGGTAATATAGGCTTACCAGGGATAAGTGAATTAGAGGAATTGAAAGAAGGACCAATTTAGAAAAACGCAGAAATACCTATTAAACACTCATACCTAATACATATCACCTTTTTAACCTTGAAAAAATACTGTGTAAAATACCATCTTACCAATTAAACAAAAATACTCTCCTAACTTTACTTTACCTATTGTACGTACACTGATTTGAGGTTAACCTTATTTCCTAACGATAATTCGTCACCTATGTCATCACAAACCAACAAATCATACTGGACGTGTGGGGAATATATACCTTCAGTTTCAACCATCAAAAACACTCATTTCTAAACAGATTTTTTATAAATACCGCATAACATCAGATCACTTTCTTATCAATACCAGATTGGATCATTTTTACCAGTTTCAACGCATTTTTATATGTGAAATACCAACGTACGCTTTTCGCCGCGAATAGATCGTATTCGAAGAGTAGGGATTAACATATACCTTCTGAGACTTCTACAAAGGGGACCACACTCTTAAACTTTCAAAACAAAACTATCAGAAACACTCACTTATGTAAATAGATTTTTATAAAAACCGAATGATACGTGAATACTCTCTTTCCAATACCAGATTCGATCAATTTCACCGTTAGCAATTAATTTTTTCCTGTGGTAGACTTTCAACCCATTCTTCAAATCAAACATAAGAAACGAAATACTACCGATTTTTTTTAAAGAACAACTCTTACTGAAAACACTATACGGTTAGTTCTATTACGACTTTTCAAGTCAACCTGTGTTCAGGGGCTCACTACCATAAAAACCACGTTTATAATTGTCAATCTATACCAATATATACAGGGCAAAAGTACTGTTTCATCTATTATAACGTACCATACTAATCAATTTCAGTTCTCGAATATAAATTTACTCTTTGAAGGGAGTTATAGTAGCATTGGGATCAATTTTGGATTATAAATTGGGACACCTTTTTATTTGTACACCACCTAACCTTTTGCACAACTTAAGAAATCAAATGCGATAGTCAGTTGGGGACAATACTCTCACTAACCTCAAATATAGTAGATATACACACTCAATGGTGAATTCAAACAAACAAACCTATTTGTGAAATTTTACCTACCTAGACTAAAAATTGTAAAAATTGGGTCTACTTCTGGGATTAACTAGTTAGGTAATACAGGCTTACCAGGGGATAAGTGAATTAGCGGAATTGAAAGAAGGACCAATTTAGAAAAACGCAGAAATACCTATTACACACTCATGCCTAATACATATCACCTTTTTAACCTTGAAAAAATACTGTGTAAAATACCATCTTACCAATTAAACAAAAATACTCTCCTAACTTTACTTTACCTATTGTACATACACTGATTTGAGGTTAACCTTATTTCCTAACGATAATTCGTCACCTATGTCATCACAAACCAACAAATCATACTGGACGTGTGGGGAATATATACCTTCAGTTTCAACCATCAAAAACACTCACATTTCTAAACAGATTTTTTATAAATACCGCATAACATCAGATCACTTTCTTATCAATACCAGATTGGATCATTTTTACCAGTTTCAACGCTTTTTTATATGTGAAATACCAACGTACGCTTTTCGCCGGGAATAGATCGTATTCGAAGAGTAGGGATTAACATATACCTTCTGAGACTTCTACAAAGGGGACCACACTCTTTTAAACTTTCAAAACAAAACTATCAGAAACACTCACTTATGTAAATAGATTTTTATAAAAACCGAATGATACGTGAATACTCTCTTTCCAATACCAGATTCGATCAATTTCACCGTTAGCAATTAATTTTTTCCTGTGGTAGACTTTCAACCCATTCTTCAAATCAAACATAAGAAACGAAATACTACCGATTTTTTTTAAAGAACAACTCTTACTGAAAACACTATACGGTTAGTTCTATTACGACTTTTCAAGTCAACCTGTGTTCAGGGGCTCACTACCATAAAAACCACGTTTATAATTGTCAATCTATACCAATATATACAGGGCAAAAGTACTGTTTCATCTATTATAACGTACCATACTAATCAATTTCAGTTCTCGAATATAAATTTACTCTTTGAAGGGAGTTATAGTAGCATTGGGATCAATTTTGGATTATAAATTGGGACACCTTTTTATTTGTACACCACCTAACCTTTTGCACAACTTAAGAAATCAAATGCGATAGTCAGTTGGGGACAATACTCTCACTAACCTCAAATATAGTAGATATACACACTCAATGGTGAATTCAAACAAACAAACCTATTTGTGAAATTTTACCTACCTAGACTAAAAATTGTAAAAATTGGGTCTACTTCTGGGATTAACTAGTTAGGTAATACAGGCTTACCAGGGGATAAGTGAATTAGCGGAATTGAAAGAAGGACCAATTTAGAAAAACGCAGAAATACCTATTACACACTCATGCCTAATACATATCACCTTTTTAACCTTGAAAAAATACTGTGTAAAATACCATCTTACCAATTAAACAAAAATACTCTCCTAACTTTACTTTACCTATTGTACATACACTGATTTGAGGTTAACCTTATTTCCTAACGATAATTCGTCACCTATGTCATCACAAACCAACAAATCATACTGGACGTGTGGGGAATATATACCTTCAGTTTCAACCATCAAAAACACTCACATTTCTAAACAGATTTTTTATAAATACCGCATAACATCAGATCACTTTCTTATCAATACCAGATTGGATCATTTTTACCAGTTTCAACGCTTTTTTATATGTGAAATACCAACGTACGCTTTTCGCCGGGAATAGATCGTATTCGAAGAGTAGGGATTAACATATACCTTCTGAGACTTCTACAAAGGGGACCACACTCTTTTAAACTTTCAAAACAAAACTATCAGAAACACTCACTTATGTAAATAGATTTTTATAAAAACCGAATGATACGTGAATACTCTCTTTCCAATACCAGATTCGATCAATTTCACCGTTAGCAATTAATTTTTTCCTGTGGTAGACTTTCAACCCATTCTTCAAATCAAACATAAGAAACGAAATACTACTGATTTTTTTTAAAGAACAACTCTTACTGAAAACACTATACGGTTAGTTCTATTACGGCTTTTCAAGTCAACCTGTGTTCAGGGGCTCACTACCATAAAAACCACGTTTATAATTGTCAATCTATACCAATATATACAGGGCAAAAGTACTGTTTCATCTATTATAACGTACCATACTAATCAATTTCAGTTCTCGAATATAAATTTACTCTTTGAAGGGAGTTATAGTAGCATTGGGATCAATTTTGGATTATAAATTGGGACACCTTTTTATTTGTACACCACCTAACCTTTTGCACAACTTAAGAAATCAAATGCGATAGTCCGTTGGGGACAATACTCTCACTAACCTCAAATATAGTAGATATACACACTCAATGGTGAATTCAAACAAACCAACCTATTAGTGAAATTTTAACTACCTAGACTAAAAATTGTAAAAAGGGGGTCTACCTCTGGGATTAACTAGTTAGGTAATATAGGCTTACCAGGGATAAGTGAATTAGCGGAATTGAAAGAAGGACCAATTTAGAAAAACGCAGAAATACCTATTACACACTCATACCTAATACATATCACCTTTTTAACCTTGAAAAAATACTGTGTAAAATACCATCTTACCAATTAAACAAAAATACTCTCCTAACTTTACTTTACCTATTGTACGTACACTGATTTGAGGTTAACCTTATTTCCTAACGATAATTCGTCACCTATGTCATCACAAACCAACAAATCATACTGGACGTGTGGGGAATATATACCTTCAGTTTCAACCATCAAAAACACTCATTTCTAAACAGATTTTTTATAAATACCGCATAACATCAGATCACTTTCTTATCAATACCAGATTGGATCATTTTTACCAGTTTCAACGCTTTTTTATATGTGAAATACCAACGTACGCTTTTCGCCGGGAATAGATCGTATTCGAAGAGTAGGGATTAACATATACCTTCTGAGACTTCTACAAAGGGGACCACACTCTTTTAAACTTTCAAAACAAAACTATCAGAAACACTCACTTATGTAAATAGATTTTTATAAAAACCGAATGATACGTGAATACTCTCTTTCCAATACCAGATTCGATCAATTTCACCGTTAGCAATTAATTTTTTCCTGTGGTAGACTTTCAACCCATTCTTCAAATCAAATATAAGAAACGAAATACTACTGATTTTTTTTAAAGAACAACTCTTACTGAAAACACTATACGGTTAGTTCTATTACGGCTTTTCAAGTCAACTTGTGTTCAGGGGCTCACTAACATAAAAACCACGTTTATAATTGTCAATCTATACCAATATATACAGGGCAAAAGTACTGTTTCATCTATTATAACGTACCATACTAATCAATTTCAGTTCTCGAATATAAATTTACTCTTTGTAGGGAGTTATAGTAGCATAGGGATCAATTTTGGATTATAAATTGGGACACCTTTTTATTTGTACACCACCTAACCTTTTGCACAACTTAAGAAATCAAATGCGATAGTCAGTTGGGGACAATACTCTCACTAACCTCAAATATAGTAGATATACACACATTTAATGGTGAATTCAAGCAAACCAACCTATTAGTGAAATTTTACCTACCTAGACCAAAAATTGTAAAAAGGGGGTCTACCTCTGGGATTAACTAGTTAGGTAATATAGGCTTACCAGGGATAAGTGAATTAGAGGAATTGAAAGAAGGACCAATTTAGAAAAACGCAGAAATACCTATTACACACTCATACCTAAGACATATCACCTTTTTAACCTTGAAAAAATACTGTGTAAAATACCATCTCTTACCAATTAAACAAAAATACTCTCCTAACTTTACTTTACCTTTTGTACGTACACTGATTTGAGGGTAACCTTATTTCCTAACGATAATTCGTCACCTATGTCATCACAAACCAACAAATCATACTGGACGTGTGGGGAATATATACCTTCAGTTTCAACCATCAAAAACACTGATTTCTAAACAGATTTTTTATAAATACCGCATAACATCAGATCACTTTCTTATCAATACCAGATTGGATAATTTTTACCAGTTTCAACGCTTTTTTATATGTGAAAAACCTACGTACGCTTTTCGCCGCGAATAGATCGTATTCGAAGAGTAGGGATTAACATATACCTTCTGAGACTTCTACAAAGGGGACCACACTCTTTTAAACTTTCAAAACAAAACTATCAGAAACACTCGCTAATGTAAATAGATTTTTATAAAAACCGAATGATACGTGAATACTCTCTTTCCAATACCAGATTCGATCAATTTCACCGTTAGCAATTAATTTTTTCCTGTGGTAGACTTTCAACCCATTCTTCAAATCAAACATAAGAAACGAAATACTACTGATTTTTTTTAAAGAACAACTCTTACTGAAAACACTATACGGTTAGTTCTATTACGGCTTTTCAAGTCAACCTGTGTTCAGGGGCTCACTACCATAAAAACCACGTTTATAATTGTCAATCTATACCAATATATACAGGGCAAAAGTACTGTTTCATCTATTATAACGTACCATACTAATCAATTTCAGTTCTCGAATATAAATTTACTCTTTGAAGGGAGTTATAGTAGCATTGGGATCAATTTTGGATTATAAATTGGGACACCTTTTTATTTGTACACCACCTAACCTTTTGCACAACTTAAGAAATCAAATGCGATAGTCCGTTGGGGACAATACTCTCACTAACCTCAAATATAGTAGATATACACACTCAATGGTGAATTCAAACAAACCAACCTATTAGAGAAATTTTAACTACCTAGACTAAAAATTGTAAAAAGGGGGTCTACCTCTGGGATTAACTAGTTAGGTAATATAGGCTTACCAGGGATAAGTGAATTAGCGGAATTGAAAGAAGGACCAATTTAGAAAAACGCAGAAATACCTATTACACACTCATACCTAATACATATCACCTTTTTAACCTTGAAAAAATACTGTGTAAAATACCATCTCTTACCAATTAAACAAAAATACTCTCCTAACTTTACTTTACCTTTTGTACGTACACTGATTTGAGGGTAACCTTATTTCCTAACGATAATTCGTCACCTATGTCATCACATACCAACAAATCATACTGGACGTGTGGGGAATATATACCTTCAGTTTCAACCATCAAAAACACTGATTTCTAAACAGATTTTTTATAAATACCGCATAACATCAGATCACTTTCTTATCAATACCAGATTGGATAATTTTTACCAGTTTCAACGCTTTTTTATATGTGAAAAACCTACGTACGCTTTTCGCCGCGAATAGATCGTATTCGAAGAGTAGGGATTAACATATACCTTCTGAGACTTCTACAAAGGGGACCACACTCTTTTAAACTTTCAAAACAAAACTATCAGAAACACTCGCTAATGTAAATAGATTTTTATAAAAACCGAATGATACGTGAATACTCTCTTTCCAATACCAGATTCGATCAATTTCAACCGTTAGCAATTAATTTTTTCCTGTGGTAGACTTTCAACCCATTCTTCAAATCAAACATAAGAAACGAAATACTACTGATTTTTTTTAAAGAACAACTCTTACTGAAAACACTATACGGTTAGTTCTATTACGGCTTTTCAAGTCAACCTGTGTTCAGGGGCTCACTACCATAAAAACCACGTTTATAATTGTCAATCTATACCAATATATACAGGGCAAAAGTACTGTTTCATCTATTATAACGTACCATACTAATCAATTTCAGTTCTCGAATATAAATTTACTCTTTGAAGGGAGTTATAGTAGCATTGGGATCAATTTTGGATTATAAATTGGGACACCTTTTTATTTGTACACCACCTAACCTTTTGCACAACTTAAGAAATCAAATGCGATAGTCCGTTGGGGACAATACTCTCACTAACCTCAAATATAGTAGATATACACACTCAATGGTGAATTCAAACAAACCAACCTATTAGTGAAATTTTAACTACCTAGACTAAAAATTGTAAAAAGGGGGTCTACCTCTGGGATTAACTAGTTAGGTAATATAGGCTTACCAGGGATAAGTGAATTAGCGGAATTGAAAGAAGGACCAATTTAGAAAAACGCAGAAATACCTATTACACACTCATACCTAATACATATCACCTTTTTAACCTTGAAAAAATACCGTGTAAAATACCATCTTACCAATTAAACAAAAATACTCTCCTAACTTTACTTTACCTATTGTACGTACACTGATTTGAGGTTAACCTTATTTCCTAACGATAATTCGTCACCTATGTCATCACAAACCAACAAATCATACTGGACGTGTGGGGAATATATACCTTCAGTTTCAACCATTAAAAACACTCATATCTAAACAGATTTTTGATAAATACCGCATAACATCAGATCACTTTCTTATCAATACCAGATTGGATCATTTTTACCAGTTTCAACGCTTTTTTATATGTGAAAAACCAACGTACGCTTTTCGCCGCGAATAGATCGTATTCGAAGAGTAGGGATTAACATATACCTTCTGAGACTTCTACAAAGGGGACCACACTCTTTTAAACTTTCAAAACAAAACTATCAGAAACACTCACTTATGTAAATAGATTTTTATAAAAACCGAATGATACGTGAATACTCTCTTTCCAATACCAGATTCGATCAATTTCACCGTTAGCAATTAATTTTTTCCTGTGGTAGACTTTCAACCCATTCTTCAAATCAAACACAAGAAACGAAATACTACTGATTTTTTTTAAAGAACAACTCTTACTGAAAACACTATACGGTTAGTTCTATTACGGCTTTTCAAGTCAACCTGTGTTCAGGGGCTCACTACCATAAAAACCACGTTTATAATTGTCAATCTATACCAATATATACAGGGCAAAAGTACTGTTTCATCTATTATAACGTACCATACTAATCAATTTCAGTTCTCGAATATAAATTTACTCTTTGAAGGGAGTTATAGTAGCATTGGGATCAATTTTGGATTATAAATTGGGACACCTTTTTATTTGTACACCACCTAACCTTTTGCACAACTTAAGAAATCAAATGCGATAGTCCGTTGGGGACAATACTCTCACTAACCTCAAATATAGTAGATATACACACTCAATGGTGAATTCAAACAAACCAACCTATTAGAGAAATTTTAACTACCTAGACTAAAAATTGTAAAAAGGGGGTCTACCTCTGGGATTCACTAGTTAGGTAATATAGGCTTACCAGGGATAAGTGAATTAGCGGAATTGAAAGAAGGACCAATTTAGAAAAACGCAGAAATACCTATTACACACTCATACCTAATACATATCACCTTTTTAACCTTGAAAAAATACTGTGTAAAATACCATCTCTTACCAATTAAACAAAAATACTCTCCTAACTTTACTTTACCTTTTGTACGTACACTGATTTGAGGGTAACCTTATTTCCTAACGATAATTCGTCACCTATGTCATCACAAACCAACAAATCATACTGGACGTGTGGGGAATATATACCTTCAGTTTCAACCATCAAAAACACTGATTTCTAAACAGATTTTTTATAAATACCGCATAACATCAGATCACTTTCTTATCAATACCAGATTGGATAATTTTTACCAGTTTCAACGCTTTTTTATATGTGAAAAACCTACGTACGCTTTTCGCCGCGAATAGATCGTATTCGAAGAGTAGGGATTAACATATACCTTCTGAGACTTCTACAAAGGGGACCACACTCTTTTAAACTTTCAAAACAAAACTATCAGAAACACTCGCTAATGTAAATAGATTTTTATAAAAACCGAATGATACGTGAATACTCTCTTTCCAATACCAGATTCGATCAATTTCAACCGTTAGCAATTAATTTTTTCCTGTGGTAGACTTTCAACCCATTCTTCAAATCAAACATAAGAAACGAAATACTACTGATTTTTTTTAAAGAACAACTCTTACTGAAAACACTATACGGTTAGTTCTATTACGGCTTTTCAAGTCAACCTGTGTTCAGGGGCTCACTACCATAAAAACCACGTTTATAATTGTCAATCTATACCAATATATACAGGGCAAAAGTACTGTTTCATCTATTATAACGTACCATACTAATCAATTTCAGTTCTCGAATATAAATTTACTCTTTGAAGGGAGTTATAGTAGCATTGGGATCAATTTTGGATTATAAATTGGGACACCTTTTTATTTGTACACCACCTAACCTTTTGCACAACTTAAGAAATCAAATGCGATAGTCCGTTGGGGACAATACTCTCACTAACCTCAAATATAGTAGATATACACACTCAATGGTGAATTCAAACAAACCAACCTATTAGTGAAATTTTAACTACCTAGACTAAAAATTGTAAAAAGGGGGTCTACCTCTGGGATTAACTAGTTAGGTAATATAGGCTTACCAGGGATAAGTGAATTAGCGGAATTGAAAGAAGGACCAATTTAGAAAAACGCAGAAATACCTATTACACACTCATACCTAATACATATCACCTTTTTAACCTTGAAAAAATACTGTGTAAAATACCATCTCTTACCAATTAAACAAAAATACTCTCCTAACTTTACTTTACCTATTGTACGTACACTGATTTGAGGTTAACCTTATTTCCTAACGATAATTCGTCACCTATGTCATCACAAACCAACAAATCATACTGGACGTGTGGGGAATATATACCTTCAGTTTCAACCATTAAAAACACTCATATCTAAACAGATTTTTGATAAATACCGCATAACATCAGATCACTTTCTTATCAATACCAGATTGGATCATTTTTACCAGTTTCAACGCTTTTTTATATGTGAAATACCAACGTACGCTTTTCGCCGGGAATAGATCGTATTCGAAGAGTAGGGATTAACATATCCCTTCTGAGACTTCTACAAAGGGGACCACACTCTTTTAAACTTTCAAAACAAAACTATCAGAAACACTCACTTATGTAAATAGATTTTTATAAAAACCGAATGATACGTGAATACTCTCTTTCCAATACCAGATTCGATCAATTTCACCGTTAGCAATTAATTTTTTCCTGTGGTAGACTTTCAACCCATTCTTCAAATCAAATATAAGAAACGAAATACTACTGATTTTTTTTAAAGAACAACTCTTACTGAAAACACTATACGGTTAGTTCTATTACGGCTTTTCAAGTCAACCTGTGTTCAGGGGCTCACTACCATAAAAACCACGTTTATAATTGTCAATCTATACCAATATATACAGGGCAAAAGTACTGTTTCATCTATTATAACGTACCATACTAATCAATTTCAGTTCTCGAATATAAATTTACTCTTTGAAGGGAGTTATAGTAGCATTGGGATCAATTTTGGATTATAAATTGGGACACCTTTTTATTTGTACACCACCTAACCTTTTGCACAACTTAAGAAATCAAATGCGATAGTCCGTTGGGGACAATACTCTCACTAACCTCAAATATAGTAGATATACACACTCAATGGTGAATTCAAACAAACCAACCTATTAGAGAAATTTTAACTACCTAGACTAAAAATTGTAAAAAGGGGGTCTACCTCTGGGATTAACTAGTTAGGTAATATAGGCTTACCAGGGATAAGTGAATTAGCGGAATTGAAAGAAGGACCAATTTAGAAAAACGCAGAAATACCTATTACACACTCATACCTAATACATATCACCTTTTTAACCTTGAAAAAATACTGTGTAAAATACCATCTCTTACCAATTAAACAAAAATACTCTCCTAACTTTACTTTACCTTTTGTACGTACACTGATTTGAGGGTAACCTTATTTCCTAACGATAATTCGTCACCTATGTCATCACATACCAACAAATCATACTGGACGTGTGGGGAATATATACCTTCAGTTTCAACCATCAAAAACACTGATTTCTAAACAGATTTTTTATAAATACCGCATAACATCAGATCACTTTCTTATCAATACCAGATTGGATAATTTTTACCAGTTTCAACGCTTTTTATATGTGAAAAACCTACGTACGCTTTTCGCCGCGAATAGATCGTATTCGAAGAGTAGGGATTAACATATACCTTCTGAGACTTCTACAAAGGGGACCACACTCTTTTAAACTTTCAAAACAAAACTATCAGAAACACTCGCTAATGTAAATAGATTTTTATAAAAACCGAATGATACGTGAATACTCTCTTTCCAATACCAGATTCGATCAATTTCAACCGTTAGCAATTAATTTTTTCCTGTGGTAGACTTTCAACCCATTCTTCAAATCAAACATAAGAAACGAAATACTACTGATTTTTTTTAAAGAACAACTCTTACTGAAAACACTATACGGTTAGTTCTATTACGGCTTTTCAAGTCAACCTGTGTTCAGGGGCTCACTACCATAAAAACCACGTTTATAATTGTCAATCTATACCAATATATACAGGGCAAAAGTACTGTTTCATCTATTATAACGTACCATACTAATCAATTTCAGTTCTCGAATATAAATTTACTCTTTGAAGGGAGTTATAGTAGCATTGGGATCAATTTTGGATTATAAATTGGGACACCTTTTTATTTGTACACCACCTAACCTTTTGCACAACTTAAGAAATCAAATGCGATAGTCCGTTGGGGACAATACTCTCACTAACCTCAAATATAGTAGATATACACACTCAATGGTGAATTCAAACAAACCAACCTATTAGTGAAATTTTAACTACCTAGACTAAAAATTGTAAAAAGGGGGTCTACCTCTGGGATTAACTAGTTAGGTAATATAGGCTTACCAGGGATAAGTGAATTAGCGGAATTGAAAGAAGGACCAATTTAGAAAAACGCAGAAATACCTATTACACACTCATACCTAATACATATCACCTTTTTAACCTTGAAAAAATACCGTGTAAAATACCATCTTACCAATTAAACAAAAATACTCTCCTAACTTTACTTTACCTATTGTACGTACACTGATTTGAGGTTAACCTTATTTCCTAACGATAATTCGTCACCTATGTCATCACAAACCAACAAATCATACTGGACGTGTGGGGAATATATACCTTCAGTTTCAACCATTAAAAACACTCATATCTAAACAGATTTTTGATAAATACCGCATAACATCAGATCACTTTCTTATCAATACCAGATTGGATCATTTTTACCAGTTTCAACGCTTTTTTATATGTGAAAAACCAACGTACGCTTTTCGCCGCGAATAGATCGTATTCGAAGAGTAGGGATTAACATATACCTTCTGAGACTTCTACAAAGGGGACCACACTCTTTTAAACTTTCAAAACAAAACTATCAGAAACACTCACTTATGTAAATAGATTTTTATAAAAACCGAATGATACGTGAATACTCTCTTTCCAATACCAGATTCGATCAATTTCACCGTTAGCAATTAATTTTTTCCTGTGGTAGACTTTCAACCCATTCTTCAAATCAAACATAAGAAACGAAATACTACTGATTTTTTTTAAAGAACAACTCTTACTGAAAACACTATACGGTTAGTTCTATTACGGCTTTTCAAGTCAACCTGTGTTCAGGGGCTCACTACCATAAAAACCACGTTTATAATTGTCAATCTATACCAATATATACAGGGCAAAAGTACTGTTTCATCTATTATAACGTACCATACTAATCAATTTCAGTTCTCGAATATAAATTTACTCTTTGAAGGGAGTTATAGTAGCATTGGGATCAATTTTGGATTATAAATTGGGACACCTTTTTATTTGTACACCACCTAACCTTTTGCACAACTTAAGAAATCAAATGCGATAGTCCGTTGGGGACAATACTCTCACTAACCTCAAATATAGTAGATATACACACTCAATGGTGAATTCAAACAAACCAACCTATTAGTGAAATTTTAACTACCTAGACTAAAAATTGTAAAAAGGGGGTCTACCTCTGGGATTAACTAGTTAGGTAATATAGGCTTACCAGGGATAAGTGAATTAGCGGAATTGAAAGAAGGACCAATTTAGAAAAACGCAGAAATACCTATTACACACTCATACCTAATACATATCACCTTTTTAACCTTGAAAAAATACTGTGTAAAATACCATCTTACCAATTAAACAAAAATACTCTCCTAACTTTACTTTACCTATTGTACGTACACTGATTTGAGGTTAACCTTATTTCCTAACGATAATTCGTCACCTATGTCATCACAAACCAACAAATCATACTGGACGTGTGGGGAATATATACCTTCAGTTTCAACCATCAAAAACACTGATTTCTAAACAGATTTTTTATAAATACCGCATAACATCAGATCACTTTCTTATCAATACCAGATTGGATAATTTTTACCAGTTTCAACGCTTTTTTATATGTGAAAAACCTACGTACGCTTTTCGCCGCGAATAGATCGTATTCGAAGAGTAGGGATTAACATATACCTTCTGAGACTTCTACAAAGGGGACCACACTCTTTTAAACTTTCAAAACAAAACTATCAGAAACACTCGCTAATGTAAATAGATTTTTATAAAAACCGAATGATACGTGAATACTCTCTTTCCAATACCAGATTCGATCAATTTCACCGTTAGCAATTAATTTTTTCCTGTGGTAGACTTTCAACCCATTCTTCAAATCAAACATAAGAAACGAAATACTACTGATTTTTTTTAAAGAACAACTCTTACTGAAAACACTATACGGTTAGTTCTATTACGGCTTTTCAAGTCAACCTGTGTTCAGGGGCTCACTACCATAAAAACCACGTTTATAATTGTCAATCTATACCAATATATACAGGGCAAAAGTACTGTTTCATCTATTATAACGTACCATACTAATCAATTTCAGTTCTCGAATATAAATTTACTCTTTGAAGGGAGTTATAGTAGCATTGGGATCAATTTTGGATTATAAATTGGGACACCTTTTTATTTGTACACCACCTAACCTTTTGCACAACTTAAGAAATCAAATGCGATAGTCCGTTGGGGACAATACTCTCACTAACCTCAAATATAGTAGATATACACACTCAATGGTGAATTCAAACAAACCAACCTATTAGAGAAATTTTAACTACCTAGACTAAAAATTGTAAAAAGGGGGTCTACCTCTGGGATTAACTAGTTAGGTAATATAGGCTTACCAGGGATAAGTGAATTAGCGGAATTGAAAGAAGGACCAATTTAGAAAAACGCAGAAATACCTATTACACACTCATACCTAATACATATCACCTTTTTAACCTTGAAAAAATACTGTGTAAAATACCATCTCTTACCAATTAAACAAAAATACTCTCCTAACTTTACTTTACCTTTTGTACGTACACTGATTTGAGGGTAACCTTATTTCCTAACGATAATTCGTCACCTATGTCATCACATACCAACAAATCATACTGGACGTGTGGGGAATATATACCTTCAGTTTCAACCATCAAAAACACTGATTTCTAAACAGATTTTTTATAAATACCGCATAACATCAGATCACTTTCTTATCAATACCAGATTGGATAATTTTTACCAGTTTCAACGCTTTTTTATATGTGAAAAACCTACGTACGCTTTTCGCCGCGAATAGATCGTATTCGAAGAGTAGGGATTAACATATACCTTCTGAGACTTCTACAAAGGGGACCACACTCTTTTAAACTTTCAAAACAAAACTATCAGAAACACTCGCTAATGTAAATAGATTTTTATAAAAACCGAATGATACGTGAATACTCTCTTTCCAATACCAGATTCGATCAATTTCAACCGTTAGCAATTAATTTTTTCCTGTGGTAGACTTTCAACCCATTCTTCAAATCAAACATAAGAAACGAAATACTACTGATTTTTTTTAAAGAACAACTCTTACTGAAAACACTATACGGTTAGTTCTATTACGGCTTTTCAAGTCAACCTGTGTTCAGGGGCTCACTACCATAAAAACCACGTTTATAATTGTCAATCTATACCAATATATACAGGGCAAAAGTACTGTTTCATCTATTATAACGTACCATACTAATCAATTTCAGTTCTCGAATATAAATTTACTCTTTGAAGGGAGTTATAGTAGCATTGGGATCAATTTTGGATTATAAATTGGGACACCTTTTTATTTGTACACCACCTAACCTTTTGCACAACTTAAGAAATCAAATGCGATAGTCCGTTGGGGACAATACTCTCACTAACCTCAAATATAGTAGATATACACACTCAATGGTGAATTCAAACAAACCAACCTATTAGTGAAATTTTAACTACCTAGACTAAAAATTGTAAAAAGGGGGTCTACCTCTGGGATTAACTAGTTAGGTAATATAGGCTTACCAGGGATAAGTGAATTAGCGGAATTGAAAGAAGGACCAATTTAGAAAAACGCAGAAATACCTATTACACACTCATACCTAATACATATCACCTTTTTAACCTTGAAAAAATACCGTGTAAAATACCATCTTACCAATTAAACAAAAATACTCTCCTAACTTTACTTTACCTATTGTACGTACACTGATTTGAGGTTAACCTTATTTCCTAACGATAATTCGTCACCTATGTCATCACAAACCAACAAATCATACTGGACGTGTGGGGAATATATACCTTCAGTTTCAACCATTAAAAACACTCATATCTAAACAGATTTTTGATAAATACCGCATAACATCAGATCACTTTCTTATCAATACCAGATTGGATCATTTTTACCAGTTTCAACGCTTTTTTATATGTGAAAAACCAACGTACGCTTTTCGCCGCGAATAGATCGTATTCGAAGAGTAGGGATTAACATATACCTTCTGAGACTTCTACAAAGGGGACCACACTCTTTTAAACTTTCAAAACAAAACTATCAGAAACACTCACTTATGTAAATAGATTTTTATAAAAACCGAATGATACGTGAATACTCTCTTTCCAATACCAGATTCGATCAATTTCACCGTTAGCAATTAATTTTTTCCTGTGGTAGACTTTCAACCCATTCTTCAAATCAAACATAAGAAACGAAATACTACTGATTTTTTTTAAAGAACAACTCTTACTGAAAACACTATACGGTTAGTTCTATTACGGCTTTTCAAGTCAACCTGTGTTCAGGGGCTCACTACCATAAAAACCACGTTTATAATTGTCAATCTATACCAATATATACAGGGAAAAAGTACTGTTTCATCTATTATAACGTACCATACTAATCAATTTCAGTTCTCGAATATAAATTTACTCTTTGAAGGGAGTTATAGTAGCATTGGGATCAATTTTGGATTATAAATTGGGACACCTTTTTATTTGTACACCACCTAACCTTTTGCACAACTTAAGAAATCAAATGCGATAGTCCGTTGGGGACAATACTCTCACTAACCTCAAATATAGTAGATATACACACTCAATGGTGAATTCAAACAAACCAACCTATTAGAGAAATTTTAACTACCTAGACTAAAAATTGTAAAAAGGGGGTCTACCTCTGGGATTCACTAGTTAGGTAATATAGGCTTACCAGGGATAAGTGAATTAGCGGAATTGAAAGAAGGACCAATTTAGAAAAACGCAGAAATACCTATTACACACTCATACCTAATACATATCACCTTTTTAACCTTGAAAAAATACTGTGTAAAATACCATCTCTTACCAATTAAACAAAAATACTCTCCTAACTTTACTTTACCTTTTGTACGTACACTGATTTGAGGGTAACCTTATTTCCTAACGATAATTCGTCACCTATGTCATCACAAACCAACAAATCATACTGGACGTGTGGGGAATATATACCTTCAGTTTCAACCATCAAAAACACTGATTTCTAAACAGATTTTTTATAAATACCGCATAACATCAGATCACTTTCTTATCAATACCAGATTGGATAATTTTTACCAGTTTCAACGCTTTTTTATATGTGAAAAACCTACGTACGCTTTTCGCCGCGAATAGATCGTATTCGAAGAGTAGGGATTAACATATACCTTCTGAGACTTCTACAAAGGGGACCACACTCTTTTAAACTTTCAAAACAAAACTATCAGAAACACTCGCTAATGTAAATAGATTTTTATAAAAACCGAATGATACGTGAATACTCTCTTTCCAATACCAGATTCGATCAATTTCAACCGTTAGCAATTAATTTTTTCCTGTGGTAGACTTTCAACCCATTCTTCAAATCAAACATAAGAAACGAAATACTACTGATTTTTTTTAAAGAACAACTCTTACTGAAAACACTATACGGTTAGTTCTATTACGGCTTTTCAAGTCAACCTGTGTTCAGGGGCTCACTACCATAAAAACCACGTTTATAATTGTCAATCTATACCAATATATACAGGGCAAAAGTACTGTTTCATCTATTATAACGTACCATACTAATCAATTTCAGTTCTCGAATATAAATTTACTCTTTGAAGGGAGTTATAGTAGCATTGGGATCAATTTTGGATTATAAATTGGGACACCTTTTTATTTGTACACCACCTAACCTTTTGCACAACTTAAGAAATCAAATGCGATAGTCCGTTGGGGACAATACTCTCACTAACCTCAAATATAGTAGATATACACACTCAATGGTGAATTCAAACAAACCAACCTATTAGTGAAATTTTAACTACCTAGACTAAAAATTGTAAAAAGGGGGTCTACCTCTGGGATTAACTAGTTAGGTAATATAGGCTTACCAGGGATAAGTGAATTAGCGGAATTGAAAGAAGGACCAATTTAGGAAAACGCAGAAATACCTATTACACACTCATACCTAATACATATCACCTTTTTAACCTTGAAAAAATACTGTGTAAAATACCATCTTACCAATTAAACAAAAATACTCTCCTAACTTTACTTTACCTATTGTACGTACACTGATTTGAGGTTAACCTTATTTCCTAACGATAATTCGTCACCTATGTCATCACAAACCAACAAATCATACTGGACGTGTGGGGAATATATACCTTCAGTTTCAACCATTAAAAACACTCATATCTAAACAGATTTTTGATAAATACCGCATAACATCAGATCACTTTCTTATCAATACCAGATTGGATCATTTTTACCAGTTTCAACGCTTTTTTATATGTGAAATACCAACGTACGCTTTTCGCCGGGAATAGATCGTATTCGAAGAGTAGGGATTAACATATACCTTCTGAGACTTCTACAAAGGGGACCACACTCTTTTAAACTTTCAAAACAAAACTATCAGAAACACTCACTTATGTAAATAGATTTTTATAAAAACCGAATGATACGTGAATACTCTCTTTCCAATACCAGATTCGATCAATTTCACCGTTAGCAATTAATTTTTTCCTGTGGTAGACTTTCAACCCATTCTTCAAATCAAATATAAGAAACGAAATACTACTGATTTTTTTTAAAGAACAACTCTTACTGAAAACACTATACGGTTAGTTCTATTACGGCTTTTCAAGTCAACTTGTGTTCAGGGGCTCACTAACATAAAAACCACGTTTATAATTGTCAATCTATACCAATATATACAGGGCAAAAGTACTGTTTCATCTATTATAACGTACCATACTAATCAATTTCAGTTCTCGAATATAAATTTACTCTTTGTAGGGAGTTATAGTAGCATAGGGATCAATTTTGGATTATAAATTGGGACACCTTTTTATTTGTACACCACCTAACCTTTTGCACAACTTAAGAAATCAAATGCGATAGTCAGTTGGGGACAATACTCTCACTAACCTCAAATATAGTAGATATACACACATTTAATGGTGAATTCAAGCAAACCAACCTATTAGTGAAATTTTACCTACCTAGACCAAAAATTGTAAAAAGGGGGTCTACCTCTGGGATTAACTAGTTAGGTAATATAGGCTTACCAGGGATAAGTGAATTAGAGGAATTGAAAGAAGGACCAATTTAGAAAAACGCAGAAATACCTATTACACACTCATACCTAAGACATATCACCTTTTTAACCTTGAAAAAATACTGTGTAAAATACCATCTTACCAATTAAACAAAAATACTCTCCTAACTTTACTTTACCTTTTGTACGTACACTGATTTGAGGGTAACCTTATTTCCTAACGATAATTCGTCACCTATGTCATCACAAACCAACAAATCATACTGGACGTGTGGGGAATATATACCTTCAGTTTCAACCATCAAAAACACTGATTTCTAAACAGATTTTTTATAAATACCGCATAACATCAGATCACTTTCTTATCAATACCAGATTGGATAATTTTTACCAGTTTCAACGCTTTTTTATATGTGAAAAACCTACGTACGCTTTTCGCCGCGAATAGATCGTATTCGAAGAGTAGGGATTAACATATACCTTCTGAGACTTCTACAAAGGGGACCACACTCTTTTAAACTTTCAAAACAAAACTATCAGAAACACTCGCTAATGTAAATAGATTTTTATAAAAACCGAATGATACGTGAATACTCTCTTTCCAATACCAGATTCGATCAATTTCACCGTTAGCAATTAATTTTTTCCTGTGGTAGACTTTCAACCCATTCTTCAAATCAAACATAAGAAACGAAATACTACTGATTTTTTTTAAAGAACAACTCTTACTGAAAACACTATACGGTTAGTTCTATTACGGCTTTTCAAGTCAACCTGTGTTCAGGGGCTCACTACCATAAAAACCACGTTTATAATTGTCAATCTATACCAATATATACAGGGCAAAAGTACTGTTTCATCTATTATAACGTACCATACTAATCAATTTCAGTTCTCGAATATAAATTTACTCTTTGAAGGGAGTTATAGTAGCATTGGGATCAATTTTGGATTATAAATTGGGACACCTTTTTATTTGTACACCACCTAACCTTTTGCACAACTTAAGAAATCAAATGCGATAGTCCGTTGGGGACAATACTCTCACTAACCTCAAATATAGTAGATATACACACTCAATGGTGAATTCAAACAAACCAACCTATTAGAGAAATTTTAACTACCTAGACTAAAAATTGTAAAAAGGGGGTCTACCTCTGGGATTAACTAGTTAGGTAATATAGGCTTACCAGGGATAAGTGAATTAGCGGAATTGAAAGAAGGACCAATTTAGAAAAACGCAGAAATACCTATTACACACTCATACCTAATACATATCACCTTTTTAACCTTGAAAAAATACTGTGTAAAATACCATCTCTTACCAATTAAACAAAAATACTCTCCTAACTTTACTTTACCTTTTGTACGTACACTGATTTGAGGGTAACCTTATTTCCTAACGATAATTCGTCACCTATGTCATCACATACCAACAAATCATACTGGACGTGTGGGGAATATATACCTTCAGTTTCAACCATCAAAAACACTGATTTCTAAACAGATTTTTTATAAATACCGCATAACATCAGATCACTTTCTTATCAATACCAGATTGGATAATTTTTACCAGTTTCAACGCTTTTTTATATGTGAAAAACCTACGTACGCTTTTCGCCGCGAATAGATCGTATTCGAAGAGTAGGGATTAACATATACCTTCTGAGACTTCTACAAAGGGGACCACACTCTTTTAAACTTTCAAAACAAAACTATCAGAAACACTCGCTAATGTAAATAGATTTTTATAAAAACCGAATGATACGTGAATACTCTCTTTCCAATACCAGATTCGATCAATTTCAACCGTTAGCAATTAATTTTTTCCTGTGGTAGACTTTCAACCCATTCTTCAAATCAAACATAAGAAACGAAATACTACTGATTTTTTTTAAAGAACAACTCTTACTGAAAACACTATACGGTTAGTTCTATTACGGCTTTTCAAGTCAACCTGTGTTCAGGGGCTCACTACCATAAAAACCACGTTTATAATTGTCAATCTATACCAATATATACAGGGCAAAAGTACTGTTTCATCTATTATAACGTACCATACTAATCAATTTCAGTTCTCGAATATAAATTTACTCTTTGAAGGGAGTTATAGTAGCATTGGGATCAATTTTGGATTATAAATTGGGACACCTTTTTATTTGTACACCACCTAACCTTTTGCACAACTTAAGAAATCAAATGCGATAGTCCGTTGGGGACAATACTCTCACTAACCTCAAATATAGTAGATATACACACTCAATGGTGAATTCAAACAAACCAACCTATTAGTGAAATTTTAACTACCTAGACTAAAAATTGTAAAAAGGGGGTCTACCTCTGGGATTAACTAGTTAGGTAATATAGGCTTACCAGGGATAAGTGAATTAGCGGAATTGAAAGAAGGACCAATTTAGAAAAACGCAGAAATACCTATTACACACTCATACCTAATACATATCACCTTTTTAACCTTGAAAAAATACCGTGTAAAATACCATCTTACCAATTAAACAAAAATACTCTCCTAACTTTACTTTACCTATTGTACGTACACTGATTTGAGGTTAACCTTATTTCCTAACGATAATTCGTCACCTATGTCATCACAAACCAACAAATCATACTGGACGTGTGGGGAATATATACCTTCAGTTTCAACCATTAAAAACACTCATATCTAAACAGATTTTTGATAAATACCGCATAACATCAGATCACTTTCTTATCAATACCAGATTGGATCATTTTTACCAGTTTCAACGCTTTTTTATATGTGAAAAACCAACGTACGCTTTTCGCCGCGAATAGATCGTATTCGAAGAGTAGGGATTAACATATACCTTCTGAGACTTCTACAAAGGGGACCACACTCTTTTAAACTTTCAAAACAAAACTATCAGAAACACTCACTTATGTAAATAGATTTTTATAAAAACCGAATGATACGTGAATACTCTCTTTCCAATACCAGATTCGATCAATTTCACCGTTAGCAATTAATTTTTTCCTGTGGTAGACTTTCAACCCATTCTTCAAATCAAACATAAGAAACGAAATACTACTGATTTTTTTTAAAGAACAACTCTTACTGAAAACACTATACGGTTAGTTCTATTACGGCTTTTCAAGTCAACCTGTGTTCAGGGGCTCACTACCATAAAAACCACGTTTATAATTGTCAATCTATACCAATATATACAGGGAAAAAGTACTGTTTCATCTATTATAACGTACCATACTAATCAATTTCAGTTCTCGAATATAAATTTACTCTTTGAAGGGAGTTATAGTAGCATTGGGATCAATTTTGGATTATAAATTGGGACACCTTTTTATTTGTACACCACCTAACCTTTTGCACAACTTAAGAAATCAAATGCGATAGTCCGTTGGGGACAATACTCTCACTAACCTCAAATATAGTAGATATACACACTCAATGGTGAATTCAAACAAACCAACCTATTAGAGAAATTTTAACTACCTAGACTAAAAATTGTAAAAAGGGGGTCTACCTCTGGGATTCACTAGTTAGGTAATATAGGCTTACCAGGGATAAGTGAATTAGCGGAATTGAAAGAAGGACCAATTTAGAAAAACGCAGAAATACCTATTACACACTCATACCTAATACATATCACCTTTTTAACCTTGAAAAAATACTGTGTAAAATACCATCTCTTACCAATTAAACAAAAATACTCTCCTAACTTTACTTTACCTTTTGTACGTACACTGATTTGAGGGTAACCTTATTTCCTAACGATAATTCGTCACCTATGTCATCACAAACCAACAAATCATACTGGACGTGTGGGGGAATATATACCTTCAGTTTCAACCATCAAAAACACTGATTTCTAAACAGATTTTTTATAAATACCGCATAACATCAGATCACTTTCTTATCAATACCAGATTGGATAATTTTTACCAGTTTCAACGCTTTTTTATATGTGAAAAACCTACGTACGCTTTTCGCCGCGAATAGATCGTATTCGAAGAGTAGGGATTAACATATACCTTCTGAGACTTCTACAAAGGGGACCACACTCTTTTAAACTTTCAAAACAAAACTATCAGAAACACTCGCTAATGTAAATAGATTTTTATAAAAACCGAATGATACGTGAATACTCTCTTTCCAATACCAGATTCGATCAATTTCAACCGTTAGCAATTAATTTTTTCCTGTGGTAGACTTTCAACCCATTCTTCAAATCAAACATAAGAAACGAAATACTACTGATTTTTTTTAAAGAACAACTCTTACTGAAAACACTATACGGTTAGTTCTATTACGGCTTTTCAAGTCAACCTGTGTTCAGGGGCTCACTACCATAAAAACCACGTTTATAATTGTCAATCTATACCAATATATACAGGGCAAAAGTACTGTTTCATCTATTATAACGTACCATACTAATCAATTTCAGTTCTCGAATATAAATTTACTCTTTGAAGGGAGTTTATAGTAGCATTGGGATCAATTTTGGATTATAAATTGGGACACCTTTTTATTTGTACACCACCTAACCTTTTGCACAACTTAAGAAATCAAATGCGATAGTCCGTTGGGGACAATACTCTCACTAACCTCAAATATAGTAGATATACACACTCAATGGTGAATTCAAACAAACCAACCTATTAGTGAAATTTTAACTACCCTAGACTAAAAATTGTAAAAAGGGGGTCTACCTCTGGGATTAACTAGTTAGGTAATATAGGCTTACCAGGGATAAGTGAATTAGCGGAATTGAAAGAAGGACCAATTTAGGAAAACGCAGAAATACCTATTACACACTCATACCTAATACATATCACCTTTTTAACCTTGAAAAAATACTGTGTAAAATACCATCTTACCAAACTCTCCTAACTTTACTTTACCTATTGTACGTACACTGATTTGAGGTTAACCTTATTTCCTAACGATAATTCGTCACCTATGTCATCACAAACCAACAAATCATACTGGACGTGTGGGGAATATATACCTTCAGTTTCAACCATTAAAAACACTCATTTCTAAACAGATTTTTTATAAATACCGCATAACATCAGATCACTTTCTTATCAATACCAGATTGAATCATTTTTACCAGTTTCAACGCTTTTTTATATGTGAAAAACCTACGTACGCTTTTCGCCGCGAATAGATCGTATTCGAAGAGTAGGGATTAACATATACCTTCTGAGACTTCTACAAAGGGGACCACACTCTTTTAAACTTTCAAAAAACAAAAACATCAGAAACACTCATTGGGGTAAATAGATTTTTATAAAAACCGAATGATACGTGAATACTCTCTTTCCAATACCAGATTCGATCAATTTCACCGTTAGCAATTAATTTTTTCCTGTGGTATTCTTTCAACCCATTCTTCAAATCAAACATAAGAAACGAAATACTACTGATTTTTTTTAAAGAACAACTCTTACTGAAAACACTATACGGTTAGTTCTATTACGGCTTTTCAAGTCAACCTGTGTTCAGGGGCTCACTACCATAAAAACCACGTTTATAATTGTCAATCTATACCAATATATACAGGGCAAAAGTACTGTTTCATCTATTATAACGTACCATACTAATCAATTTCAGTTCTCGAATATAAATTTACTCTTTGAAGGGAGTTATAGTAGCATTGGGATCAATTTTGGATTATAAATTGGGACACCTTTTTATTTGTACACCACCTAACCTTTTGCACAACTTAAGAAATCAAATGCGATAGTCCGTTGGGGACAATACTCTCACTAACCTCAAATATAGTAGATATACACACTCAATGGTGAATTCAAACAAACCAACCTATTAGTGAAATTTTAACTACCTAGACTAAAAATTGTAAAAAGGGGGTCTACCTCTGGGATTAACTAGTTAGGTAATATAGGCTTACCAGGGATAAGTGAATTAGCGGAATTGAAAGAAGGACCAATTTAGAAAAACGCAGAAATACCTATTACACACTCATACCTAATACATATCACCTTTTTAACCTTGAAAAAATACTGTGTAAAATACCATCTTACCAATTAAACAAAAATACTCTCCTAACTTTACTTTACCTATTGTACGTACACTGATTTGAGGTTAACCTTATTTCCTAACGATAATTCGTCACCTATGTCATCACAAACCAACAAATCATACTGGACGTGTGGGGAATATATACCTTCAGTTTCAACCATTAAAAACACTCATATCTAAACAGATTTTTGATAAATACCGCATAACATCAGATCACTTTCTTATCAATACCAGATTGGATCATTTTTACCAGTTTCAACGCTTTTTTATATGTGAAAAACCAACGTACGCTTTTCGCCGCGAATAGATCGTATTCGAAGAGTAGGGATTAACATATACCTTCTGAGACTTCTACAAAGGGGACCACACTCTTTTAAACTTTCAAAACAAAACTATCAGAAACACTCGCTAATGTAAATAGATTTTTATAAAAACCGAATGATACGTGAATACTCTCTTTCCAATACCAGATTCGATCAATTTCACCGTTAGCAATTAATTTTTTCCTGTGGTAGACTTTCAACCCATTCTTCAAATCAAACATAAGAAACGAAATACTACTGATTTTTTTTAAAGAACTCTTACTGAAAACACTATACGGTTAGTTCTATTACGGCTTTTCAAGTCAACTTGTGTTCAGGGGCTCACTAACATAAAAACCACGTTTATAATTGTCAATCTATACCAATATATACAGGGCAAAAGTACTGTTTCATCTATTATAACGTACCATACTAATCAATTTCAGTTCTCGAATATAAATTTACTCTTTGTAGGGAGTTATAGTAGCATAGGGATCAATTTTGGATTATAAATTGGGACACATTTTTATTTGTACACCACCTAACCTTTTGCACAACTTAAGAAATCAAATGCGATAGTCAGTTGGGGACAATACTCTCACTAACCTCAAATATAGTAGATATACACACATTTAATGGTGAATTCAAGCAAACCAACCTATTAGTGAAATTTTACCTACCTAGACCAAAAATTGTAAAAAGGGGGTCTACCTCTGGGATTAACTAGTTAGGTAATATAGGCTTACCAGGGATAAGTGAATTAGAGGAATTGAAAGAAGGACCAATTTAGAAAAACGCAGAAATACCTATTACACACTCATACCTAAGACATATCACCTTTTTAACCTTGAAAAAATACTGTGTAAAATACCATCTTACCAATTAAACAAAAATACTCTCCTAACTTTACTTTACCTTTTGTACGTACACTGATTTGAGGGTAACCTTATTTCCTAACGATAATTCGTCACCTATGTCATCACAAACCAACAAATCATACTGGACGTGTGGGGAATATATACCTTCAGTTTCAACCATCAAAAACACTGATTTCTAAACAGATTTTTTATAAATACCGCATAACATCAGATCACTTTCTTATCAATACCAGATTGGATAATTTTTACCAGTTTCAACGCTTTTTTATATGTGAAAAACCTACGTACGCTTTTCGCCGCGAATAGATCGTATTCGAAGAGTAGGGATTAACATATACCTTCTGAGACTTCTACAAAGGGGACCACACTCTTTTAAACTTTCAAAACAAAACTATCAGAAACACTCGCTAATGTAAATAGATTTTTATAAAAACCGAATGATACGTGAATACTCTCTTTCCAATACCAGATTCGATCAATTTCACCGTTAGCAATTAATTTTTTCCTGTGGTAGACTTTCAACCCATTCTTCAAATCAAACATAAGAAACGAAATACTACTGATTTTTTTTAAACAACTCTTACTGAAAACACTATACGGTTAGTTCTATTACGGCTTTTCAAGTCAACCTGTGTTCAGGGGCTCACTACCATAAAAACCACGTTTATAATTGTCAATCTATACCAATATATACAGGGCAAAAGTACTGTTTCATCTATTATAACGTACCATACTAATCAATTTCAGTTCTCGAATATAAATTTACTCTTTGAAGGGAGTTATAGTAGCATTGGGATCAATTTTGGATTATAAATTGGGACACCTTTTTATTTGTACACTACCTAACCTTTTGCACAACTTAAGAAATCAAATGCGATAGTCAGTTGGGGACAATACTCTCACTAACCTCAAATATAGTAGATATACACACTCAATGGTGAATTCAAACAAACCAACCTATTAGTGAAATTTTACCTACCTAGACTAAAAATTGTAAAAAGGGGGTCTACCTCTGGGATTAACTAGTTAGGTAATATAGGCTTACCAGGGATAAGTGAATTAGCGGAATTGAAAGAAGGACCAATTTAGAAAAACGCAGAAATACCTATTACACACTCATACCTAATACATATCACCTTTTTAACCTTGAAAAAATACTGTGTAAAATACCATCTTACCAATTAAACAAAAATACTCTCCTAACTTTACTTTACCTATTGTACGTACACTGATTTGAGGTTAACCTTATTTCCTAACGATAATTCGTCACCTATGTCATCACAAACCAACAAATCATACTGGACGTGTGGGGAATATATACCTTCAGTTTCAACCATTAAAAACACTCATTTCTAAACAGATTTTTTATAAATACCGCATAACATCAGATCACTTTCTTATCAATACCAGATTGAATCATTTTTACCAGTTTCAACGCTTTTTTATATGTGAAAAACCTACGTACGCTTTTCGCCGCGAATAGATCGTATTCGAAGAGTAGGGATTAACATATACCTTCTGAGACTTCTACAAAGGGGACCACACTCTTTTAAACTTTCAAAACAAAACTATCAGAAACACTCACTTATGTAAATAGATTTTTATAAAAACCGAATGATACGTGAATACTCTCTTTCCAATACCAGATTCGATCAATTTCACCGTTAGCAATTAATTTTTTCCTGTGGTAGACTTTCAACCCATTCTTCAAATCAAACATAAGAAACGAAATACTACTGATTTTTTTTAAAGAACAACTCTTACTGAAAACACTATACGGTTAGTTCTATTACGGCTTTTCAAGTCAACTTGTGTTCAGGGGCTCACTAACATAAAAACCACGTTTATAATTGTCAATCTATACCAATATATACAGGGCAAAAGTACTGTTTCATCTATTATAACGTACCATACTAATCAATTTCAGTTCTCGAATATAAATTTACTCTTTGTAGGGAGTTATAGTAGCATTGGGATCAATTTTGGATTATAAATTGGGACACCTTTTTATTTGTACACCACCTAACCTTTTGCACAACTTAAGAAATCAAATGCGATAGTCAGTTGGGGACAATACTCTCACTAACCTCAAATATAGTAGATATACACACTCAATGGTGAATTGAAACAAACCAACCTATTAGTGAAATTTTACCTACCTAGACTAAAAATTGTAAAAAGGGGGTCTACCTCTGGGATTAACTAGTTAGGTAATATAGGCTTACCAGGGATAAGTGAATTAGCGGAATTGAAAGAAGGACCAATTTAGAAAAACGCAGAAATACCTATTACACACTCATACCTAATACATATCACCTTTTTAACCTTGAAAAAATACTGTGTAAAATACCATCTTACCAATTAAACAAAAATACTCTCCTAACTTTACTTTACCTTTTGTACGTACACTGATTTGAGGGTAACCTTATTTCCTAACGATAATTCGTCACCTATGTCATCACAAACCAAAAAATCATACTGGACGTGTGGGGAATATATACCTTCAGTTTCAACCATCAAAAACACTGATTTCTAAACAGATTTTTTATAAATACCGCATAACATCAGATCACTTTCTCATCAATACCAGATTGGATAATTTTTACCAGTTTCAACGCTTTTTTATATGTGAAAAACCTACGTACGCTTTTCGCCGGGAATAGATCGTATTCGAAGAGTAGGGATTAACATATACCTTCTGAGACTTCTACAAAGGGGACCACACTCTTTTAAACTTTCAAAACAAAACTTTCAGAAACACTCGCTAATGTAAATAGATTTTTATAAAAACCGAATGATACGTGAATACTCTCTTTCCAATACCAGATTCGATCAATTTCACCGTTAGCAATTAATTTTTTCCTGTGGTAGACTTTCAACCCATTCTTCAAATCAAACATAAGAAACGAAATACTACTGATTTTTTTTAAACAACAACTCTTACTGAAAACACTATACGGTTAGTTCTATTACGGCTTTTCAAGTCAACCTGTGTTCAGGGGCTCACTACCATAAAAACCACGTTTATAATTGTCAATCTATACCAATATATACAGGGCAAAAGTACTGTTTCATCTATTATAACGTACCATACTAATCAATTTCAGTTCTCGAATATAAATTTACTCTTTGAAGGGAGTTATAGTAGCATTGGGATCAATTTTGGATTATAAATTGGGACACCTTTTTATTTGTACACCACCTAACCTTTTGCACAACTTAAGAAATCAAATGCGATAGTCCGTTGGGGACAATACTCTCACTAACCTCAAATATAGTAGATATACACACTCAATGGTGAATTCAAACAAACCAACCTATTAGTGAAATTTTAACTACCTAGACTAAAAATTGTAAAAAGGGGGTCTACCTCTGGGATTAACTAGTTAGGTAATATAGGCTTACCAGGGATAAGTGAATTAGCTGAATTGAAAGAAGGACCAATTTAGAAAAACGCAGAAATACCTATTACACACTCATACCTAATACATATCACCTTTTTAACCTTGAAAAAATACTGTGTAAAATACCATCTTACCAATTAAACAAAAATACTCTCCTAAAATTACTTTACCTATTGTACGTACAGTGATTTGAGTGTAACCTTATTTCCTAACGATAATTCGTCACCTATGTCATCACAAACCAACAAATCATACTGGACGTGTGGGGAATATATACCTTCAGTTTCAACCATCAAAAACACTCATTTCTAAACAGATTTTTTATAAATATCGCATAACATCAGATCACTTTCTTATCAATACCAGATTGGATCATTTTTACCAGTTTCAACGCTTTTTTATATGTGAAAAACCAACGTACGCTTTTCGCCGGGAATAGATCGTATTCGAAGAGTAGGGATTAACATATACCTTCTGAGACTTCTACAAAGGGGACCACACTCTTTTAAACTTTCAAAACAAAACTATCAGAAACACTCACTTATGTAAATAGATTTTTATAAAAACCGAATGATACGTGAATACTCTCTTTCCAATACCAGATTCGATCAATTTCACCGTTAGCAATTAATTTTTTCCTGTGGTAGACTTTCAACCCATTCTTCAAATCAAACATAAGAAACGAAATACTACTGATTTTTTTTAAAGAACAACTCTTACTGAAAACACTATACGGTTAGTTCTATTACGGCTTTTCAAGTCAACCTGTGTTCAGGGGCTCACTACCATAAAAACCACGTTTATAATTGTCAATCTATACCAATATATACAGGGCAAAAGTACTGTTTCATCTATTATAACGTACCATACTAATCAATTTCAGTTCTCGAATATAAATTTACTCTTTGAAGGGAGTTATAGTAGCATTGGGATCAATTTTGGATTATAAATTGGGACACCTTTTTATTTGTACACCACCTAACCTTTTGCACAACTTAAGAAATCAAATGCGATAGTCAGTTGGGGACAATACTCTCACTAACCTCAAATATAGTAGATATACACACTCAATGGTGAATTCAAACAAACCAACCTATTAGTGAAATTTTAACTACCTAGACTAAAAATTGTAAAAAGGGGGTCTACCTCTGGGATTAACTAGTTAGGTAATATAGGCTTACCAGGGATAAGTGAATTAGCGGAATTGAAAGAAGGACCAATTTAGAAAAACGCAGAAATACCTATTACACACTCATGCCTAATACATATCACCTTTTTAACCTTGAAAAAATACTGTGTAAAATACCATCTTACCAATTAAACAAAAATACTCTCCTAACTTTACTTTACCTATTGTACGTACACTGATTTGAGGTTAACCTTATTTCCTAACGATAATTCGTCACCTATGTCATCACAAACCAACAAATCATACTGGACGTGCGGGGAATATATACCTTCAGTTTCAACCATCAAAAACACTGATTTCTAAACAGATTTTTTATAAATACCGCATAACATCAGATCACTTTCTTATCAATACCAGATTGGATCATTTTTACCAGTTTCAACGCTTTTTTATATGTTAAATACCAACGTACGCTTTTCGCCGGGAATAGATCGTATTCGAAGAGTAGGGATTAACATATACCTTCTGAGACTTCTACAAAGGGGACCACACTCTTTTAAACTTTCAAAACAAAACTATCAGAAACACTCACTTATGTAAATAGATTTTTATAAAAACCGAATGATACGTGAATACTCTCTTTCCAATACCAGATTCGATCAATTTCACCGTTAGCAATTAATTTTTTCCTGTGGTAGACTTTCAACCCATTCTTCAAATCAAACATAAGAAACGAAATACTACTGATTTTTTTTAAAGAACAACTCTTACTGAAAACACTATACGGTTAGTTCTATTACGGCTTTTCAAGTCAACCTGTGTTCAGGGGCTCACTACCATAAAAACCACGTTTATAATTGTCAATCTATACCAATATATACAGGGCAAAAGTACTGTTTCATCTATTATAACGTACCATACTAATCAATTTCAGTTCTCGAATATAAATTTACTCTTTGAAGGGAGTTATAGTAGCATTGGGATCAATTTTGGATTATAAATTGGGACACCTTTTTATTTGTACACCACCTAACCTTTTGCACAACTTAAGAAATCAAATGCGATAGTCAGTTGGGGACAATACTCTCACTAACCTCAAATATAGTAGATATACACACTCAATGGTGAATTCAAACAAACCAACCTATTAGTGAAATTTTACCTACCTAGACTAAAAATTGTAAAAAGGGGGTCTACCTCTGGGATTAACTAGTTAGGTAATATAGGCTTACCAGGGATAAGTGAATTAGCGGAATTGAAAGAAGGACCAATTTAGAAAAACGCAGAAATACCTATTACACACTCATGCCTAATACACATCACCTTTTTAACCTTGAAAAAATACTGTGTAAAATACCATCTTACCAATTAAACAAAAATACTCTCCTAACTTTACTTTACCTATTGTACGTACACTGATTTGAGGTTAACCTTATTTCCTAACGATAATTCGTCACCTATGTCATCACAAACCAACAAATCATACTGGACGTGTGGGGAATATATACCTTCAGTTTCAACCATCAAAAACACTCATTTCTAAACAGATTTTTTATAAATACCGCATAACATCAGATCACTTTCTTATCAATACCAGATTGGATCATTTTTACCAGTTTCAACGCGTTTTTATATGTTAAATACCAACGTACGCTTTTCGCCGGGAATAGATCGTATTCGAAGAGTAGGGATTAACATATACCTTCTGAGACTTCTACAAAGGGGACCACACTCTTTTAAACTTTCAAAACAAAACTATCAGAAACACTCACTTATGTAAATAGATTTTTATAAAAACCGAATGATACGTGAATACTCTCTTTCCAATACCAGATTCGATCAATTTCACCGTTAGCAATTAATTTTTTTCTGTGGTAGACTTTCAACCCTTTCTTCAAATCAAACATAAGAAACGGAAATACTACTGATTTTTTTTAAATAACAACTCTTACTGAAAACACTATACGGTTAGTTCTATTACGGCTTTTCAAGTCAACCTGTGTTCAGGGGCTCACTACCATAAAAACCACGTTTATAATTGTCAATCTATACCAATATATACAGGGCAAAAGTACTGTTTCATCTATTATAACGTACCATACTAATCAATTTCAGTTCTCGAATATAAATTTACTCTTTGAAGGGAGTTATAGTAGCATTGGGATCAATTTTGGATTATAAATTGGGACATTTTTTTATTTGTACACCACCTAACCTTTTGCACAACTTAAGAAATCAAATGCGATAGTCCGTTGGGGACAATACTCTCACTAACCTCAAATATAGTAGATATACACACTCAATGGTGAATTCAAACAAACCAACCTATTAGTGAAATTTTAACTACCTAGACTAAAAATTGTAAAAAGGGGGTCTACCTCTGGGATTAACTAGTTAGGTAATATAGGCTTACCAGGGATAAGTGAATTAGCTGAATTGAAAGAAGGACCAATTTAGAAAAACGCAGAAATACCTATTACACACTCATACCTAATACATATCACCTTTTTAACCTTGAAAAAATACTGTGTAAAATACCATCTTACCAATTAAACAAAAATACTCTCCTAAAATTACTTTACCTATTGTACGTACAGTGATTTGAGTGTAACCTTATTTCCTAACGATAATTCGTCACCTATGTCATCACAAACCAACAAATCATACTGGACGTGTGGGGAATATATACCTTCAGTTTCAACCATCAAAAACACTCATTTCTAAACAGATTTTTTATAAATACCGCATAACATCAGATCACTTTCTTATCAATACCAGATTGGATCATTTTTACCAGTTTCAACGCGTTTTTATATGTTAAATACCAACGTACGCTTTTCGCCGGGAATAGATCGTATTCGAAGAGTAGGGATTAACATATACCTTCTGAGACTTCTACAAAGGGGACCACACTCTTTTAAACTTTCAAAACAAAACTATCAGAAACACTCACTTATGTAAATAGATTTTTATAAAAACCGAATGATACGTGAATACTCTCTTTCCAATACCAGATTCGATCAATTTCACCGTTAGCAATTAATTTTTTTCTGTGGTAGACTTTCAACCCTTTCTTCAAATCAAACATAAGAAACGGAAATACTACTGATTTTTTTTAAATAACAACTCTTACTGAAAACACTATACGGTTAGTTCTATTACGGCTTTTCAAGTCAACCTGTGTTCAGGGGCTCACTACCATAAAAACCACGTTTATAATTGTCAATCTATACCAATATATACAGGGCAAAAGTACTGTTTCATCTATTATAACGTACCATACTAATCAATTTCAGTTCTCGAATATAAATTTACTCTTTGAAGGGAGTTATAGTAGCATTGGGATCAATTTTGGATTATAAATTGGGACACCTTTTTATTTGTACACCACCTAACCTTTTGCACAACTTAAGAAATCAAATGCGATAGTCCGTTGGGGACAATACTCTCACTAACCTCAAATATAGTAGATATACACACTCAATGGTGAATTCAAACAAACCAACCTATTAGTGAAATTTTAACTACCTAGACTAAAAATTGTAAAAAGGGGGTCTACCTCTGGGATTAACTAGTTAGGTAATATAGGCTTACCAGGGATAAGTGAATTAGCTGAATTGAAAGAAGGACCAATTTAGAAAAACGCAGAAATACCTATTACACACTCATACCTAATACATATCACCTTTTTAACCTTGAAAAAATACTGTGTAAAATACCATCTTACCAATTAAACAAAAATACTCTCCTAAAATTACTTTACCTATTGTACGTACAGTGATTTGAGTGTAACCTTATTTCCTAACGATAATTCGTCACCTATGTCATCACAAACCAACAAATCATACTGGACGTGTGGGGAATATATACCTTCAGTTTCAACCATCAAAAACACTCATTTCTAAACAGATTTTTTATAAATATCGCATAACATCAGATCACTTTCTTATCAATACCAGATTGGATCATTTTTACCAGTTTCAACGCTTTTTTATATGTGAAAAACCAACGTACGCTTTTCGCCGGGAATAGATCGTATTCGAAGAGTAGGGATTAACATATACCTTCTGAGACTTCTACAAAGGGGACCACACTCTTTTAAACTTTCAAAACAAAACTATCAGAAACACTCACTTATGTAAATAGATTTTTATAAAAACCGAATGATACGTGAATACTCTCTTTCCAATACCAGATTCGATCAATTTCACCGTTAGCAATTAATTTTTTTCTGTGGTAGACTTTCAACCCTTTCTTCAAATCAAACATAAGAAACGGAAATACTACTGATTTTTTTTAAATAACAACTCTTACTGAAAACACTATACGGTTAGTTCTATTACGGCTTTTCAAGTCAACCTGTGTTCAGGGGCTCACTACCATAAAAACCACGTTTATAATTGTCAATCTATACCAATATATACAGGGCAAAAGTACTGTTTCATCTATTATAACGTACCATACTAATCAATTTCAGTTCTCGAATATAAATTTACTCTTTGAAGGGAGTTATAGTAGCATTGGGATCAATTTTGGATTATAAATTGGGACACCTTTTTATTTGTACACCACCTAACCTTTTGCACAACTTAAGAAATCAAATGCGATAGTCCGTTGGGGACAATACTCTCACTAACCTCAAATATAGTAGATATACACACTCAATGGTGAATTCAAACAAACCAACCTATTAGTGAAATTTTAACTACCTAGACTAAAAATTGTAAAAAGGGGGTCTACCTCTGGGATTAACTAGTTAGGTAATATAGGCTTACCAGGGATAAGTGAATTAGCTGAATTGAAAGAAGGACCAATTTAGAAAAACGCAGAAATACCTATTACACACTCATACCTAATACATATCACCTTTTTAACCTTGAAAAAATACTGTGTAAAATACCATCTTACCAATTAAACAAAAATACTCTCCTAAAATTACTTTACCTATTGTACGTACAGTGATTTGAGTGTAACCTTATTTCCTAACGATAATTCGTCACCTATGTCATCACAAACCAACAAATCATACTGGACGTGTGGGGAATATATACCTTCAGTTTCAACCATCAAAAACACTCATTTCTAAACAGATTTTTTATAAATATCGCATAACATCAGATCACTTTCTTATCAATACCAGATTGGATCATTTTTACCAGTTTCAACGCTTTTTTATATGTGAAAAACCAACGTACGCTTTTCGCCGGGAATAGATCGTATTCGAAGAGTAGGGATTAACATATACCTTCTGAGACTTCTACAAAGGGGACCACTCTTTTAAACTTTCAAAACAAAACTATCAGAAACACTCACTTATGTAAATAGATTTTTATAAAAACCGAATGATACGTGAATACTCTCTTTCCAATACCAGATTCGATCAATTTCACCGTTAGCAATTAATTTTTTCCTGTGGTAGACTTTCAACCCATTCTTCAAATCAAACATAAGAAACGAAATACTACTGATTTTTTTTAAAGAACAACTCTTACTGAAAACACTATACGGTTAGTTCTATTGCGGCTTTTCAAGTCAACCTGTGTTCAGGGGCTCACTACCATAAAAACCACGTTTATAATTGTCAATCTATACCAATATATACAGGGCAAAAGTACTGTTTCATCTATTATAACGTACCATACTAATCAATTTCAGTTCTCGAATATAAATTTACTCTTTGAAGGGAGTTATAGTAGCATTGGGATCAATTTTGGATTATAAATTGGGACACCTTTTTATTTGTACACCACCTAACCTTTTGCACAACTTAAGAAATCAAATGCGATAGTCAGTTGGGGACAATACTCTCACTAACCTCAAATATAGTAGATATACACACTCAATGGTGAATTCAAACAAACCAACCTATTAGTGAAATTTTACCTACCTAGACTAAAAATTGTAAAAAGGGGGTCTACCTCTGGGATTAACTAGTTAGGTAATATAGGCTTACCAGGGATAAGTGAATTAGCGGAATTGAAAGAAGGACCAATTTAGAAAAACGCAGAAATACCTATTACACACTCATGCCTAATACACATCACCTTTTTAACCTTGAAAAAATACTGTGTAAAATACCATCTTACCAATTAAACAAAAATACTCTCCTAACTTTACTTTACCTATTGTACGTACACTGATTTGAGGTTAACCTTATTTCCTAACGATAATTCGTCACCTATGTCATCACAAACCAACAAATCATACTGGACGTGTGGGGAATATATACCTTCAGTTTCAACCATCAAAAACACTCATTTCTAAACAGATTTTTTATAAATACCGCATAACATCAGATCACTTTCTTATCAATACCAGATTGGATCATTTTTACCAGTTTCAACGCGTTTTTATATGTTAAATACCAACGTACGCTTTTCGCCGGGAATAGATCGTATTCGAAGAGTAGGGATTAACATATACCTTCTGAGACTTCTACAAAGGGGACCACACTCTTTTAAACTTTCAAAACAAAACTATCAGAAACACTCACTTATGTAAATAGATTTTTATAAAAACCGAATGATACGTGAATACTCTCTTTCCAATACCAGATTCGATCAATTTCACCGTTAGCAATTAATTTTTTTCTGTGGTAGACTTTCAACCCTTTCTTCAAATCAAACATAAGAAACGGAAATACTACTGATTTTTTTTAAATAACAACTCTTACTGAAAACACTATACGGTTAGTTCTATTACGGCTTTTCAAGTCAACCTGTGTTCAGGGGCTCACTACCATAAAAACCACGTTTATAATTGTCAATCTATACCAATATATACAGGGCAAAAGTACTGTTTCATCTATTATAACGTACCATACTAATCAATTTCAGTTCTCGAATATAAATTTACTCTTTGAAGGGAGTTATAGTAGCATTGGGATCAATATTGGATTATAAATTGGGACACCTTTTTATTTGTACACCACCTAACCTTTTGCACAACTTAAGAAATCAAATGCGATAGTCAGTTGGGGACAATACTCTCACTAACCTCAAATATAGTAGATATACACACTCAATGGTGAATTCAAACAAACCAACCTATTAGTGAAATTTTACCTACCTAGACTAAAAATTGTAAAAAGGGGGTCTACCTCTGGGATTAACTAGTTAGGTAATATAGGCTTACCAGGGATAAGTGAATTAGCGGAATTGAAAGAAGGACCAATTTAGAAAAACGCAGAAATACCTATTACACACTCATGCCTAATACACATCACCTTTTTAACCTTGAAAAAATACTGTGTAAAATACCATCTTACCAATTAAACAAAAATACTCTCCTAAAATTACTTTACCTATTGTACGTACAGTGATTTGAGTGTAACCTTATTTCCTAACGATAATTCGTCACCTATGTCATCACAAACCAACAAATCATACTGGACGTGTGGGGAATATATACCTTCAGTTTCAACCATCAAAAACACTCATTTCTAAACAGATTTTTTATAAATACCGCATAACATCAGATCACTTTCTTATCAATACCAGATTGGATCATTTTTACCAGTTTCAACGCGTTTTTATATGTTAAATACCAACGTACGCTTTTCGCCGGGAATAGATCGTATTCGAAGAGTAGGGATTAACATATACCTTCTGAGACTTCTACAAAGGGGACCACACTCTTTTAAACTTTCAAAACAAAACTATCAGAAACACTCACTTATGTAAATAGATTTTTATAAAAACCGAATGATACGTGAATACTCTCTTTCCAATACCAGATTCGATCAATTTCACCGTTAGCAATTAATTTTTTTCTGTGGTAGACTTTCAACCCTTTCTTCAAATCAAACATAAGAAACGGAAATACTACTGATTTTTTTTAAATAACAACTCTTACTGAAAACACTATACGGTTAGTTCTATTACGGCTTTTCAAGTCAACCTGTGTTCAGGGGCTCACTACCATAAAAACCACGTTTATAATTGTCAATCTATACCAATATATACAGGGCAAAAGTACTGTTTCATCTATTATAACGTACCATACTAATCAATTTCAGTTCTCGAATATAAATTTACTCTTTGAAGGGAGTTATAGTAGCATTGGGATCAATTTTGGATTATAAATTGGGACACCTTTTTATTTGTACACCACCTAACCTTTTGCACAACTTAAGAAATCAAATGCGATAGTCCGTTGGGGACAATACTCTCACTAACCTCAAATATAGTAGATATACACACTCAATGGTGAATTCAAACAAACCAACCTATTAGTGAAATTTTAACTACCTAGACTAAAAATTGTAAAAAGGGGGTCTACCTCTGGGATTAACTAGTTAGGTAATATAGGCTTACCAGGGATAAGTGAATTAGCTGAATTGAAAGAAGGACCAATTTAGAAAAACGCAGAAATACCTATTACACACTCATACCTAATACATATCACCTTTTTAACCTTGAAAAAATACTGTGTAAAATACCATCTTACCAATTAAACAAAAATACTCTCCTAAAATTACTTTACCTATTGTACGTACAGTGATTTGAGTGTAACCTTATTTCCTAACGATAATTCGTCACCTATGTCATCACAAACCAACAAATCATACTGGACGTGTGGGGAATATATACCTTCAGTTTCAACCATCAAAAACACTCATTTCTAAACAGATTTTTTATAAATATCGCATAACATCAGATCACTTTCTTATCAATACCAGATTGGATCATTTTTACCAGTTTCAACGCTTTTTTATATGTGAAAAACCAACGTACGCTTTTCGCCGGGAATAGATCGTATTCGAAGAGTAGGGATTAACATATACCTTCTGAGACTTCTACAAAGGGGACCACTCTTTTAAACTTTCAAAACAAAACTATCAGAAACACTCACTTATGTAAATAGATTTTTATAAAAACCGAATGATACGTGAATACTCTCTTTCCAATACCAGATTCGATCAATTTCACCGTTAGCAATTAATTTTTTCCTGTGGTAGACTTTCAACCCATTCTTCAAATCAAACATAAGAAACGAAATACTACTGATTTTTTTTAAAGAACAACTCTTACTGAAAACACTATACGGTTAGTTCTATTGCGGCTTTTCAAGTCAACCTGTGTTCAGGGGCTCACTACCATAAAAACCACGTTTATAATTGTCAATCTATACCAATATATACAGGGCAAAAGTACTGTTTCATCTATTATAACGTACCATACTAATCAATTTCAGTTCTCGAATATAAATTTACTCTTTGAAGGGAGTTATAGTAGCATTGGGATCAATTTTGGATTATAAATTGGGACACCTTTTTATTTGTACACCACCTAACCTTTTGCACAACTTAAGAAATCAAATGCGATAGTCAGTTGGGGACAATACTCTCACTAACCTCAAATATAGTAGATATACACACTCAATGGTGAATTCAAACAAACCAACCTATTAGTGAAATTTTACCTACCTAGACTAAAAATTGTAAAAAGGGGGTCTACCTCTGGGATTAACTAGTTAGGTAATATAGGCTTACCAGGGATAAGTGAATTAGCGGAATTGAAAGAAGGACCAATTTAGAAAAACGCAGAAATACCTATTACACACTCATGCCTAATACACATCACCTTTTTAACCTTGAAAAAATACTGTGTAAAATACCATCTTACCAATTAAACAAAAATACTCTCCTAACTTTACTTTACCTATTGTACGTACACTGATTTGAGGTTAACCTTATTTCCTAACGATAATTCGTCACCTATGTCATCACAAACCAACAAATCATACTGGACGTGTGGGGAATATATACCTTCAGTTTCAACCATCAAAAACACTCATTTCTAAACAGATTTTTTATAAATACCGCATAACATCAGATCACTTTCTTATCAATACCAGATTGGATCATTTTTACCAGTTTCAACGCGTTTTTATATGTTAAATACCAACGTACGCTTTTCGCCGGGAATAGATCGTATTCGAAGAGTAGGGATTAACATATACCTTCTGAGACTTCTACAAAGGGGACCACACTCTTTTAAACTTTCAAAACAAAACTATCAGAAACACTCACTTATGTAAATAGATTTTTATAAAAACCGAATGATACGTGAATACTCTCTTTCCAATACCAGATTCGATCAATTTCACCGTTAGCAATTAATTTTTTTCTGTGGTAGACTTTCAACCCTTTCTTCAAATCAAACATAAGAAACGGAAATACTACTGATTTTTTTTAAATAACAACTCTTACTGAAAACACTATACGGTTAGTTCTATTACGGCTTTTCAAGTCAACCTGTGTTCAGGGGCTCACTACCATAAAAACCACGTTTATAATTGTCAATCTATACCAATATATACAGGGCAAAAGTACTGTTTCATCTATTATAACGTACCATACTAATCAATTTCAGTTCTCGAATATAAATTTACTCTTTGAAGGGAGTTATAGTAGCATTGGGATCAATATTGGATTATAAATTGGGACACCTTTTTATTTGTACACCACCTAACCTTTTGCACAACTTAAGAAATCAAATGCGATAGTCAGTTGGGGACAATACTCTCACTAACCTCAAATATAGTAGATATACACACTCAATGGTGAATTCAAACAAACCAACCTATTAGTGAAATTTTACCTACCTAGACTAAAAATTGTAAAAAGGGGGTCTACCTCTGGGATTAACTAGTTAGGTAATATAGGCTTACCAGGGATAAGTGAATTAGCGGAATTGAAAGAAGGACCAATTTAGAAAAACGCAGAAATACCTATTACACACTCATGCCTAATACACATCACCTTTTTAACCTTGAAAAAATACTGTGTAAAATACCATCTTACCAATTAAACAAAAATACTCTCCTAACTTTACTTTACCTATTGTACGTACACTGATTTGAGGTTAACCTTATTTCCTAACGATAATTCGTCACCTATGTCATCACAAACCAACAAATCATACTGGACGTGTGGGGAATATATACCTTCAGTTTCAACCATCAAAAACACTCATTTCTAAACAGATTTTTTATAAATACCGCATAACATCAGATCACTTTCTTATCAATACCAGATTGGATCATTTTTACCAGTTTCAACGCGTTTTTATATGTTAAATACCAACGTACGCTTTTCGCCGGGAATAGATCGTATTCGAAGAGTAGGGATTAACATATACCTTCTGAGACTTCTACAAAGGGGACCACACTCTTTTAAACTTTCAAAACAAAACTATCAGAAACACTCACTTATGTAAATAGATTTTTATAAAAACCGAATGATACGTGAATACTCTCTTTCCAATACCAGATTCGATCAATTTCACCGTTAGCAATTAATTTTTTTCTGTGGTAGACTTTCAACCCTTTCTTCAAATCAAACATAAGAAACGGAAATACTACTGATTTTTTTTAAATAACAACTCTTACTGAAAACACTATACGGTTAGTTCTATTACGGCTTTTCAAGTCAACCTGTGTTCAGGGGCTCACTACCATAAAAACCACGTTTATAATTGTCAATCTATACCAATATATACAGGGCAAAAGTACTGTTTCATCTATTATAACGTACCATACTAATCAATTTCAGTTCTCGAATATAAATTTACTCTTTGAAGGGAGTTATAGTAGCATTGGGATCAATTTTGGATTATAAATTGGGACACCTTTTTATTTGTACACCACCTAACCTTTTGCACAACTTAAGAAATCAAATGCGATAGTCCGTTGGGGACAATACTCTCACTAACCTCAAATATAGTAGATATACACACTCAATGGTGAATTCAAACAAACCAACCTATTAGTGAAATTTTAACTACCTAGACTAAAAATTGTAAAAAGGGGGTCTACCTCTGGGATTAACTAGTTAGGTAATATAGGCTTACCAGGGATAAGTGAATTAGCTGAATTGAAAGAAGGACCAATTTAGAAAAACGCAGAAATACCTATTACACACTCATACCTAATACATATCACCTTTTTAACCTTGAAAAAATACTGTGTAAAATACCATCTTACCAATTAAACAAAAATACTCTCCTAAAATTACTTTACCTATTGTACGTACAGTGATTTGAGTGTAACCTTATTTCCTAACGATAATTCGTCACCTATGTCATCACAAACCAACAAATCATACTGGACGTGTGGGGAATATATACCTTCAGTTTCAACCATCAAAAACACTCATTTCTAAACAGATTTTTTATAAATACCGCATAACATCAGATCACTTTCTTATCAATACCAGATTGGATCATTTTTACCAGTTTCAACGCGTTTTTATATGTTAAATACCAACGTACGCTTTTCGCCGGGAATAGATCGTATTCGAAGAGTAGGGATTAACATATACCTTCTGAGACTTCTACAAAGGGGACCACACTCTTTTAAACTTTCAAAACAAAACTATCAGAAACACTCACTTATGTAAATAGATTTTTATAAAAACCGAATGATACGTGAATACTCTCTTTCCAATACCAGATTCGATCAATTTCACCGTTAGCAATTAATTTTTTTCTGTGGTAGACTTTCAACCCTTTCTTCAAATCAAACATAAGAAACGGAAATACTACTGATTTTTTTTAAATAACAACTCTTACTGAAAACACTATACGGTTAGTTCTATTACGGCTTTTCAAGTCAACCTGTGTTCAGGGGCTCACTACCATAAAAACCACGTTTATAATTGTCAATCTATACCAATATATACAGGGCAAAAGTACTGTTTCATCTATTATAACGTACCATACTAATCAATTTCAGTTCTCGAATATAAATTTACTCTTTGAAGGGAGTTATAGTAGCATTGGGATCAATATTGGATTATAAATTGGGACACCTTTTTATTTGTACACCACCTAACCTTTTGCACAACTTAAGAAATCAAATGCGATAGTCAGTTGGGGACAATACTCTCACTAACCTCAAATATAGTAGATATACACACTCAATGGTGAATTCAAACAAACCAACCTATTAGTGAAATTTTACCTACCTAGACTAAAAATTGTAAAAAGGGGGTCTACCTCTGGGATTAACTAGTTAGGTAATATAGGCTTACCAGGGATAAGTGAATTAGCGGAATTGAAAGAAGGACCAATTTAGAAAAACGCAGAAATACCTATTACACACTCATGCCTAATACACATCACCTTTTTAACCTTGAAAAAATACTGTGTAAAATACCATCTTACCAATTAAACAAAAATACTCTCCTAACTTTACTTTACCTATTGTACGTACACTGATTTGAGGTTAACCTTATTTCCTAACGATAATTCGTCACCTATGTCATCACAAACCAACAAATCATACTGGACGTGTGGGGAATATATACCTTCAGTTTCAACCATCAAAAACACTCATTTCTAAACAGATTTTTTATAAATACCGCATAACATCAGATCACTTTCTTATCAATACCAGATTGGATCATTTTTACCAGTTTCAACGCGTTTTTATATGTTAAATACCAACGTACGCTTTTCGCCGGGAATAGATCGTATTCGAAGAGTAGGGATTAACATATACCTTCTGAGACTTCTACAAAGGGGACCACACTCTTTTAAACTTTCAAAACAAAACTATCAGAAACACTCACTTATGTAAATAGATTTTTATAAAAACCGAATGATACGTGAATACTCTCTTTCCAATACCAGATTCGATCAATTTCACCGTTAGCAATTAATTTTTTTCTGTGGTAGACTTTCAACCCTTTCTTCAAATCAAACATAAGAAACGGAAATACTACTGATTTTTTTTAAATAACAACTCTTACTGAAAACACTATACGGTTAGTTCTATTACGGCTTTTCAAGTCAACCTGTGTTCAGGGGCTCACTACCATAAAAACCACGTTTATAATTGTCAATCTATACCAATATATACAGGGCAAAAGTACTGTTTCATCTATTATAACGTACCATACTAATCAATTTCAGTTCTCGAATATAAATTTACTCTTTGAAGGGAGTTATAGTAGCATTGGGATCAATTTTGGATTATAAATTGGGACACCTTTTTATTTGTACACCACCTAACCTTTTGCACAACTTAAGAAATCAAATGCGATAGTCCGTTGGGGACAATACTCTCACTAACCTCAAATATAGTAGATATACACACTCAATGGTGAATTCAAACAAACCAACCTATTAGTGAAATTTTAACTACCTAGACTAAAAATTGTAAAAAGGGGGTCTACCTCTGGGATTAACTAGTTAGGTAATATAGGCTTACCAGGGATAAGTGAATTAGCTGAATTGAAAGAAGGACCAATTTAGAAAAACGCAGAAATACCTATTACACACTCATACCTAATACATATCACCTTTTTAACCTTGAAAAAATACTGTGTAAAATACCATCTTACCAATTAAACAAAAATACTCTCCTAAAATTACTTTACCTATTGTACGTACAGTGATTTGAGTGTAACCTTATTTCCTAACGATAATTCGTCACCTATGTCATCACAAACCAACAAATCATACTGGACGTGTGGGGAATATATACCTTCAGTTTCAACCATCAAAAACACTCATTTCTAAACAGATTTTTTATAAATATCGCATAACATCAGATCACTTTCTTATCAATACCAGATTGGATCATTTTTACCAGTTTCAACGCTTTTTTATATGTGAAAAACCAACGTACGCTTTTCGCCGGGAATAGATCGTATTCGAAGAGTAGGGATTAACATATACCTTCTGAGACTTCTACAAAGGGGACCACTCTTTTAAACTTTCAAAACAAAACTATCAGAAACACTCACTTATGTAAATAGATTTTTATAAAAACCGAATGATACGTGAATACTCTCTTTCCAATACCAGATTCGATCAATTTCACCGTTAGCAATTAATTTTTTCCTGTGGTAGACTTTCAACCCATTCTTCAAATCAAACATAAGAAACGAAATACTACTGATTTTTTTTAAAGAACAACTCTTACTGAAAACACTATACGGTTAGTTCTATTACGGCTTTTCAAGTCAACCTGTGTTCAGGGGCTCACTACCATAAAAACCACGTTTATAATTGTCAATCTATACCAATATATACAGGGCAAAAGTACTGTTTCATCTATTATAACGTACCATACTAATCAATTTCAGTTCTCGAATATAAATTTACTCTTTGTAGGGAGTTATAGTAGCATTGGGATCAATTTTGGATTATAAATTGGGACACCTTTTTATTTGTACACTACCTAACCTTTTGCACAACTTAAGAAATCAAATGCGATAGTCAGTTGGGGACAATACTCTCACTAACCTCAAATATAGTAGATATACACACTCAATGGTGAATTGAAACAAACCAACCTATTAGTGAAATTTTACCTACCTAGACTAAAAATTGTAAAAAGGGGGTCTACCTCTGGGATTAACTAGTTAGGTAATATAGGCTTACCAGGGATAAGTGAATTAGCGGAATTGAAAGAAGGACCAATTTAGAAAAACGCAGAAATACCTATTACACACTCATACCTAATACATATCACCTTTTTAACCTTGAAAAAATACTGTGTAAAATACCATCTTACCAATTAAACAAAAATACTCTCCTAACTTTACTTTACCTATTGTACGTACACTGATTTGAGGTTAACCTTATTTCCTAACGATAATTCGTCACCTATGTCATCGCAAACCAACAAATCATACTGGACGTGTGGGGAATATATACCTTCAGTTTCAACCATTAAAAACACTCATTTCTAAACAGATTTTTTATAAATACCGCATAACATCAGATCACTTTCTTATCAATACCAGATTGAATCATTTTTACCAGTTTCAACGCTTTTTTATATGTGAAAAACCTACGTACGCTTTTCGCCGCGAATAGATCGTATTCGAAGAGTAGGGATTAACATATACCTTCTGAGACTTCTACAAAGGGGACCACACTCTTTTAAACTTTCAAAACAAAACTATCAGAAACACTCACTTATGTAAATAGATTTTTATAAAAACCGAATGATACGTGAATACTCTCTTTCCAATACCAGATTCGATCAATTTCACCGTTAGCAATTAATTTTTTCCTGTGGTAGACTTTCAACCCATTCTTCAAATCAAACATAAGAAACGAAATACTACTGATTTTTTTTAAAGAACAACTCTTACTGAAAACACTATACGGTTAGTTCTATTACGGCTTTTCAAGTCAACTTGTGTTCAGGGGCTCACTAACATAAAAACCACGTTTATAATTGTCAATCTATACCAATATATACAGGGCAAAAGTACTGTTTCATCTATTATAACGTACCATACTAATCAATTTCAGTTCTCGAATATAAATTTACTCTTTGTAGGGAGTTATAGTAGCATTGGGATCAATTTTGGATTATAAATTGGGACACCTTTTTATTTGTACACCACCTAACCTTTTGCACAACTTAAGAAATCAAATGCGATAGTCAGTTGGGGACAATACTCTCACTAACCTCAAATATAGTAGATATACACACTCAATGGTGAATTGAAACAAACCAACCTATTAGTGAAATTTTACCTACCTAGACTAAAAATTGTAAAAAGGGGGTCTACCTCTGGGATTAACTAGTTAGGTAATATAGGCTTACCAGGGATAAGTGAATTAGCGGAATTGAAAGAAGGACCAATTTAGAAAAACGCAGAAATACCTATTACACACTCATACCTAATACATATCACCTTTTTAACCTTGAAAAAATACTGTGTAAAATACCATCTTACCAATTAAACAAAAATACTCTCCTAACTTTACTTTACCTTTTGTACGTACACTGATTTGAGGGTAACCTTATTTCCTAACGATAATTCGTCACCTATGTCATCACAAACCAACAAATCATACTGGACGTGTGGGGAATATATACCTTCAGTTTCAACCATCAAAAACACTGATTTCTAAACAGATTTTTTATAAATACCGCATAACATCAGATCACTTTCTTATCAATACCAGATTGGATCATTTTTACCAGTTTCAACGCTTTTTTATATGTTAAATACCAACGTACGCTTTTCGCCGGGAATAGATCGTATTCGAAGAGTAGGGATTAACATATACCTTCTGAGACTTCTACAAAGGGGACCACACTCTTTTAAACTTTCAAAACAAAACTATCAGAAACACTCACTTATGTAAATAGATTTTTATAAAAACCGAATGATACGTGAATACTCTCTTTCCAATACCAGATTCGATCAATTTCACCGTTAGCAATTAATTTTTTCCTGTGGTAGACTTTCAACCCATTCTTCAAATCAAACATAAGAAACGAAATACTACTGATTTTTTTTAAAGAACAACTCTTACTGAAAACACTATACGGTTAGTTCTATTACGGCTTTTCAAGTCAACCTGTGTTCAGGGGCTCACTACCATAAAAACCACGTTTATAATTGTCAATCTATACCAATATATACAGGGCAAAAGTACTGTTTCATCTATTATAACGTACCATACTAATCAATTTCAGTTCTCGAATATAAATTTACTCTTTGAAGGGAGTTATAGTAGCATTGGGATCAATATTGGATTATAAATTGGGACACCTTTTTATTTGTACACCACCTAACCTTTTGCACAACTTAAGAAATCAAATGCGATAGTCAGTTGGGGACAATACTCTCACTAACCTCAAATATAGTAGATATACACACTCAATGGTGAATTCAAACAAACCAACCTATTAGTGAAATTTTACCTACCTAGACTAAAAATTGTAAAAAGGGGGTCTACCTCTGGGATTAACTAGTTAGGTAATATAGGCTTACCAGGGATAAGTGAATTAGCGGAATTGAAAGAAGGACCAATTTAGAAAAACGCAGAAATACCTATTACACACTCATACCTAATACATATCACCTTTTTAACCTTGAAAAAATACTGTGTAAAATACCATCTTACCAATTAAACAAAAATACTCTCCTAACTTTACTTTACCTATTGTACGTACACTGATTTGAGGTTAACCTTATTTCCTAACGATAATTCGTCACCTATGTCATCGCAAACCAACAAATCATACTGGACGTGTGGGGAATATATACCTTCAGTTTCAACCATTAAAAACACTCATTTCTAAACAGATTTTTTATAAATACCGCATAACATCAGATCACTTTCTTATCAATACCAGATTGAATCATTTTTACCAGTTTCAACGCTTTTTTATATGTGAAAAACCTACGTACGCTTTTCGCCGCGAATAGATCGTATTCGAAGAGTAGGGATTAACATATACCTTCTGAGACTTCTACAAAGGGGACCACACTCTTTTAAACTTTCAAAACAAAACTATCAGAAACACTCACTTATGTAAATAGATTTTTATAAAAACCGAATGATACGTGAATACTCTCTTTCCAATACCAGATTCGATCAATTTCACCGTTAGCAATTAATTTTTTCCTGTGGTAGACTTTCAACCCATTCTTCAAATCAAACATAAGAAACGAAATACTACTGATTTTTTTTAAAGAACAACTCTTACTGAAAACACTATACGGTTAGTTCTATTACGGCTTTTCAAGTCAACTTGTGTTCAGGGGCTCACTAACATAAAAACCACGTTTATAATTGTCAATCTATACCAATATATACAGGGCAAAAGTACTGTTTCATCTATTATAACGTACCATACTAATCAATTTCAGTTCTCGAATATAAATTTACTCTTTGTAGGGAGTTATAGTAGCATTGGGATCAATTTTGGATTATAAATTGGGACACCTTTTTATTTGTACACCACCTAACCTTTTGCACAACTTAAGAAATCAAATGCGATAGTCAGTTGGGGACAATACTCTCACTAACCTCAAATATAGTAGATATACACACTCAATGGTGAATTGAAACAAACCAACCTATTAGTGAAATTTTACCTACCTAGACTAAAAATTGTAAAAAGGGGGTCTACCTCTGGGATTAACTAGTTAGGTAATATAGGCTTACCAGGGATAAGTGAATTAGCGGAATTGAAAGAAGGACCAATTTAGAAAAACGCAGAAATACCTATTACACACTCATACCTAATACATATCACCTTTTTAACCTTGAAAAAATACTGTGTAAAATACCATCTTACCAATTAAACAAAAATACTCTCCTAACTTTACTTTACCTTTTGTACGTACACTGATTTGAGGGTAACCTTATTTCCTAACGATAATTCGTCACCTATGTCATCACAAACCAACAAATCATACTGGACGTGTGGGGAATATATACCTTCAGTTTCAACCATCAAAAACACTGATTTCTAAACAGATTTTTTATAAATACCGCATAACATCAGATCACTTTCTCATCAATACCAGATTGGATAATTTTTACCAGTTTCAACGCTTTTTTATATGTGAAAAACCTACGTACGCTTTTCGCCGCGAATAGATCGTATTCGAAGAGTAGGGATTAACATATACCTTCTGAGACTTCTACAAAGGGGACCACACTCTTTTAAACTTTCAAAACAAAACTTTCAGAAACACTCGCTAATGTAAATAGATTTTTATAAAAACCGAATGATACGTGAATACTCTCTTTCCAATACCAGATTCGATCAATTTCACCGTTAGCAATTAATTTTTTCCTGTGGTAGACTTTCAACCCATTCTTCAAATCAAACATAGGAAACGAAATACTACTGATTTTTTTTAAAGAACAACTCTTACTGAAAACACTATACGGTTAGTTCTATTACGGCTTTTCAAGTCAACCTGTGTTCAGGGGCTCACTACCATAAAAACCACGTTTATAATTGTCAATCTATACCAATATATACAGGGCAAAAGTACTGTTTCATCTATTATAACGTACCATACTAATCAATTTCAGTTCTCGAATATAAATTTACTCTTTGAAGGGAGTTATAGTAGCATTGGGATCAATTTTGGATTATAAATTGGGACACCTTTTTATTTGTACACCACCTAACCTTTTGCACAACTTAAGAAATCAAATGCGATAGTCCGTTGGGGACAATACTCTCACTAACCTCAAATATAGTAGATATACACACTCAATGGTGAATTCAAACAAACCAACCTATTAGTGAAATTTTAACTACCTAGACTAAAAATTGTAAAAAGGGGGTCTACCTCTGGGATTAACTAGTTAGGTAATATAGGCTTACCAGGGATAAGTGAATTAGCTGAATTGAAAGAAGGACCAATTTAGAAAAACGCAGAAATACCTATTACACACTCATACCTAATACATATCACCTTTTTAACCTTGAAAAAATACTGTGTAAAATACCATCTTACCAATTAAACAAAAATACTCTCCTAAAATTACTTTACCTATTGTACGTACAGTGATTTGAGTGTAACCTTATTTCCTAACGATAATTCGTCACCTATGTCATCACAAACCAACAAATCATACTGGACGTGTGGGGAATATATACCTTCAGTTTCAACCATCAAAAACACTCATTTCTAAACAGATTTTTTATAAATATCGCATAACATCAGATCACTTTCTTATCAATACCAGATTGGATCATTTTTACCAGTTTCAACGCTTTTTTATATGTGAAAAACCAACGTACGCTTTTCGCCGGGAATAGATCGTATTCGAAGAGTAGGGATTAACATATACCTTCTGAGACTTCTACAAAGGGGACCACTCTTTTAAACTTTCAAAACAAAACTATCAGAAACACTCACTTATGTAAATAGATTTTTATAAAAACCGAATGATACGTGAATACTCTCTTTCCAATACCAGATTCGATCAATTTCACCGTTAGCAATTAATTTTTTCCTGTGGTAGACTTTCAACCCATTCTTCAAATCAAACATAAGAAACGAAATACTACTGATTTTTTTTAAAGAACAACTCTTACTGAAAACACTATACGGTTAGTTCTATTACGGCTTTTCAAGTCAACCTGTGTTCAGGGGCTCACTACCATAAAAACCACGTTTATAATTGTCAATCTATACCAATATATACAGGGCAAAAGTACTGTTTCATCTATTATAACGTACCATACTAATCAATTTCAGTTCTCGAATATAAATTTACTCTTTGAAGGGAGTTATAGTAGCATTGGGATCAATTTTGGATTATAAATTGGGACACCTTTTTATTTGTACACCACCTAACCTTTTGCACAACTTAAGAAATCAAATGCGATAGTCAGTTGGGGACAATACTCTCACTAACCTCAAATATAGTAGATATACACACTCAATGGTGAATTCAAACAAACCAACCTATTAGTGAAATTTTAACTACCTAGACTAAAAATTGTAAAAAGGGGGTCTACCTCTGGGATTAACTAGTTAGGTAATATAGGCTTACCAGGGATAAGTGAATTAGCGGAATTGAAAGAAGGACCAATTTAGAAAAACGCAGAAATACCTATTACACACTCATGCCTAATACATATCACCTTTTTAACCTTGAAAAAATACTGTGTAAAATACCATCTTACCAATTAAACAAAAATACTCTCCTAACTTTACTTTACCTATTGTACGTACACTGATTTGAGGTTAACCTTATTTCCTAACGATAATTCGTCACCTATGTCATCACAAACCAACAAATCATACTGGACGTGTGGGGAATATATACCTTCAGTTTCAACCATCAAAAACACTGATTTCTAAACAGATTTTTTATAAATACCGCATAACATCAGATCACTTTCTTATCAATACCAGATTGGATCATTTTTACCAGTTTCAACGCTTTTTTATATGTTAAATACCAACGTACGCTTTTCGCCGGGAATAGATCGTATTCGAAGAGTCGGGATTAACATATACCTTCTGAGACTTCTACAAAGGGGACCACACTCTTTTAAACTTTCAAAACAAAACTATCAGAAACACTCACTTATGTAAATAGATTTTTATAAAAACCGAATGATACGTGAATACTCTCTTTCCAATACCAGATTCGATCAATTTCACCGTTAGCAATTAATTTTTTCCTGTGGTAGACTTTCAACCCATTCTTCAAATCAAACATAAGAAACGAAATACTACTGATTTTTTTTAAAGAACAACTCTTACTGAAAACACTATACGGTTAGTTCTATTACGGCTTTTCAAGTCAACCTGTGTTCAGGGGCTCACTACCATAAAAACCACGTTTATAATTGTCAATCTATACCAATATATACAGGGCAAAAGTACTGTTTCATCTATTATAACGTACCATACTAATCAATTTCAGTTCTCGAATATAAATTTACTCTTTGAAGGGAGTTATAGTAGCATTGGGATCAATATTGGATTATAAATTGGGACACCTTTTTATTTGTACACCACCTAACCTTTTGCACAACTTAAGAAATCAAATGCGATAGTCAGTTGGGGACAATACTCTCACTAACCTCAAATATAGTAGATATACACACTCAATGGTGAATTCAAACAAACCAACCTATTAGTGAAATTTTACCTACCTAGACTAAAAATTGTAAAAAGGGGGTCTACCTCTGGGATTAACTAGTTAGGTAATATAGGCTTACCAGGGATAAGTGAATTAGCGGAATTGAAAGAAGGACCAATTTAGAAAAACGCAGAAATACCTATTACACACTCATGCCTAATACACATCACCTTTTTAACCTTGAAAAAATACTGTGTAAAATACCATCTTACCAATTAAACAAAAATACTCTCCTAACTTTACTTTACCTATTGTACGTACACTGATTTGAGGTTAACCTTATTTCCTAACGATAATTCGTCACCTATGTCATCACAAACCAACAAATCATACTGGACGTGTGGGGAATATATACCTTCAGTTTCAACCATCAAAAACACTCATTTCTAAACAGATTTTTTATAAATACCGCATAACATCAGATCACTTTCTTATCAATACCAGATTGGATCATTTTTACCAGTTTCAACGCGTTTTTATATGTTAAATACCAACGTACGCTTTTCGCCGGGAATAGATCGTATTCGAAGAGTAGGGATTAACATATACCTTCTGAGACTTCTACAAAGGGGACCACACTCTTTTAAACTTTCAAAACAAAACTATCAGAAACACTCACTTATGTAAATAGATTTTTATAAAAACCGAATGATACGTGAATACTCTCTTTCCAATACCAGATTCGATCAATTTCACCGTTAGCAATTAATTTTTTTCTGTGGTAGACTTTCAACCCTTTCTTCAAATCAAACATAAGAAACGGAAATACTACTGATTTTTTTTAAATAACAACTCTTACTGAAAACACTATACGGTTAGTTCTATTACGGCTTTTTAAGTCAACTTGTGTTCAGGGGCTCACATAAAAACCACGTTTATAATTGTCAATCTATACCAATATATACAGGGCAAAAGTACTGTTTCATCTATTATAACGTACCATACTAATCAATTTCAGTTCTCGAATATAAATTTACTCTTTGAAGGGAGTTATAGTAGCATTGGGATCAATTTTGGATTATAAATTGGGACACCTTTTTATTTGTACACCACCTAACCTTTTGCACAACTTAAGAAATCAAATGCGATAGTCAGTTGGGGACAATACTCTCACTAACCTCAAATATAGTAGATATACACACTCAATGGTGAATTGAAACAAACCAACCTATTAGTGAAATTTTACCTACCTAGACTAAAAATTGTAAAAAGGGGGTCTACCTCTGCGATTAACTAGTTAGATAATATAGGCTTCCCAGGGATAAGTGAATTAGCGGAATTGAAAGAAGGACCAATTTAGAAAAACGCAGAAATACCTATTACACACTCATACCTAATACATATCACCTTTTTAACCTTGAAAAAATACTGTGTAAAATACCATCTTACCAATTAAACAAAAATACTCTCCTAACTTTACTTTACCTATTGTACGTACTCTGATTTGAGGTTAACCTTATTTCCTAACGATAATTCGTCACCTATGTCATCACAAACCAACAAATCATACTGGACGTGTGGGGAATATATACCTTCAGTTTCAACCATTAAAAACACTCATATCTAAACAGATTTTTTATAAATACCGCATAACATCAGATCACTTTCTCATCAATACCAGATTGGATAATTTTTACCAGTTTCAACGCTTTTTTATATGTGAAAAACCTACGTACGCTTTTCGCCGCGAATAGATCGTATTCGAAGAGTAGGGATTAACATATACCTTCTGAGACTTCTACAAAGGGGACCACACTCTTTTAAACTTTCAAAACAAAACTTTCAGAAACACTCGCTAATGTAAATAGATTTTTATAAAAACCGAATGATACGTGAATACTCTCTTTCCAATACCAGATTCGATCAATTTCACCGTTAGCAATTAATTTTTTCCTGTGGTAGACTTTCAACCCATTCTTCAAATCAAACATAGGAAACGAAATACTACTGATTTTTTTTAAAGAACAACTCTTACTGAAAACACTATACGGTTAGTTCTATTACGGCTTTTCAAGTCAACCTGTGTTCAGGGGCTCACTACCATAAAAACCACGTTTATAATTGTCAATCTATACCAATATATACAGGGCAAAAGTACTGTTTCATCTATTATAACGTACCATACTAATCAATTTCAGTTCTCGAATATAAATTTACTCTTTGAAGGGAGTTATAGTAGCATTGGGATCAATTTTGGATTATAAATTGGGACACCTTTTTATTTGTACACCACCTAACCTTTTGCACAACTTAAGAAATCAAATGCGATAGTCCGTTGGGGACAATACTCTCACTAACCTCAAATATAGTAGATATACACACTCAATGGTGAATTCAAACAAACCAACCTATTAGTGAAATTTTAACTACCTAGACTAAAAATTGTAAAAAGGGGGTCTACCTCTGGGATTAACTAGTTAGGTAATATAGGCTTACCAGGGATAAGTGAATTAGCTGAATTGAAAGAAGGACCAATTTAGAAAAACGCAGAAATACCTATTACACACTCATACCTAATACATATCACCTTTTTAACCTTGAAAAAATACTGTGTAAAATACCATCTTACCAATTAAACAAAAATACTCTCCTAAAATTACTTTACCTATTGTACGTACAGTGATTTGAGTGTAACCTTATTTCCTAACGATAATTCGTCACCTATGTCATCACAAACCAACAAATCATACTGGACGTGTGGGGAATATATACCTTCAGTTTCAACCATCAAAAACACTCATTTCTAAACAGATTTTTTATAAATATCGCATAACATCAGATCACTTTCTTATCAATACCAGATTGGATCATTTTTACCAGTTTCAACGCTTTTTTATATGTGAAAAACCAACGTACGCTTTTCGCCGGGAATAGATCGTATTCGAAGAGTAGGGATTAACATATACCTTCTGAGACTTCTACAAAGGGGACCACTCTTTTAAACTTTCAAAACAAAACTATCAGAAACACTCACTTATGTAAATAGATTTTTATAAAAACCGAATGATACGTGAATACTCTCTTTCCAATACCAGATTCGATCAATTTCACCGTTAGCAATTAATTTTTTCCTGTGGTAGACTTTCAACCCATTCTTCAAATCAAACATAAGAAACGAAATACTACTGATTTTTTTTAAAGAACAACTCTTACTGAAAACACTATACGGTTAGTTCTATTACGGCTTTTCAAGTCAACCTGTGTTCAGGGGCTCACTACCATAAAAACCACGTTTATAATTGTCAATCTATACCAATATATACAGGGCAAAAGTACTGTTTCATCTATTATAACGTACCATACTAATCAATTTCAGTTCTCGAATATAAATTTACTCTTTGAAGGGAGTTATAGTAGCATTGGGATCAATTTTGGATTATAAATTGGGACACCTTTTTATTTGTACACCACCTAACCTTTTGCACAACTTAAGAAATCAAATGCGATAGTCAGTTGGGGACAATACTCTCACTAACCTCAAATATAGTAGATATACACACTCAATGGTGAATTCAAACAAACCAACCTATTAGTGAAATTTTAACTACCTAGACTAAAAATTGTAAAAAGGGGGTCTACCTCTGGGATTAACTAGTTAGGTAATATAGGCTTACCAGGGATAAGTGAATTAGCGGAATTGAAAGAAGGACCAATTTAGAAAAACGCAGAAATACCTATTACACACTCATGCCTAATACATATCACCTTTTTAACCTTGAAAAAATACTGTGTAAAATACCATCTTACCAATTAAACAAAAATACTCTCCTAACTTTACTTTACCTATTGTACGTACACTGATTTGAGGTTAACCTTATTTCCTAACGATAATTCGTCACCTATGTCATCACAAACCAACAAATCATACTGGACGTGTGGGGAATATATACCTTCAGTTTCAACCATCAAAAACACTGATTTCTAAACAGATTTTTTATAAATACCGCATAACATCAGATCACTTTCTTATCAATACCAGATTGGATCATTTTTACCAGTTTCAACGCTTTTTTATATGTTAAATACCAACGTACGCTTTTCGCCGGGAATAGATCGTATTCGAAGAGTCGGGATTAACATATACCTTCTGAGACTTCTACAAAGGGGACCACACTCTTTTAAACTTTCAAAACAAAACTATCAGAAACACTCACTTATGTAAATAGATTTTTATAAAAACCGAATGATACGTGAATACTCTCTTTCCAATACCAGATTCGATCAATTTCACCGTTAGCAATTAATTTTTTCCTGTGGTAGACTTTCAACCCATTCTTCAAATCAAACATAAGAAACGAAATACTACTGATTTTTTTTAAAGAACAACTCTTACTGAAAACACTATACGGTTAGTTCTATTACGGCTTTTCAAGTCAACCTGTGTTCAGGGGCTCACTACCATAAAAACCACGTTTATAATTGTCAATCTATACCAATATATACAGGGCAAAAGTACTGTTTCATCTATTATAACGTACCATACTAATCAATTTCAGTTCTCGAATATAAATTTACTCTTTGAAGGGAGTTATAGTAGCATTGGGATCAATATTGGATTATAAATTGGGACACCTTTTTATTTGTACACCACCTAACCTTTTGCACAACTTAAGAAATCAAATGCGATAGTCAGTTGGGGACAATACTCTCACTAACCTCAAATATAGTAGATATACACACTCAATGGTGAATTCAAACAAACCAACCTATTAGTGAAATTTTACCTACCTAGACTAAAAATTGTAAAAAGGGGGTCTACCTCTGGGATTAACTAGTTAGGTAATATAGGCTTACCAGGGATAAGTGAATTAGCGGAATTGAAAGAAGGACCAATTTAGAAAAACGCAGAAATACCTATTACACACTCATGCCTAATACACATCACCTTTTTAACCTTGAAAAAATACTGTGTAAAATACCATCTTACCAATTAAACAAAAATACTCTCCTAACTTTACTTTACCTATTGTACGTACACTGATTTGAGGTTAACCTTATTTCCTAACGATAATTCGTCACCTATGTCATCACAAACCAACAAATCATACTGGACGTGTGGGGAATATATACCTTCAGTTTCAACCATCAAAAACACTCATTTCTAAACAGATTTTTTATAAATACCGCATAACATCAGATCACTTTCTTATCAATACCAGATTGGATCATTTTTACCAGTTTCAACGCGTTTTTATATGTTAAATACCAACGTACGCTTTTCGCCGGGAATAGATCGTATTCGAAGAGTAGGGATTAACATATACCTTCTGAGACTTCTACAAAGGGGACCACACTCTTTTAAACTTTCAAAACAAAACTATCAGAAACACTCACTTATGTAAATAGATTTTTATAAAAACCGAATGATACGTGAATACTCTCTTTCCAATACCAGATTCGATCAATTTCACCGTTAGCAATTAATTTTTTTCTGTGGTAGACTTTCAACCCTTTCTTCAAATCAAACATAAGAAACGGAAATACTACTGATTTTTTTTAAATAACAACTCTTACTGAAAACACTATACGGTTAGTTCTATTACGGCTTTTTAAGTCAACTTGTGTTCAGGGGCTCACATAAAAACCACGTTTATAATTGTCAATCTATACCAATATATACAGGGCAAAAGTACTGTTTCATCTATTATAACGTACCATACTAATCAATTTCAGTTCTCGAATATAAATTTACTCTTTGAAGGGAGTTATAGTAGCATTGGGATCAATTTTGGATTATAAATTGGGACACCTTTTTATTTGTACACCACCTAACCTTTTGCACAACTTAAGAAATCAAATGCGATAGTCAGTTGGGGACAATACTCTCACTAACCTCAAATATAGTAGATATACACACTCAATGGTGAATTGAAACAAACCAACCTATTAGTGAAATTTTACCTACCTAGACTAAAAATTGTAAAAAGGGGGTCTACCTCTGCGATTAACTAGTTAGATAATATAGGCTTCCCAGGGATAAGTGAATTAGCGGAATTGAAAGAAGGACCAATTTAGAAAAACGCAGAAATACCTATTACACACTCATACCTAATACATATCACCTTTTTAACCTTGAAAAAATACTGTGTAAAATACCATCTTACCAATTAAACAAAAATACTCTCCTAACTTTACTTTACCTATTGTACGTACTCTGATTTGAGGTTAACCTTATTTCCTAACGATAATTCGTCACCTATGTCATCACAAACCAACAAATCATACTGGACGTGTGGGGAATATATACCTTCAGTTTCAACCATTAAAAACACTCATATCTAAACAGATTTTTTATAAATACCGCATAACATCAGATCACTTTCTCATCAATACCAGATTGGATAATTTTTACCAGTTTCAACGCTTTTTTATATGTGAAAAACCTACGTACGCTTTTCGCCGCGAATAGATCGTATTCGAAGAGTAGGGATTAACATATACCTTCTGAGACTTCTACAAAGGGGACCACACTCTTTTAAACTTTCAAAACAAAACTTTCAGAAACACTCGCTAATGTAAATAGATTTTTATAAAAACCGAATGATACGTGAATACTCTCTTTCCAATACCAGATTCGATCAATTTCACCGTTAGCAATTAATTTTTTCCTGTGGTAGACTTTCAACCCATTCTTCAAATCAAACATAGGAAACGAAATACTACTGATTTTTTTTAAAGAACAACTCTTACTGAAAACACTATACGGTTAGTTCTATTACGGCTTTTCAAGTCAACCTGTGTTCAGGGGCTCACTACCATAAAAACCACGTTTATAATTGTCAATCTATACCAATATATACAGGGCAAAAGTACTGTTTCATCTATTATAACGTACCATACTAATCAATTTCAGTTCTCGAATATAAATTTACTCTTTGAAGGGAGTTATAGTAGCATTGGGATCAATTTTGGATTATAAATTGGGACACCTTTTTATTTGTACACCACCTAACCTTTTGCACAACTTAAGAAATCAAATGCGATAGTCCGTTGGGGACAATACTCTCACTAACCTCAAATATAGTAGATATACACACTCAATGGTGAATTCAAACAAACCAACCTATTAGTGAAATTTTAACTACCTAGACTAAAAATTGTAAAAAGGGGGTCTACCTCTGGGATTAACTAGTTAGGTAATATAGGCTTACCAGGGATAAGTGAATTAGCTGAATTGAAAGAAGGACCAATTTAGAAAAACGCAGAAATACCTATTACACACTCATACCTAATACATATCACCTTTTTAACCTTGAAAAAATACTGTGTAAAATACCATCTTACCAATTAAACAAAAATACTCTCCTAAAATTACTTTACCTATTGTACGTACAGTGATTTGAGTGTAACCTTATTTCCTAACGATAATTCGTCACCTATGTCATCACAAACCAACAAATCATACTGGACGTGTGGGGAATATATACCTTCAGTTTCAACCATCAAAAACACTCATTTCTAAACAGATTTTTTATAAATATCGCATAACATCAGATCACTTTCTTATCAATACCAGATTGGATCATTTTTACCAGTTTCAACGCTTTTTTATATGTGAAAAACCAACGTACGCTTTTCGCCGGGAATAGATCGTATTCGAAGAGTAGGGATTAACATATACCTTCTGAGACTTCTACAAAGGGGACCACTCTTTTAAACTTTCAAAACAAAACTATCAGAAACACTCACTTATGTAAATAGATTTTTATAAAAACCGAATGATACGTGAATACTCTCTTTCCAATACCAGATTCGATCAATTTCACCGTTAGCAATTAATTTTTTCCTGTGGTAGACTTTCAACCCATTCTTCAAATCAAACATAAGAAACGAAATACTACTGATTTTTTTTAAAGAACAACTCTTACTGAAAACACTATACGGTTAGTTCTATTACGGCTTTTCAAGTCAACCTGTGTTCAGGGGCTCACTACCATAAAAACCACGTTTATAATTGTCAATCTATACCAATATATACAGGGCAAAAGTACTGTTTCATCTATTATAACGTACCATACTAATCAATTTCAGTTCTCGAATATAAATTTACTCTTTGAAGGGAGTTATAGTAGCATTGGGATCAATTTTGGATTATAAATTGGGACACCTTTTTATTTGTACACCACCTAACCTTTTGCACAACTTAAGAAATCAAATGCGATAGTCAGTTGGGGACAATACTCTCACTAACCTCAAATATAGTAGATATACACACTCAATGGTGAATTCAAACAAACCAACCTATTAGTGAAATTTTAACTACCTAGACTAAAAATTGTAAAAAGGGGGTCTACCTCTGGGATTAACTAGTTAGGTAATATAGGCTTACCAGGGATAAGTGAATTAGCGGAATTGAAAGAAGGACCAATTTAGAAAAACGCAGAAATACCTATTACACACTCATGCCTAATACATATCACCTTTTTAACCTTGAAAAAATACTGTGTAAAATACCATCTTACCAATTAAACAAAAATACTCTCCTAACTTTACTTTACCTATTGTACGTACACTGATTTGAGGTTAACCTTATTTCCTAACGATAATTCGTCACCTATGTCATCACAAACCAACAAATCATACTGGACGTGTGGGGAATATATACCTTCAGTTTCAACCATCAAAAACACTGATTTCTAAACAGATTTTTTATAAATACCGCATAACATCAGATCACTTTCTTATCAATACCAGATTGGATCATTTTTACCAGTTTCAACGCTTTTTTATATGTTAAATACCAACGTACGCTTTTCGCCGGGAATAGATCGTATTCGAAGAGTAGGGATTAACATATACATTCTGAGACTTCTACAAAGGGGACCACACTCTTTTAAACTTTCAAAACAAAACTATCAGAAACACTCACTTATGTAAATAGATTTTTATAAAAACCGAATGATACGTGAATACTCTCTTTCCAATACCAGATTCGATCAATTTCACCGTTAGCAATTAATTTTTTCCTGTGGTAGACTTTCAACCCATTCTTCAAATCAAACATAAGAAACGAAATACTACTGATTTTTTTTAAAGAACAACTCTTACTGAAAACACTATACGGTTAGTTCTATTACGGCTTTTCAAGTCAACTTGTGTTCAGGGGCTCACATAAAAACCACGTTTATAATTGTCAATCTATACCAATATATACAGGGCAAAAGTACTGTTTCATCTATTATAACGTACCATACTAATCAATTTCAGTTCTCGAATATAAATTTACTCTTTGAAGGGAGTTATAGTAGCATTGGGATCAATTTTGGATTATAAATTGGGACACCTTTTTATTTGTACACCACCTAACCTTTTGCACAACTTAAGAAATCAAATGCGATAGTCAGTTGGGGACAATACTCTCACTAACCTCAAATATAGTAGATATACACACTCAATGGTGAATTCAAACAAACCAACCTATTAGTGAAATTTTACCTACCTAGACTAAAAATTGTAAAAAGGGGGTCTACCTCTGGGATTAACTAGTTAGGTAATATAGGCTTACCAGGGATAAGTGAATTAGCGGAATTGAAAGAAGGACCAATTTAGAAAAACGCAGAAATACCTATTACACACTCATACCTAATACATATCACCTTTTTAACCTTGAAAAAATACTGTGTAAAATACCATCTTACCAATTAAACAAAAATACTCTCCTAACATTACTTTACCTATTGTACGTACACTGATTTGAGGGTAACCTTATTTCCTAACAATAATTCGTCACCTATGTCATCACAAACCAACAAATCATACTGGACGTGTGGGGAATATATACCTTCAGTTTCAACCATCAAAAACACTGATTTCTAAACAGATTTTTTATAAATACCGCATAACATCAGATCTCTTTCTTATCAATACCAGATTGGATCATTTTTACCAGTTTCAACGCTTTTTTATATGTGAAAAACCAACGTACGCTTTTCGCCGCGAATAGATCGTATTCGAAGAGTAGGGATTAACATATACCTTCTGAGACTTCTACAAAGGGGACCACACTCTTTTAAACTTTCAAAACAAAACTATCAGAAACACTCACTTATGTAAATAGATTTTTATAAAAACCGAATGATACGTGAATACTCTCTTTCCAATACCAGATTCGATCAATTTCACCGTTAGCAATTAATTTTTTTCTGTGGTAGACTTTCAACCCTTTCTTCAAATCAAACATAAGAAACGGAAATACTACTGATTTTTTTTAAATAACAACTCTTACTGAAAACACTATACGGTTAGTTCTATTACGGCTTTTTAAGTCAACTTGTGTCCAGGGGCTCACATAAAAACCACGTTTATAATTGTCAATCTATACCAATATATACAGGGCAAAAGTACTGTTTCATCTATTATAACGTACTAAACTAATCAATTTCAGTTCACGAATATAAATTTACTCTTTGTAGGGAGTTATAGTAGCATTGGGATCAATTTTGGATTATAAATTGGGACACCTTTTTATTTGTACACCACCTAACCTTTTGCACAACTTAAGAAATCAAATGCGATAGTCAGTTGGGGACAATACTCTTACTAACCTCAAATATAGTAGATATACACACTCAATGGTGAATTGAAACAAACCAACCTATTAGTGAAATTTTACCTACCTAGACTAAAAATTGTAAAAAGGGGGTCTACCTCTGCGATTAACTAGTTAGATAATATAGGCTTCCCAGGGATAAGTGAATTAGCGGAATTGAAAGAAGGACCAATTTAGAAAAACGCAGAAATACCTATTACACACTCATACCTAATACATATCACCTTTTTAACCTTGAAAAAATACTGTGTAAAATACCATCTTACCAATTAAACAAAAATACTCTCCTAACTTTACTTTACCTATTGTACGTACTCTGATTTGAGGTTAACCTTATTTCCTAACGATAATTCGTCACCTATGTCATCACAAACCAACAAATCATACTGGACGTGTGGGGAATATATACCTTCAGTTTCAACCATTAAAAACACTCATATCTAAACAGATTTTTGATAAATACCGCATAACATCAGATCACTTTCTTATCAATACCAGATTGGATCATTTTTACCAGTTTCAACGCTTTTTTATATGTGAAAAACCAACGTACGCTTTTCGCCGCGAATAGATCGTATTCGAAGAGTAGGGATTAACATATACCTTCTGAGACTTCTACAAAGGGGACCACACTCTTTTAAACTTTCAAAACAAAACTATCAGAAACACTCGCTAATGTAAATAGATTTTTATAAAAACCGAATGATACGTGAATACTCTCTTTCCAATACCAGATTCGATCAATTTCACCGTTAGCAATTAATTTTTTCCTGTGGTAGACTTTCAACCCATTCTTCAAATCAAACATAAGAAACGAAATACTACTGATTTTTTTTAAAGAACGACTCTTACTGAAAACACTATACGGTTAGTTCTATTACGGCTTTTCAAGTCAACTTGTGTTGAGGGGCTCACTAACATAAAAACCACGTTAATAATTGTCAATCTATACCAATATATACAGGGCAAAAGTACTGTTTCATCTATTATAACGTACTAAACTAATCAATTTCAGTTCACGAATATAAATTTACTCTTTGTAGGGAGTTATAGTAGCATTGGGATCAATTTTGGATTATAAATTGGGACACCTTTTTATTTGTACACCACCTAACCTTTTGCACAACTTAAGAAATCAAATGCGATAGTCAGTTGGGGACAATACTCTTACTAACCTCAAATATAGTAGATATACACACTCAATGGTGAATTCAAACAAACCAACCTATTAGTGAAATTTTACCTACCTAGACTAAAAATTGTAAAAAGGGGGTCTACCTCTGCGATTAACTAGTTAGATAATATAGGCTTACCAGGGATAAGTGAATTAGCGGAATTGAAAGAAGGACCAATTTAGAAAAACGCAGAAATACCTATTACACACTCATATTTAATACATATCACCTTTTTAACCTTGAAAAAATACTGTGTAAAATACCATCTTACCAATTAAACAAAAATACTCTCCTAACATTACTTTACTTATTGTACGTACACTGATTTGAGGGTAACCTTATTTCCTAACGATAATTCGTCACCTATGTCATCACAAACGAACAAATCATACTGGACGTGTGGGGAATATATACCTTCAGTTTCAACCATCAAAAACACTGATTTCTAAACAGATTTTTTATAAATACCGCATAACATCAGATCACTTTCTTATCAATACCAGATTGGATCATTTTTACCAGTTTCAACGCTTTTTTATATGTGAAAAACCAACGTACGCTTTTCGCCGCGAATAGATCGTATTCGAAGAGTAGGGATTAACATATACCTTCTGAGACTTCTACAAAGGGGACCACACTCTTTTAAACTTTCAAAACAAAACTATCAGAAACACTCACTAATGTAAATAGATTTTTATAAAAACCGAATGATACGTGAATACTCTCTTTCCAATACCAGATTCGATCAATTTCACCGTTAGGAATTAATTTTTTCCTGTGGTAGACTTTCAACCCTTTCTTCAAATCAAACATAAGAAACGAAATACTACTGATTTTTTTTAAATAACAACTCTTACTGAAAACACTATGCGGTTAGTTCTATTACGGCTTTTCAAGTCAACTTGTGTTCAGGGGCTCACATAAAAACCACGTTTATAATTGTCAATCTATACCAATATATACAGGGCAAAAGTACTGTTTCATCTATTATAACGTACCAAACTAATCAATTTCAGTTCTCGAATATTATTTTACTCTTTGTAGGGTGTTATAGTAGCATTGGGATCAATTTTGGATTATAAATTGGGACACCTTTTTATTTGTACACCACCTAACCTTTTGCACAACTTAAGAAATCAAATGCGATAGTCAGTTGGGGACAATACTCTTACTAACCTCAAATATAGTAGATATACACACTCAATGGTGAATTCAAACAAACCAACCTATTAGTGAAATTTTACCTACCTAGACTAAAAATTGTAAAAAGGGGGTCTACCTCTGCGATTAACTAGTTAGATAATATAGGCTTACCAGGGATAAGTGAATTAGCGGAATTGAAAGAAGGACCAATTTAGAAAAACGCAGAAATACCTATTACACACTCATATTTAATACATATCACCTTTTTAACCTTGAAAAAATACTGTGTAAAATACCATCTTACCAATTAAACAAAAATACTCTCCTAACATTACTTTACCTATTGTACGTACACTGATTTGAGGGTAACCTTATTTCCTAACGATAATTCGTCACCTATGTCATCACAAACCAACAAATCATACTGGACGTGTGGGGAATATATACCTTCAGTTTCAACCATCAAAAACACTGATTTCTAAACAGATTTTTTATAAATACCGCATAACATCAGATCACTTTCTTATCAATACCAGATTGGATCATTTTTACCAGTTTCAACGCTTTTTTATATGTGAAAAACCAACGTACGCTTTTCGCCGCGAATAGATCGTATTCGAAGAGTAGGGATTAACATATACCTTCTGAGACTTCTACAAAGGGGACCACACTCTTTTAAACTTTCAAAACAAAACTATCAGAAACACTCACTAATGTAAATAGATTTTTATAAAAACCGAATGATACGTGAATACTCTCTTTCCAATACCAGATTCGATCAATTTCACCGTTAGGAATTAATTTTTTCCTGTGGTAGACTTTCAACCCTTTCTTCAAATCAAACATAAGAAACGAAATACTACTGATTTTTTTTAAATAACAACTCTTACTGAAAACACTATACGGTTAGTTCTATTACGGCTTTTCAAGTCAACTTGTGTTCAGGGGCTCACTAACATAAAAACCACGTTTATAATTGTCAATCTATACCAATATATACAGGGCAAAAGTACTGTTTTATCTATTATAACGTACTAAACTAATCAATTTCAGTTCACGAATAATTTTACTCTCTAAAGGGAGTTATGGTAGCATTAGAATCAATTTTGGATTATAAATTGGACACCTTTTTATATGTACACCACCTAACCTTTTGCACAACTTAAGAGATCAAATGCGATAATCAGTTGGGGACAATACTCTCAGTAACCTCAAATATAGTAGATATACACACTCAATGGTGAATTCAAACAAACCAACCTATTAGTGAAATTTTACCTACCTAGACTAAAAATTGTAAAAAGGGGGTCTACCTTTGGGATTAACTAGTCAGGTAATAAAGGCTTACCAGGGAGAAGTGAGTTATCGGAATTGAAAGAAGAACCAATTTAGAAAAACGCAGAAATACCCATTACACACTTTTACCTAATACATAGGACCTTTTTAACCTTGAAAAAATACTGTGTAAAACACCATCTTACCAATTAAACAAAAATACTCTCCTAACATTGCGTTTACCTATTGTACGTACACTGATTTGAGGGTAACCTTATTTCCTAAAGATAATTCGTCACCTATGTCATCACAAACCAACAAATCGTACTGGACGTGTGGGGAAAATATACCTTCAGTTTCAACCATCAAAAACACTGATTTCTAAACAGATTTTTATAAATACCGTATAACATCAGATCACTTTCTTATCAATACCAGATTGGATCATTTTTACAAGTTTCAACGATTTTTTACATGGGACTAAACAACATACGCTTTTCGGCACGAATAGATCGTATTCGAAGAGTAGGGATTAACATAACTTCCGAGACTTCTACAAGGAGGACCGCACTCTTATAAACTTTAAAAAAACAAAAACATCAGAAACACTCATTGGGGTAAATAGATTTTTATAAATACCATATAATACGTGAACACTTTCTTTCCAATACCAGATTCGATCAATTTCACCGTTAGCAATTAATTTTTCCTGTGGTAGACTTTCAACCCATTCGTCAAATCAAACATAAAAAACGAAATACTACCGAATTTTTTTAAGAACAAGTCTTACTGAAAACACTATACGGTTAGTTCTATTACGGCTTTTCAAGTCAACTTGTGTTCAGGGGCTCACATAAAAACCACGTTTATAATTGTCAATCTATACCAATATATACAGGGTAAAAGTACTGTTTCATCTATTATAACGTACTAAACTAATCAATTTCAGTTCACGAATATAAATTTACTCTTTGTAGGGAGTTATAGTAGCATTGGGATCAATTTTGGATTATAAATTGGGACACCTTTTTATTTGTACACCACCTAACCTTTTGCACAACTTAAGAAATCAAATGCGATAGTCAGTTGGGGACAATACTCTCACTAACCTCAAATATAGTAGATATACACACTCAATGGTGAATTGAAACAAACCAACCTATTAGTGAAATTTTACCTACCTAGACTAAAAATTGTAAAAAGGGGGTCTACCTCTGCGATTAACTAGTTAGATAATATAGGCTTACCAGGGATAAGTGAATTAGCGGAATTGAAAGAAGGACCAATTTAGAAAAACGCAGAAATACCTATTACACACTCATACCTAATACATATCACCTTTTTAACCTTGAAAAAATACTGTGTAAAATACCATCTTACCAATTAAACAAAAATACTCTCCTAACATTACTTTACCTATTGTACGTACACTGATTTGAGGGTAACCTTATTTCCTAACGATAATTCGTCACCTATGTCATCACAAACCAACAAATCATACTGGACGTGTGGGGAATATATACCTTCAGTTTCAACCATCAAAAACACTGATTTCTAAACAGATTTTTTATAAATAAGGCATAACATCAGATCACTTTCTTATCAATACCAGATTGGATCATTTTTACCAGTTTCAACGCTTTTTTATATGTGAAAAACCAACGTACGCTTTTCGCCGCGAATAGATCGTATTCGAAGAGTAGGGATTAACATATACCTTCTGAGACTTCTACAAAGGGGTCCACACTCTTTTAAACTTTCAAAACAAAACTATCAGAAACACTCACTAATGTAAATAGATTTTTATAAAAACCGAATGATACGTGAATACTCTCTTTCCAATACCAGATTCGATCAATTTCACCGTTAGGAATTAATTTTTTCCTGTGGTAGACTTTCAACCCTTTCTTCAAATCAAACATAAGAAACGAAATACTACTGATTTTTTTTAAATAACAACTCTTACTGAAAACACTATGCGGTTAGTTCTATTACGGCTTTTCAAGTCAACTTGTGTTCAGGGGCTCACATAAAAACCACGTTTATAATTGTCAATCTATACCAATATATACAGGGCAAAAGTACTGTTTCATCTATTATAACGTACCAAACTAATCAATTTCAGTTCTCGAATATTATTTTACTCTTTGTAGGGTGTTATAGTAGCATTGGGATCAATATTGGATTATAAATTGGGACACCTTTTTATTTGTACACCACCTAACCTTTAGCACAACTTAAGAAATCAAATGCGATAGTCAGTTGGGGACAATACTCTCACTAACCTCAAATATAGTAGATATACACACTCAATGTTGAATTCAAACAAACCAACCTATTAGTGAAATTTTACCTACCTAGACTAAAAATTGTAAAAAGGGGTCTACCTCTGGGATTAACTAGTTAGGTAATATAGGCTTACCAGGGATAAGTGAATTAGCGGAATTGAAAGAAGGACCAATTTAGAAAAACGCAGAAATACCTATTACACACTCATACCTAATACATATCACCTTTTTAACCTTGAAAAAATACTGTGTAAAATACCATCTTACCAATTAAACAAAAATACTCTCCTAACATTACTTTACCTATTGTACGTACACTGATTTGAGGGTAACCTTATTTCCTAACGATAATTCGTCACCTATGTCATCACAAATCAACAAATCATACTGGACGTGTGGGGAATATATACCTTCAGTTTCAACCATCAAAAACACTGATTTCTAAACAGATTTTTTATAAATACCGCATAACATCAGATCACTTTCTTATCAATACCAGATTGGATCATTTTTACCAGTTTCAACGCTTTTTTATATGTGAAAAACCAACGTACGCTTTTCGCCGCGAATAGATCGTATTCGAAGAGTAGGGATTAACATATACCTTCTGAGACTTCTACAAAGGGGACCACACTCTTTTAAACTTTCAAAACAAAACTATCAGAAACACTCACTTATGTAAATAGATTTTTATAAAAACCGAATGATACGTGAATACTCTCTTTCCAATACCAGATTCGATCAATTTCACCGTTAGCAATTAATTTTTTTCTGTGGTAGACTTTCAACCCTTTCTTCAAATCAAACATAAGAAACGGAAATACTACTGATTTTTTTTAAATAACAACTCTTACTGAAAACACTATACGGTTAGTTCTATTACGGCTTTTTAAGTCAACTTGTGTTCAGGGGCTCACATAAAAACCACGTTTATAATTGTCAATCTATACCAATATATACAGGGCAAAAGTACTGTTTCATCTATTATAACGTACTAAACTAATCAATTTCAGTTCACGAATATAAATTTACTCTTTGTAGGGAGTTATAGTAGCATTGGGATCAATTTTGGATTATAAATTGGGACACCTTTTTATTAGTACACCACCTAACCTTTTGCACAACTTAAGAAATCAAATGCGATAGTCAGTTGGGGACAATACTCTTACTAACCTCAAATATAGTAGATATACACACTCAATGGTGAATTCAAACAAACCAACCTATTAGTGAAATTTTACCTACCTAGACTAAAAATTGTAAAAAGGGGGTCTACCTCTGGGATTAACTAGTTAGATAATATAGGCTTACCAGGGATAAGTGAATTAGCGGAATTGAAAGAAGGACCAATTTAGAAAAACGCAGAAATACCTATTACACACTCGTACCTAATACATATCACCTTTTTAACCTTGAAAAAATTCTGTGTAAAACACCATCTTACCAATTAAACAAAAATACTCTCCTAACATTGCGTTTACCTATTGTACGTACACTGATTTGAGGGTAACCTTATTTCCTAAAGATAATTCGTCACCTATGTCATCACAAACCAACAAATCGTACTGGACGTGTGGGGAAAATATACCTTCAGTTTCAACCATCAAAAACACTGATTTCTAAACAGATTTTTATAAATACCGTATAACATCAGATCACTTTCTTATCAATACCAGATTGGATCATTTTTACAAGTTTCAACGATTTTTTACATGGGACTAAACAACATACGCTTTTCGGCACGAATAGATCGTATTCGAAGAGTAGGGATTAACATAACTTCCGAGACTTCTACAAGGAGGACCGCACTCTTATAAACTTTAAAAAAACAAAAACATCAGAAACACTCATTGGGGTAAATAGATTTTTATAAATACCATATAATACGTGAACACTTTCTTTCCAATACCAGATTCGATCAATTTCACCGTTAGCAATTAATTTTTCCTGTGGTAGACTTTCAACCCATTCGTCAAATCAAACATAAAAAACGAAATACTACCGAATTTTTTTAAGAACAAGTCTTACTGAAAACACTATACGGTTAGTTCTATTACGGCTTTTCAAGTCAACTTGTGTTCAGGGGCTCACATAAAAACCACGTTTATAATTGTCAATCTATACCAATATATACAGGGTAAAAGTACTGTTTCATCTATTATAACGTACTAAACTAATCAATTTCAGTTCACGAATATAAATTTACTCTTTGTAGGGAGTTATAGTAGCATTGGGATCAATTTTGGATTATAAATTGGGACACCTTTTTATTTGTACACCACCTAACCTTTTGCACAACTTAAGAAATCAAATGCGATAGTCAGTTGGGGACAATACTCTCACTAACCTCAAATATAGTAGATATACACACTCAATGGTGAATTGAAACAAACCAACCTATTAGTGAAATTTTACCTACCTAGACTAAAAATTGTAAAAAGGGGGTCTACCTCTGCGATTAACTAGTTAGATAATATAGGCTTACCAGGGATAAGTGAATTAGCGGAATTGAAAGAAGGACCAATTTAGAAAAACGCAGAAATACCTATTACACACTCATACCTAATACATATCACCTTTTTAACCTTGAAAAAATACTGTGTAAAATACCATCTTACCAATTAAACAAAAATACTCTCCTAACATTACTTTACCTATTGTACGTACACTGATTTGAGGGTAACCTTATTTCCTAACGATAATTCGTCACCTATGTCATCACAAACCAACAAATCATACTGGACGTGTGGGGAATATATACCTTCAGTTTCAACCATCAAAAACACTGATTTCTAAACAGATTTTTTATAAATAAGGCATAACATCAGATCACTTTCTTATCAATACCAGATTGGATCATTTTTACCAGTTTCAACGCTTTTTTATATGTGAAAAACCAACGTACGCTTTTCGCCGCGAATAGATCGTATTCGAAGAGTAGGGATTAACATATACCTTCTGAGACTTCTACAAAGGGGTCCACACTCTTTTAAACTTTCAAAACAAAACTATCAGAAACACTCACTAATGTAAATAGATTTTTATAAAAACCGAATGATACGTGAATACTCTCTTTCCAATACCAGATTCGATCAATTTCACCGTTAGGAATTAATTTTTTCCTGTGGTAGACTTTCAACCCTTTCTTCAAATCAAACATAAGAAACGAAATACTACTGATTTTTTTTAAATAACAACTCTTACTGAAAACACTATGCGGTTAGTTCTATTACGGCTTTTCAAGTCAACTTGTGTTCAGGGGCTCACATAAAAACCACGTTTATAATTGTCAATCTATACCAATATATACAGGGCAAAAGTACTGTTTCATCTATTATAACGTACCAAACTAATCAATTTCAGTTCTCGAATATTATTTTACTCTTTGTAGGGTGTTATAGTAGCATTGGGATCAATTTTGGATTATAAATTGGGACACCTTTTTATTTGTACACCACCTAACCTTTAGCACAACTTAAGAAATCAAATGCGATAGTCAGTTGGGGACAATACTCTCACTAACCTCAAATATAGTAGATATACACACTCAATGTTGAATTCAAACAAACCAACCTATTAGTGAAATTTTACCTACCTAGACTAAAAATTGTAAAAAGGGGTCTACCTCTGGGATTAACTAGTTAGGTAATATAGGCTTACCAGGGATAAGTGAATTAGCGGAATTGAAAGAAGGACCAATTTAGAAAAACGCAGAAATACCTATTACACACTCATACCTAATACATATCACCTTTTTAACCTTGAAAAAATACTGTGTAAAATACCATCTTACCAATTAAACAAAAATACTCTCCTAACATTACTTTACCTATTGTACGTACACTGATTTGAGGGTAACCTTATTTCCTAACGATAATTCGTCACCTATGTCATCACAAATCAACAAATCATACTGGACGTGTGGGGAATATATACCTTCAGTTTCAACCATCAAAAACACTGATTTCTAAACAGATTTTTTATAAATACCGCATAACATCAGATCACTTTCTTATCAATACCAGATTGGATCATTTTTACCAGTTTCAACGCTTTTTTATATGTGAAAAACCAACGTACGCTTTTCGCCGCGAATAGATCGTATTCGAAGAGTAGGGATTAACATATACCTTCTGAGACTTCTACAAAGGGGACCACACTCTTTTAAACTTTCAAAACAAAACTATCAGAAACACTCACTTATGTAAATAGATTTTTATAAAAACCGAATGATACGTGAATACTCTCTTTCCAATACCAGATTCGATCAATTTCACCGTTAGCAATTAATTTTTTTCTGTGGTAGACTTTCAACCCTTTCTTCAAATCAAACATAAGAAACGGAAATACTACTGATTTTTTTTAAATAACAACTCTTACTGAAAACACTATACGGTTAGTTCTATTACGGCTTTTTAAGTCAACTTGTGTTCAGGGGCTCACATAAAAACCACGTTTATAATTGTCAATCTATACCAATATATACAGGGCAAAAGTACTGTTTCATCTATTATAACGTACTAAACTAATCAATTTCAGTTCACGAATATAAATTTACTCTTTGTAGGGAGTTATAGTAGCATTGGGATCAATTTTGGATTATAAATTGGGACACCTTTTTATTAGTACACCACCTAACCTTTTGCACAACTTAAGAAATCAAATGCGATAGTCAGTTGGGGACAATACTCTTACTAACCTCAAATATAGTAGATATACACACTCAATGGTGAATTCAAACAAACCAACCTATTAGTGAAATTTTACCTACCTAGACTAAAAATTGTAAAAAGGGGGTCTACCTCTGGGATTAACTAGTTAGATAATATAGGCTTACCAGGGATAAGTGAATTAGCGGAATTGAAAGAAGGACCAATTTAGAAAAACGCAGAAATACCTATTACACACTCGTACCTAATACATATCACCTTTTTAACCTTGAAAAAATTCTGTGTAAAACACCATCTTACCAATTAAACAAAAATACTCTCCTAACATTGCGTTTACCTATTGTACGTACACTGATTTGAGGGTAACCTTATTTCCTAAAGATAATTCGTCACCTATGTCATCACAAACCAACAAATCGTACTGGACGTGTGGGGAAAATATACCTTCAGTTTCAACCATCAAAAACACTGATTTCTAAACAGATTTTTATAAATACCGTATAACATCAGATCACTTTCTTATCAATACCAGATTGGATCATTTTTACAAGTTTCAACGATTTTTTACATGGGACTAAACAACATACGCTTTTCGGCACGAATAGATCGTATTCGAAGAGTAGGGATTAACATAACTTCCGAGACTTCTACAAGGAGGACCGCACTCTTATAAACTTTAAAAAAACAAAAACATCAGAAACACTCATTGGGGTAAATAGATTTTTATAAATACCATATAATACGTTAACACTTTCTTTCCAATACCAGATTCGATCAATTTCACCGTTAGCAATTAATTTTTCCTGTGGTAGACTTTCAACCCATTCGTCAAATCAAACATAAAAAACGAAATACTACCGAATTTTTTTAAGAACAAGACTTACTGAAACACTATACGGTTAGTTCTAATACGGCTTTTCAAGTCAACTTGTGTTGAGGGGCTCATTAACATAAAAACCACGTGTATAATTGTCAATCTACACCAATATATACAGGGCAAAAGTACAACTTAATCTATTATAACGTAACAAACTAATCAATTTCAGTCCTCGAATAATTTTACTCTCTAAAGGGAGTTATGGTAGCATTAAAATCAATTTTGGATTATAAATTGGACACCTTTTTATATGTACACCACCTAACCTTTTGCACAACTTAAGAGATCAAATGCGATAATCAGTTGGGGACAATACTCTCAGTAACCTCAAATATAGTAGATATACACACTCAATGGTGAATTCAAACAAACCAACCTATTAGTGAAATTTTACCTACCTAGACTAAAAATTGTAAAAAGGGGGTCTACCTTTGGGATTAACTAGTCAGGTAATAAAGGCTTACCAGGGAGAAGTGAGTTATCGGAATTGAAAGAAGAACCAATTTAGAAAAACGCAGAAATACCTATTACACACTTTTACCTAATACATAGGACCTTTTTAACCTTGAAAAAATACTGTGTAAAACACCATCTTACCAATTAAACAAAAATACTCTCCTAACATTGCGTTTACCTATTGTACGTACACTGATTTGAGGGTAACCTTATTTCCTAAAGATAATTCGTCACCTATGTCATCACAAACCAACAAATCGTACTGGACGTGTGGGGAAAATATACCTTCAGTTTCAACCATCAAAAACACTGATTTCTAAACAGATTTTTATAAATACCGTATAACATCAGATCACTTTCTTATCAATACCAGATTGGATCATTTTTACAAGTTTCAACGATTTTTTACATGGGACTAAACAACATACGCTTTTCGGCACGAATAGATCGTATTCGAAGAGTAGGGATTAACATAACTTCCGAGACTTCTACAAGGAGGACCGCACTCTTATAAACTTTAAAAAAACAAAAACATCAGAAACACTCATTGGGGTAAATAGATTTTTATAAATACCATATAATACGTGAACACTTTCTTTCCAATACCAGATTCGATCAATTTCACCGTTAGCAATTAATTTTTCCTGTGGTAGACTTTCAACCCATTCGTCAAATCAAACATAAAAAACGAAATACTACCGAATTTTTTTAAGAACAAGTCTTACTGAAACACTATACGGTTAGTTCTAATACGGCTTTTCAAGTCAACTTGTGTTGAGGGGCTCATTAACATAAAAACCACGTGTATAATTGTCAATCTACACCAATAGATACAGGGCAAAAGTACAACTTAATCTATTATAACGTAACAAACTAATCAATTTCAGTCCTCGAATAATTTTACTGTCTAAAGGGAGTTATGGTAGCATTAGAATCAATTTTGGATTATAAATTGGACACCTTTTTATATGTACACCACCTAACCTTTTGCACAACTTAAGAGATCAAATGCGATAATCAGTTGGGGACAATACTCTCAGTAACCTCAAATATAGTAGATATACACACTCAATGGTGAATTCAAACAAACCAACCTATTAGTGAAATTTTACCTACCTAGACTAAAAATTGTAAAAAGGGGGTCTACCTTTGGGATTAACTAGTCAGGTAATAAAGGCTTACCAGGGAGAAGTGAGTTATCGGAATTGAAAGAAGAACCAATTTAGAAAAACGCAGAAATACCTATTACACACTTTTACCTAATACATAGGACCTTTTTAACCTTGAAAAAATACTGTGTAAAACACCATCTTACCAATTAAACAAAAATACTCTCCTAACATTGCGTTTACCTATTGTACGTACACTGATTTGAGGGTAACCTTATTTCCTAAAGATAATTCGTCACCTATGTCATCACAAACCAACAAATCGTACTGGACGTGTGGGGAAAATATACCTTCAGTTTCAACCATCAAAAACACTGATTTCTAAACAGATTTTTATAAATACCGTATAACATCAGATCACTTTCTTATCAATACCAGATTGGATCATTTTTACAAGTTTCAACGATTTTTTACATGGGACTAAACAACATACGCTTTTCGGCACGAATAGATCGTATTCGAAGAGTAGGGATTAACATAACTTCCGAGACTTCTACAAGGAGGACCGCACTCTTATAAACTTAAAAAAAACAAAAACATCAGAAACACTCATTGGGGTAAATAGATTTTTATAAATACCATATAATACGTGAACACTTTCTTTCCAATACCAGATTCGATCAATTTCACCGTTAGCAATTAATTTTTCCTGTGGTAGACTTTCAACCCATTCGTCAAATCAAACATTAAAAACGAAATACTACCGAATTTTTTTAAGAACAAGTCTTACTGAAACACTATACGGTTAGTTCTAATACGGCTTTTCAAGTCAACTTGTGTTGAGGGGCTCATTAACATAAAAACCACGTGTATAATTGGCAATCTACACCAATATATACAGGGCAAAAGTACAACTTAATCTATTATAACGTAACAAACTAATCAATTTCAGTCCTCGAATAATTTTACTCTCTAAAGGGAGTTATGGTAGCATTAGAATCAATTTTGGATTATAAATTGGACACCTTTTTATATGTACACCACCTAACCTTTTGCACAACTTAAGAGATCAAATGCGATAATCAGTTGGGGACAATACTCTCAGTAACCTCAAATATAGTAGATATACACACTCAATGGTGAATTCAAACAAACCAACCTATTAGTGAAATTTTACCTACCTAGACTAAAAATTGTAAAAAGGGGGTCTACCTTTGGGATTAACTAGTCAGGTAATAAAGGCTTACCAGGGAGAAGTGAGTTATCGGAATTGAAAGAAGAACCAATTTAGAAAAACGCAGAAATACCCATTACACACTTTTACCTAATACATAGGACCTTTTTAACCTTGAAAAAATACTGTGTAAAACACCATCTTACCAATTAAACAAAAATACTCTCCTAACATTGCGTTTACCTATTGTACGTACACTGATTTGAGGGTAACCTTATTTCCTAAAGATAATTCGTCACCTATGTCATCACAAACCAACAAATCGTACTGGACGTGTGGGGAAAATATACCTTCAGTTTCAACCATCAAAAACACTGATTTCTAAACAGATTTTTATAAATACCGTATAACATCAGATCACTTTCTTATCAATACCAGATTGGATCATTTTTACAAGTTTCAACGATTTTTTACATGGGACTAAACAACATACGCTTTTCGGCACGAATAGATCGTATTCGAAGAGTAGGGATTAACATAACTTCCGAGACTTCTACAAGGAGGACCGCACTCTTATAAACTTTAAAAAAACAAAAACATCAGAAACACTCATTGGGGTAAATAGATTTTTATAAATACCATATAATACGTGAACACTTTCTTTCCAATACCAGATTCGATCAATTTCACCGTTAGCAATTAATTTTTCCTGTGGTAGACTTTCAACCCATTCGTCAAATCAAACATAAAAAACGAAATACTACCGAATTTTTTTAAGAACAAGTCTTACTGAAACACTATACGGTTAGTTCTAATACGGCTTTTCAAGTCAACTTGTGTTGAGGGGCTCATTAACATAAAAACCACGTGTATAATTGTCAATCTACACCAATAGATACAGGGCAAAAGTACAACTTAATCTATTATAACGTAACAAACTAATCAATTTCAGTCCTCGAATAATTTTACTGTCTAAAGGGAGTTATGGTAGCATTAGAATCAATTTTGGATTATAAATTGGACACCTTTTTATATGTACACCACCTAACCTTTTGCACAACTTAAGAGATCAAATGCGATAATCAGTTGGGGACAATACTCTCAGTAACCTCAAATATAGTAGATATACACACTCAATGGTGAATTCAAACAAACCAACCTATTAGTGAAATTTTACCTACCTAGACTAAAAATTGTAAAAAGGGGGACTACCTTTGGGATTAACTAGTCAGGTAATAAAGGCTTACCAGGGAGAAGTGAGTTATCGGAATTGAAAGAAGAACCAATTTAGAAAAACGCAGAAATACCTATTACACACTTTTACCTAATACATAGGACCTTTTTAACCTTGAAAAAATACTGTGTAAAACACCATCTTACCAATTAAACAAAAATACTCTCCTAACATTGCGTTTACCTATTGTACGTACACTGATTTGAGGGTAACCTTATTTCCTAAAGATAATTCGTCACCTATGTCATCACAAACCAACAAATCGTACTGGACGTGTGGGGAAAATATACCTTCAGTTTCAACCATCAAAAACACTGATTTCTAAACAGATTTTTATAAATACCGTATAACATCAGATCACTTTCTTATCAATACCAGATTGGATCATTTTTACAAGTTTCAACGATTTTTTACATGGGACTAAACAACATACGCTTTTCGACACGAATAGATCGTATTCGAAGAGTAGGGATTAACATAACTTCCGAGACTTCTACAAGGAGGACCGCACTCTTATAAACTTAAAAAAAACAAAAACATCAGAAACACTCATTGGGGTAAATAGATTTTTATAAATACCATATAATACGTGAACACTTTCTTTCCAATACCAGATTCGATCAATTTCACCGTTAGCAATTAATTTTTCCTGTGGTAGACTTTCAACCCATTCGTCAAATCAAACATAAAAAACGAAATACTACCGAATTTTTTTAAGAACAAGTCTTACTGAAACACTATACGGTTAGTTCTAATACGGCTTTTCAAGTCAACTTGTGTTGAGGGGCTCATTAACATAAAAACCACGTGTATAATTGGCAATCTACACCAATATATACAGGGCAAAAGTACAACTTAATCTATTATAACGTAACAAACTAATCAATTTCAGTCCTCGAATAATTTTACTCTCTAAAGGGAGTTATGGTAGCATTAGAATCAATTTTGGATTATAAATTGGACACCTTTTTATATGTACACCACCTAACCTTTTGCACAACTTAAGAGATCAAATGCGATAATCAGTTGGGGACAATACTCTCAGTAACCTCAAATATAGTAGATATACACACTCAATGGTGAATTCAAACAAACCAACCTATTAGTGAAATTTTACCTACCTAGACTAAAAATTGTAAAAAGGGGGTCTACCTTTGGGATTAACTAGTCAGGTAATAAAGGCTTACCAGGGAGAAGTGAGTTATCGGAATTGAAAGAAGAACCAATTTAGAAAAACGCAGAAATACCCATTACACACTTTTACCTAATACATAGGACCTTTTTAACCTTGAAAAAATACTGTGTAAAACACCATCTTACCAATTAAACAAAAATACTCTCCTAACATTGCGTTTACCTATTGTACGTACACTGATTTGAGGGTAACCTTATTTCCTAAAGATAATTCGTCACCTATGTCATCACAAACCAACAAATCGTACTGGACGTGTGGGGAAAATATACCTTCAGTTTCAACCATCAAAAACACTGATTTCTAAACAGATTTTTATAAATACCGTATAACATCAGATCACTTTCTTATCAATACCAGATTGGATCATTTTTACAAGTTTCAACGATTTTTTACATGGGACTAAACAACATACGCTTTTCGGCACGAATAGATCGTATTCGAAGAGTAGGGATTAACATAACTTCCGAGACTTCTACAAGGAGGACCGCACTCTTATAAACTTTAAAAAAACAAAAACATCAGAAACACTCATTGGGGTAAATAGATTTTTATAAATACCATATAATACGTGAACACTTTCTTTCCAATACCAGATTCGATCAATTTCACCGTTAGCAATTAATTTTTCCTGTGGTAGACTTTCAACCCATTCGTCAAATCAAACATAAAAAACGAAATACTACCGAATTTTTTTAAGAACAAGTCTTACTAAAAACACTATACGGTTAGTTCTATTACGGCTTTTCAAGTCAACTTGTGTTCAGGGGCTCACATAAAAACCACGTTTATAATTGTCAATCTATACCAATATATACAGGGTAAAAGTACTGTTTCATCTATTATAACGTACTAAACTAATCAATTTCAGTTCACGAATAATTTTACTCTCTAAAGGGAGTTATGGTAGCATTAGAATCAATTTTGGATTATAAATTGGACACCTTTTTATATGTACACCACCTAACCTTTTGCACAACTTAAGAGATCAAATGCGATAATCAGTTGGGGACAATACTCTCAGTAACCTCAAATATAGTAGATATACACACTCAATGGTGAATTCAAACAAACCAACCTATTAGTGAAATTTTACCTACCTAGACTAAAAATTGTAAAAAGGGGGTCTACCTTTGGGATTAACTAGTCAGGTAATAAAGGCTTACCAGGGAGAAGTGAGTTATCGGAATTGAAAGAAGAACCAATTTAGAAAAACGCAGAAATACCTATTACACACTTTTACCTAATACATAGGACCTTTTTAACCTTGAAAAAATACTGTGTAAAACACCATCTTACCAATTAAACAAAAATACTCTCCTAACATTGCGTTTACCTATTGTACGTACACTGATTTGAGGGTAACCTTATTTCCTAAAGATAATTCGTCACCTATGTCATCACAAACCAACAAATCGTACTGGACGTGTGGGGAAAATATACCTTCAGTTTCAACCATCAAAAACACTGATTTCTAAACAGATTTTTATAAATACCGTATAACATCAGATCACTTTCTTATCAATACCAGATTGGATCATTTTTACAAGTTTCAACGATTTTTTACATGGGACTAAACAACATACGCTTTTCGGCACGAATAGATCGTATTCGAAGAGTAGGGATTAACATAACTTCCGAGACTTCTACAAGGAGGACCGCACTCTTATAAACTTAAAAAAAACAAAAACATCAGAAACACTCATTGGGGTAAATAGATTTTTATAAATACCATATAATACGTGAACACTTTCTTTCCAATACCAGATTCGATCAATTTCACCGTTAGCAATTAATTTTTCCTGTGGTAGACTTTCAACCCATTCGTCAAATCAAACATAAAAAACGAAATACTACCGAATTTTTTTAAGAACAAGTCTTACTGAAACACTATACGGTTAGTTCTAATACGGCTTTTCAAGTCAACTTGTGTTGAGGGGCTCATTAACATAAAAACCACGTGTATAATTGGCAATCTACACCAATATATACACGGCAAAAGTACAACTTAATCTATTATAACGTAACAAACTAATCAATTTCAGTCCTCGAATAATTTTACTCTCTAAAGGGAGTTATGGTAGCATTAGAATCAATTTTGGATTATAAATTGGACACCTTTTTATATGTACACCACCTAACCTTTTGCACAACTTAAGAGATCAAATGCGATAATCAGTTGGGGACAATACTCTCAGTAACCTCAAATATAGTAGATATACACACTCAATGGTGAATTCAAACAAACCAACCTATTAGTGAAATTTTACCTACCTAGACTAAAAATTGTAAAAAGGGGGTCTACCTTTGGGATTAACTAGTCAGGTAATAAAGGCTTACCAGGGAGAAGTGAGTTATCGGAATTGAAAGAAGAACCAATTTAGAAAAACGCAGAAATACCCATTACACACTTTTACCTAATACATAGGACCTTTTTAACCTTGAAAAAATACTGTGTAAAACACCATCTTACCAATTAAACAAAAATACTCTCCTAACATTGCGTTTACCTATTGTACGTACACTGATTTGAGGGTAACCTTATTTCCTAAAGATAATTCGTCACCTATGTCATCACAAACCAACAAATCGTACTGGACGTGTGGGGAAAATATACCTTCAGTTTCAACCATCAAAAACACTGATTTCTAAACAGATTTTTATAAATACCGTATAACATCAGATCACTTTCTTATCAATACCAGATTGGATCATTTTTACAAGTTTCAACGATTTTTTACATGGGACTAAACAACATACGCTTTTCGGCACGAATAGATCGTATTCGAAGAGTAGGGATTAACATAACTTCCGAGACTTCTACAAGGAGGACCGCACTCTTATAAACTTTAAAAAAACAAAAACATCAGAAACACTCATTGGGGTAAATAGATTTTTATAAATACCATATAATACGTGAACACTTTCTTTCCAATACCAGATTCGATCAATTTCACCGTTAGCAATTAATTTTTCCTGTGGTAGACTTTCAACCCATTCGTCAAATCAAACATAAAAAACGAAATACTACCGAATTTTTTTAAGAACAAGTCTTACTGAAACACTATACGGTTAGTTCTAATACGGCTTTTCAAGTCAACTTGTGTTGAGGGGCTCATTAACATAAAAACCACGTGTATAATTGTCAATCTACACCAATAGATACAGGGCAAAAGTACAACTTAATCTATTATAACGTAACAAACTAATCAATTTCAGTCCTCGAATAATTTTACTGTCTAAAGGGAGTTATGGTAGCATTAGAATCAATTTTGGATTATAAATTGGACACCTTTTTATATGTACACCACCTAACCTTTTGCACAACTTAAGAGATCAAATGCGATAATCAGTTGGGGACAATACTCTCAGTAACCTCAAATATAGTAGATATACACACTCAATGGTGAATTCAAACAAACCAACCTATTAGTGAAATTTTACCTACCTAGACTAAAAATTGTAAAAAGGGGGACTACCTTTGGGATTAACTAGTCAGGTAATAAAGGCTTACCAGGGAGAAGTGAGTTATCGGAATTGAAAGAAGAACCAATTTAGAAAAACGCAGAAATACCTATTACACACTTTTACCTAATACATAGGACCTTTTTAACCTTGAAAAAATACTGTGTAAAACACCATCTTACCAATTAAACAAAAATACTCTCCTAACATTGCGTTTACCTATTGTACGTACACTGATTTGAGGGTAACCTTATTTCCTAAAGATAATTCGTCACCTATGTCATCACAAACCAACAAATCGTACTGGACGTGTGGGGAAAATATACCTTCAGTTTCAACCATCAAAAACACTGATTTCTAAACAGATTTTTATAAATACCGTATAACATCAGATCACTTTCTTATCAATACCAGATTGGATCATTTTTACAAGTTTCAACGATTTTTTACATGGGACTAAACAACATACGCTTTTCGGCACGAATAGATCGTATTCGAAGAGTAGGGATTAACATAACTTCCGAGACTTCTACAAGGAGGACCGCACTCTTATAAACTTAAAAAAAACAAAAACATCAGAAACACTCATTGGGGTAAATAGATTTTTATAAATACCATATAATACGTGAACACTTTCTTTCCAATACCAGATTCGATCAATTTCACCGTTAGCAATTAATTTTTCCTGTGGTAGACTTTCAACCCATTCGTCAAATCAAACATAAAAAACGAAATACTACCGAATTTTTTTAAGAACAAGTCTTACTGAAACACTATACGGTTAGTTCTAATACGGCTTTTCAAGTCAACTTGTGTTGAGGGGCTCATTAACATAAAAACCACGTGTATAATTGGCAATCTACACCAATATATACAGGGCAAAAGTACAACTTAATCTATTATAACGTAACAAACTAATCAATTTCAGTCCTCGAATAATTTTACTCTCTAAAGGGAGTTATGGTAGCATTAGAATCAATTTTGGATTATAAATTGGACACCTTTTTATATGTACACCACCTAACCTTTTGCACAACTTAAGAGATCAAATGCGATAATCAGTTGGGGACAATACTCTCAGTAACCTCAAATATAGTAGATATACACACTCAATGGTGAATTCAAACAAACCAACCTATTAGTGAAATTTTACCTACCTAGACTAAAAATTGTAAAAAGGGGGTCTACCTTTGGGATTAACTAGTCAGGTAATAAAGGCTTACCAGGGAGAAGTGAGTTATCGGAATTGAAAGAAGAACCAATTTAGAAAAACGCAGAAATACCCATTACACACTTTTACCTAATACATAGGACCTTTTTAACCTTGAAAAAATACTGTGTAAAACACCATCTTACCAATTAAACAAAAATACTCTCCTAACATTGCGTTTACCTATTGTACGTACACTGATTTGAGGGTAACCTTATTTCCTAAAGATAATTCGTCACCTATGTCATCACAAACCAACAAATCGTACTGGACGTGTGGGGAAAATATACCTTCAGTTTCAACCATCAAAAACACTGATTTCTAAACAGATTTTTATAAATACCGTATAACATCAGATCACTTTCTTATCAATACCAGATTGGATCATTTTTACAAGTTTCAACGATTTTTTACATGGGACTAAACAACATACGCTTTTCGGCACGAATAGATCGTATTCGAAGAGTAGGGATTAACATAACTTCCGAGACTTCTACAAGGAGGACCGCACTCTTATAAACTTTAAAAAAACAAAAACATCAGAAACACTCATTGGGGTAAATAGATTTTTATAAATACCATATAATACGTGAACACTTTCTTTCCAATACCAGATTCGATCAATTTCACCGTTAGCAATTAATTTTTCCTGTGGTAGACTTTCAACCCATTCGTCAAATCAAACATAAAAAACGAAATACTACCGAATTTTTTTAAGAACAAGTCTTACTAAAAACACTATACGGTTAGTTCTATTACGGCTTTTCAAGTCAACTTGTGTTCAGGGGCTCACATAAAAACCACGTTTATAATTGTCAATCTATACCAATATATACAGGGTAAAAGTACTGTTTCATCTATTATAACGTACTAAACTAATCAATTTCAGTTCACGAATAATTTTACTCTCTAAAGGGAGTTATGGTAGCATTAGAATCAATTTTGGATTATAAATTGGACACCTTTTTATATGTACACCACCTAACCTTTTGCACAACTTAAGAGATCAAATGCGATAATCAGTTGGGGACAATACTCTCAGTAACCTCAAATATAGTAGATATACACACTCAATGGTGAATTCAAACAAACCAACCTATTAGTGAAATTTTACCTACCTAGACTAAAAATTGTAAAAAGGGGGTCTACCTTTGGGATTAACTAGTCAGGTAATAAAGGCTTACCAGGGAGAAGTGAGTTATCGGAATTGAAAGAAGAACCAATTTAGAAAAACGCAGAAATACCTATTACACACTTTTACCTAATACATAGGACCTTTTTAACCTTGAAAAAATACTGTGTAAAACACCATCTTACCAATTAAACAAAAATACTCTCCTAACATTGCGTTTACCTATTGTACGTACACTGATTTGAGGGTAACCTTATTTCCTAAAGATAATTCGTCACCTATGTCATCACAAACCAACAAATCGTACTGGACGTGTGGGGAAAATATACCTTCAGTTTCAACCATCAAAAACACTGATTTCTAAACAGATTTTTATAAATACCGTATAACATCAGATCACTTTCTTATCAATACCAGATTGGATCATTTTTACAAGTTTCAACGATTTTTTACATGGGACTAAACAACATACGCTTTTCGGCACGAATAGATCGTATTCGAAGAGTAGGGATTAACATAACTTCCGAGACTTCTACAAGGAGGACCGCACTCTTATAAACTTAAAAAAAAACAAAAACATCAGAAACACTCATTGGGGTAAATAGATTTTTATAAATACCATATAATACGTGAACACTTTCTTTCCAATACCAGATTCGATCAATTTCACCGTTAGCAATTAATTTTTCCTGTGGTAGACTTTCAACCCATTCGTCAAATCAAACATAAAAAACGAAATACTACCGAATTTTTTTAAGAACAAGTCTTACTGAAACACTATACGGTTAGTTCTAATACGGCTTTTCAAGTCAACTTGTGTTGAGGGGCTCATTAACATAAAAACCACGTGTATAATTGGCAATCTACACCAATAGATACAGGGCAAAAGTACAACTTAATCTATTATAACGTAACAAACTAATCAATTTCAGTCCTCGAATAATTTTACTGTCTAAAGGGAGTTATGGTAGCATTAGAATCAATTTTGGATTATAAATTGGACACCTTTTTATATGTACACCACCTAACCTTTTGCACAACTTAAGAGATCAAATGCGATAATCAGTTGGGGACAATACTCTCACTAACCTCAAATATAGTAGATATACACACTCAATGGTGAATTCAAACAAACCAACCTATTAGTGAAATTTTACCTACCTAGACTAAAAATTGTAAAAAGGGGGTCTACCTCTGGGATTAACTAGTCAGGTAATAAAGGCTTACCAGGGAGAAGTGAGTTATCGGAATTGAAAGAAGAACCAATTTAGAAAAACGCAGAAATACCTATTACACACTTTTACCTAATACATAGGACCTTTTTAACCTTGAAAAAATACTGTGTAAAACACCATCTTAATAATTAAACAAAAATACTCTCCTAACATTGCGTTTACCTATTGTACGTACACTGATTTGAGGGTAACCTTATTTCCTAACGATAATTCGTCACCTATGTCATCACAAACCAACAAATCATACTGGACGTGTGGGGAATATATACCTTCAGTTTCAACCATCAAAAACACTGATTTCTAAACAGATTTTTTATAAATACCGCATAACATCAGATCACTTTCTTATCAATACCAGATTGGATCATTTTTACCAGTTTCAACGCTTTTTTATATGTGAAAAACCAACGTACGCTTTTCGCCGCGAATAGATCGTATTCGAAGAGTAGGGATTAACATATACCTTCTGAGACTTCTACAAAGGGGTCCACACTCTTTTAAACTTTCAAAACAAAACTATCAGAAACACTCACTAATGTAAATAGATTTTTATAAAAACCGAATGATACGTGAATACTCTCTTTCCAATACCAGATTCGATCAATTTCACCGTTAGGAATTAATTTTTTCCTGTGGTAGACTTTCAACCCTTTCTTCAAATCAAACATAAGAAACGAAATACTACTGATTTTTTTTAAATAACAACTCTTACTGAAAACACTATGCGGTTAGTTCTATTACGGCTTTTCAAGTCAACTTGTGTTCAGGGGCTCACATAAAAACCACGTTTATAATTGTCAATCTATACCAATATATACAGGGCAAAAGTACTGTTTCATCTATTATAACGTACCAAACTAATCAATTTCAGTTCTCGAATATTATTTTACTCTTTGTAGGGTGTTATAGTAGCATTGGGATCAATTTTGGATTATAAATTGGGACACCTTTTTATTTGTACACCACCTAACCTTTAGCACAACTTAAGAAATCAAATGCGATAGTCAGTTGGGGACAATACTCTCACTAACCTCAAATATAGTAGATATACACACTCAATGTTGAATTCAAACAAACCAACCTATTAGTGAAATTTTACCTACCTAGACTAAAAATTGTAAAAAGGGGTCTACCTCTGGGATTAACTAGTTAGGTAATATAGGCTTACCAGGGATAAGTGAATTAGCGGAATTGAAAGAAGGACCAATTTAGAAAAACGCAGAAATACCTATTACACACTCATACCTAATACATATCACCTTTTTAACCTTGAAAAAATACTGTGTAAAATACCATCTTACCAATTAAACAAAAATACTCTCCTAACATTACTTTACCTATTGTACGTACACTGATTTGAGGGTAACCTTATTTCCTAACGATAATTCGTCACCTATGTCATCACAAACCAACAAATCATACTGGACGTGTGGGGAATATATACCTTCAGTTTCAACCATCAAAAACACTGATTTCTAAACAGATTTTTTATAAATACCGCATAACATCAGATCACTTTCTTATCAATACCAGATTGGATCATTTTTACCAGTTTCAACGCTTTTTTATATGTGAAAAACCAACGTACGCTTTTCGCCGCGAATAGATCGTATTCGAAGAGTAGGGATTAACATATACCTTCTGAGACTTCTACAAAGGGGACCACACTCTTTTAAACTTTCAAAACAAAACTATCAGAAACACTCACTTATGTAAATAGATTTTTATAAAAACCGAATGATACGTGAATACTCTCTTTCCAATACCAGATTCGATCAATTTCACCGTTAGCAATTAATTTTTTTCTGTGGTAGACTTTCAACCCTTTCTTCAAATCAAACATAAGAAACGGAAATACTACTGATTTTTTTTAAATAACAACTCTTACTGAAAACACTATACGGTTAGTTCTATTACGGCTTTTTAAGTCAACTTGTGTTCAGGGGCTCACATAAAAACCACGTTTATAATTGTCAATCTATACCAATATATACAGGGCAAAAGTACTGTTTCATCTATTATAACGTACTAAACTAATCAATTTCAGTTCACGAATATAAATTTACTCTTTGTAGGGAGTTATAGTAGCATTGGGATCAATTTTGGATTATAAATTGGGACACCTTTTTATTTGTACACCACCTAACCTTTTGCACAACTTAAGAAATCAAATGCGATAGTCAGTTGGGGACAATACTCTTACTAACCTCAAATATAGTAGATATACACACTCAATGGTGAATTCAAACAAACCAACCTATTAGTGAAATTTTACCTACCTAGACTAAAAATTGTAAAAAGGGGGTCTACCTCTGCGATTAACTAGTTAGATAATATAGGCTTACCAGGGATAAGTGAATTAGCGGAATTGAAAGAAGGACCAATTTAGAAAAACGCAGAAATACCTATTACACACTCATATTTAATACATATCACCTTTTTAACCTTGAAAAAATACTGTGTAAAATACCATCTTACCAATTAAAAAAAAATACTCTCCTAACATTACTTTACCTATTGTACGTACACTGATTTGAGGGTAACCTTATTTCCTAACGATAATTCGTCACCTATGTCATCACAAACCAACAAATCATACTGGACGTGTGGCGAATATATACCTTCAGTTTCAACCATCAAAAACACTGATTTCTAAACAGATTTTTTATAAATACCGCATAACATCAGATCACTTTCTTATCAATACCAGATTGGATAATTTTTACCAGTTTCAACGCTTTTTTATATGTGAAAAACCTACGTACGCTTTTCGCCGCGAATAGATCGTATTCGAAGAGTAGGGATTAACATATACCTTCTGAGACTTCTACAAAGGGGACCACACTCTTTTAAGTTTTCAAAACAAAACTATCAGAAACACTCACTAATGTAAATAGATTTTTATAAAAACCGAATGATACGTGAATACTCTCTTTCCAATACCAGATTCGATCAATTTCACCGTTAGGAATTAATTTTTTCCTGTGGTAGACTTTCAACCCTTTCTTCAAATCAAACATAAGAAACGAAATACTACTGATTTTTTTTAAATAACTCTTACTGAAAACACTATACGGTTAGTTCTATTACGGCTTTTCAAGTGAACTTGTGTTCAGGGGCTCACTAACATAAAAACCACGTTAATAATTGTCAATCTATACCAATATATACAGGGCAAAAGAACTGTTTCATCTATTATAACGTACTAAACTAATCAATTTCAGTTCACGAATATAAATTTACTCTTTGTAGGGAGTTATAGTAGCATTGGGATCAATTTTGGATTATAAATTGGGACACCTTTTTATTTGTACACCACCTAACCTTTTGCACAACTTAAGAAATCAAATGCGATAGTCAGTTGGGGACAATACTCTCACTAACCTCAAATATAGTAGATATACACACTCAATGGTGAATTCAAACAAACCAACCTATTAGTGAAATTTTACCTACCTAGACTAAAAATTGTAAAAAGGGGGTCTACCTCTGGGATTAACTAGTTAGGTAATATAGGCTTACCAAGGATAAGTGAATTAGCGGAATTGAAAGAAGGACCAATTTAGAAAAACGCAGAAATACCTATTACACACTCGTACCTAATACATATCACCTTTTTAACCTTGAAAAAATTCTGTGTAAAACACCATCTTACCAATTAAACAAAAATACTCTCCTAACATTACTTTACCTATTGTACGTACACTGATTTGAGGGTAACCTTATTTCCTAACGATAATTCGTCACCTATGTCATCACAAACCAACAAATCATACTGGACGTGTGGGGAATATATACCTTCAGTTTCAACCATCAAAAACACTGATTTCTAAACAGATTTTTTATAAATACCGCATAACATCAGATCACTTTCTTATCAATACCAGATTGGATCATTTTTACCAGTTTCAACGCTTTTTTATATGTGAAAAACCAACGTACGCTTTTCGCCGCGAATAGATCGTATTCGAAGAGTAGGGATTAACATATACCTTCTGAGACTTCTACAAAGGGGACCACACTCTTTTAAACTTTCAAAGCAAAACTATCAGAAACACTCACTAATGTAAATAGATTTTTATAAAAACCGAATGATACGTGAATACTCTCTTTCCAATACCAGATTCGATCAATTTCACCGTTAGCAATTAATTTTTTCCTGTGGTACACTTTCAACCCATTCGTCAAATCAAACAAAAGAAACGAAATACTACCGAATTTTTTTTAAACAAGTCTTACTGAAACACTATACGGTTAGTTCTAATACGGCTTTTCAAGTCAACTTGTGTTGAGGGGCTCACTAACATAAAAACCACGTGTATAATTGTCAATCTAAACCAATATATACAGGGCAAAAGTACAACTTAATCTATTTTAACGTACCAAACTAATCAATTTCAGTTATCGAATAATTTTACTCTCTAAAGGGAGTTATGGTAGCATTAGAATCAATTTTGGATTATAAATTGGACACCTTTTTATATGTACACCACCTAACCTTTTGCACAACTTAAGAGATCAAATGCGATAATCAGTTGGGGACAATACTCTCAGTAACCTCAAATATAGTAGATATACACACTCAATGGTGAATTCAAACAAACCAACCTATTAGTGAAATTTTACCTACCTAGACTAAAAATTGTAAAAAGGGGGTCTACCTTTGGGATTAACTAGTCAGGTAATAAAGGCTTACCAGGGAGAAGTGAGTTATCGGAATTGAAAGAAGAACCAATTTAGAAAAACGCAGAAATACCTATTACACACTTTTACCTAATACATAGGACCTTTTTAACCTTGAAAAAATACTGTGTAAAACACCATCTTAATAATTAAACAAAAATACTCTCCTAACATTGCGTTTACCTATTGTACGTACACTGATTTGAGGGTAACCTTATTTCCTAACGATAATTCGTCACCTATGTCATCACAAACCAACAAATCATACTGGACGTGTGGGGAATATATACCTTCAGTTTCAACCATCAAAAACACTGATTTCTAAACAGATTTTTTATAAATACCGCATAACATCAGATCACTTTCTTATCAATACCAGATTGGATCATTTTTACCAGTTTCAACGCTTTTTTATATGTGAAAAACCAACGTACGCTTTTCGCCGCGAATAGATCGTATTCGAAGAGTAGGGATTAACATATACCTTCTGAGACTTCTACAAAGGGGTCCACACTCTTTTAAACTTTCAAAACAAAACTATCAGAAACACTCACTAATGTAAATAGATTTTTATAAAAACCGAATGATACGTGAATACTCTCTTTCCAATACCAGATTCGATCAATTTCACCGTTAGGAATTAATTTTTTCCTGTGGTAGACTTTCAACCCTTTCTTCAAATCAAACATAAGAAACGAAATACTACTGATTTTTTTTAAATAACAACTCTTACTGAAAACACTATGCGGTTAGTTCTATTACGGCTTTTCAAGTCAACTTGTGTTCAGGGGCTCACATAAAAACCACGTTTATAATTGTCAATCTATACCAATATATACAGGGCAAAAGTACTGTTTCATCTATTATAACGTACCAAACTAATCAATTTCAGTTCTCGAATATTATTTTACTCTTTGTAGGGTGTTATAGTAGCATTGGGATCAATTTTGGATTATAAATTGGGACACCTTTTTATTTGTACACCACCTAACCTTTAGCACAACTTAAGAAATCAAATGCGATAGTCAGTTGGGGACAATACTCTCACTAACCTCAAATATAGTAGATATACACACTCAATGTTGAATTCAAACAAACCAACCTATTAGTGAAATTTTACCTACCTAGACTAAAAATTGTAAAAAGGGGTCTACCTCTGGGATTAACTAGTTAGGTAATATAGGCTTACCAGGGATAAGTGAATTAGCGGAATTGAAAGAAGGACCAATTTAGAAAAACGCAGAAATACCTATTACACACTCATACCTAATACATATCACCTTTTTAACCTTGAAAAAATACTGTGTAAAATACCATCTTACCAATTAAACAAAAATACTCTCCTAACATTACTTTACCTATTGTACGTACACTGATTTGAGGGTAACCTTATTTCCTAACGATAATTCGTCACCTATGTCATCACAAACCAACAAATCATACTGGACGTGTGGGGAATATATACCTTCAGTTTCAACCATCAAAAACACTGATTTCTAAACAGATTTTTTATAAATACCGCATAACATCAGATCACTTTCTTATCAATACCAGATTGGATCATTTTTACCAGTTTCAACGCTTTTTTATATGTGAAAAACCAACGTACGCTTTTCGCCGCGAATAGATCGTATTCGAAGAGTAGGGATTAACATATACCTTCTGAGACTTCTACAAAGGGGACCACACTCTTTTAAACTTTCAAAACAAAACTATCAGAAACACTCACTTATGTAAATAGATTTTTATAAAAACCGAATGATACGTGAATACTCTCTTTCCAATACCAGATTCGATCAATTTCACCGTTAGCAATTAATTTTTTTCTGTGGTAGACTTTCAACCCTTTCTTCAAATCAAACATAAGAAACGGAAATACTACTGATTTTTTTTAAATAACAACTCTTACTGAAAACACTATACGGTTAGTTCTATTACGGCTTTTTAAGTCAACTTGTGTTCAGGGGCTCACATAAAAACCACGTTTATAATTGTCAATCTATACCAATATATACAGGGCAAAAGTACTGTTTCATCTATTATAACGTACTAAACTAATCAATTTCAGTTCACGAATATAAATTTACTCTTTGTAGGGAGTTATAGTAGCATTGGGATCAATTTTGGATTATAAATTGGGACACCTTTTTATTTGTACACCACCTAACCTTTTGCACAACTTAAGAAATCAAATGCGATAGTCAGTTGGGGACAATACTCTTACTAACCTCAAATATAGTAGATATACACACTCAATGGTGAATTCAAACAAACCAACCTATTAGTGAAATTTTACCTACCTAGACTAAAAATTGTAAAAAGGGGGTCTACCTCTGCGATTAACTAGTTAGATAATATAGGCTTACCAGGGATAAGTGAATTAGCGGAATTGAAAGAAGGACCAATTTAGAAAAACGCAGAAATACCTATTACACACTCATATTTAATACATATCACCTTTTTAACCTTGAAAAAATACTGTGTAAAATACCATCTTACCAATTAAAAAAAAATACTCTCCTAACATTACTTTACCTATTGTACGTACACTGATTTGAGGGTAACCTTATTTCCTAACGATAATTCGTCACCTATGTCATCACAAACCAACAAATCATACTGGACGTGTGGCGAATATATACCTTCAGTTTCAACCATCAAAAACACTGATTTCTAAACAGATTTTTTATAAATACCGCATAACATCAGATCACTTTCTTATCAATACCAGATTGGATAATTTTTACCAGTTTCAACGCTTTTTTATATGTGAAAAACCTACGTACGCTTTTCGCCGCGAATAGATCGTATTCGAAGAGTAGGGATTAACATATACCTTCTGAGACTTCTACAAAGGGGACCACACTCTTTTAAGTTTTCAAAACAAAACTATCAGAAACACTCACTAATGTAAATAGATTTTTATAAAAACCGAATGATACGTGAATACTCTCTTTCCAATACCAGATTCGATCAATTTCACCGTTAGGAATTAATTTTTTCCTGTGGTAGACTTTCAACCCTTTCTTCAAATCAAACATAAGAAACGAAATACTACTGATTTTTTTTAAATAACTCTTACTGAAAACACTATACGGTTAGTTCTATTACGGCTTTTCAAGTGAACTTGTGTTCAGGGGCTCACTAACATAAAAACCACGTTAATAATTGTCAATCTATACCAATATATACAGGGCAAAAGAACTGTTTCATCTATTATAACGTACTAAACTAATCAATTTCAGTTCACGAATATAAATTTACTCTTTGTAGGGAGTTATAGTAGCATTGGGATCAATTTTGGATTATAAATTGGGACACCTTTTTATTTGTACACCACCTAACCTTTTGCACAACTTAAGAAATCAAATGCGATAGTCAGTTGGGGACAATACTCTCACTAACCTCAAATATAGTAGATATACACACTCAATGGTGAATTCAAACAAACCAACCTATTAGTGAAATTTTACCTACCTAGACTAAAAATTGTAAAAAGGGGGTCTACCTCTGGGATTAACTAGTTAGGTAATATAGGCTTACCAAGGATAAGTGAATTAGCGGAATTGAAAGAAGGACCAATTTAGAAAAACGCAGAAATACCTATTACACACTCGTACCTAATACATATCACCTTTTTAACCTTGAAAAAATTCTGTGTAAAACACCATCTTACCAATTAAACAAAAATACTCTCCTAACATTACTTTACCTATTGTACGTACACTGATTTGAGGGTAACCTTATTTCCTAACGATAATTCGTCACCTATGTCATCACAAACCAACAAATCATACTGGACGTGTGGGGAATATATACCTTCAGTTTCAACCATCAAAAACACTGATTTCTAAACAGATTTTTTATAAATACCGCATAACATCAGATCACTTTCTTATCAATACCAGATTGGATCATTTTTACCAGTTTCAACGCTTTTTTATATGTGAAAAACCAACGTACGCTTTTCGCCGCGAATAGATCGTATTCGAAGAGTAGGGATTAACATATACCTTCTGAGACTTCTACAAAGGGGACCACACTCTTTTAAACTTTCAAAGCAAAACTATCAGAAACACTCACTAATGTAAATAGATTTTTATAAAAACCGAATGATACGTGAATACTCTCTTTCCAATACCAGATTCGATCAATTTCACCGTTAGCAATTAATTTTTTCCTGTGGTACACTTTCAACCCATTCGTCAAATCAAACAAAAGAAACGAAATACTACCGAATTTTTTTTAAACAAGTCTTACTGAAACACTATACGGTTAGTTCTAATACGGCTTTTCAAGTCAACTTGTGTTGAGGGGCTCACTAACATAAAAACCACGTGTATAATTGTCAATCTAAACCAATATATACAGGGCAAAAGTACAACTTAATCTATTTTAACGTACCAAACTAATCAATTTCAGTTATCGAATAATTTTACTCTCTAAAGGGAGTTATGGTAGCATTAGAATCAATTTTGGATTATAAATTGGACACCTTTTTATATGTACACCACCTAACCTTTTGCACAACTTAAGAGATCAAATGCGATAATCAGTTGGGGACAATACTCTCAGTAACCTCAAATATAGTAGATATACACACTCAATGGTGAATTCAAACAAACCAACCTATTAGTGAAATTTTACCTACCTAGACTAAAAATTGTAAAAAGGGGGTCTACCTTTGGGATTAACTAGTCAGGTAATAAAGGCTTACCAGGGAGAAGTGAGTTATCGGAATTGAAAGAAGAACCAATTTAGAAAAACGCAGAAATACCTATTACACACTTTTACCTAATACATAGGACCTTTTTAACCTTGAAAAAATACTGTGTAAAACACCATCTTAATAATTAAACAAAAATACTCTCCTAACATTGCGTTTACCTATTGTACGTACACTGATTTGAGGGTAACCTTATTTCCTAACGATAATTCGTCACCTATGTCATCACAAACCAACAAATCATACTGGACGTGTGGGGAATATATACCTTCAGTTTCAACCATCAAAAACACTGATTTCTAAACAGATTTTTTATAAATACCGCATAACATCAGATCACTTTCTTATCAATACCAGATTGGATCATTTTTACCAGTTTCAACGCTTTTTTATATGTGAAAAACCAACGTACGCTTTTCGCCGCGAATAGATCGTATTCGAAGAGTAGGGATTAACATATACCTTCTGAGACTTCTACAAAGGGGTCCACACTCTTTTAAACTTTCAAAACAAAACTATCAGAAACACTCACTAATGTAAATAGATTTTTATAAAAACCGAATGATACGTGAATACTCTCTTTCCAATACCAGATTCGATCAATTTCACCGTTAGGAATTAATTTTTTCCTGTGGTAGACTTTCAACCCTTTCTTCAAATCAAACATAAGAAACGAAATACTACTGATTTTTTTTAAATAACAACTCTTACTGAAAACACTATGCGGTTAGTTCTATTACGGCTTTTCAAGTCAACTTGTGTTCAGGGGCTCACATAAAAACCACGTTTATAATTGTCAATCTATACCAATATATACAGGGCAAAAGTACTGTTTCATCTATTATAACGTACCAAACTAATCAATTTCAGTTCTCGAATATTATTTTACTCTTTGTAGGGTGTTATAGTAGCATTGGGATCAATTTTGGATTATAAATTGGGACACCTTTTTATTTGTACACCACCTAACCTTTAGCACAACTTAAGAAATCAAATGCGATAGTCAGTTGGGGACAATACTCTCACTAACCTCAAATATAGTAGATATACACACTCAATGTTGAATTCAAACAAACCAACCTATTAGTGAAATTTTACCTACCTAGACTAAAAATTGTAAAAAGGGGTCTACCTCTGGGATTAACTAGTTAGGTAATATAGGCTTACCAGGGATAAGTGAATTAGCGGAATTGAAAGAAGGACCAATTTAGAAAAACGCAGAAATACCTATTACACACTCATACCTAATACATATCACCTTTTTAACCTTGAAAAAATACTGTGTAAAATACCATCTTACCAATTAAACAAAAATACTCTCCTAACATTACTTTACCTATTGTACGTACACTGATTTGAGGGTAACCTTATTTCCTAACGATAATTCGTCACCTATGTCATCACAAACCAACAAATCATACTGGACGTGTGGGGAATATATACCTTCAGTTTCAACCATCAAAAACACTGATTTCTAAACAGATTTTTTATAAATACCGCATAACATCAGATCACTTTCTTATCAATACCAGATTGGATCATTTTTACCAGTTTCAACGCTTTTTTATATGTGAAAAACCAACGTACGCTTTTCGCCGCGAATAGATCGTATTCGAAGAGTAGGGATTAACATATACCTTCTGAGACTTCTACAAAGGGGACCACACTCTTTTAAACTTTCAAAACAAAACTATCAGAAACACTCACTTATGTAAATAGATTTTTATAAAAACCGAATGATACGTGAATACTCTCTTTCCAATACCAGATTCGATCAATTTCACCGTTAGCAATTAATTTTTTTCTGTGGTAGACTTTCAACCCTTTCTTCAAATCAAACATAAGAAACGGAAATACTACTGATTTTTTTTAAATAACAACTCTTACTGAAAACACTATACGGTTAGTTCTATTACGGCTTTTTAAGTCAACTTGTGTTCAGGGGCTCACATAAAAACCACGTTTATAATTGTCAATCTATACCAATATATACAGGGCAAAAGTACTGTTTCATCTATTATAACGTACTAAACTAATCAATTTCAGTTCACGAATATAAATTTACTCTTTGTAGGGAGTTATAGTAGCATTGGGATCAATTTTGGATTATAAATTGGGACACCTTTTTATTTGTACACCACCTAACCTTTTGCACAACTTAAGAAATCAAATGCGATAGTCAGTTGGGGACAATACTCTTACTAACCTCAAATATAGTAGATATACACACTCAATGGTGAATTCAAACAAACCAACCTATTAGTGAAATTTTACCTACCTAGACTAAAAATTGTAAAAAGGGGGTCTACCTCTGCGATTAACTAGTTAGATAATATAGGCTTACCAGGGATAAGTGAATTAGCGGAATTGAAAGAAGGACCAATTTAGAAAAACGCAGAAATACCTATTACACACTCATATTTAATACATATCACCTTTTTAACCTTGAAAAAATACTGTGTAAAATACCATCTTACCAATTAAAAAAAAATACTCTCCTAACATTACTTTACCTATTGTACGTACACTGATTTGAGGGTAACCTTATTTCCTAACGATAATTCGTCACCTATGTCATCACAAACCAACAAATCATACTGGACGTGTGGCGAATATATACCTTCAGTTTCAACCATCAAAAACACTGATTTCTAAACAGATTTTTTATAAATACCGCATAACATCAGATCACTTTCTTATCAATACCAGATTGGATAATTTTTACCAGTTTCAACGCTTTTTTATATGTGAAAAACCTACGTACGCTTTTCGCCGCGAATAGATCGTATTCGAAGAGTAGGGATTAACATATACCTTCTGAGACTTCTACAAAGGGGACCACACTCTTTTAAGTTTTCAAAACAAAACTATCAGAAACACTCACTAATGTAAATAGATTTTTATAAAAACCGAATGATACGTGAATACTCTCTTTCCAATACCAGATTCAATCAATTTCACCGTTAGGAATTAATTTTTTCCTGTGGTAGACTTTCAACCCTTTCTTCAAATCAAACATAAGAAACGAAATACTACTGATTTTTTTTAAATAACAACTCTTACTGAAAACACTATACGGTTAGTTCTATTACGGCTTTTCAAGTGAACTTGTGTTCAGGGGCTCACTAACATAAAAACCACGTTAATAATTGTCAATCTATACCAATATATACAGGGCAAAAGAACTGTTTCATCTATTATAACGTACTAAACTAATCAATTTCAGTTCACGAATATAAATTTACTCTTTGTAGGGAGTTATAGTAGCATTGGGATCAATTTTGGATTATAAATTGGGACACCTTTTTATTTGTACACCACCTAACCTTTTGCACAACTTAAGAAATCAAATGCGATAGTCAGTTGGGGACAATACTCTCACTAACCTCAAATATAGTAGATATACACACTCAATGGTGAATTCAAACAAACCAACCTATTAGTGAAATTTTACCTACCTAGACTAAAAATTGTAAAAAGGGGGTCTACCTCTGGGATTAACTAGTTAGGTAATATAGGCTTACCAAGGATAAGTGAATTAGCGGAATTGAAAGAAGGACCAATTTAGAAAAACGCAGAAATACCTATTACACACTCGTACCTAATACATATCACCTTTTTAACCTTGAAAAAATTCTGTGTAAAACACCATCTTACCAATTAAACAAAAATACTCTCCTAACATTACTTTACCTATTGTACGTACACTGATTTGAGGGTAACCTTATTTCCTAACGATAATTCGTCACCTATGTCATCACAAACCAACAAATCATACTGGACGTGTGGGGAATATATACCTTCAGTTTCAACCATCAAAAACACTGATTTCTAAACAGATTTTTTATAAATACCGCATAACATCAGATCACTTTCTTATCAATACCAGATTGGATCATTTTTACCAGTTTCAACGCTTTTTTATATGTGAAAAACCAACGTACGCTTTTCGCCGCGAATAGATCGTATTCGAAGAGTAGGGATTAACATATACCTTCTGAGACTTCTACAAAGGGGACCACACTCTTTTAAACTTTCAAAGCAAAACTATCAGAAACACTCACTAATGTAAATAGATTTTTATAAAAACCGAATGATACGTGAATACTCTCTTTCCAATACCAGATTCGATCAATTTCACCGTTAGCAATTAATTTTTTCCTGTGGTACACTTTCAACCCATTCGTCAAATCAAACAAAAGAAACGAAATACTACCGAATTTTTTTTAAACAAGTCTTACTGAAACACTATACGGTTAGTTCTAATACGGCTTTTCAAGTCAACTTGTGTTGAGGGGCTCACTAACATAAAAACCACGTGTATAATTGTCAATCTAAACCAATATATACAGGGCAAAAGTACAACTTAATCTATTTTAACGTACCAAACTAATCAATTTCAGTTATCGAATAATTTTACTCTCTAAAGGGAGTTATGGTAGCATTAGAATCAATTTTGGATTATAAATTGGACACCTTTTTATATGTACACCACCTAACCTTTTGCACAACTTAAGAGATCAAATGCGATAATCAGTTGGGGACAATACTCTCAGTAACCTCAAATATAGTAGATATACACACTCAATGGTGAATTCAAACAAACCAACCTATTAGTGAAATTTTACCTACCTAGACTAAAAATTGTAAAAAGGGGGTCTACCTTTGGGATTAACTAGTCAGGTAATAAAGGCTTACCAGGGAGAAGTGAGTTATCGGAATTGAAAGAAGAACCAATTTAGAAAAACGCAGAAATACCTATTACACACTTTTACCTAATACATAGGACCTTTTTAACCTTGAAAAAATACTGTGTAAAACACCATCTTACCAATTAAACAAAAATACTCTCCTAACATTGCGTTTACCTATTGTACGTACACTGATTTGAGGGTAACCTTATTTCCTAAAGATAATTCGTCACCTATGTCATCACAAACCAACAAATCGTACTGGACGTGTGGGGAAAATATACCTTCAGTTTCAACCATCAAAAACACTGATTTCTAAACAGATTTTTATAAATACCGTATAACATCAGATCACTTTCTTATCAATACCAGATTGGATCATTTTTACAAGTTTCAACGATTTTTTACATGGGACTAAACAACATACGCTTTTCGGCACGAATAGATCGTATTCGAAGAGTAGGGATTAACATAACTTCCGAGACTTCTACAAAGGGGACCGCACTCTTATAAACTTTAAAAAAAAAACATCAGAAACACTCATTGGGGTAAATAGATTTTTATAAATACCATATAATACGTGACCACTTTCTTTCCAATACCAGATTCGATCAATTTCACCGTTAGCAATTAATTTTTTCCTGTGGTACACTTTCAACCCATTCGTCAAATCAAACAAAAGAAACGAAATACTTCCGAATTTTTTTTAAACAAGTCTTACTGAAACACTATACGGTTAGTTCTAATACGGCTTTTCAAGTCAACTTGTGTTGAGGGGCTCACTAACATAAAAACCACGTGTATAATTGTCAATCTAAACCAATATATACAGGGCAAAAGTACAACTTAATCTATTATAACGTACCAAACTAATCAATTTCAGTTCACGAATAATTTTACTCTCTAAAGGGAGTTATGGTAGCATTAGAATCAATTTTGGATTATAAATTGGACACCTTTTTATATGTACACCACCTAACCTTTTGCACAACTTAAGAGATCAAATGCGATAATCAGTTGGGGACAATACTCTCAGTAACCTCAAATATAGTAGATATACACACTCAATGGTGAATTCAAACAAACCAACCTATTAGTGAAATTTTACCTACCTAGACTAAAAATTGTAAAAAGGGGGTCTACCTTTGGGATTAACTAGTCAGGTAATAAAGGCTTACCAGGGAGAAGTGAGTTATCGGAATTGAAAGAAGAACCAATTTAGAAAAACGCAGAAATACCTATTACACACTTTTACCTAATACATAGGACCTTTTTAACCTTGAAAAAATACTGTGTAAAACACCATCTTACCAATTAAACAAAAATACTCTCCTAACATTGCGTTTACCTATTGTACGTACACTGATTTGAGGGTAACCTTATTTCCTAACGATAATTCGTCACCTATGTCATCACAAACCAACAAATCATACTGGACGTGTGGGGAAAATATACCTTCAGTTTCAACCATGAAAAACACTCATTTCTAAACAGATTTTTTATAAATACCGCATAACATCAGATCACTTTCTTATCAATACCAGATTGGATCATTTTTACCAGTTTCAACGCTTTTTTATATGTGAAAAACCAACGTACGCTTTTCGCCGCGAATAGATCGTATTCGAAGAGTAGGGATTAACATATACCTTCTGAGACTTCTACAAAGGGGACCACACTCTTTTAAACTTTCAAAACAAAACTATCAGAAACACTCACTTATGTAAATAGATTTTTATAAAAACCGAATGATACGTGAATACTCTCTTTCCAATACCAGATTCGATCAATTTCACCGTTAGCAATTAATTTTTTCCTGTGGTAGACTTTCAACCCTTTCTTCAAATCAAACATAAGAAACGAAATACTACTGATTTTTTTTAAATAACAACTCTTACTGAAAACACTATACGGTTAGTTCTATTACGGCTTTTCAAGTCAACTTGTGTTGAGGGGCTCATTAACATAAAAACCACGTGTATAATTGTCAATCTACACCAATATATACAGGGCAAAAGTACAACTTAATCTATTATAACGTAACAAACTAATCAATTTCAGTCCTCGAATAATTTTACTCTCTAAAGGGAGTTATGGTAGCATTAGAATCAATTTTGGATTATAAATTGGACACCTTTTTATATGTACACCACCTAACCTTTTGCACAACTTAAGAGATCAAATGCGATAATCAGTTGGGGACAATACTCTCAGTAACCTCAAATATAGTAGATATACACACTCAATGGTGAATTCAAACAAACCAACCTATTAGTGAAATTTTACCTACCTAGACTAAAAATTGTAAAAAGGGGGTCTACCTTTGGGATTAACTAGTCAGGTAATAAAGGCTTACCAGGGATAAGTGACTTAGCGGAATTGAAAGAAGGACCAATTTAGAAAAACGCAGAAATACCTATTACACACTCATACCTAATACATATCACCTTTTTAACCTTGAAAAAATACTGTGTAAAATACCATCTTACCAATTAAACAAAAATACTCTCCTAACATTACTTTACCTATTGTACGTACACTGATTTGAGGGTAACCTTATTTCCTAACGATAATTCGTCACCTATGTCATCACAAACCAACAAATCATACTGGACGTGTGGGGAATATATACCTTCAGTTTCAACCATCAAAAACACTGATTTCTAAACAGATTTTTTATAAATACCGCATAACATCAGATCACTTTCTTATCAATACCAGATTGGATCATTTTTACCAGTTTCAACGCTTTTTTATATGTGAAAAACCAACGTACGCTTTTCGCCGCGAATAGATCGTATTCGAAGAGTAGGGATTAACATATACCTTCTGAGACTTCTACAAAGGGGACCACACTCTTTTAAACTTCCAAAACAAAACTATCAGAAACACTCACTAATGTAAATAGATTTTTATAAAAACCGAATGATACGTGAATACTCTCTTTCCAATACCAGATTCGATCAATTTCACCGTTAGGAATTAATTTTTTCCTGTGGTAGACTTTCAACCCTTTCTTCAAATCAAACATAAGAAACGAAATACTACTGAAAACACTATACGGTTAGTTCTATTACGGCTTTTCAAGTCAACTTGTGTTGAGGGGCTCATTAACATAAAAACCACGTGTATAATTGTCAATCTACACCAATATATACAGGGCAAAAGTACAACTTAATCTATTATAACGTAACAAACTAATCAATTTCAGTCCTCGAATAATTTTACTCTCTAAAGGGAGTTATGGTAGCATTAGAATCAATTTTGGATTATAAATTGGACACCTTTTTATATGTACACCACCTAACCTTTTGCACAACTTAAGAGATCAAATGCGATAATCAGTTGGGGACAATACTCTCAGTAACCTCAAATATAGTAGATATACACACTCAATGGTGAATTCAAACAAACCAACCTATTAGTGAAATTTTACCTACCTAGACTAAAAATTGTAAAAAGGGGGTCTACCTTTGGGATTAACTAGTCAGGTAATAAAGGCTTACCAGGGAGAAGTGAGTTATCGGAATTGAAAGAAGAACAAATTTAGAAAAACGCAGAAATACCCATTACACACTTTTACCTAATACATAGGACCTTTTTAACCTTGAAAAAATACTGTGTAAAACACCATCTTACCAATTAAACAAAAATACTCTCCTAACATTGCGTTTACCTATTGTACGTACACTGATTTGAGGGTAACCTTATTTCCTAAAGATAATTCGTCACCTATGTCATCACAAACCAACAAATCGTACTGGACGTGTGGGGAAAATATACCTTCAGTTTCAACCATCAAAAACACTGATTTCTAAACAGATTTTTATAAATACCGTATAACATCAGATCACTTTCTTATCAATACCAGATTGGATCATTTTTACAAGTTTCAACGATTTTTTACATGGGACTAAACAACATACGCTTTTCGGCACGAATAGATCGTATTCGAAGAGTAGGGATTAACATAACTTCCGAGACTTCTACAAGGAGGACCGCACTCTTATAAACTTTAAAAAAACAAAAACATCAGAAACACTCATTGGGGTAAATAGATTTTTATAAATACCATATAATACGTGAACACTTTCTTTCCAATACCAGATTCGATCAATTTCACCGTTAGCAATTAATTTTTCCTGTGGTAGACTTTCAACCCATTCGTCAAATCAAACATAAAAAACGAAATACTACCGAATTTTTTTAAGAACAAGTCTTACTGAAAACACTATACGGTTAGTTCTATTACGGCTTTTCAAGTCAACTTGTGTTCAGGGGCTCACATAAAAACCACGTTTATAATTGTCAATCTATACCAATATATACAGGGTAAAAGTACTGTTTCATCTATTATAACGTACTAAACTAATCAATTTCAGTTCACGAATATAAATTTACTCTTTGTAGGGAGTTATAGTAGCATTGGGATCAATTTTGGATTATAAATTGGGACACCTTTTTATTTGTACACCACCTAACCTTTTGCACAACTTAAGAAATCAAATGCGATAGTCAGTTGGGGACAATACTCTTACTAACCTCAAATATAGTAGATATACACACTCAATGGTGAATTCAAACAAACCAACCTATTAGTTAAATTTTACCTACCTAGACTAAAAATTGTAAAAAGGGGGTCTACCTCTGCGATTAACTAGTTAGATAATATAGGCTTACCAGGGATAAGTGACTTAGCGGAATTGAAAGAAGGACCAATTTAGAAAAACGCAGAAATACCTATTACACACTCATACCTAATACATATCACCTTTTTAACCTTGAAAAAATACTGTGTAAAATACCATCTTACCAATTAAACAAAAATACTCTCCTAACATTACTTTACCTATTGTACGTACACTGATTTGAGGGTAACCTTATTTCCTAACGATAATTCGTCACCTATGTCATCACAAACCAACAAATCATACTGGACGTGTGGGGAAAATATACCTTCAGTTTCAACCATCAAAAACACTCATTTCTAAACAGATTTTTTATAAATACCGCATAACATCAGATCACTTTCTTATCAATACCAGATTGGATCATTTTTACCAGTTTCAACGCTTTTTTATATGTGAAAAACCAACGTACGCTTTTCGCCGCGAATAGATCGTATTCGAAGAGTAGGGATTAACATATACCTTCTGAGACTTCTACAAAGGGGACCACACTCTTTTAAACTTTCAAAACAAAACTATCAGAAACACTCACTTATGTAAATAGATTTTTATAAAAACCGAATGATACGTGAATACTCTCTTTCCAATACCAGATTCGATCAATTTCACCGTTAGCAATTAATTTTTTTCTGTGGTAGACTTTCAACCCTTTCTTCAAATCAAACATAAGAAACGAAATACTACTGATTTTTTTTAAATAACAACTCTTACTGAAAACACTATACGGTTAGTTCTATTACGGCTTTTTAAGTCAACTTGTGTTCAGGGGCTCACATAAAAACCACGTGTATAATTGTCAATCTAAACCAATATATACAGGGCAAAAGTACAACTTAATCTATTTTAACGTACCAAACTAATCAATTTCAGTTATCGAATAATTTTACTCTCTAAAGGGAGTTATGGTAGCATTATAATCAATTTTGGATTATAAATTGGACACCTTTTTATATGTACACCACCTAACCTTTTGCACAACTTAAGAGATCAAATGCGATAATCAGTTGGGGACAATACTCTCAGTAACCTCAAATATAGTAGATATACACACTCAATGGTGAATTGAAACAAACCAACCTATTAGTGAAATTTTACCTACCTAGACTAAAAATTGTAATAAGGGGGTCTACCTCTGGGATTAACTAGTTAGGTAATATAGGCTTACCAAGGATAAGTGAATTAGCGGAATTGAAAGAAGGACCAATTTAGAAAAACGCAGAAATACCTATTACACACTCATACCTAATACATATCACCTTTTTAACCTTGAAAAAATACTGTGCAAAATACCATCTTACCAATTAAACAAAAATACTCTCCTAACATTACTTTACCTATTGTACGTACACTGATTTGAGGGTAACCTTATTTCCTAACGATAATTCGTCACCTATGTCATCACAAACCAACAAATCATACTGGACGTGTGGGGAATATATACCTTCAGTTTCAACCATCAAAAACACTGATTTCTAAACAGATTTTTTATAAATACCGCATAACATCAGATCACTTTCTTATCAATACCAGATTGGATCATTTTTACCAGTTTCAACGCTTTTTTATATGTGAAAAACCAACGTACGCTTTTCGCCGCGAATAGATCGTATTCGAAGAGTAGGGTTTAACATATACCTTCTGAGACTTCTACAAAGGGGACCACACTCTTTTAAACTTTCAAAACAAAACTATCAGAAACACTCAATAATGTAAATAGATTTTTATAAAAACCGAATGATACGTGAATACTCTCTTTCCAATACCAGATTCGATCAATTTCACCGTTAGGAATTAATTTTTTCCTGTGGTAGACTTTCAACCCTTTCTTCAAATCAAACATAAGAAACGAAATACTACTGATTTTTTTTAAATAACAACTCTTACTGAAAACACTATACGGTTAGTTCTATTACGGCTTTTTAAGTCAACTTGTGTTCAGGGGCTCACATAAAAACCACGTTTATAATTGTCAATCTATACCAATATATACAGGGCAAAAGTACTGTTTCATCTATTATAACGTACTAAACTAATCAATTTCAGTTCAAGAATATAAATTTACTCTTTGTAGGGAGTTATAGTAGCATTGGGATCAATTTTGGATTATAAATTGGAACACCTTTTTATTTGTACACCACCTAACCTTTTGCACAACTTAAGAAATCAAATGCGATAGTCAGTTGGGGACAACTCTTACTAACCTCAAATATAGTAGATATACACACTCAATGGTGAATTCAAACAAACCAACCTATTAGTTAAATTTTACCTACCTAGACTAAAAATTTTAAAAAGGGGGTCTACCTCTGCGATTAACTAGTTAGATAATATAGGCTTACCAGGGATAAGTGAATTAGCGGAATTGAAAGAAGGACCAATTTAGAAAAACGCAGAAATACCTATTACACACTCATACCTAATACATATCACCTTTTTAACCTTGAAAAAATACTGTGTAAAATACCATCTCTTACCAATTAAACAAAAATACTCTCCTAACATTACTTTACCTATTGTACGTACACTGATTTGAGGGTAACCTTATTTCCTAACGATAATTCGTCACCTATGTCATCACAAACCAACAAATCATACTGGACGTGTGGGGAATATATACCTTCAGTTTCAACCATCAAAAACACTGATTTCTAAACAGATTTTTTATAAATACCGCATAACATCAGATCACTTTCTTATCAATACCAGATTGGATCATTTTTACCAGTTTCAACGCTTTTTTATATGTGAAAAACCAACGTACGCTTTTCGCCGCGAATAGATCGTATTCGAAGAGTAGGGATTAACATATACCTTCTGAGACTTCTACAAAGGGGACCACACTCTTTTAAACTTTCAAAACAAAACTATCAGAAACACTCACTAATGTAAATAGATTTTTATAAAAACCGAATGATACGTGAATACTCTCTTTCCAATACCAGATTCGATCAATTTCACCGTTAGGAATTAATTTTTTCCTGTGGTAGACTTTCAACCCTTTCTTCAAATCAAACATAAGAAACGAAATACTACTGATTTTTTTTAAATAACAACTCTTACTGAAAACACTATACGGTTAGTTCTATTACGGCTTTTCAAGTCAACTTGTGTTCAGGGGCTCACTAACATAAAAACCACGTTTATAATTGTCAATCTATACCAATATATACAGGGCAAAAGTACTGTTTCATCTATTATAACGTACTAAACTAATCAATTTCAGTTCACGAATATAAATTTACTCTTTGTAGGGAGTTATAGTAGCATTGGGATCAATTTTGGATTATAAATTGGGACACCTTTTTATTTGTACACCACCTAACCTTTTGCACAACTTAAGAAATCAAATGCGATAGTCAGTTGGGGACAATACTCTTACTAACCTAAAATATAGTAGATATACACACTCAATGGTGAATTCAAACAAACCAACCTATTAGTGAAATTTTACCTACCTAGACTAAAAATTGTAAAAAGGGGGTCTACCTCTGGGATTAACTAGTTAGATAATATAGGCTTACCAGGGATAAGTGAATTAGCGGAATTGAAAGAAGGACCAATTTAGAAAAACGCAGAAATACCTATTACACACTCGTACCTAATACATATCACCTTTTTAACCTTGAAAAAATTCTGTGTAAAACACCATCTTACCAATTAAACAAAAATACTCTCCTAACATTGCGTTTACCTATTGTACGTACACTGATTTGAGGGTAACCTTATTTCCTAAAGATAATTCGTCACCTATGTCATCACAAACCAACAAATCGTACTGGACGTGTGGGGAAAATATACCTTCAGTTTCAACCATCAAAAACACAGATTTCTAAACAGATTTTTATAAATACCGTATAACATCAGATCACTTTCTTATCAATACCAGATTGGATCATTTTTACAAGTTTCAACGATTTTTTACATGGGACTAAACAACATACGCTTTTCGGCACGAATAGATCGTATTCGAAGAGTAGGGATTAACATAACTTCCGAGACTTCTACAAGGAGGACCGCACTCTTATAAACTTTAAAAAAACAAAAACATCAGAAACACTCATTGGGGTAAATAGATTTTTATAAATACCATATAATACGTGAACACTTTCTTTCCAATACCAGATTCGATCAATTTCACCGTTAGCAATTAATTTTTCCTGTGGTAGACTTTCAACCCATTCGTCAAATCAAACATAAAAAACGAAATACTACCGAATTTTTTTAAGAACAAGTCTTACTGAAAACACTATACGGTTAGTTCTATTACGGCTTTTCAAGTCAACTTGTGTTCAGGGGCTCACATAAAAACCACGTTTATAATTGTCAATCTATACCAATATATACAGGGTAAAAGTACTGTTTCATCTATTATAACGTACTAAACTAATCAATTTCAGTTCACGAATATAAATTTACTCTTTGTAGGGAGTTATAGTAGCATTGGGATCAATTTTGGATTATAAATTGGGACACCTTTTTATTTGTACACCACCTAACCTTTTGCACAACTTAAGAAATCAAATGCGATAGTCAGTTGGGGACAATACTCTTACTAACCTCAAATATAGTAGATATACACACTCAATGGTGAATTCAAACAAACCAACCTATTAGTGAAATTTTACCTACCTAGACTAAAAATTGTAAAAAGGGGGTCTACCTCTGCGATTAACTAGTTAGATAATATAGGCTTACCAGGGATAAGTGACTTAGCGGAATTGAAAGAAGGACCAATTTAGAAAAACGCAGAAATACCTATTACACACTCATACCTAATACATATCACCTTTTTAACCTTGAAAAAATACTGTGTAAAATACCATCTTACCAATTAAACAAAAATACTCTCCTAACATTACTTTACCTATTGTACGTACACTGATTTGAGGGTAACCTTATTTCCTAACGATAATTCGTCACCTATGTCATCACAAACCAACAAATCATACTGGACGTGTGGGGAAAATATACCTTCAGTTTCAACCATCAAAAACACTCATTTCTAAACAGATTTTTTATAAATACCGCATAACATCAGATCACTTTCTTATCAATACCAGATTGGATCATTTTTACCAGTTTCAACGCTTTTTTATATGTGAAAAACCAACGTACGCTTTTCGCCGCGAATAGATCGTATTCGAAGAGTAGGGATTAACATATACCTTCTGAGACTTCTACAAAGGGGACCACTCTTTTAAACTTTCAAAACAAAACTATCAGAAACACTCACTTATGTAAATAGATTTTTATAAAAACCGAATGATACGTGAATACTCTCTTTCCAATACCAGATTCGATCAATTTCACCGTTAGCAATTAATTTTTTTCTGTGGTAGACTTTCAACCCTTTCTTCAAATCAAACATAAGAAACGAAATACTACTGATTTTTTTTAAATAACAACTCTTACTGAAAACACTATACGGTTAGTTCTATTACGGCTTTTTAAGTCAACTTGTGTTCAGGGGCTCACATAAAAACCACGTTTATAATTGTCAATCTATACCAATATATACAGGGCAAAAGTACTGTTTCATCTATTATAACGTACTAAACTAATCAATTTCAGTTCAAGAATATAAATTTACTCTTTGTAGGGAGTTATAGTAGCATTGGGATCAATTTTGGATTATAAATTGGGACACCTTTTTATTTGTACACCACCTAACCTTTTGCACAACTTAAGAAATCAAATGCGATAGTCAGTTGGGGACAATACTCTTACTAACCTCAAATATAGTAGATATACACACTCAATGGTGAATTCAAACAAACCAACCTATTAGTTAAATTTTACCTACCTAGACTAAAAATTGTAAAAAGGGGGTCTACCTCTGCGATTAACTAGTTAGATAATATAGGCTTACCAGGGATAAGTGAATTAGCGGAATTGAAAGAAGGACCAATTTAGAAAAACGCAGAAATACCTATTACACACTCATACCTAATACATATCACCTTTTTAACCTTGAAAAAATACTGTGTAAAATACCATCTTACCAATTAAACAAAAATACTCTCCTAACATTACTTTACCTATTGTACGTACACTGATTTGAGGGTAACCTTATTTCCTAACGATAATTCGTCACCTATGTCATCACAAACCAACAAATCATACTGGACGTGTGGGGAATATATACCTTCAGTTTCAACCATCAAAAACACTGATTTCTAAACAGATTTTTTATAAATACCGCATAACATCAGATCACTTTCTTATCAATACCAGATTGGATCATTTTTACCAGTTTCAACGCTTTTTTATATGTGAAAAACCAACGTACGCTTTTCGCCGCGAATAGATCGTATTCGAAGAGTAGGGATTAACATATACCTTCTGAGACTTCTACAAAGGGGACCACACTCTTTTAAACTTTCAAAACAAAACTATCAGAAACACTCACTAATGTAAATAGATTTTTATAAAAACCGAATGATACGTGAATACTCTCTTTCCAATACCAGATTCGATCAATTTCACCGTTAGGAATTAATTTTTTCCTGTGGTACACTTTCAACCCATTCGTCAAATCAAACAAAAGAAACGAAATACTACCGAATTTTTTTTAAACAAGTCTTACTGAAACACTATACGGTTAGTTCTAATACGGCTTTTCAAGTCAACTTGTGTTGAGGGGCTCATTAACATAAAAACCACGTGTATAATTGGCAATCTACACCAATATATACAGGGCAAAAGTACAACTTAATCTATTATAACGTAACAAACTAATCAATTTCAGTCCTCGAATAATTTTACTGTCTAAAGGGAGTTATGGTAGCATTAGAATCAATTTTGGATTATAAATTGGACACCTTTTTATATGTACACCACCTAACCTTTTGCACAACTTAAGAGATCAAATGCGATAATCAGTTGGGGACAATACTCTCAGTAACCTCAAATATAGTAGATATACACACTCAATGGTGAATTCAAACAAACCAACCTATTAGTGAAATTTTACCTACCTAGACTAAAAATTGTAAAAAGGGGGTCTACCTTTGGGATTAACTAGTCAGGTAATATAGGCTTACCAGGGATAAGTGAGTTATCGGAATTGAAAGAAGAACCAATTTAGAAAAACGCAGAAATACCTATTACACACTTTTACCTAATACATAGGACCTTTTTAACCTTGAAAAAATACTGTGTAAAACACCATCTTACCAATTAAACAAAAATACTCTCCTAACATTGCGTTTACCTATTGTACGTACACTGATTTGAGGGTAACATTATTTCCTAAAGATAATTCGTCACCTATGTCATCACAAACCAACAAATCGTACTGGACGTGTGGGGAAAATATACCTTCAGTTTCAACCATCAAAAACACTGATTTCTAAACAGATTTTTATAAATACCGTATAACATCAGATCACTTTCTTATCAATACCAGATTGGATCATTTTTACAAGTTTCAACGATTTTTTACATGGGACTAAACAACATACGCTTTTCGGCGCGAATAGATCGTATTCGAAGAGTAGGGATTAACATAACTTCCGAGACTTCTACAAGGAGGACCGCACTCTTTTAAACTTTAAAAAAACAAAAACATCAGAAACACTCATTGGGGTAAATAGATTTTTATAAATACCATATAATACGTGAACACTTTCTTTCCAATACCAGATTCGATCAATTTCACCGTTAGCAATTAATTTTTCCTGTGGTAGACTTTCAACCCATTCGTCAAATCAAACATAAAAAACGAAATACTACCGAATTTTTTTAAGAACAAGTCTTACTGAAACACTATACGGTTAGTTCTAATACGGCTTTTCAAGTCAACTTGTGTTGAGGGGCTCATTAACATAAAAACCACGTGTATAATTGGCAATCTACACCAATATATACAGGGCAAAAGTACAACTTAATCTATTATAACGTAACAAACTAATCAATTTCAGTCCTCGAATAATTTTACTGTCTAAAGGGAGTTATGGTAGCATTAGAATCAATTTTGGATTATAAATTGGACACCTTTTTATATGTACACCACCTAACCTTTTGCACAACTTAAGAGATCAAATGCGATAATCAGTTGGGGACAATACTCTCAGTAACCTCAAATATAGTAGATATACACACTCAATGGTGAATTCAAACAAACCAACCTATTAGTGAAATTTTACCTACCTAGACTAAAAATTGTAAAAAGGGGGTCTACCTTTGGGATTAACTAGTCAGGTAATATAGGCTTACCAGGGATAAGTGAGTTATCGGAATTGAAAGAAGAACCAATTTAGAAAAACGCAGAAATACCTATTACACACTTTTACCTAATACATAGGACCTTTTTAACCTTGAAAAAATACTGTGTAAAACACCATCTTACCAATTAAACAAAAATACTCTCCTAACATTGCGTTTACCTATTGTACGTACACTGATTTGAGGGTAACCTTATTTCCTAAAGATAATTCGTCACCTATGTCATCACAAACCAACAAATCGTACTGGACGTGTGGGGAAAATATACCTTCAGTTTCAACCATCAAAAACACTGATTTCTAAACAGATTTTTATAAATACCGTATAACATCAGATCACTTTCTTATCAATACCAGATTGGATCATTTTTACAAGTTTCAACGATTTTTTACATGGGACTAAACAACATACGCTTTTCGGCACGAATAGATCGTATTCGAAGAGTAGGGATTAACATAACTTCCGAGACTTCTACAAAGGGGACCGCACTCTTATAAACTTTAAAAAAAACATCAGAAACACTCATTGGGGTAAATAGATTTTTATAAATACCATATAATACGTGAACACATTCTTTCCAATACCAGATTCGATCAATTTCACCGTTAGCAATTAATTTTTTCCTGTGGTACACTTTCAACCCATTCGTCAAATCAAACATAAAAAACGAAATACTACCGAATTTTTTTTAAAGAACAAGTCTTACTGAAACACTATACGGTTAGTTCTAATACGGCTTTTCAAGTCAACTTGTGTTGAGGGGCTCATTAACATAAAAACCACGTGTATAATTGTCAATCTACACCAATATATACAGGGCAAAAGTACAACTTAATCTATTATAACGTACCAAACTAATCAAATTTAGTTCTCGAATAAATTTTACTGTCTAAATGGAGTTATGGTAGCATTAGAATCAATTTTGGATTATAAATTGGACACCTTTTTATATGTACACCACCTAACCTTTTGCACAACTTAAGAGATCAAATGCGATAATCAGTTGGGGACAATACTCTCGGTAACCTCAAATATAGTAGATATACACACTCAATGGTGAATTCAAACAAACCAATCTATTAGTGAAATTTTACCTACCTAGACAAAAAATTGTAAAAAGGGTCTACTTTTGGGATTATCTATTCAGGTAATATATAATAACGTCCTTTCTAAATTTTTAGTTCCAAGATAATCTCGAAATACAAACAAGGCAAAATTACCATTCATATATTATTCCGAACAGTACTTGTTAATTTCAGTTGATCTTTAACAGGTGTTAGTGTAGAAATAGAGACAATTTGGAGGTTGTATAAATTGAAAAGCTTAAATGGGCAGACGTTGTCGGCAAATTTTGTACACAACGAAAGTGTTCAAATGCGATTGAAAAAACATTCCTCTACCCTTAATTAATGAACACAGGGGTCGTAATTTTTTGGGAAACAGTGCACAGGAAAATAAATGTTTACAAGGGATTAGTTACTTTTAAAAAACAAAAAATAAGACAAAATTATTATTTCACAGAAGTACCTATAGGACACATTACCAGGTTTATAGACCGACATTTTTCATACGTATACATCTAAAAAATTTTGTGCACCAGCTGAATAATTTTCAAAAAAATACTTCTCTAGCCTTGCGATTACCTATTGTGGCTTTTCATTAGATAAACCCAATTTTTAGAGAATTATTGTGGGGGAAGGCAAATAATTCATTTATATCTCCTTTCCGAATAGTATTTTTTTTTTCCATCTTGAAGCATGGCACACCACAAAGTTTCAAGTACACCTTATTTCAGCAACAAAAATACTAACGAAAATTTAGTTTTAAAAAATCATCAAGGGACACCCCCACATTTAAATTAACAATATTAATGTGAAATAAAGGATTGTAATGGAATACCACTATATTTCAAATGATCAGACGTACTAAGTAGGAATCAGTTTTGGCTTCTGTAATGTATCGACATAAATTCAAAGAGTGGGGATTTACAAAACTCCTTTTATTTTGAACTAGACTTTTAAAATCTTGCACTAATAAACAACTGTCAGAAACGCTGATTTGTAGATTTCTATAATTACCGTACGACATAGAATCTGCTATTGATTGAAAAGAGTATAATGGTAAAAGCTTTCTAAAGATTTCTACTACTATTTTCAACCAGTTCTTCAAACTAATAGAAATAGGAAATAAATTTTTAATTTTTGTTCAGGGGAACTACCCTTTAAGTTTCAAGTACACATAGCAGTAACAAAAACATTTTCGTAAATCTTGTTTAAAAAATTCAAGAGATGCCCTATTTTAATATGAATATAAAGGATCATAATTCCAAGGAGGGATCATAATTCCCATAAGGAGTACAATATATTTCTAAGTACAATAGTGGAAGAATATCGTAAATTAATCCCTTTAACGCTTTTATGAACATCAGAAACGTACGATTTTCATCACGAAGAAATCATTACAAGAATGGGTAAACATTACCTTGAGATTAACTTTCAAGTGACGATTTTTATCAAACACTACGAAACTTATAAGAACCTCCGATTTGTAAGTATCGACGACACATGAAACCTTTCTGGTCATTATCATTTTCCTTTACAGGGGAAGAAGTCTTACGTAAAACACAAAATGGTTGGTTCCAATAAGGCTTCCCCCCCAAGGTTTAGGTGTTTACAAATATAAATACCATAACACCAGTTATAAAAATATCAACATTTATGTATAATGAAAAGGACAATTTCTTCCATTATTACATAGAGGTTTCACTAATTTAGAGCCCATATTATTCCAAGATTATTTTTTAACATAGGTGGGGTCATTGCTTTAATTCCGATATACAAATTCTTAATCTGGCTTGAACAAAGTCGGTTTGTAAAACTCGTTTATAAAAGAGACCCTACACAGATCAATGAATATATTAACATGGATAAGAGCTCACAATTGAACACAGCAAAATTTTAAACATGTATAATACAACTCTGTATAGATTTAAGGAATTAAGTGGATCAAAACTTTTACACTCATGCTAAGACAAAACACGTGTTTTTATAAGAAATCGTATAGGAAGAATGAGGATCAACATTTCTTCAGATATTGTGCAGTATCAAGACTTATTTTAAAAAATCAAAACGTTTTGGTCAACGCAAGACACGAACACTCTTGCTAATCAAAACGACACACATTTGCCCAACCATTTTTTTAAAATTACATTCAACCAGATTTTCAAAATAATGAATTGCCACGATTCTGTTCAATACCCTAACATGGCATAATTTGTATACACCACTAGAATAGTCTTTTTTTTTTCAGAAATCAAAACGAAAAAGAACATAGTTTGTACAACCTAATGACCTTTATATACAGTGTAATGCAAGGAACGTATAACCATTGCGTGTGAAAGTATTCCTTAACTCCACTAATACCAAACACCAATAATTTTTTCCGATAAAATGAGGTGTATCACACGAGATTACAATTTCAAGACTTTCTAGAAATTACTATATGCAAGTTTTTTTTTTTTCTATATATGTTAAGGGCCCTTAAAACATTAGATGTCAAAACATTCACAAATGACGCCAAGCTATCCTTACAAGACCCCAATGGATCAGCTCATTATGATACGTAACTTGGCTATACTCAAATATTTCCTGAAGGACTTTTTGACCGACATGCGAGGCCCATAACTCTCTCACCTAAGCAATCTATTTAAAGAAACATTTTAAAATTCAAGGATTTACTATAAATTTTAGGGACATAACACTACTGTAGACATTTTTGCAAATTATATGGTAAACCAATAATCTCCATTGAAGAAAACTCATTTAATTTGTCAACAGGGTTATGGTAGCAATAATCAATTTTTGGGAATAAATTGACACCTGAAATACACATAATAGGATCACAATTTTTATACCTAGATCAGCAGCTCAAGATGGGTGAAATCTAATTTTAGCAACCAAATAAATGTCTGATCTGTGTTTCATATTAACCACCCCTCTACTCACAAATACATACATTGACAACACTTGAAACTTATTTATGCCCATTAGCCTTATGAAACTACCTGAAGATCACAATTTGTATTGAAGTACACTTTACTGACCTATAACACAATGCTATCTACAGTGCAATTCATAATTCTTTAACCAAGTTCACACTTTTTGCCTCCTCTTTTGTCCAAGATACTTCCGTGCAGAAACATCCCTAAACTTAATATTGAATTTTTTTTAAATACATAGAATTCCAAAACTGCTTAGTGTATAACCTTGCATAACCATTTCAATGCACAAGAATCTTAAGCACTTAATAGAAAATTATTTCAATTCCCATACACAGAAACTTAGGTTTAAAAATGTCATATTTAACTCTTGCAAGACAGCACTTTAATCATTAAACATTGGAAATTTGCATCTTTCATATTTTTTACCTATAAACTAGGAATGGCATTCAAAACCATTGCACATAATATATTTGTTAAATTTGCTGAAAGAAAAGTTTTAGGTGTATTAAATTTTTACTAGTTAATTCAATGTAAGAAATACCACATGTGCTTCCTTCACTCAAGTTACCCGTTGTAAAATTTTAGAATTTAACCATACCATATTGTATCTCATTTTTCTGAAGTCACTGCTGTTTAACCCAACTATTCTTCAATCTAGAGTAATTAAAATTTAAAGTTGACAAGTCATAGCTTTCAGATACTTTTTTCAAATAAGCACTTTAAGAATAGTTGTACACTGCTAGTTGTAACAATTTTAAGAGAATTATTTTCATGAAGATTTTTGGTTATGGAAAATATACCACACTTAACCACTTTTTAAAACATGAATGCAATAAATATAATACATGTGGGTCACAAACCTTGAAAGAAAACCTTCACCTACCTTTGAAGAACTAGTCCTCAACCTAAATTCTGTAGAATGTATTTAGTCTTGGGATTTTTTTTAGGCCAAGGGGAAATAACCCAATTCCTGCATAAGCTAAATTTAAAATCAACTCAAAGACAACACTTAAATAAACCAAAAAATTTTTTTTATTGTTTTCTACTTATATACAATGATGATTTTTTTAAGGCACATGCCTTCGCAATATCAACACACTTCATACACATTTCTACAAGTCCAATAGCAACGTAGTAATGGTCAAGAGTCCGCAACAAAACAATGACGACGGTAAAACCCGAGACAAACACGAGGTAGTTTGCGATGAACCCATAACATCCGAAAAAGCCAAGTGCAGTGAACTTCTAATTGATGCAATGACAGATTTACAACTTGCACAAACGTTCCAATGGGATGAGACCCGACAAATTCATCAGTTTGGGGTTTGTTTTCACCTCGGAACTTTACAAGATTCTCCAGAATAATATAGGAAACTTAACTATGAGCTGTAATTAAATGTTTCATATTACACAACGCTTCCAAGTTTAAACAATTCTGATTTAGAGACACTGTTTAATTTAAAATTAAAGCCCTATATTAAGAGTTGGTTTAAAAATTTAAGTGGCAATTACATACTTTAAACCATAAGGTGTCCTTTGTGAAATGGTAAACATGGGTAGTCAAAGTACCATTAACACAGAACTTAAATGCCAAGATACACAAGTAACATTCTACGATTCAAGGACACCCACAAATGGATATGAAATTCAGAATACTTATTCTGCAAGCAATAGATTGCAAGTTAAAAACTTTTAATAGTATAAAAATTTAATTTGCTAACCAGAACATTTAAGTTGGGTAAAACATTGATTAGTTAAGTTGATGGAATCAACTAATCTCTTCAAATAAGCATGTTTGCAAAACACTACATTTAAACAACCTAAAGAAATTTAAATAATGTTGAATATTCTGGAGTTTAGACAGGAGAAAAGGCACATTTGATACTTAGGTTTGCTTGGTTCTTGGAAGTAGAAATAGTTTCATCTGATGTGAAGTTCAACAATTGCTGTAGGATACCATTAATTAACATTTTGCTGAAGGCACGATTTTATTTCAGAATCCCAGAAAACCTTAAAGAACACATGTTATGTGAGACAAGCCTCGAAAAATTTAATACTAAGAACTCTATATTTTTGAATATTAATCAGCTGGGATGATAAAAGTTATAAGATATTTTCATATCAAACAGATCTTATTACAAATATATCTCCCAAAAAAGCTGAACTGAATATAATGGAGGCAAAAACAATGAAAGGTTGGTTCAAGAAAACTGAGCTTAAGACCATTAGAGATTAAGCATGCATACATAGTTGAGTAAACTATGGTTATTATAATTGCTCAATTAAAGTTAACAGGTTAATTAAAAAATTAAGTTTCTACAAATACTTTAATGCTCAATGCTTGAACAGAAAGATTTAAGTCAAAAATAAAGCACTAGTTTAAGAGTGAAGTTTTATACTCCCTACAACAATATGTTCCAAGTAGCAACAGATGCTCTCTCAACAAGTCTTCCAACAGATGTAATGTCAATTGGGCAATTGGCACAGTAAAGTTTTCACACGGGAAAATTGCTTCAATCATTAGCCTGGTTGATCTATACTTCATCAATCCTAAAGAACAGCTACTCTTCCTAGTTCCTGGGAATTTCCCAAATCAACATGGCTGTTCGAACTACATGGTCCCATAGAAATTCCCAACTTATCATTCCAGCAATGCATGACCACATCTGCTTTGGAGTGCTTTTATAAGGAATGAGAAAGTCCATTTACCTGATAAAATTGAATTTTGTTATTCGAGGGCATTTCAAATGTTAACTATTCACGCTTTCAAAATATTAATTTATATATTTCATTACCTATAAGTAATTCAAAATGTAATGATTTTATTTTGCACACTTAAAAAAAGTTTAGATATTATTTAAATTGCATGTAACTGCTGTCGAGAGAAAAAAATTGAGATACAACTTAGTCCCGAACACCTAATCGGGAATGGCAATCCGGAAGCACCAAATTCGCAGAGAAACAATGCCACAGTAGTGTATACTTCTAACGCACATCTGCAAGAAGCAAATGGTTATGTGGGGGGAAAGCCCACAACACAAAGCAAATAAAGTAAACATGATCATAGTATCTCAAACCTTAACGGCATAAATAATTCAATTATCAGGAATATTGATTGTCAAGCCTAATCACAGATCAAAAAACAATTTTCAATTTGAACAGTAAACAAAAACGAAGTTTACGTAACTAAGCTCAAATGGCTTTGACATCACAGCCTGCAAGATTCTTTGCAAAATAGTCTTTCGGAGAGAGAATAGGAAGCTTCCCCATGAGAATACCAGTTCATTTATAAAAACTTGAAAATCTGAAAAGCCTAAGAAAAACGCCAATATTTTAGAAATTGGACAATTTCAAAATAAGGATAGTTTTTTAAAGTAGCTTCAATATTACAACCCATTTTTTTTGACAAGTTACCACTCAAGGAAACCTTTCTACTTCATTATCTTCTCTTGGTCCTTTTCCCTTCAGCAATGAACTTTCAATTTTTGGTTCTGAATAGATTCTTCTCCAGCAACAAGGGTCAGCTGAGTAGGCAGTTGGGCTTATGATTGGGCAGAGTGAACAAAACGAGCAATCCCTAGCCATCTTTCATAACACGTTCTTGAAGCACCATCTAAGTGTTAAAATCTTTTGTTTTGCATATACCATCACAACAGTTCACAAAAGTAAAATACTGTTAATAAATGCCATGGATGCAAGTCAAGATAACATTCGAAAAGTGTAAAGTGATGGTATAATATAATTAAAGATATTCATTTCACAGCATATAGAATTGGATTACCATGAGCACCAGGAGCCTACAAAACCCATACAAATGTCTAGCATCTTCAACACAGCCTCGATTTTAATCTTGTAACTCATCTTTATCTGAAAGTATATTCAAGACATGTTTGGGACTGATACCCGTCATCTAAGACACAAGTTACATACTTCAAAGTGGTTTTAAGGATTCATTAATCATAAACTCAAAAGATATACAAGGAAAACCTTTGATGTCACTCCAACAGTGTGAAACAAGATTTTCAGCAAAGCTCGCTATCTATTTTTTTTTCACCATACCACCCCATTGGATTTTATTATTTTTCTTCGAAATCTGCAAAATATCAAATAAAAAACAATTGATGGGACATAGTCCCTTGAAGGTCATGATTCATGTCAAACGAATAACGTCAGTCTCAAAAACTAGTAAACAAGTAACACAAACGAGATTGATGACATTACAGAAAAAGTATGATAACAATTAGTTACCGCATCCTCGCCCACCTTGGGGAAGTAATAAATTTGGATCAGGTTGAATGCCTTTTCGCTTCTTCAAATTCACTAAGCTATCAGCGTGATACAAGGACCTAATGAACGAGGTGTAAACACACAAAATAGTGCAAACAATAAACGACCAAAACAATTCTTTAACCATGGTTACGTCATCAAAAAAGTAAAACTTTTCAATATTCTTACGATTTTGACAAGAAAAATCTTACTGTACGTAACGTAAAATCGGTCCCATTTTTCAGCTATACGAGTCTACAAAACGTCGATGTTCTTTTAGCATGACAAAGATTCTTGTTATGTACTGCATCACAAAATCTTTCAGGAAATCTGAAAACATGAATTTTTGGACAAAACCTTTGAAATAATGTAAGCCAAGCTGCATGGTAACATAATACTCATAAGAAGCTGGATACAATATACCAACAAATACTTCATTTAATCGATGCTTTGGAGTTCAGCAATTGTTATTTCACGAATAGCGGCTGGGATAAGTTTCACGCAGACGAGGGCTACGTTCTGCAAAGGTAAAAATGTGTCAACAAAAAAATAACCCATTACCATTCCTATTTTTTACTTTAAAAAATGAGAACACATGATACCGCTGTTATACGTCAAGGAACGAAAAAGAACGATCAGACGACACGCTTTTTTCAATTTCACGTTTTTTCAACCCGATGATAGTCAGATCGGTAACCTTTCAGAAGATACAGCATCTATGGGATGTTTTGCGAACAGATGATCCGAAACAACCAGATCAGAAACCTTTCGGAGGACGCAGCAACAATACGACACTCCCAATCCTTTCTCATTATGATCCTATTCCAAGAAATGCAAATATTCCATTAAGTTTTAATTATTCATTAAATCAAAAGAATAGAAGAAAACGAAACTTCCATATCTCGGTATGTAGTTGACGTTCACCCAGAATATGAAACCGTACTTACCCTACCAAACAGACTTACCCATCACCAAATTTTGGAATTGGGAGGAACATTTAGTGTCGACTTCATGAAGCATCAGCAGGAAAGAACGCTTCTAGAAAAATGGCGTCGAAGAATATTTATAGCAGACAAAAGACTTCCAACTGTATTCGTGTTACGTTGATGTGGAAATAGTCCAACACAATTTCATTATTTTCATTACTTTCCCTTTACATTCATGTATTAATCTTATAAAGTAGAAAAGAAACATATATTTTTAATTGATTTATCTAGACTAATTAAAAATACAAAGTCACGTTTATGGTTTTTGTTTTGTTGTCCCAGTACACAAAATTCCACAGGCGATTGTACACAAATTCATAGGAGTGAAAAGTCTTCCTGTGAGACCACATCTCGCTTTCGAGATGTTTGAGCATGCGCAAAGAGCTTTGGTGCATGGCGCAATATCGATCAGCAGAAAGCAGCGTACGTGTCCAAATATGCTTTGGGAGTTCCTGAAATTTCTGTAAAAATGGAAGGCGATTCCGGAAATTTCTGGAAACACGAAAACGAATGCTTGCGAAAAAAAAATTCAGGAGCGTCAAACAAATTGAAATTCTTAATTAAATGAACGAGATTTTTTAAGTAACACATTTTACATCCATAGCAGTAGTCGCATACATTGCGTAATCCCTTCACTCCTACAAAAAAGCTATTTGGTTTGAAAACTGTTTTGTCCAGCAAAAAATACGACTGAAAACGAAATAAAACAGATAAAGTTCCTGAAAATAATTAAAAATGTATGATTTTATAATCACTTGTGTGAATGCATAATCTAGTTTAAACAGATCTATGAAAGAGTAAAACTTTCATAAATAAAATATTGAAACTTAATTTTTTAAGAGATTAGTGAAAAATACATTTGGGAACCTATCATGTCAAATATTTGTGTGTACAGATAAGGTCTTCTCAGAGAGAAGAGGTACAAAACACACAAATAATTGTTTCAAGTTTCTCTTAACCTCCTCAACGGCAAATATACACCTCATCATTGCATCAGACCCTCAATGGGCTTGAAAATTTGTGATCCTAGTAGAAAAACTGGTTAAAAATCACAATATTAAAATCACAGAATGTAAGAATGATTCTATGAGTCAAATAGTGGAAATATGTTCAGAAAAAAGAAACTAATTATGTTTAATTCAGTGCCCCTCGGCTAAAAAGCTGTTCTATATGCAAAATTATCTGCAACAAAAATTTATTTTGCACTTTTATTGTGCTTCTAGTCAAAATTGGCTGGATGTATAGTTTAAAAAAATGTTTTTGCTGAAGGTTTTTAAATATGTACTTAACCATTCCTATAAAAACTATCTTCGAATTATTTTTTTTGAGATTTTAGTATTTATTGAGTTTGAAATATCTGCATGATGCATACTCAATTTTGGTAGCCACTGTATATAAATAGGATATGTAGAGTGTCAGGTTAAAAATTATATGTGTGTGTGCGTTTGTGTGTGTATGTGTGTTCATATTTCTTTCCATTGAATGTAGTTTTTCCGCGTTTAATGCATTTTGGACTGATATACACATACAAAAATCAAGAATTAAAAACGTGATAAACAAATTTTAGAACACAGCATCTTGTATTTTCTATATTCTTCAAAATTATTAAACTTTCATCCACTTTATTGAAAATTTGTTGCTTTTCTTCGTCTTTCTCTCTATTTTATGATTCATTTAAGACTTGTAATGACGTCTAATACAATAGCTGGATTTCTAATGAACTCCTAACAAAAAAATTTAATATTTTTTTCTTCAGGTTTAGAGTGAAGAATTGTATTTACGAATATAAATGCTGATATGATGACTCATCGTGTTAAAGTGATTTAAAATGGAAATTAATAACTAAAACTAATATTTTTAAAATTTAGTTCGTATTTGTCTGGGTCTAAAACTTTGTAATCGCCGACCAACCGCTTAGTGGTTAAGGTGGCCTCAAGATCGAAAAGTTCTTGGTTCGAATCCGGGTCAGTGCATGGATGTTTGTAACCGTATGGTGTAGAGGCGGGTGGTACAACTTAAATCTTCCGTGGCCGAAGTCCTCACGTTGGGTTGGTGTGGAAGTTTGGAGAGTGGGGTGTCAGCTGAAGTGTTGCTTCGTCATCTGACCGTGGTTCAAAATTACCTTTTGTTGTCATCGGATCTTTCCGTTAGGGCAGTGTTTCCCAAACTTTTGACGTATGTGTACCCCTTCTATAGTTTTCGTAACGCTGAGTACTCCTCGTCATAAAAATGGATGTATTTTAATAACAATCAAAATGGATTTTTTTTAGACATACACAAAATAATAAGAAAAGAGAAATAAAATTATTCATAATAAAATATAAATAAAAGTTATATTTCAAATAACGTTTATATGGATCAATGAGAAGGATGAAATTATTTGTGCTGAGATAACAGATCGGCATAATTTGGTTCCCTGGTTGTTCAGTTTAATCTGAGATGTGATTCCACGTCCAATAGTCTGATCCTTTTTTTCCACTTAATGTCTACAAATGCTGAAAAGCAACTTCACATAAATATGAAGTTGGAAAAGGCAAGATGTATTTTAGAACTTCTTCTGTTAAAACCGGATACACAAGTTGCATTTGTAGCCAGAATGATATTAAAGCGCTCTCCTGTTTATTTTTCAAGGTCTGAAGCCAATTCCAACAATTGCTCTTCTTCCGCATGCGACACATCTTCTGGCATGGATGTTGTGTTCATGTTAAACGGATATCTTATCCATTCAATATTTTTGGTTCAATCAGGGAAATAGTTTTTCAAGTCCACTTGCAAACTCTCCAAATGCTGCGTTATGCATTTCAGAGTATCATCATCAATTTTAGTAGTCGAACGTGTTATAAACTCGTGAAGAGAGGGAAACGAGTCTAATTCTCAATTTCCAACTCTCTTTTGCCATAACTTTAGTTTTGCGATGGCAGCGTTCACTTTATCTTGAACGTGAAACAATGAAATTTCTTTGCCTTGTAACGATAAGTTGAGACAATTTAAAACAGAATATATCTGCTAAGTATGCTAGTTTACAAAGCCATTTACAGTCATTTAAACAATTTCTCAACTCAAATCTATCATTAAGAAAACATTGAAGTTCATGTCTAAGTTCCAACAATCGATTTAGAATTTTTCCTCGAGATAATCAACGAACATCGATATGATAAAGAAGCTGGGTATGACTACTTCCCATTTCTTCGCATATTTGCGAAAAAAAGTAGTGCATTCAAAGGACGGTTTTTAATGTAGTTAACGATTTTCACGCTTTCATTCAGAACTTTCTGTAGATCAGCGGGCATCTTACGTGTTGCCAAATCCTCTCTGTGTATGCAACAATGTGTGAATATGACATTCGGGGCAACATTTTGAATTCTTGCAACGAGTCCTTTATTAATTCTGACCCTACTTTTTGCTCCATCTGTGCTTATTCCAACACATCTATTCCAATCAATTTTGTTCTCTTGCATACATTTTTTCATAACATTAAAGATTTCTTCTCCTGTTGTGTGACCTAATAAAGGCTGGCAAAATAAAAAGTCGTCATGAATTTCTTGATTTTTTCGTATCTAGCAAACGCTATAAGATTTGTAAAATTCGCAATATCAGTGGACCCATCGACTTGCAATGCATAATAACGACTTTGAAAAATATTAGATAATCAGTCTACCAAACTCAAGTTCAACGCGTACCCCCACCAAACTCTTCCCGTACCCCTGGGGGTACGCGTACCACACTTTGGGAAACACTGCCTTTGGGGATTGATCCCGGACCGTCGTCGATACCCGTTGTTTTGCTCTAGTACGACGCTAATTAAAAAGTAACGTCGTAATAATATAAATACTGAATATAAATATTAATACTAATATAAATACTAAATATAAATACTAATACTAATATAAATACTGATACTAACATAAATAATATAAATACTAATCTAATATAAATAATATATATATATATATATATATATATATATATATATATATATATATATATATATAAAATATTCAAAAAAATTTGCTTCGTCTCTGAGTTTTAGTAAACAAATATGGTATTGAATTTGTATGATATAAATTACAAATTCTCAAAGCAAACAAGTGAAGTAAATGATAGTGCCACTTTAAGTTTACTACATTTGGTAAATAAATCTATTGTGAATTCAAATTTTCCTTAGTGACCTTCTCAGAAAATATGCATTAATTTGATCATCTCAAGTCATAAAAGCCATTGAGCTTGGTAATATACCAAGCTCAAGGCTACTAAGGGTGATTTGAGAATTGTTAACTTAAAATGGCATTATTAATTACTTTCACTTGTTTGCTTTGGTAATTTGTAATTTGTATCTCATCCTTTCCAAAGCATATTTATTTCTAAATCAATGATGGAGGACATTAAACTTTTTGAGGCATCTCGCAATGGGGTATCCACAGTATGGACCCATGCATGTTTTTGGGTCTTCATTCAAAAGACATGTAGTTCAGAACTTATACCATATAACCACTCTCCTCTTTGGCTACATCTCCCAAGGGGGGGAGGGGAAGAAAGTGACTGGAGAATGAAACCTGTCAAGCGACATACATATCGACAATGTACTCCCAAGGAGAGGAAGTAATCTGCTTTGTCCTCTGTGGGAGCATTTTTTTTTTGATTCCCTATTCGCAACTTGGGAAAATATTCTCTTCTGTAGTTGTCTGAGAAAACTTTTCCAAGCCCCCTAATGTAGGTGTAAGAAGAACCTTAAAAAGATGAAAAATGGGGAAGTTTCTAGTCACAAATGGTTTCAGCCTGGATTCATGGGTCAAACTCCTTTAACCAGAGCGACGGAGAATTTCGCTTTGGAATAGGGACCGAGCGTATAAAGCAATATATATATATATATATATATATATATATATATATATATATATATATATATATATATATATATATATAAAATTTTTAATGCACGATCACTGACCAATTCTGCTTTAGGCACTACAAGATGTGAACTGGCAGCTGTTTGCGATGGTTAAATCGTCGTTGCTCTTAACAAGAACAATCGTCAACATCCCGTGCCGTGCTTACAAAAAGGGATTCGAACCCGGGACCACTCCTGAGTGGAAAGTAGGTAGTTGGATCAACGTCGTACCGAAGCAACAGAGCGGGCAATTGGTGACGGTCCAAAATTAATCCAGAAGGGAAAGATTTGTGGAGAACACCCAGAATTTTGAACCACGGTCTGATGATGAGGTACCCCTGGGCGACAGACAAATCGATGACTACTATACCTAGTAGGCGGTACTAAACGGTTTAAACCAGTGTTTCCCAACCTTTTTTGTGCCATGCCACACCTAAGCCTTTCTAAAATTCTTATGTCCCCCGATGTAACATATACATAATTTTTAATATTAAAAAATTGAATTGTTCACTTAAGAAACTTAAATGATAGGTTTTAGGAAGAAATCACTAGGAAATTGTTAACGAAACACAGTAAATAAATTTTCAAAACACATAATGAAAAATTGAAATTCAAATTCGAAGTAATTTTAATAAAAAAATTTCTATAATAATTTAATATTTTAATTTAGTGAGATCCTTGCGCTTGATGCTTGCTGCACAGATATTTTATGTTAGGTTCCAATTTGGTTAGCTTCAGTCTCAAGTCTCCCCGTTGTGTTATATCCAGACGATTTCTTTTTTTTACCAGCAAATCATTTACAGCACTAAATCCACATTCGGCTAAATATGAAGATGGAAACGGTAGCAATAGTTTTCTTGCACATTTGGTTGAATTTCGGTCCTTGATTTCAGTTTCCTCACAAAGCCATGCCATCGCTCCTTTTATATTAAATAAAGTTTTAACTGACTCATCATTTTGCATTTCTGCGAGTTCTTCTTGATACTGCACGTATTTGATATATCAGGCAAATCCACTAACATTGGCTGCATCATCCATGTTGGAAAATCAATTTGTTTTAAATCAGAAAATCTTTCTTTTAAATCAGCCGATAGAATTTTCAGATGATCGACAATAACAAGTAAAGCGGTATCATTTACTTCACACTTTGGAGCCAATGAAACTGTTCAAAGTTTTTGTTGTTAATATATTTCTGACATAACTCAATGAGGGTAATGAAACCAAATATCTTCGCTTTTGTATCAACAAGAGTATTATTTGTTCCTGGAAGTTACTTATTTAATATATTTAGTTTTTCAAAGATATCGGCTAAATAACTCACAAATGATTTACCATCGACTGTTAACAGATACTTCATTTCAGGTTATTCGCTTAAAAAATCACAAAGAGTATCAAACAGTTCCATAAATCTTTTCAAGCAGTTCCCTTCAAAGAGCCATCTTACATCAGTGTGAAGTGAAAGTCTCACGTGATCTGCATTTTGTTCTTCACAAAATAGCTTGAAGAGACGCTCACATTTGGCATTAGCTTTAATAGCATTGATACACTTTATTACTGAATGTAGCACTTCATTTATAACAGGCGAGATGTTTTTAGCTACCAAGTTTTCCCTAATGAATAACACAATGCAAAAGAATCATTTCTGAATTCTCATCTTTCATCAATCTTAAGCAGCCATTTTTCTTGCCCATCATATTAGGAGCACCATCTGCAGTACAAGATGTTATATTTTTTATTGGTATATTATTGACATCTAAGTAGTTTTTTTTAACTTATTATATATATCTTTGAAGGTAGTGGTGCTTTCTAATCTTTTACAGAACAACATTTCTTCAGCAAAATGCCCTTTATCAATATATCTTATTCCGTTAACTTAAATAAATATTAAGTTTAAATCTAGTGATTGTTGTCGTCATGCTTCATTAGTCATGAGTCGGAGCTGAAGATCTTAGCAAGTTAATTGCGACTATAAATTAAGACATGTACTGAATCTATACGATCACATCGATTAAACATCAGCTCCGGTTCATCTGGTACCGTGACCTATTATGTGAGATATAACTTGTGAGATATTTTTTTATGTTTAGTGTATTATATTTGTGTATAGTATTGCGTTGGAGAATTCATGCAGCATGTATTTATATCGGAAAGGAATTGGTTCTTATGGCACATGTTCTTTGAGTTCGCTAATACATGTGATAAAGTAGAGGTTCTATTGTTTTATTATATCAAATATTGTGTGTCGTAAAATTGTACATTTGATTAGAAATAATGGCTCGCAGAGGTAATGGACGAAGACAACCTGATCCCGTTGAAAATGAGTTAAATCTGCCTGTTCGGCAGACAGCGGCTATGAATATGTCTTTTATTGATTTGATTCCAAAATTCTCGGGTGAAGGTGTTGTAACAATCAGAAGTTTTTTATCGAAATTAAATGAAGTAGCCAGACTGAGTGGTTGGACAGAAATAGAAATGGTCTGCATTGGTAAACTCAAATTGACTGATACCGCAGAAAAATGTTTTCTTTTTGAAGGAAAGGAAATTCAAAATTTCCATGAATTTTCTCAAAAATTAATCGAAAGGTTTGAACGTCCCGTACCTCTAGCGACTCAATTGCAAAAATTAGCTTTGTGTTGTCAAAATAGTACTGAAAAGGTATCGGAATTTGCATCGCGTGTTAGAGCCTTGGGAAATCAAGTTTTTGGCAGTGATGGTGCCGCAGTTTTACTGAAAGTGCCCCCTTTTCTCGGTTACTTCTCCCTGTCTGCTGGAATGTTTATTAACTCCCTGCGACTGGTCGTGTCAGTCCTTTCATGTAAAACCGTGCACACGTGAAATTGGGAGAACATTCGTCAGCTCTCCTTCATAAGTTATCAATACTGCCTCACTGTTTCTCAAAGTTGAGTCATCCATTTGTACTGAGAATTTTCTTGTTTTCAGCTTTTCAACAAGTTGTTTTTCAATATCTTCACTCATTTCGTCTATTCTTCTGCTAACAGTATTGTTACTGAGTGGCATAGCTTTTACATCTTTGTCATCTTTTTCAAGTACCGTTTTAAGAAATGCTGATATTGACGGTTTTATTAAATTCTCTCCTATAGTATGATTTTTTCCAGATTTAGCGATGAATAAAGAAATTTGATAACTAGCCTCAAGAATATGATTATGAGTTGAAGCGTGAGCAGTAAATAGAGACTTTACTGTTGTACTCTTTTCAAAATTTTTCTTTAAAGTTTAAAGTAATTCAAATCTGAATTAATATGATCATTATGTTTCGCCTTCAAATGCGCCTCAAGAAGACCTCGTTTCATTGATTCGTTGGTCAAGCATTGCTGGCATAAAAGACAAAAAGGAAACCGCTCATCGTGAACAGCAGGTATGAACCCAGATTTTAAATATTCCTCCTAATATTGACGAACTTTTTTCTTGCTTGCACCACTCATTTTACTATGGGCTGAAAGAAATATATATAAGATCAATTAAAAACTAAATAATATTTATCGGCCACAATTATTTAAGAATTTGATTTTTTCTTTCCGAAATCTAGCATTGCATTTAAATGGCCCGGAGGAAAAGGGTTAAACTCTTGTCGAGTCCATTTTCGAATTGCCCCCCTGTAGGGCGTGGGCCCCACGTTGGGAAACATTGGTTTAAACGAAATCACCTTTTACAATATAGGTTTGCTCAGTTAAATGGCTTCATTCTGGATTTGGGGCTTCAAGTTCCTCTATCCAAAGCGACGGAGCATTTGACTTTGGAATGGGGACCGAACTTACAACATAATCAATTGAAAATTTAAAACAAATCACCTTTCATAATGTTTATCTGGAAACTAAAGGTTCTCGAATTAAAAAAAACAACATAAATTTCAAATTTACAGAATGCATTATTCAAAGTTATCACATAAAATTTGTTTGGGCAAAAAACTGGATTAATTTGTATCGAGTGTCACAAATATGTAATTCTGTGATTTGCAGCCTTTGATAAATATAATTTTTTCTTACGAAGTGGGCGAAGAAACAGAATAACAAAATTTTAGTATAAAGCTGAAAATGCTCCACTTTTAAAAAAGATTGTTAGATCTTTTTCCAGGCAGAAAAAAAACACTCAAAAAATTATCGGTAAAACTAAAAATGTAATTTTATTTTGAAGACATCATTAAATAAATTTTTGGAACCATCATATTATGAAGTTCAATAAAACCAGAAGGAACACCATAAAATGTACCGATATTTTCCTATTTATTTTTATGGAGCACAAGCCTAGAATTATTATTTTCATAAATAAGCAACATTTCGTAGGACAGAAGACTCTTCTGTATAGAGTAGGTAAAAACTGCATATCAGCTAGACCACGTTTTCTAGCCGCATCGATTATGAAGGCTTTGAGAAAAAGGCAATACGTCTACATCTATTCTAATTTTTTTTGCTGAAATTCATGCTTAAATAAAATAATGAATTATTCTATGACATTTCCTAAAAAACAAAATTAATTTTATGGATACCTGATAGATCAACTTCGAGATTTAAATTCAAAATCCAATTTCCTCAAATTCAAAGTTAATATATAAATTTCAAATCTCGTGTAATGCAGCAATTTCAAACACAAGTGGCGCTACACATTATATGTACATCCAGAGTTCGTGACTCTAAAATAATGTGTACATGCTTTTATACATGCATATAAAATCTGATGCTAAGGAAAAAACAAAGGCATTCAGCCAATGGAATGAATTCTTTACGCAAACAGTTCTAACGTGAACAAGAACACAAATTCAGAAGATTTCTTTTATTGTTGCCACAACTGGAATACATGCAAAAATGTATTAATGCTCGCTCGCAAACGTTAACTATCCAGCCACACGCGCGCAAAAATCTATTTTTTCAAAACCTTGATGAATTTTTGTTTTTAAGAACAGCAACGGAAATCTCGTATTTTCCTATTCGTATTCCTTTTGAACTGGGAGGTCAAAGAACTTATTTCAAGGTGTCCGCAGCTGAATTAGTAAAAAAACTTTGAGTGTCTCGAAAGCACAGGCGGTAGAAGGGATTTAAATATTCAATCGTATTTAGTTTCACATACGATTCACATTAAATGTTTTGTGTTTTGGAAACATTGTATAACTCTAATTAAAAAACGCGAAACTTATTGTATTGTTTTTGACTTAGTTTCTAATATTCAAGTTTTTCTTAATAGCTATTTAACTTCCCTCAGAAAATCTGAGATTTCTTTCTTACACCCCAAGAAACGTAGGGGCTGCTGTTTTTTCAACCAGCTTCAAATGAATTGCAGAAATCTTTGTATTTGAATGTATGTTCATTGTTCTTTATTTAAAAACAATTTTCTTTCCAATTTTAGTTTTCTCTCCTGAAAAAGGTGGATTCGACACCACCCTTCCAAATTGCAAAACAAAGAATTTGATGGTTTCATTCTCTTGTGGTTAAATTTCCGAGAAAAACTAGATAGCTGACGAAACTGCGTATTATTTTTAGTATTCTTGTGATGCGTCGTCAGCCATGATAACCGCTAAGCAACAACCTTCGAACGAGAGAGATTGCAGTTGAACTACTCGTACATTTTCTCCTCTGCCGTCTGCTACCATGGCAACCGTTCCGGACTGCGCACGTTGAAAGGCCACAGTAGAGGTATATTATCCGCGTACGCGTCATAGGGCAACCTACATACTCCCTTGCACAAGCGAATGAGTTCTGGGACGCGAGTTGTTTTGTTGTCTCTTTCAATAATCCTCTGATAAATCTCGAAATAATTTTTCGAAAATGCGCAGCGCGAACCTTGAGGAAATAATTTTATTAGCTGTCTTAAAAATCTTCCATTTCACCTTATGGACAGTGATTCTCAATAATAAAATTTTGGAGAAAAGACAACTCTTGCTCTGGTTGCCTCAAAAATAAGTGTCTGAAATCAAAACCCAATTGTTGTAAACACCATATGTATTGAAGGATAATCAATCGAGGTGAATTTCTAAAGGGAATTAGGCTACTATAATTATTATCTAAAATTCTAAAATTAAATGCCTTTTTTAATAAAATAAAAAAATTGAAATATAAAGTATTAGCGTCAATTAAATCCCTTGAATCTATCTGTGTATGGCTCTCTGGGGGTTCTCTACTATAAAATTCAATTTTTCTTAAGAATTTTAGAGGACTTTCCACTAGAGGACTTGCATTCTTTGGGCTCAATAGTTTTTTTAACTTGTTTGTTTTAAAGGATAATACGACTATTTTCCTCGTTATACACATTTCTTAGCGTTCACTGACGAGCTTTGGACGTCCAGTTATAGTGGTTTGTTTTCATTTAAATTGGTCTGATGAGAGAGAGAGAGAGAGAAACTGAAATTTTTTTACAAATATAGACACCCACACACATATATATATATATATATATATATATTTCATTCTCATCTATCCGATTTTTCCCTTCTCCAGGGAGAAATTTTTATGTTTTCAAACATTGAAAAATCATTCCTTTTTTCAGACCCATTCTTCCAAATTTGTTATGAATGCTTAAGATTGCAAATTGTATAGTTCCGAAGTCTATTTTAAAGTAGAACTTTATAGATAGTGCCTTGAAAAATGTTCCTATTTAATGCACTCTTTCGAGACTGCCCTAATCTGGTTTTGATCATCACTTCACTGCGCTACTATTGGTGACACAGCTTCTATTACTGTAACTATCCTGGGTGTACATCTCTCATCGATTTCAGTAAAAACTTTCCCGGTGTATACACTCATTTGCTTGACTTAAAACGATTGTTATAGTGTTTTCTGTCAAGCAAAGAATACCGAGGTACTTGAGTGATATTTCCTCTCATTCAATTTAACCTTGCCTATCCTTCGGGTTTTTTTGGTTTTTCTTACTCTGTCATTGTGTTTTCCGTCTTGTGTTTGGCGCAGCCTGGCTAAATACGGCTTTTGCGACAAAACACTCCCATAACAACCAACCAAGCAAGTGAAAGGAGTGTTGGTTTGCAAATCCATCTACTGTTGTTGGCGAGCGTAAGCGAGCAGGGGGCGGATTCCCCTAGTTATATTTAAAAAAAGTTACCTCCACCGCTGTCGCAGGATTGAAGACAGTGTTGTTTAGCTCGATTCTTAGACGGTTTCTCTAGAAAATACGGATAAAAAAATTAGGAAATTAACATGGTTTGTTCTTCATCGTGTTCCCTGGACAATTGTAAAGATCTTTCTCCGATGCGGTTATTAGTTTAGGGTTTATTAAGTGTCAATTATTAAGTGTTGGCGAGTGCAAGCGCGCAGAGGGCGGAGCCCCCTAATTCTGAAAAAAAAAAGAAAACTTCCTCTATCCTCCTGGTGGTTATCTCGACAAAGTATCTACTCATTAGCAGAACTGGCCAGATCTTGATAGACGAAAAACTTCTTTACAATAAAAAAACTGGCCAGATTTTGACAGACGAGATATTTTGTCACAATAAAAAATCTGGTCAGATCTTGATAGACGAGACACTTCGTCACAGTAAAGAATCTGGCCCAAACATCCAGAACAGAGGAAAAGAGACCTCTTGATCTCGTCATCATAAAAAAAATCGACAGTATCTTGATGACGAGATATCTCGTCATCAACAAAATTGGTAATATCTTGATGGACGATACATCTCGTCTTAAGCACTGGGAGGGTTAAAGTGCATGAGATATTCACTCTTTATCACATACAGTTCATCATATACTTCATTGGTCATAGTTCTTTCGGCCACACTCTAAAAATGCATAATTCACCTCACCACGACCAATATATTCGTGGGAACGAGAAGACAGCTCTGAATGCTACGCCCTTTAAAACCCATTTGCTGTAAATTTCATGAGTTCTTGCCAATTCTAATCTGACGCAGTGACACATGTTCGAGTGCAAATACGGACAGAAAGAGCAGCAAAACTTTTGAGATTCCTATTAAAGTTGCAGGTAAATATCCTTTTTCAATAAGGATCACCTTAGAACCAAAGGCAGAGCATTTTGCTTAGGTAGAAGCCCGATAAAGAACTCAGATTTAGGGGAATTGTTATGGATCCTTGATCTCAGAAGATAATAGTTATATCTCTACCTGTAAGTCTCAATCGTACAAAAACAATACGATTGATGGTGACGGACATCGTATCGATAAAAGAACCATGTTATACCGTATTTTATATTTAGGAAAAACTTTAAATGACAGCCACGAGGGGGAGGATTTTATGAAGAAAAAAAGTACTACATTATAGAGGTCTTAAACTTTTATCTTAACAGATAGAAAATATTCGAATTCCAACGGACTCCGTTAAAAAAGTAGCATTTTAACATTTTATTTTTATATGTATCCAATTTCTCTACAAAATCAGTTTTCTGAGGTTTTTAGTCATAGCCCTCACCCTCAGTTTGTGATCTTCCGAGGTTCCATGGCTGCTATTTTGTGAAGAGGCACGACAACATTGCTGCTAGAGATATATACTACAAGATTGAAATACAAATACAATGAATTATTTCATTCGTTTTATCTTACTTATTAAAATTATGTCAGTCAACATAGGCATAATCATGTAACATCAATAAAAAATTAATTGAAAAATGAGTCTGAGTTGCTGTAAAAGTTCTATTTCGTTTTCCCACGTCTTTTGATTTGTATTTGTCTATCAATGTATTCGTGTCCAAATCTTTAACTATATCTGCTTGAGAAAATAAAATCAAGTTAGAAAACCGTTCCTAGTTCATAGTGCATTTTAACCAGTTATTAATACAAACGACGCATAGCTGAGAACGACCTTTCGCAGACATCACTGTCAGAAGACAAACTTAAACACATCTTGATGAGTTTCCGTACATTCCGAATAAATATTTATGTCCTTAACATTTTTTCAAAACATTGAAGAAAGCTATTAAGGGGTGTGTTCCTTAAGGGCTTCCTAGACGATCAATATTATTGTCAATGTGATTGACGGCTTCGATTGATATGTGTTTCAATATAGCTTCAATCAACCCGTTAATCTCATTTGGTCAATGCTTTTCGAAGGAGCGTGACGTGTTTCATTTTTGAGTTTCAAAATTGTTTCAAATTCAGATTTGGGCTTTCTTGCCTTGATTTTGGTTGTATGCAATCGAAAGAAAGAAAATAGAAAAAGACGCTGGTCTAAAGAGTGATATACACTGAAAAGCCGCTTTACTCACAAACATTTACTAAAATTTCTGAGACATACTGAATCGTATGCATAATATTAATTTTCTGTGTTTATTTTTCCTCAGTATAATAAATCGGATTTATTTTGTTTTAACACATTAACAATTTTTTGCTTAGCAATTTTTTTTCCATATTCATTTAACTTTTCATAACTCAGGATAATCACGATACAAAGTAATTATAAGCTTCACAAACTATTGTTCCCAGACACAATCACTTCTTGTGGAGCTCGCTAATTTACAATTAGCTTTATTTTACAAAAAAAAAAAGCTTTCCAGTCATTTATTCACTCCAGGTACGACACTGACTCTATCATGTGACTGGTTCACCATCAGGACAGTGGCTTCGATTCCATCAAGAAAGGTAAGAATAATTAACAAAGAATCTACAGTTCATGAAAGTGGTACATCCGTCATCGTCAATGTTGTTTCGTTTAATTCCTGACCATAATGGTAATTTTAGTTAACGTCGTACTAGTGCAACACAACGGATTATTGACGACGGTCCGGAATCAGTCCCTTAAGGGAAAGATCCGAGGACAACACCTCATAATGTTGAACCACGGTCAGATGACAAAGCAACACCTGAGCTGGCACCCCACTCTCCAAACTTCCACACCAAGCCAACGTGATGACTTTCGACCACGACAGATTTAAGGTGCACCAGCCGCCTCTACACCATACGCTTACAAACATCCATGCCTGGACCCGGATTCAAACCAGGAACCTTCCGATACAGAGGCTAACACCTTAACCACTATACCGGTTGGTCGGTATTCCTGACCATAAACGTAACATATACAAATAGATTGCTGTTAAGCCCTAATAGGTTTGGCCTCATCAACCATGAGTGAAAGAAACCCGGCTTCATTTACCTCCTTCACCATTGCTTTCAAGACCTCTTCTTTGACAATCAGTAATAATTTATTCTGTACACACAAGAACTCGTAAAATTATGGTAATATTCATACTTGTTTTTAAATGTTTCATTATATTAACATAAGAGTTCACACACTTGTAAATAAGTGACCTTCTAGGATTAACTGGACTCATCATGGACACGAAGTGCCAAGGCCTGCTTTGCCAGATGGAGAATAATATTCAAAACCCTTTTTAATATTCACGATTTTCACTCACAAGTTCCTTGTGAGATTCAGATATATTTCGTAGCTACTTTCTCTATCAGTTTCCTAAAAGTAACTCTTTTTGACGCAAAAAATATGACTGTACAACACCCATCTGTATGTTTTTCAACTCACCTTGCATTTTTCAAATTTTTCATTCCTTTTGCTATGTAAAATCCTCTTTGTTACTTGGAGGAAATTGTTTACACGTGTAACTTAATGCAGTATTCTTTTTTCACATTATATTGTAACCATTCACACCTTTTGAAATACGAAACTGTTTAGTGCTTGTGAAGTCTGAAAACGGATAATACGGTAATATGAATGTGCGTGAAGGATCAATGCGAATCACTGAGATCCATGAACTCGATTCAACTAGATAGTTCTGGTTTGGAAGGCTCGCAGAATTTCACTTTCACATGTTGTAGTTTGTGAACTAGGTGGTGTTTCAGAGTCATTTGACTTTGAAAAAAAAAATTACACGTTTCCAGAATACTTATACTCATAATTAATTTTTTTTAAATGTAGGTAATAAACAAGCACAATAATATTTTACCATATGCAAAAACAACAGAGTAAGGTTTCTGCAAGCTTTTAGACATAAATAATTGCTTGGAATTTTCTGTACAAAATAGAATATTGAAATGTAGACAATTTACAAAAATGCATGATGCACTATCCTTTCAGTTACACAACTTACTTAGAATTTGAAGAGTTAAGGGCCAGTTATGTGCAGTAATGTATTACAGTTTACAAACTCGACCTTTCTATAATGAATAAAGTAGAGGGTAGTCTGCAAAAGAAGCCTCATTAATTACAAATTCTGTTAAAATAAATAAATACTCAAACAGTTATATTTCAATTTTTAAAAAGTTTTGCAATCGATAATTTTTTGAGTCAACATTTGGTAGATTCTAGAAGTCCTCTTGATTATTTTGCTAGTCATGTGGTTTGTTGTTTGAGAATTTTCCTGTTTATGTATGTCCTTCTAAAGCTATTGCATATTTGTTTTTTTCATGGACGAAATAAAAGACTTCCAATAAACAAGTAAAAAATAACAGTTTTTTCGCTTTTTTTTATATAACAAGTTCGCAAATTGTATAGGCTTTGTCTACATTCCACATATCTCCAGAATTCCAGAAAATCTCCCATCCAACAAATCGAAAAGGTACCGTTCCCTGCAATCGTTGTCACTGGAACCCGTTCTGGACAAAGCAAACAACAGCAACAAAAGAGGGAATGTTGACTACCTCAAGGGGAGCATAAGAGCAAAGTTGAAAGCAAGGGGAACAAAGTTGAAAGTCGTCATGCTTCATGACTGGCTATGTGACTGCATTGAATGATGTGTCTCCTGAGCAATGATCTCTTTGTTTGGTTGCCGAAGGACAGTATCTGGCCTGCGAGATGGCTAAACCTATCTGAAGGGGCATATAAGGTCTGTCGGCCAGTTAAAGCCGAATCTCGTCTGCGAGCCAGGCAAACCTATCCGGAGAGCTGTACCTGGTCTGTAGACTGTAAGCTTATCAGGAAGGTCTAATAAAAATATTTAGAGGGCCGAGGAAACCTTTTTGGAGGGTCGTATTTGGTCAGCGGGTCAGGCAAATCTTTTAGGACGTCTGGGCCTGAGATTAATCTATCCCCTACAATATTGATCTTACGCGTGCAGTACTTTACCTTACGCGAACAGTTGTTTGTGGATGAGCTGTTTGAACCTGACCCCTACAACAGTTTTTCTCAAATAGCTAGCAAGTAATACATCATTTAAATAGTGATCCTGCATTCAGAATCAGAATATTTCACAACCGGTTGAGAGAAATGGGAAATTTCATTTTGCCTATAAGCGATGTTGTTCATCGATTGAATGAGCCACTTATTCTGTTGTTTCTTACTAGTATATTTTAATCGTGATTAATAACGCAAATATTCAGCAGATGAACAAGTACAAACTCCCTCCCCCATACCATACTTCTGTAACGTCGTGATAAAAGAAATAGCCTTTTTAAAAGAATTAAAGAAAAATTTATTTACAATATGGTAGCGACATCACCGTTACAACTACCTCTCATCATACGTTTTAAACATAACGGCTGAAACATGCCATTCCAACACTGCACTCAGTCCACACTTCAACGAAGCATCCAATCGACTAAAAAAGCCGTTACAAAAAAAATATCTTTTCACCAACGTTATACATAAAAGAAAAAAATAACTTCCGGGAAAACCATTTAAGCTCACATAAATATGTCAAAAGAAAAGATATCCTTCCAAGAGTAATAAGAAGTATAAATAAACACAGGAAGTATCACAATATATATTGTGGAATAAGGAAAAAGAAATACTATAGAAATACATTTAAAAGATATTCCGGAAGTGTACGTTACAACTCTTCCCCCCTTAGAATAACTTTTTACCCTGTAAAAAGTTACCATAACTTTAAAAAAAAAACTAAATTTCTACAAAATTTTATACAAATATTTTCAAATATATATACAACTGCCAAGTTACCTAAAAAAAAACACAATAAAAATAAACTCAAAGGACATTTTGGTAACTCAGAACAGTCGGCTAAGGCTGTCAGCATTCTGGTGTTTTCTGCCCTGACGATGGATTACCTCATAGTTCCAGGGCTGCAATGCAAGAGCCCATCTCATGAGACGTGGATTTACCCCAGAGTTCTTTTTTAACCATACTAGAGGATTATGATCAGTTTGGATAAAGAACTTGGTAGGTCCATCCAGGTAGCATCGTAGCTTCTTGACAGCAAACACAATAGCGGCACATTCCTTTTCGGCTTTCAAGATCTGCGAATGTCGGACCGACATTCGATATGGCTTCGCACAGAGGGGCTTTATTTCAGAAAGTTCGATATCAAACTGGATACGATCTGTGAGGCCAGGCACGTTTGAGAAACAATTGGAATATTTACATATAATATAACTGAGCTGGTCAATCTGGTCGTCATCCAGTCTTCCTTTCACTTCACTGTTTCTCAATATCTCCTCGATTTCAAAAATATTGGGATTGTTTTCCACAGGCGGGAATTCTTCTTCCAACTTTGATTCTTCATCCTCACAAGTAGTGACCAGATTTATGAATTCCGGCCTCTGGTAGTAAGGCTTCAATAAATTTACATGATATATTTGTGACGAATTTTTCCGGTTGGGCACGGCAACAAAGTAGTTCGTCTCCGAAATCATGCTTTCAATGGTCCCAGGACCATGCCATTGAACCGCTAACTTATTTATAGGTGAGGGTGCCAGTACCAGTACTTTATCTCCAACATTGAATTCACGTTTCACGGTATTTTTGTCGTACCATTTTTGTCTTTTCTTGGCAGCTTCCTCCATATTATCAATGGCTAGGCTGCGACATTTTTCCAATCTTCTCAGAAGATTGAGGATATATTCAACAACTGAAGAATTTCCTTCTTCCGGATGTAACCAGTTTTCATACAGAAGAGTGACGGGAGTCCGTAAGTTTTTTCCATGAACCAATTCAGCTGGACTGAATCCGGTGGATTCATGAGTAACTGTCCTTAAGGCGAACAAGACTGCATGGACATGCTTCTCCCAATCTGGTCCTTCTTCGGTACACAAAACTCTCAAAATCCGTTTCAGGGTACGATGAAACCTTTCTACTGGATTGCTCTGGGGATGATACACAGAGCTAAGTGCCACCTTGATGCCGAAACGTTCAAAAAATTCCGATGTGAGTTCGCTCATAAACGAGGTTCCCTGGTCGTGTTGAATCTCCTTAGGAAAACCCATTCGACTAAAAATCTGAAGGAGAGCATTAATTACGGATCTAGATGTTATGTTTGGTACTGCCACAGCATCTGGGTACTTCGAAGACATACACATTGCCGTAATCAGGTATCTTTGGCCTGAGTCCGTCACGGGCAAAGGTCCTACAGCGTCAATATTAATACGGGAAAAAACTTCAGTAATCACTGGAACAAGAGTCATCGGCGCTTTTTTCTTGTCCCTTGCCTTTCCAGCTCTCTGGCAGGAATCGCAAGCCTTCACGAAGTCCTCTGCTTCTTTGTAACAGTTTTTCCAGAAAAAGTACATGGTCATTCTGTCTTTGGTCTTGGTGGTCCCAAGATGACCTGACATGCCTTCATGACACAATTTCAGTATCTTCTCTCGATACTCTATGGGCACGACGATGAGCTTCCTTTCGATACCACTCTTGTCTTTCTTACTCTTTACCAAAAGTCGGCCTTTCACAAGTTCAAAATCTTTAGGAGGGTTTCCATTTTGGATTTGTTCTACTTGAGAGCTCATCTCTTCATCTTCACCTTGAGCCTTGATTAGCTGCTCAGTATCCACTTTTAACAATTCAGTGATATCTTGATCTTCTGCCACCTGAGTGAACTCGTCACTTACTTCCCCTGTTTCCATTTCATTTTTTTCCAGGGTACTTAATTCTTTCGCTGGGATAGGGTTTTCGGATTCTTTAATTAAAGATTGAGAGAGAGAGAGAGAGAGAGAGAGAGAGATTCATCCCTTTCTTTCACTTTTTTCTGATGCCTTTTGTCAGTACTGCATTTATTTGATCCACAGATTGACAATCTTCCCTTTTTAACAAGGCAGCAGTCCGATTCCCTAAAAGATATCGTCCGCGGTCTAGTTCATCTGGAATCACAGCAGCCTTAGTGAGTGTTTTTCCCAATTCACACTCTACCAGAACTTCGGCAAGAGGTAAACAAGTTGAACTGGAGTCCAAAGGTTGCTGTACCCATACATGTTCACCAGTCATGTCAGCTGAATTCACCAATTTCCGACACACAATGTCAATGGTCGCTCCGGTGTCTCTTAGTAGATTTATATCCTGACCGTTTATTTTTCCTTTCATGATATACGGTTCCAGGTACTTCTCAGGTTCTTTGTCCGAAATGTAATTTACAGTTTCCGAAGGTTTCTTCAACTTTGGACAATTTGGTCGGATATGACCAGGCTGATTGCAATGAAAACACCGCATCTGTCTCCTGCGGTCGAATTCCGGATTTGGGTCTTGTTCGGAAAATCTTCGTTCTATCTTAACCCCTTTACCATTTATGGTATCACTTCTCCTTGGTGGATTATCGGTCTTTTCAAACTTGTTTTGAACTCGACCCTCGAACTTGTCTTTCGCAAAGACAGGGTATCGTTTCACAGTTCGTCTAACGTCTTCAAACTTCTCCAACAGTTCCACCAAATCTGTAGGGGAGTTTATTTCTGTCCATTCTCTGAGATACATATCTTTGAATTCGGATGGTGTTTTTTTCTTCATCTGATCTGTGATGATCAAATCTCTCAGTTTTTCAAAAGTAAGGACCTGACAACCTGCAATCCATCCATCGAAATAAGTAGACAATTCATGATAGAAATCTCTCCAGTTCCGATCAACTGCTTTATGGTGTGAACTAAATAACTGTCGAAATCTTTCTGGTGTTAGTTTGAACCTTTTTAACAGAATATTTTTGATGTGATCATAATTTGTAGCTAGGTCAGCTGGTTCACGGGCTATTATATGAGCAATCTCTTGGGGGATCAAACTTAATAGGTGAGATACCCACATTTCTTTACCCAGCGACAGCAAAGTTGCCTGTCGCTCGAACAAGATTAAATAAAGACTCATATCATCTTTCATGTCGTATTTCGGAAGGATCTTGGTCAAGTCTCGATTCGATGGTCTAGAATGATCTACTGCACCTTGCTGGGTTTGTCTAGTTGCTTCTATTCTCAATTTTTCTAACTCATACTCTCGTTCTCTCTGCTTTTCTTTCACTTCTAGGTCTTCAATTCTCCGCTTTTCTTCCACTTCAAGGGCTTCAATTCTCCGCTTTTCTTCCACTTCAAGGGCTTCAATTCTCCGCTTTTCTTCCACTTCAAGGGCTTCAATTCTCCGCTTTTCTTCAAGGGCTTCAATTCTCCGCTTTTCTTCAAGGTCTTCAATTCTCCGCTTTTCTTCAAGGGCTTCATTTCTCCGCTTTTCTTCCACTTCAAGGGCTTCATTTCTCCGCTTTTCTTCCACTTCAAAGGCTTCATTTGTCTTTCGAGTTTCTATAATTCTACCAAAAAGTGCTTTGGTGAATTCCTCATCATATCCCTCACTTGAAGTAATAAGATTCACTAACTGTTTTATGGATTTTTCTACGGTGATTTCTAAATCTATCTCCTCCGCCAATTTGATCAAGTCCTCTTTCTTTCCCTTAACTAAATAAGTCATGATTAAATTCTAAACAGTTTCCCCCTTTGGACTCAAATATAACGTAAGGTACAAAATGAAAACTTTTCGAAACCGAAACTGTCCAGAATTCTGATTTACCTTATAGCCAAGCCACAATAAATATAACTCAAAGATAATAGAACAATAGAAAAGAAATAAATGTACAAAAACCAATTTTGTAACCCAAAAGACCTTCAAAAGAAAATTAATTAAAAAAAAAATTTAAATCAAAATACCATTTCAAATACAAAACAAATTTAAATTATTAATTAAGATAAATAATCATCTACGACAACTAAAATCTCTTAAATTTCTATTTCACATAAATTCCAAATCAATACTAATTTCTATTATAAAAGCAAAATTTGCAATTAAGAAATTTTTTTGTTTCGAAACCTGTTACGATAAATGGAAGTTATCACAAAAACAGAAGTAAAATTGTACATTAAATATAATAGTGCATAAAACTTTAGATTTAAAACCGAAACCACTTATCTGGAACAGTTGCTTGATGGTACACAGGAAGTCCTTGAGCAGGAACCCAAAGTTCGAACTGGACTTTGCTGACGATGACAGGACGGGATGCCCAAAAAGTTCGGACCGGATGGCCCTTTCGATGCTGAACACACACGCGTTTCACACACAGGAACAGGACGGGATGTCCCAATTCTACTGACCGGACTAAGCTTCGTTGCTGGACACACGCAGTAACAGGCCACGTTTCATACACAGAAACAGAACGGGATATCCAAAAACATCGGACCGGATGGCCCCCTTCGTTGCTGCCGGACGCACGCAAATACTCTGCTCACAAGGACGGGATGTCCACAAACTTCGGACCGGATGGCCCCTTCGTTGCTGCCGGACGCACGCAAATACTCCACTCACGAGGACGGGATGTCCACAAACTTCGGACCGGATGGCCCCTTCGTTGCTGCCGGACGCACGCAAATACTCCACTCACGAGGACGGGATGTCCACAAACTTCGGACCGGATGGCCCCTTCGTTGCTGCCGGACGCACGCAAATACTCCACTCACGAGGACGGGATGTCCACAAACTTCGGACCGGATGGCCTTCTTCGTTGCTGCAGGACGCACGCAAATATTCCACTCACGAGGACGGGATGTCCAAAAACTTCAGACCGGATGGCCTTCTTCGTTGCTGCAGGACGCACGCAAATTTTCGCTGAACACAGGACGAGATGTCCACAGTTTATTCTCAAATCAGGACGGGATGTCCAAGACTTCAATTTAATGGGAACGATCACAGTGCATGCCACCATTAATAGGTAGCTGTAACGTCGTGATAAAAGAAATAGCCTTTTTAAAAGAATTAAAGAAAAAATTATTTACAATATGGTAGCGACATCACCGTTACAACTACCTCTCATCATACGTTTTAAACATAACGGCTGAAACACGCCATTCCAACACTGCACTCAGTCCACACTTCAACGAAGCATCCAATCGACTAAAAAAGCCGTTACAAAAAAAATATCTTTTCACCAACGTTATACAAAAAAGAAAAAATAACTTCCGGGAAAACCATTTAAGCTCACATAAATATGTCAAAAGAAAAGATATCCTTCCAAGAGTAATAAGAAGTATAAATAAACACAGGAAGTATCACAATATCTTGGAATAAGGAAAAAGAAATACTATAGAAATACATTTAAAAGATATTCCGGAAGTGTACGTTACACTTCTCAGAAAGAGAGAGAGAAAGTTTATCACACTTTACATCTAATTTGGGTAGGACATCAAAATAATGACATTTATTCCAGACAGATGGGCCGGGCCTCAATGTTCTCAAGAGCATCAATAATTATGAAATTTAAACAGCTTATTTTGAGCCAAATTGTTATGAAAATGAAAAAATTCTACGTTTTTGACTTTGGGAGAAATTTAGTACACAAAAGATCTCGCACACTCTAAACTGCGATTGCTTCGATTTGTTATTCTGCTACACAAGAATGAGACTCCAACACTCGAAAAACACCAACAGCGCATAACACAGTGAAATATGGATAAACCCAAATAATGTCCAATGCAACCAAATTACCAATTAAAAATAAAACTTTCAATCATGAACAGAAATATGTAGTAGAACTAGATACGGCTTTATTTGAAGGATAACTTACTAACAGGAGGGAGATTGTAGGGTGTGGTCTTATAGCGAGTTTATTAATCAGTTTCACCTCCATCATAAGGTAAGTGACTAAAGGTCATTTACATTCACACCAGGGTCTTTAAGTATAGAAAGTTTTAAAAACCAGAATTCGTGCAAGGTTTAAAACAGAATTCGTTTATTAATCGTTTCCAGGAATAGGCGATGTGTGTGAATACTTGATTTCAGAATCCTATAATAAAGAAAAATTACTGGAGGAGCTTTAAATGTTAAGACTAATTAAACAACTAATTGTGTATAGTTATTTTACACAGTTAAGATGTTAGGGAAATAATCAACAAAGTAAGCAAATATAGCCTCTACGTGGTCAGCACGGCGTTGACCGTGACAGTTCTTTTCGTGGGATCAAAAGTGACCACTGCTCGCTAACCCCGGTGATTGCTACGAATTTCCATTTGGTTTGCTTCGGAAACCAAACTATGAATATTATGAATTATGGTTTGCTTCGAAAACCAAACTATGAAAATTATGAACTATGGTTTACATCGAAAACCAAACTATGAATATTATAAACTATGGTTTGCTTCGGAAACCAAACTATGAAAATTATGAACTATGGTTTGCTTCGGAAACCAAACTATGAATATTATGAACTATGGTTTGCTTCGGAAACCAAACTATGAATATTATGAACTATGGTTTGCTTCGCAAATTGGATAACAGCCATAACGAAGTTGCCCGTGGTGTTGGTTTGCTTCGCAAACCAAATGGGAATTTGACGTGACGTCAAAATCTCTTGCGAAAATATAAATATTTAATTGAAAAATCTTACGCCAGATAGATACCTTATACGTTTGATTTTCTTTTAATAAATAAATTATCAATGAAAAATTTATATTTTTTGGTTTGCAAAGCAAACCAACACCTCCGGCAATGTGACCCCCACAAAAAGAACAGTCACGGGCAAAGCCCATTTGGTTTATGAGTAGTGTCAGGGACAGAATAAAAAAGAGGAAAAGTTTAAGCAATGAAACATGATCATGTTTTATTCAACTAATATTATCATGTAATATTTTCGATAATATTATTTGTTCATGTTTAATCACGTTACATAACAAATTGTGAGACAAAATTCAATACAAAATTGTTTCTATCACTCGCAATAGAATATTTCGTGCAACATTAATTTAGGACAAAATGTCTTAAATAAAGAACTAGTAAAATAACAGCATCAAAATCTAGCTCCTTGCTAGAATATTGGCTTGAAATACACTCTATAACAAAAAAATCGACGCACCAAGAAGGAGTTGTCCGATGGAGACAAAAATTGGTGGACAGGAAAATTATGTACAGGATAGAAAATGATTAAAATTTCAGAACAATTGAAAGATTTAGTTCAGAGTTACAGAAACGAGCTCAATAAGGTGTTGACCCGCCTCTAGCCTGGATGCAAGCTGCCACACGGCGTGGCATAGACCGATAAAGCTCCCGGATGGTCTCCTGCGGTATTTCTTGCCAAATTTGCTCCAATTGTCGGACTACGTCATCAACATTCCCTACCGGATGCAGTCCATCATATCCCAGACATGCTCGATGGGAGAGAGATCTGGTGATCTGGCTGGCCAAGGAAGTGTTTGACAAGCTTGAAGACAGTTCATAGCAACACGTGCCGTATGTGGTCTGACATTGTCTTGCTGAAAAATAAGCATGAAAATGAGGGTACTGCGAAAGGAACGGTAGCAAAACAGGTCTCAGAATGTCGTCAACGTACCGCTGTGCAGTAAGTGTACCTCTAATGGCGACCGAAGGGGTCCGGCTATCAAGGGAAATGGCACCCCAGACCATAACACCTTGTTGAGGGCCCGTGTGGCGTTCAATAGTGAAAGCAGGATCAGCACGCTGCCCTTGTTGGTGCCTCCACACACGTCTTCAATGATCGTCAGGACACAGTTTGAAGCGGATTCGTCACTAAAGACTATACGTCCCCAGTCAGCATCATTCCAGCCTGATCGAGCCAAGCACCACTGTAATCTGGCTCGACAGTGTGCAGGCGTGAGTGGCAGGTGGCGTAATGGTCGGTACGAGCGTAGATTTCACTCTTTCAGCCGTCTGTGAATGGTCAGGGTGGACACTCGTGTGTGGGTCGCACGACTGATGGTTGATAGCGATGAATCAGGCGCTGTGACAGCTGATCTGACAATCAATCTGTCCTCGCGATCTGTTGTGGCCATACGTCGACCGCTACCATCATGACGCTGAAATCTGCCATTGTCCACCTACTCTTGCCAGCATCTTCTAATCGCCGCATCGCTTCGACTCACATGACGAGCGAATCTCCGATTTGCCCAACCTGCCTCTTTCAATCCAATGATACGACCTCTTTCAAACTCTGAAAGTTGCTCGTAATGAGCTAGAATCCTGCGGTGAGGCATTTTTTCAGAAGTTGAAAGGTATCCTAAATAGCAATGCAGCAGAAAATTTTAACAAGTTCAAGAAAAACTCTTTATATACATCTGCTGGATGCGCAGTTCCGATGCGCTGGAGATCGCACTATTCATTCATTGGAAACCAAATTTTAATCATTTGCATATTTGGTCAAAACCTTTTTGCATACGAAATTTCAAAGCAATCGGATGATATCTTCTTGGTGCGTCGATTTTTTTTTGTAATAGAGTATATATTTGTATAACATAAATTTTGTTATATAAATGAACTTGAAGAGCATATTAAAAGAAATACCACTTTAAGTTATATCAAAAGAAGGTAATCAGGTTATACTTAACCAATTGGTATGATGAATCGTTATGTTAAAAATTAGATCTCTTTGACTTTTTAATTCCTAATTTTTTTTATTAAGAAATGTCGAATTTTTGTACATTCATAGAAGTTTTGTCACTGAGTGATTCGTTTGAGTTTTATGGCGTAAGAACCAGAAATGGATAAGTCTAATTTTGGATTGAAAATGTATAGTACACACACACATGCTGATTCGGAACATGCTGAAAATGTATAGTACACATGACATGCGGCAAATCAAACATGGGCATCATTAATGTTATAAAAGGAAGTGTTTGTCTGTCTGTCTGTTTGTTTTCTGCACGTAAAGTCCTGACGAATCTATGGCACTAACAGTAATGCGATTTGGCACACAGGTAGTCCGAAATTTTTGGGTCGCGGTGAATTTTAAAATTCAATCTAGAACATTTTAAAATGAATTTAATGAAATTTAAGTATCATTGAATGCAACAGCATAGAAGATCACATATTATTTATTTATTTTTTTCGTTTCCGTTTTCATTTTGCGCGGAGGAATGATTTTACAGCAGACGATAAAAAACAAATAAACTTTTAACTAGAGTTATTTAGTTCTTTTTTTCTATCTCCTGAACCGTTAAAGATAGAGTAAAAATTTCAAAGGTTTTGAAATCTGCGGAAAATTTTACATTAGATCGATACTTAAAAATATGATTTTCTTTACATACATAAAAAATTTTAATTTTATATCTTTTATACTTTCGGAAGAGATGCGACGTCACATCAAATTTCGCGTTGAAAAAATAAACATTTTACACTTCCTGCCCTCTTGCGATTTTAACGAAAGAAAGCAAAAAAACAACATTTTGTCTGGTATTAGTAGCATATATCATGTGTGAGTAGCATATATCATGTATGAGTAGCATTTATCATAAGTATGGCAGTTTTTATAAGTATGAATAGAGAGAGAGAGAGCGGTTATAACAAGAATTGAGGTAGTATTCATTATTAGTATGCATCCATTATTAGTAAATATTCATTTTTGTATATATTCATATATACTAAGTATACTAAGTATATATACTAAGTTTATATTCATTATCAGTACAAATTCATTATGAGAATATATTCATAATGAGAGTATATATTAGTGGCTTTTGTTAAAGGATTAGTAGCGTGTATTACAAGGATTAGTTGTGTGTATTTATTACTATTTTATTTGTATGTGTGTCTCTCTCCTAATCGAACTTTTTACCAAAATAATTAGTATTTTATCCGAATCAATCTATCATGAGGAAAAGAAAGCCCTAGGTTATCATTTCTCAATTTCAACACACTTTCTTTATATGCCGACCAACCGGTATAGTGGTTAAGGTGTTAGCCTCTAGATCGGAAGGTCCCCGGTTCGAATCCGGGTTCGGGCATGGATGTTTGTAAGCGTATACCAGCGCTGGTGTTGCTTCGTCATCTAAACATGGTTCAAAATTAAGAAGTATAAATTGTTAGGGGCATTGATGGTCCTCCCACTGGGTGCTCCTTCACAAGTGGCCATCACTTCCGGCCTTGTAGTGGCCAATGACTTAGGTCAAATGAGCCCGCTATTAGAGGAAAATTTTTTTTTTCTTTATATATGGCACTTACACGTTGTAAATCCTATGAGTTTAATTTGAAAACTGATCGCGTAAAACGAGAAACCTCCATTGACATTAGCGAAGTCATTGAAGTAATAATTATATTGAACAAACAAAATTATCTTTTGAAAGTTTTATTTAAAAAAAAGAGAACCAGGGACTTTTCATCATTTTCGGATCACCCATCTGCGCAGCCAGCTCATATCCACCTCAGAAAAAGAAAATAATTTAAAATAAAGAATATTACATTTGGGCGGAAGTATTTTAAGTTAAAAAGATGTGGAACTAGAGGCGTGAAAAAACTTAAGATCGCTAGCAAAACCATTAGGCCTCGCCCAGTCGCAAAATAGACCGGAGGTCACCCTTCCATCCACTAAAAATAGGCCCCATCGGGCAGCATAATAGAGAAACATCGCCATTAAATGATGATGTCACATAGTGACGTCATAGTCAACAGTTTGAAACCAACGAATCAGCTTGCTAAAAATGTCTTTTATTCCAGGTAAAGGTTGTTAATATGCCATCGGCATAGGCAGGGACACGATAATATTATTTACTGAATTTCCCTTTTTATCTATTGAAAGAGGCAACAATTTTATCACGGTCAAATTGTATAATGCCCTCTAGTTTTATAGTATTGCGTGAAGGTAAATTCGTTTCGGAATTCATCCATTGTTTTTTGTTGTACATTTGAAACAATAATTAAAAAAAAAAGTTAAATACAAATTGAGAAAAATTAAAGTTTATTTTCAAAAATTAATACGGACTAATTAGGATTGTAATTGGTGCTCGGTGAACTCGAATTTTGTTTCGAACGAAGGGCGAACATCAGCATCATTTCTTATGGTCTGAAAAAAATTAAGCTTCTCGTCTCTGGATTTATCTGGGCGGAGCCCATCTCTTCTGAGACCTGTGTATTTTTCATCATGCGCATATTTAAAATGCGTCAAATAACGAAATTTGAATCGTGCTGCCATCTATATATGTATTTCTGTACTAAATCTGGTTTTTGTGCCAAATCTTGGAGCTTTTCTCCACTTTAGACAGTAAATATATTTTCACTATCCAAGGCCTCCGTTTTCAATCAATTTGTCTTTTTTCTCACAAAACCATTTTGCTTCAATTTATTTTAGACATAATCGATTATATAAAGGCTTCGGTCTTGGTACGTTTAAAAAATATTACCCCTTTTTATAACACGTATTTTATCAGTGTTTTCTTAGCTAACTGAAAATTAGCTTCAGAGTTGAATTAATTTTGCGAAATGCCTCGCTCTATATTTTAGCGGTGGAGCTTATAGAGCGAGCAATTCCAAGTTCAAATGGCTAGGATAAGGTACACAATTCTACAAAGAAAGAAAAGGTACAAGAATACCAATTCAAGTTAAAATAATAAGAATCATGTTGTTTCGCTACAAAAGTGTTCTGATTGAAGTTTTGATCAAATTATTTATTAAAATTCTCACTGGAAGAACTAGAGATTCGGACTTGCAGCTGTTTTGTTAATTCAACCCTTCATATAGCGACTTTAAATCATTCTTCACTTGTATCCCAACTTTCCTACTACCTCCTAGCCATTGTGACATCGTAAATTTATTTAATGGCAAAAGTTAATTCTGGAATACTCGAAAAATGACACTCAGAGTCAGTTAGTTGCATTTTAATGTCAATAACTTGTTTGATAATTTTGAGTTTTTAAATGTTTTGAAAGTAATGATTTGAGTTGTTTGGTGAACTAATCCATTCACCACGACTATTTAATCAAAATAATTCAGTAATAAAAGCGAAAAACACTGCAACTTTTCCTTAATTTTATCAACATTTTGACCGTTTTTTTAAAAATCAGAAGTTGCGATGGTCTGCAGTGCAAAGCTCGCTCCTTGCCACATACTTTTGTCTTCTCTAGCTTCGGAAAAACCTCCTTACACCGCCCCAAATTACCACAAACACTTTATAAATAACATCTTCTGTGTCAATGACACAATATTTAACTTCAAAAGTTATCGACAGAATTGGAAATTCTGAAAGTAAAGTAAGCCTTGGTTTTAAGTAAGTTAAGTAATTTTGAAGTTTTATTATAAATATGTAATACATATTTAACCGATAATTGTGTTTTACGTCTGTTTTTGATTTTACTGCAGTTTTCAAAATTCGGACAAAATGCCTGCAGAACAATTTCAATTGCTTGGAGCTGTGTTGCAGAACACTGAATATCATTCTGCCCCTGGGGTTAGAAGTACAGATTACTTAAGCAATTTTTTTTCTTCATTTACAAGATAATTTAAACAACATTTCTCTCTTCTCTTCGTTATCGTGCTATAATAGGAATATAAATGGTTTTCATTCATTGGAATGAAGACCGAGAAATGAGAGGAGTTTAGTGACTCGCAAACCTGATTAAGGACCTAATTTCTCATTGTTTACGAAGAAAATAATGTTTCCCGAAAAGGTGTTTCTAGGATTTACGAAAATTAACCACAACTTTTCACAATATGTTCTAAAAATGACGTTTTAAGAAGTTAGTTTAGAACCTTTCCGAAAATCAACGCTCGGTGGTTACTGGAGACATTCTTAGTTACTTGGGCAATTTTACTTAGGAAACGATACGCTTCACATATTGACACAAGTGGTAGGAATTACTATTCTTCGTCTTGAAAGCTTCAGAAAAGTTATAAAAGTTTTTTACATTTTGTTTTGAACCTCAACTGTAAATATCACTAATTATCAGTTTCCACTGGTGTTCAAAATTAAGAAAATTTGCATATTTGTTCGAATTTCTCGAAAAGTATAGAACGAAAGATAAAAGTAATGCTGTCAAATAATGATGCAAATCTAAGCGCACGTGACAATTCGTGAGCTCCGACACCTCGGCAAATTTCGTGGTGTTTTTGTTTACAACATTCGGCGAAATTCAAAAGAAGACAATTAAAACGAGGAACCACCAACGTTTATATAATGGAATGAGAGTGGAAGCAGGACAGTCTCAAGTGCAAATTGCTAGAATCTTGAATGCAACGTCCAGCGTCGTGTCAGGTTGTGGAAACAGTTTAAGCATACCGGATCTGTAGAGAGAAATCCTGTCGATGATTGTCCATTAAAGCGAGGTGTAACAGGAGTACCACAGCTTTTCAACTCTCTCGTGACCTTCAAGCGGCCACAGGAAGACGAGTTCCAAAGGTTTACTCTTTCCAGAAGGCTACATGAGAGATGTCTGTTTGCGTCCCATTTCTGAACGCAGGAGTGTCCGTTTATCATGGCACCGAGACCATCGACTTTGAACCAGGGATCAGTGGGTAACCGTTCTATTCACTGTTGAGTCCCGGTTCAGTCTAACTACTGATTCTCGATTCATCTGGAGAGAACTAGTGATTTGATGGTCTGAGCTGGCATCACGTGGGATGGGCACACAGAAATCTATGTATTTGAAAGAGGTTCTGTTACATCTTCAACGACACTGGCGTTCAAAATTGAGAGAATTTCAACTTTTGGGTGATTATCTTCAGAACTATTGGACATATTTTAATAAAATTAGTTATGCACATGGGCTGAAATTAAAAAAAAAAAACATAAAAAAGTTATGGAACACACGCATGGTCGTGCGTTAGACTCGTCTGCATAGGAAGGTCTAAACAGAGGCTACAATATAGACACCAAAAATGGGTTAATAAGAGTATGGTTCCCTCTTACAGTTATACAGATACACTGTGAGGTATAGAGATGAAGATTTTTGAGCCATAATTCGGTTTTTCAGAACGCAGTTGGCCCTGGTTTCATTTTTACCGACGACAACGCTCGTCCACATAGGGATCATCTGGTCGAGTAATACCTGTAAAGTGAGGATATTCGCCAGATGGATTGGCCAACCAGGTTTTCGAACCTGAACTCTATAGAGTCTATCTGGGACGCTCTTGGGAGAGCAATTGCAACTCGTCTAACTTCCCCCAGAACCATCCAGAACCTGCAAACAGCGTTGCTGGAGGAGTGGGATCGACAGCCCCAGGTACACATTTCCGGTATGAATTCACGTGTTGTGAGATCTGTACAACTGTAAGAGGGAACCAAACCCATTGTTGTGTCAATATTGTAGCCTCTGTTTTAGACCTTCGCTGTGGAATCGTTTGAGCGTAGGAAATGGAAACTGTGATTTCCCTAATCTCGAATCAAACGAAGACCATTCTTCGCAATGGCGTTCGTGTTGCACAAAATAAAAGTTATAATTTTAAAATGATTTATTTAAAGAAAATCATATTTTTAGGTATCGATCTGATGTGAAATTTTTCGCAGATTTAAATCCGTTGAAATTTTTACTCTATCTTTAACGATCTAGGAGATAGAAAAAAGAACAACAAAACTTCAGTTAAAACCCTTTATTTGTTTTGTTCTTCGGCTGAAAGCGTTGCTGGGATAATCAAACGGAAACAAGGAAAAAAAATAAATTTAGAATCTGTCATATCTTTAAGGTGTTGCCATTCAAAGAAAAACAATAATAATTAAATTCCATTAAATTCATTTAAAAATGTTCTAGATTGAATTTGAAAATTCGGGCTTCGCACAAATATCGCAAAAAATTCACACTACCTGTGAGATAAGTCCCATTATTGAAAGTGCCGAAGATTCGTCAGGAACGTGCAGATAACAAAAAGACAGACATACACTTCCTTTTATATTAGTAAAGACAAGCACGGCTTATATATTCTTGGCACGATTCTTATAACTTTCAAGGTACAACTGCAGCAACGGCCGTAGTCTAAATTCTTTCTTGGCGTGATTCTTAAAACCTTCAAGGTACAACTCATGTACTGATCGGTGTCTAAATTCTTTCTTGGCGCGATCATGGGACAACTTCTGTACCGACCGTAGTCCGAATTTTAATAGGGTTAGGCTGGGTAATTGTACACAAGGGGTAATTGTAAACAAGCTATGCAAGCGACCACATGGGATTCCGAGAAACTAAAAAGTTGTCAAATATGAAAGCCGGCAATCATGAGGATGTAATATGATGATCCCGTATTTCTTTGAACCACAGCTGATGGTAATATGTTTAGTTGAAAAATTTGTGGTTGAAACGTTTGGGATGCATTTAAAGTTGTTGTGTGCTGCATTTCCTGCTGCCCACTATTATACACTCAGGAACGTTGAAAATAGCGCACCAAGAAGGGAGCATCGTATTGAAATGAAATTTAATACACATAATGATACAGATGAGAGAGATTCACTTGGTCCCAAAATTAGGACAATTAAACATATACAGTGGGTACAATTAGACAAATACAGTGCAACTTCAATAGCGCGTCGGACCACCTCTTGCTGCAATACATACCTCAACACGATCCGGCATTGAGTTGATTAGACGTCTGATGTTGCCCTGAGGCAAATGGGCCCACAAATCTTGAACAGCAACCTCCAAATCATGTACAGAGTGACACGACGGCATCTGACATGCTCTATAGGGGATAAGTTCGGGAGCAGGTCGGCCATGGAAGCGACCATGGAAGAGAGAGAGATGTAGGATGTCTTGAGCAACTAGAGCTGTATGCGGATGAGCTTTATCTTGCTGGAAAATTGCCCCTGCAAGACCATTTAGGAAAGATCCCACGTGGGATCAAAGAATGTTATCAACATAACGCTGGCCCGTTAAGGTTCCGCGTACCACAACTAGAGCGTACCGGCTATCGTAGGCTATGGCCCCCCAGACTATTACGCCTGCTGTGCGGGCAGTGTGTCGCACGACAGCGTGGGTGGAATTGTACCGTTCACCAGGGCACCTCCACAACTGTATGCTTTTATCATCTGTCCTCAAAAGGATCCGGGATTCATCACTAGACACCACGTTTTGCAAATCTGTGACATTCCACATCGCTCTGTCATGGCACCACTCTAGACGGAGTTGCCTATGTTTCGGTGTAAAAGGCAGTACATGAAAAGGGCGCTTGGATTACAGATTTGCTTCCGCAAGGCGTCTGGAAATGGTCTGTGGAATAACTGGCACCCCTACATCTGATTGTATCGTGGAACGAGTCACTGTGGGATTCTCAAGAGCTGGCCGCACGATCCTTCGATCCTCTCGCATTGTCGTCTTCCTGGTCGCTCCAGAAGACGACGTTTCTGCTTGTAGATGTTGAGGGGGAAAGAGGAAAAAAACCCTATTTTCGTATGTATGTAGGGTGGATGTCGTTTCAGAAGAGGAGTTTGAGTGAATTCGCTGTGGTTGAAAAGACTAATTTTGTGTTACCAAAGACCATGTCAAAGCAATTTTACGTACTCCAACCTGTAGCAAAGAAGGCCGTAAAGAAAATTTCCAATTTGAGCGCACTGTTAATGTGTAAGAATGTTGATGTTTGTTTCTTTATCGTACCTAAGTTTGTATTTTTCAATTTGTAATTAAAAATTTTTTTTAATTAATTTTTTTTATTTTTTTTTACATTAAATACATTTTTTGTTCAGTAAATGTTTGAATTATTTATTCTTATGTGTTACTGAAAGTTCACGTCATGATCAGTGCAGCTTTCAAGTGTCACTATATTTTGCTAGGGTAAGAAGTGGAAGTATTTGGTAAATGAAAAGATCAAAAACGGGGTTATAGTAAACATGGTATTAGAAGGGTAAAAATACCATTGAAGTTCCTTCTACTGCCATGACTACTGCTCATGCTCTTACTTATTCAATATTCAATATCACGAGGAAAATCGTTGTTTGCAATTACCCCTACTTTCAGGGGTAATTGTAAACAGCCGAGTACGGTGTTAAATTTCTTTTCTGGAATCTTCGTACTAATTAAATATCAAAGTATAATAGTGACAAGTTAGTTTAGTAGGGTGAACAATGTTTAATTACTTTATCAAGAGTTTGACAATAGGGATTGAAATTGAACATACACATTTTATTTACTATTACCCCGCATTGACCTACTAGTTTTGTTTACACGAACCTGGGCTCGTAAAAAAAGTTACCATTCTCTCTCTACTTTCATATTCCCTCTATGATATGAACGTAAAGTTATTAAAACATAGACAAAAAGAAGCCTGACCTTAAGGCCGTATCTGGTCTGTGGGCTTGAGATGAACCTATTCGCTACAATTCGTCTATCTTCGCGTACGTTCTTTTGTGACCACAACGAGAAAGCGTATTTTCAAAGAACTCATAACACTGGAATAATCACGAAATTTGCAAAAAATGTTTTGATTTCTCTGTCAAATAATGCAATTAATTTTATTGTATTATTTCGACCAATTATATGTCTTCTCTCCCCCTCCTCCCCCACTTCCGAAAAAAAATCAGCACCAAGAAGGAATAAATGGAAGATAATTTCCTAATTATAAGGTTGCCAGAACATCGCTTTTAAAGAGAACATGTTCTTTTTTCCCGCTCGGATCTTTTTTTCACTCTTTTTTTTAAGTCAGATCTTTTTTGTCCTCTTTTTTTTCGGTTGCTCGTTTTTTTGTTCTCTTTGTTCATCATTTCGGATTGCTTTAAAAGTCTATTTCACATTTCAAATTTTACACGCTCTAATATATTCACTTTGCCTAATACCATCGTTATATACACATAAACCACTGCTATTCAAATACGTACTAGATCTAGAATATTGTACGAAAATTGTACGTCTTAGTAACCTTTAGACTATGGCCGGTACAACAGTTGTACCAGGATCGCGCTAAGAAAGAATTTAGAAAACGCCCAGTACATCAGTTGTACTGCCGACCAACCGGTATAGTGGTTAAGGTGTTAGCCTCTAGATCGGAAGGTTCCTGGTTCGAATCCGGGTACGGGCATGGATGTTTGTAAGTGTATGGTGTAGAGGCGGCTGGTGCACCTTAAAATCTGTCGTGGCCGAAAGTCCTCACGTTGGGTTGGCGTGGAAGTTTGGAGAGTGGGGTGCCAGCTCAGGTGTTGCTTCGTCATCTGACCGTGGTTCAAAATTACGAGGTGTTGTCCTCGGATCTTTCCCGCAAGGGACTGATCCCGGACCGTCGTCAATAGCCCGTTGTGTTGCTCTAGTACGACGTTAACTATAATTACCAAATTACCATCAGTTGTACCTTAAAATTTATTAGAATCGTGCCTAGAAAGAATTTAGATTGCGGCCATTACAGCAGGTGTACCTGGAAAGCCATAAGAATCGCGTCAAGAAAGAATGCGCATGTAACACACACACACACACACACACACATATATATATATATATATATATATATAGTCAAAAGGTTAAACCCCATCAACGTATAATAGGAAGATCAACCTCCATTGTATACAGGGTGCTCCGGAACTTCGTGTACAAACTTGGAGGGGAGGTAGAGAACATAGTTAGGAATCATAATTACAAGTGAAGCAAGGGCGGAAATCGATAGGTGGCGTTGTACACGAGCTCTCAAGGGGTCGGCACGTGTGGCCTCCTCATTGTAGATGTAGACGCCGACTGCGTGCGATCAACATGAATCGTTTGACTGACATCCCCTTCATCCACGGCCTAACCGACGGAAATAGACGCGCTGCTGTTTGGCTGTATCCGGAAAGATATCCAACTAGGCGTCAACCAAATCATCAAATGTTCGCTCGGGTACATCAGAACCTTTCGGAACGTGGATCCTTCACAGCCACGATGTAAGATACTGGGCGGCCGCGCGAACAGCACGAACAACCATATTCGAATAGGGTCTGTCGCATGCTGTGGACCGAAATCCCGGTCCCGGTACCGGTGTACGGGTGCTTGCCGCTACCACCGGAACGTCTCGATCAACTGTCCATCGCATGCTGCAAGGCGAAGCCTTACCGTCATGTAACAATTAGACGGACAGCTGTTTTAAAATTAAACTATTTATTTAAGTAATTTAAATCTGTACAAAGTAAGTTTACAAGTTATAAAGTTAGGGCACAGCCATCGACATCATAAACCTGCCTGGAGCCAAAGCAGCAATGGCTCTCCACAAAACAGAGGCGGCTGTCTCTGCTCAAATCCAGAATCAGTCTCTCTAAAAGTTCTCATATCCCCGTTCTCTTGGATCCGCAGAACCGTAGCTGCAAACGGGAGGTAGTCGAATTACGAGCCTTTCCAAAGAGATGTTTTTGTCCTCAACAGAACTAAAGACAACCTCACACAGATGCAAAAACCGTCTGTAATGCCGACTTGAGTTCACCAGCTGTGTCGATTGGAAAATCGTTCCTGAAAACCCACAGAACGGTTTATCGCATCCCTGAATTCAATTGCCAGACACAAGGGGAAGGAAAGGGGTGGACCAAAACGGGCCGCTGATGAGAAAAACACTATTTCGGTATTTTGTCACAAGCACACGTGCAATCACTGAAGTTGTTGTTGTCACCGTCTGGGGGATGTTGATGCACATTCCCGACGCCCACGTGTTAGAGAAAAAGGGTCGGCTAGTACAATATGGTCCAACATACATCCTTTTCCACAAATTCCATACACCCCTTTCATCTTCAGAGAGTTCAGTTGTTGCAGCCGGATGATCCCCACGAATTGTCACGTTTTCACAGTGGTTTCTACACCAAAGTGCGACACGCAATTTTCCAGTTCTGTTATGTTCAGTGATGAAGTAACCTTTTCACGTGAAGGGGTGTTCAATGTGCACAACGCGCACATGTGGGCCTTAGACAACCCACACGGAACCCAATAACGAGCCGCACAACAACGCTTCAATGTTAATGCGTAGGCGGGTATTGTGGGGGCCAAGTATCTTCGAAAATGTTCGCCAATCCATGTCGCGTAGGTGTCGTGCTTGTATCCATTCCAATGGGAGTAATACCGAACACCTACTGTGGTGCCTGTAAGTCTTACATTGTACTCTTTTGTTGTGTAATAAAGCGTTTTACACTATATTCTGTGTTATGGCCTTATTGTGTCTGTGTCTCTTTATCACTTGAGGGTGACGTTTCCACCCATGCTTTCCCATGTAATTATCGTTTTCTATCTCCCCTCCAAGTTTGTACACCGAAGTTCCGGGACACCCTGCATTGAGCTCCATGTTAAAACGTCTCATTCTGATGAGATCAAATAAATAACCAAAGATAATTTAGATTCGTGTTAGAATAAAATAAGAATAAGAAATACGTATTGTTCTTATATTATATCAGAAAGAATAGTAAGACGGATGATTCGCAGCCTTTTATAGTTAGGAAGGAAATCATGTTGCTAACCTAGCCACCTTTTTTGATAGCATTAAATCGAAGTCGATAACTCAACTAGTATTGCTGCGCACAAACAAATATGAGAAGTAAAATGTTTAATTTCTATTAATTAGATACCTATGTATCTACTATTATTTTGTTGTTATATTTGTTGTTTAAAAATTGGATTCTTATTTTTTGCAACGTTTTGAAAAGACTTAAATAAATGGTCAGTGTTAATTTGTTCTCGCATTTACTAATTCTTTTCAAAATACGTAATATGTTCAGCAGATTTTCTTTCAGTTAGTAGTTGATATACCAAGATTCGTTAAACTTTATTTCTTTTAATGAGATACCCAACAATTTTCACTTATAATGCGTGCTTTTGGTGTCCTCTTTTTGTTATATTTTTTTGAAAAATAATTTTTCCAAATGTTCCCTTTTCTGATATTTATCTTCTGGCAACCCTACCTAATCAGCCGACCAACCGGTATAGTGGTTAAGGTGTTAGCCTCTAGATCGGAAGGTTCCTGGTTCGAATCCGGGTGCGGGCATGGATGTATGTAAGCGTATGGTGTAGAGGCGGCTGGTGCACCTTAAATCTGTCGTGGCCGAAAGTCCTCACGTTGGGTTGGCGTGGAAGTTTGGAGAGTGGGGTGCCAGCTCAGGTGTTGCTTCGTCATCTGACCGTGGTTCAAAATTACGATGTGTTGTCCTCGAATCTTTTCCTTAAGGGACTGATTCCGGACCGTCGTCAATAGCCCGTTGTGTTGCTCTAGTACGACGTTAACTAAAATTACCATTACCATTACCCTACCTAATCAATCATGTTTGGAAGTTTCCCCGATTGAGGTACTATGATGACTGAATAGTGCTGCCATCTATGTAATTATGTTGCTACTAAGCAACTTCAAGTGCTTAAATTTCATTGGTGGATCACCCTTAGGCACACACCTTGGCATATTTTTTTGTAGAAGTACCTCGAAACGTTTAATATATTGGAAAATGTTATTGTGAAATAAGTATCTTTTAAAAAACATTTCCCATGAAAATGAAAATTAATTTCTTGTTCTAAAAAAACGGTCCTCTATGTCTTAATGCTATGAATCTTTTCTCTATTAAACAAACACGCCAGAGGTTTAGAAAAGTAACATTTGTTTTTAAACACATTGCGGACACACATTTAAGCATCAAATGTTGTAGTAAAGTCTAATTTATTTTAAAGTTTGCAATTTTTTTAATAAGCATTTGTTGGTTTTGATGTTTTAATAGTTATACAACTTAATTAATGCTTTTGTAAAAAAATTGTTTTGATCAGTAAATGGCCCAAGATTATGCACAAGGGGCCTGCGCCGAAGCCCTCAAAAAGATTTGGTCAAGCACTGACGTGTTTGACTATTTTTTATTATACTACCACACTGTCCTTCTTGCATGCCTTTGCATCTTTCTTCTTTTTAAAAGAAGGAGTTATGGCGTCATTTGATTTAAATTTAAAGTCAGTCAGAAATTACACATTTTATTTTTTCGCATCAGAGTTAAAAAGTTCTAGGATCGTGCTGCTATCTATGTTTCATGTTACCAACTACGATTGAGTTGCAAATTGATGTATCAAGTTCTTAAGAATATATTGTATGAGGCGTGACGTATGCAAACAACGAAACCAATAAAGTTTTGTAGATAGTCATAGGTTAATGACCTTGATTTGTCTAAGTATAACTTCTAAATTTCAAAGGCCACATTCAGATATTACTGGGCATGTATTGTTTGTGGTGTAGTGTTTTTGTTGCTCGTAAGAAATATTTAAGTTTTGAAATTGGACTCCAATAAGGTGGTTTTGAAATGTATCGCGAATTTGAAAACCGCCTCTTCGAAATTTGTGCGAAAAAAAATTATTAAATTAAATGTACACAGCAAATGCTGTGTACATTTAATTTAATAATTTTTTTCTTTTTTTTTCAAATTTAACTATAGGTTTTGTTACTACTAAGTGAGAAATATGACGCCATGTATTTTGATAGTCACTATTCTATGTGATAGTTCATATTTTGCAGAGTCACATACAAATATTTCTGAATCAAATTCCATATCAAGATTGCAGTTTTCATATTTCCCCATTTATAATTTCACAGTTAACCCGTATCACTACAATAATATTATTGCTTGAGTTCGACAGCATTATGTCGAACGAAGTGAGGAGGGCATTAAAAATTTTAGTTTCAAAAGAAATGAAGTAGATTTTTTTGGGTTCTTTAATGGAAATATAGCAAAACATATCAGCGTAATAGGATGGTGATTTTGCAAGCTATGAATAAAAGTGTTAGGAATAAATTTAACATTATCAGCTCCGAATTTTTTACTAATGAGTTCAAAAACGCTTAGACCAAATGAATTGAACTTGGAATGATTAATTTTGAGATAAATTTGAAATCTAGCTTGAAAATAGAATGCTGATTTTGGAAATTATGAAGTCTGAAACTGTGAAGATGATATTTATTAGTTTATAAAGGATGTTATCTTCCTATTGATACCTAACTGATATTCTATTTGAATTTGCTCTTCTATGGAGGATGTGTGAATTAAGAGGTGTAGTTCATTTTACCCTGCAAATTCCCGCAATTTTTTCTTTACAACTGTTCTTTTGTTTTAGTTTTGCTTTGATATTCATCGCCTTATGGTTATTTTTTCACGAAGAGGGCCTATGCAGTAAAATGGAGTCTGAACTACAATAAAGTCCACTACTAGAAAAGGATTACCTTTATTTCAAAAGTAATGAGGATTTAAAACACACTTCAAAAAGCACCTAATCACATGTTCGAAGATGAAGCGATGATTTATGTTTGGATCAACTGTTTTCGTTTCTATTCCAATTAATTTTTCAAAAATTTCCAATTAATCCAATTCTACAATTTAATAACTAAACCACGTTTGTCTGCAGAAACAGATCAAATAATCTTTATGTTTTATTTATTCAACACCCATTTTCGCTGCCACACAAGAAATGCAAATGTTAACTGCCCTGATTGTATTTTATGCAATAGTAGACAATCCATGACGGCTCAACATTGTCGACACGTGAATAGCAATGAAACAATTTTCGTAACACAGTACAAATGTATTGGGATGCCAGAAGCCGAATGGTGTGAAGTCAAGTGCCTGGCATTTGTTTCATTCAAATTTAATTGTAATATATTTCGACCCAATACTAATTTGTGGTTGCGCAATTTCTAGAGTTGAAACCTTTTCATTAAAATAATCACTGACCCATACAAATTGCCAGCACACATTTGAGAAGGCGAAAGTGGTCAAGATAAAAACGCCCCGTGATCGAGTGGGCAGGTTAAAAAAAAAAATTACTGCCCTCTATCCTTCAATTAACGGGGTGCAGTTCTTACACAAGAATGGCGTTTGTCGCGTGCTACAGCATATACGTTCGTAGTCACAATTCGTTAAGGATCAATGAACCATTGAATGCCAAGTACGTCTCAAGTGTTTTGTTTTCAGGTTTTGGAATACTGGGACTGTTCAGATATATATATAAGGCCACGGAGACTAGTGTCATGTATCAAATCTCGGAAACCATTTTCTGGTGGAAACAGCAAGCGTTGATTCAGCTTCAAAATGGTAAACTATTTTTGGTTGATTGATGCACTTTAATTGTTCCATTAATATGTGTCTTGATTTCTTAGAGAAGTCTATTATCTTTTATAGGATTTATTCGAGTAATACGTCAGGTTATTAATTATACGGGCTTTTACAAAAGAGTGTTTATGAACGATATTCTTGGAAATTATGTAAGGGATGTGACACCTTAGAATTTTTTTCAATTGCCATTTTTTTCCCAAAATTTTTAATCGGAATCTTTTTCAAAACCAATGAGATAGTGTGAACATTTCTATTTCAAAGTAACTTTATTCAGTCTATTATCTTGCATTGGTAGGTAGTTAATAAACGTCCCACTGAGGCAACACAACGGGCTATTGACGATAGTCCTGGATCGATCACGAAATATTCAAGGAATCGTAATTTTTAACCATGGTCGGATGACGAGAACAACACCTGAGCTGGCACCTCCTTCTCCAAACTTCCACTCCAACTCCAACGTAAGGACTTTTGAAGTTGCGATAGATGTCGTATGCACCAGCCCCCTTGTACACGGCGGTCTTTGGCCGAGTTTCGAACTTGCAACCTCCGGTTGCTAATCAGTTCCTCTTTCAACTGGGCTACTACGGCCCTATCATGCCCTGGAAAAGAATAAAATGTCCTTATAATGTACCAAACTGTTCCATCTCGATGGGATTGACGAGGACATTATTTTAAACACAGCTAGTTAAATATTTGTAATACATATTAAAGTTAAATCCATCGACATCTTTGATCTAAAAAAGTGTTAACGAATGATATTCTTTGGACATGCACAAAATGGCAGACCTTTTCTTTCTATTTAAAAAATTTAAATTTCTGTAGCTTTTTATATGCACTCGGCCAAAATAATCGAAACACTAAGAAGCCAGTGATCCATCAATAATAAACAGCATATGTGTATACCAATAAATTATCACAATATGAAATTGACAGAACTCTTTACTATTACAGTTACATCAGAAATATCAAAAATTCGTAAAATGTAAAGCTCCATTTGAAAGCGATATAGGCCGATATATTGCATCCATAACGCATAGACTTTACTGTGACAAATTTCACCAAGCAATACCACCTGCTACTCCAGATATCTTGGATGGTAGCGCTATTTGGGTCTCCACCATACGTGAATGTGATGATCATGTGTCCCAAAGCAAAAGCGGGATGCGTAGTTTTTTAGATATGCATGGGAAAAAAAAAGAAATTATATGGGTTTAAATTGATTAAAGCGCAAAAAGCAATCTTTCACTCGATAGAGCATTTAAAACTGAGATAGCAGTAAACTACCTTTGTTCCTGCAAAATTTATTTTTAATATTTTATTCTTATATATCAATATATAAATCTACGCTGAGATTCAAATGCATTATAGCTCGTTTAGTAAAAAATCCACAGTTTTCTTAAACATGCTTGCCTGTGTTTTATATACTGACTGTGTTTTCTTTCAGAAATTCACCGTTCTTGTTTTCGTCGCTCTATGCATCATGGTCATTCTTACCATCGCCCAGTGTGAATCTAGCGCTGATGTTGAGGGTAGACATCATCACCACCATGGACATCATCATGGTCATCACCATGGGCACCATCATCACCATGGACATCATCATCACCACGGTCATCACCACCATCATCACCATGGCCACCACCACCATCATGGTCATCACCATCACCACGGCCATCATCATCATCATGGTCATCACCACGGCCACCACCATCATCATGGGCATCATCATGGACATCATCACGGGCATCACCATGGACATCATCACGGGCACCATCATTAAATGCTTCGCTTCGAAATCCTGAATGTCACTTGAATTTATAAATAAATTAATTAATATTTGGTGAACACTTCCATGGGCTTTTGCTTGTCTTGCATTTACACTGCAATGAGAATACAATAGTATCAGGCACATATTAAGAACACTTCACAAGTTTTATTGTCTTCAGCAAACATTGTACCAAAATAATTTTATATTCATTGGAATTACTAAACAGATGTATAATAACACAAAACATTCCGTACCATTTATACCACAAATATCCCATCACCATAAAGTTGCAAAAGTAGGTACCTAACGTCTCACTGGAGTAAAACAACATACCATTCGCGACGAAATCTGGGTATGGCTCGATTCCTCCCTGGATGTATTTGTATTTTCTGCGTCAGCCTTTTGAGCGTATGTCTATTTACTTGACATTGTTTGCTGCAGCTTGACCAAACAGACATAAGAACCAAATACAACCATACAGGCCATCCAGGATATAATCACAATCACACTAACAAATTAAACAAACTCGTTTCGCCACATCATAGTAGTGAGGAGATTGTAATTGAATGTTGATATTGCTTCTATTAATTAAATGAATATTTTGACTTGTTTTAAACATTTTAGTTACAATTTTCAAAATGGTTTTAATGCAAATGGAGAAAAAGAAAACGTAAGCTACTTGAACTTTTTATTTATTACAGAACAGTGTAAATTTTAAAAGATAGCCAAAAATAGAGGGGGTGTGGTTGAATTATACAAAGCACTTAAGGGGACAAGTAGACTTCCAAATTCACCAAAATTGATTTTTTAAAACTTTACAGTTAAAAATTAATTGATATTAACTTCTGCAGATAACAAAGAGAATTTTTAAATTCTGATCATTTTTAACGGAGTTAAACATGTAATATAAAACATATGGTAGATAAGTAAAGTAAGTCTACTAGAAAAATGCATTCAGATATTTCGACCTTTTTTCAAAATTTTATTGCGTATCTGATTTTAATTGATGTACTCCAAGCCTTTTTCGTATAAGACTTGAAATTTGTTGTATATTTCTAAGTGCAATTGAAAAACTGATCATGCTGCTTAAAACGTTTCCTAAACTAATTTTTTTTTGTGTGTAAATTTTTTAGATGCTTTAGTACAATTTTTTTTTTTTTTTACAATTAAGCTATACATTTACCAAACTGAGTTAATTTGATTTGTATTTGATAAGTATACAAACTTTTTTAGATGCTTTAGTACAATTTTTTTTTGTTTTACAATTAAGCTATACATTTACCAAACTGAGTTAATTTGATTTGTATTTGATAAGTATACAAACTTTTATGTAAATTGTAATTTTGCCAATAGTTGGAACATTGAGGTGCGTAAGACCGACCTATCCTTTTTGTTAATTTAATCAAAATTTTTTTTCACGTTTTATGTAATAACTTCATAATGACTTAATATTTTAGGATCAAACTTCATATAAAAGTTTGATATTATGTAGACTTTGCATTAGAAAACCGTTTGTGCAGATTAAATAGAAATCGGTTGATAATTGAAAAGTTTGTCTTGAAAGTCCACTGTCCCACAGTCATATGAGAAAATATCATTTATCAAGTTTTAAACACTTTGAAGTTATACAATGCAGGTAGAAAAATAAAAACAAAGAAGACAAGGAATTGTTGATTTGAAATGTTACTTAATATGGAAACCACTCAAATGAATTTTTCACTAACACAAAAACTACGCTCTTTGATCGAAGTAATAACGATATCTCTCTATATTAAAAAAATGTTACCGCCGCCGCAGGAATTTTTGCAGCTCGTCGAGTTTTTTTTTTTTTAAATTTAAATTTGGTTCTTGATAATATTTTTTTGAAACTCGGGAAAAATCGGGACATTTTTGTTACTTTTTTTTAAAACTGCCGTATCTATATCTAATTACTATTAGTTTTTAATTTTTTAAATATCGCAGTATACCTCAGAATATACTCTTTCTTACGGTACTATAATTTCTGAAATCGGTTAATAATTAAATTGGATGCGATCAAAAGTTCGTCATACAAAATTCGGAATCTTTGGATATTTTCGCTACTTTTTGTTAAAACGGTTATGTCTACGGCAAAAACCATTATTTTCAGTTAGTAGTTAATATACCAAGATTCGTTAAACTTTATTTCTTTTAATGAGATACCCAACAATTTTCACTAATAATGCGTGCTTTTCGTGTCCTCATTTTGTTATCTTTTTTTGAAAAATAATTTTAGCGTAAGCGAGCAGGGGGCGGAGCCCCCTAGTAGAATAAAAATAAATAAATATTTAGGGTTTTTACATTTGCTTTCAGTTACGTATTAAACAAATTTTACAATTCTTTAATGCACATTCTCTATAAACTTTCCACTTCAAACATAAACCCACTTGTAATCCATATCAAAGCTTTGTTTCTAAAATCTCAGCCACTGTGGACTTCTAACCTAAAGTGTTTTTACGATGTTGAGGATTCAATTTTCCCATGTATGCAATCTTTTCCAAAAAGTGAGCATAGCGAATCATGCTTGGTCCTATGATTTTCTAGGACCGCGGTAGCCCGGTTGAAAGAGTAGCGAATTCACAACTCCATCTAATCAAACACTATCGGATACGTGGGGACTTGTACGCGTTAAATCTGTCGTGGTCTTAAATGTCCTCACTTAGGCATGCTATGAAAGTTTTGAGAGTGGGATGCCAGTTCAAGGTGTTAACTTCCGTCATCTGACTGTGGTTCAAAATTATGAAGTGTCCTCGGATATTGTCTCTCGGGATCGATCCCTGACCGTCGCCAATACCCCGTTGTGTTGCTCCAGTGTAAGGTGCAATTCAACAGCTTATCTGCCTATCAATTTCTTACAAATAAGTGCTGCTTTAGCTTCCTTATGCGTAAACAATAGCAACAATGCCTGATGTAGAACTAACAACCTCAAAATTAGAAACCCAGATTATTGTTTGTTTTTTGATTGGATCTGATGGCTATTTCAGAAGCACTGAATTATGCACATACCTCTGACAATGACTTCATTTAGATTTTGACTGATATTTATTACTAGAGGTCTATACTACACCTCATAGATTGGCGTAATATTACAGATCAAACAAGCAGGGTTACCGTCCAATTATCAAAAGTGACATCCAAATCAATCACTTTCATATACCATCATATGTTGGCTTGCTTGAAGATGAAAAGGCAGATTGCTTTGCGAATGAAGGCTGTGAGCTGAATATCCTTCCACTTAATAAGCTTGCCACCACTGAGAATCAATCGGTGATAAAATCATAAGATTATTAGCTTGTAATATTCCACCGAAACATAATTGATGCCAGGCTGATTGTCACTCAAATTTATAGGTCACACGCTATTAGAGTTTGCTTTATCGAAGCTTAAGAGTGGTCCCAAATGGAGTATGTAATTTGAAAACAGAGTTAGGTTAGAGTTAATAAAAGAAGAAAAGCCGCAGCTTTGCTGTAGAGTAAAATTCAAAAGTACACATGGAATGAATTTAGTTGGGAAATTTTTCTCTCTGCACACACACACACACACACACACACACACACACACACACACACACACACACACACACACACACACACACACACACACACACACACACACACACACACACACACACACACACACACACACACACACACACACACACACACACACACACACACACACACACACACACACACACACACACACACACACACGTCTGAAAATTTTGTTCGTATCTTATACTGCATCGGTGTCTCTTTGTAATTATTAGTTGGGAGTTAAGAGGAGGCAGAGTATCATCTATTCAACCAATAAAGTTTATTGATCTATTACATGGGCTACTACACACTAAATCAAGATATTATCAGATACAGTAATGCTGTACTTGATAATACAATTTAAAGCATAACTTCTATATCGATTAAATGCAATGTGCGTTAACCTGTAGAATCCACAGTAGAAACTACTTGAATTTTTTATGGAAATAATATTTCAGCCAAATTCATCCGAGATATTAAGCTTAAAAACCACCGCAAACCAAAATATATAAATATTTAATTGAAAAATTATGTATTAAAATAAAATCAAACGTATAAGGTATCTATCTGGTGTTAAAATTTCCGCAGATTTCAAATCTGTTGAAATTTTTAATCTATGTTTAACGATCCCGATTTTACAAAAATAAACTAAATAATGCCAGCCAAAATGTTTTTTTTATTTTTTTTGCTTTCTTTCGCTAAAATCGTTAGAGGGCAGGAAAAGTAATCTGTTTATTTTTGGAACACGAATCTTGGCGTAACGTCACATTCTCTTGCAAAAATATAAAAAACAATTCAATTAAAATTTTTTATATATTTAGAGAAAATTATATTTTTAGGTATCGATCTATTGGGAAATTATCCGCAGATTTCAAAGCCGTTGAAATCTTTATCTCTATCGGTCTAGGAGATAGAATAAAGAACTACATAACTATAGTTAAAACTGTTTTTTATCGTCTGCTGGAAAATCATTCCACCGCTCAAAATGAAAACGGAAAAAAATAAATTTAGAATCTGTCATATCTTTATGCTGTTGCCATTCCAAAGAAAACAATAATAATTAAATTTCATTAAATTCGTGTCCCAGTGCACACATCCGGTTTTTCAACGTGCGGTGCCACTGATGCAACGCAAGTGCGGTCTGAGATACATTACATCCAATGGAGTAGTGCACACATGCCGCCGGTGCCGCTGCGGTGACGCACGTCCAACTTGCGTACAATTTGTACCGCAGTTTCACAGGCGCCGCAGCTCGCCGCACACGCTTCTCCGGTCTAAAGTACTTTGTTTTCATCAATAAATGGAATGTAAATAGTAATTAATAAATGGTTGTATCCAGTAACGTCTATTTTGTTTTAAAATATATTTTTTTACCACAAGTAAGAGAAATAAACAAGTTTTCTTCGATAGAATATTTGTCGCAAATGGCACGAAATGAGTACTTGCGTCATTTCACGGTTATGTGTGCATAGTTTAGCTACGGTGCTGTAGCGGCGCAGCACGTTAAAAAACCGAATGTGTGCCCCGGGCCTAGAAATGTTCTAGATTGAATTTTAAAATTCGCCGCGACCCTAAAATTGCAAAAAATTTGGACTACCTGTGTGCCAAATCCCATTACTGTAAGTGCTATTGATTCGTCAAGACTTTGCGTGCAAGAAACAAACATACAAATTCTTTCTTTTATACGAGAGTAGTAAATAAAGTAATGGCAATATACCTGGAAAACATTTTTTAACGAACATACAAGCAAAATTGCATTACATTCCTTCAAAATAATCACCAGCAAAGTCTTGTACCGTTTGCCAGATGTCAGGAAGCCGTAGGATACCGTTGACAAGGTGTTTGCTGTTGATGTCAGCGACGCAGCGACCTACTGCTCGGATCACAAACGGCACGTCAGGAAATCGGATGCCTCGAAGGAGTTCTTTTAACGTAGGAAAAAGGTCGTAGTCACAAGGACTCATGTCAGGTGAGTACGGAGAGTGTTCCAACACCTCCCAAGACCACCGTCGCAAAAGATCATTTACAGCTTGTGCAACATTACAACGAGCATTGTCATTGCGGTATCTGTCGAGGTGGATACTAGCCAGTGCATATCGGTGCCATTTCTGTACGTCTGTGAGTCGATGTGAAACCCAGCGGGAAGCAATTTTCCTCACGTTAAGACCTTTCTTCAGTATCTGCCACACCGTTTGATGACTGAGCCCAACTTCAACGGATAATTCCAGGACAGTCCATATACGGTATATGGAAAGGAGACCACTCACGATGTCAACGTGATGTTGATGAATAGATGGCCGACTTGGGCGGTGCAAATACGCAGTCTCTGTCCGATCTGCACTAAACACTTTAACTCATCGTGCAACTGTCCTATACGGTAACGCATTCTCACCCCAAGCTTCAGATAATCCTTGATAACATTGCGATACATTTTTGTCACGAGCAACCTCGATTTTAATCTATGACCGCTGATTACTTTTTTTAAACATGATTTAGAGCGGTAAAAACGAAACTCTCCACTTCAACGCAACGCAGCAACTACCCCTTCTACTGGATCGACGGTTTTATGTACTCTACACATCGCCAACAGTGTCACTTCACAGCTCCGATATCATATTTACGTATGCTTGATGTTCTGTGACTTTCTGAGCTAAGTTGCCACTACTTTATTTACAACCCTCGTAATATTAGAGATACATAATGTTTGTTTCAGACCGGCATCACCATTATTGTCCCCAATCTAAAAAATGTCTAGCTGTGCCTCTGGCTTGATTCCAGGTGATGTGGAAATATCGGAAAAAGAAGCAAAGCATGCAAACGCCTGATAAAATTATCTTGTTTCCTTCTAAGACATGGACCGTATTACTAAAATTTCGATTAACAATTCATGGCAGATTGTAGGTAATACAAAAATTCAAAATGAATTACATTATAAACAATCATAGGCAGGTCTCTAATTCAATAATTTTAACATAAGACAATGTGTAACTGGCAAGACGTCGGATGCTTTACACATAAATAACCTGTTACATAAATAACCTAACACAAAACCTGTTTTTATTTACACCAGATATATGTTTTAAAAAATTTATTTGAAAATTTGATTGGAAATTTTTATGTGTACTTGCTCAATTTTGTCAGATTGTTAATCCTTTATGATTTATTTTTCAATTTAGGGGACTGTTTATTTAATGGGGTTGGGTACATTTCATTTAATTATCGATAGTATAATGCAGTTTTGCCAGAATCAATTAACCCATAGCGGTTGATTTTATATTGTTTATATACTCTATAACAAAAAAAAAAAAAAAAAAAAAAAATCGACGCACCAAGAAGGAGTCGTACGATTGCGATAAAAATTGGTGGATGTGAAGAACATACATAGAAAAACAAACAATTCAGAAATTTCAGAACAATTGAGTGATTTATTTCAGAGTTTGACCGTTACAAAGGGAGGAAGTCAATAAAGAGTTGGTCCATCTCTGACCTGGATTCAAGCTGTCACCTGGCATGGTATAGACTGCTAGAGTTCCCAGATGGTGTTCTGTGGAATTAATTGGCAAATTGTCTCCAAATGTCGGGCTATGTGGTCGACATTCCGGGATGGTTGCAGTCGCCTTCACATAACGTCCCAATGGGAGAGAGATCATGAGATCTAGCTGGCCAAGGAAGTGTTGGGAAAGCTTGAAGACAGGTCATAGCAACACGTGTCTTGTGCGGCCGGGTATTATCTTGCTGAAAAGTAAGTCCTGGGTGTAGCAAAAGGAACAGTAACACAACTGGTCGTAGAATGTCGTCTACGTAACTCTGTGCTGTATGTGTGCCATAAATGACTAAAACATTCCGGCGACCAAAGGAGATGGCACTCCAGACCATAACTCCCTGTTGTAGGCATGAGGGGCGTGCGATAGTTAGGGCAGGATCCCCACACTGCCCTGGGCGTCTCCGGACAAGTCTGCGGTTGTCGTCAGGTCATGGTTGGAAACGGGACGCGTCACTAAAGACTATACGTCCCCAGTCAGCACCGTTCCAAGTTGATCGAGCCCGATACCACTGTAATTCTGCACCAACTTGTTGCGTCGATTTTTTGCAATAGAATGATAGAATGTTTTTTTGTTATAGAATGATAGAATGTTTTTTTTTGTTATAGAATGATAGAATTTTTTTGTTATAGAATGATAGAATGGTTTTTTTGTTATAGAATGATAGAATTTTTTTTGTTATAGAATGAAAGAATGTTTTATTTTATAGAATGATAGAATGTTTTTTTGTTATAGAATGATAGAATGTTTTTTTGTTATAGAATGATAGAATGTTTTTTTGTTATAGAATGATAGAATGTTTTTTTGTTATAGAATGTATATTATTCGTTGCCAATCACCAATGCGCAAATAATGTCTCGATTTCGAACTTTAAATGAGGTATAGATTAATTTTAAGGAAGAAATACGTTTGTCACTTATATTCCAATAGCTTAACTTTATTGACTGTAAAATTTTTAATGCAATACCAAACATTGTGAAAGCTAAAGCTCTTAATATATATAACTAATAGGGAGAGACTTGACGAAAAATGCGATTCATCCCAAATTTTCTTTTGTTCGACTTATAACTCAGTCCACTGGACGCATTAGCCCGGATGATAGAGCAACATATTAGCACGGAGGGTTGTGAATTTGAAATTATGTCCAATTAAAGACTGCCATGTACATGGGAGCTGGTGTACATTAAATCTGTAGTGGTCTCCAATATCCCCACGTTGACGTGGTGAGGAAGTTTGGAGAGTGGGTTGCCAGCTCAGTTATCCATGTCATCTGATCGTGGTTCAAAATTACAAGGCATTGTCCTTGGATCTTTCCTTTCGGAAATGATCCCTGACCGTCGCCAATAGCCCAATGTGTTGCCACAGTGCTACAGTAATTAACTACCTACCTACCATTGGTCTCAGCATTCTTTAATAACTACATTTAGACACACAATACTAATGATAGTGCGATATTGGAATCAAATAATTTCAATTAAATCATTGACGGCCTAATTACATAACACTTAACGAAAAAGTGAAAAGGTCGCAATAAAAAACGCTCCACGATTGAGTGAGCACGCAGAAAAGCGAAATTATTACTTTTTGTCTATGAAGAATCCCTGTCCATTTTGTAAAAATAGAAGTTTGTTCCTATTTACATTTCTTTAAGGATCGATGAACCATTCAATGCCAAGTACGACTTACTTTTTTTTTTGTTCTCAAGTTATGGAATACGGGGACAGTTGATATATATATAAGGCCGCTGAAACTGTTGTCATGTATTAAAACTAGAAAACCATTTTCTGGTGCAAACAGCAAGGATTGATTCAGCTTCAAAATGGTAAACGGTTTTTGGTTGATTGATATATTGTAATTGTTCCATATATATATATATATATCTTGGACAAAACTTTAATACGTAAAGTATGCATATGTTCCTAGAAATCTTAGACAAAAGTTTAATATATTTTACAGTGGATCTATTCGAGTAATACTTTAGGTGGTTAATTTGCAAAAGACTTTAATAGAGAATCTTTATAAACGATGTTTTGGAATGTGTAGAGGTATGCGACACCTCGGGTCGTTTTTCATTTTTTTCTAAATTTTATTAATAAGAAAAATTTTAAAACTAATGAAATATGAAGTGTGAGAACTTCTATTACAAATACACTTTAATTAGTCTATTAGCTTGCCTAGGGAAATTATTATAACATAATAAAATGCCCTTACAATCAACCGGACTGTCTCCTTTCGATGAGGTCTGTAGGGACATTATCTTAAACATTAACTAGTTAAATATTTGCAATGCCTATTACAGTTAAACACATCACCAGCACATAGGTAGGTAAAGAAATTATCACATCACCAAATCTAGAAAGAGATGACTGTTTATTGTAATCGAATTAGCGCATCAGGATCACAAACTTGTAAAATGTAAAACTCTTTTGAGCGGCGAGGCAATTGGTAAATGGCATGGAATTAAGCAAAAAAAATCTTAGAATATACTATGATAAACTATACCAAGCACATTATGTAGCTGCTGCTCCAGATCTCTTGGATGGTAGCAGTGGCTGGGTCTCCGCCACACTTAAGGTTGGTGATCATCTGCCCTAAAATAGTTCGTCACTAAACATGATACGCTGCCACGCCGTGCCTGTCCACTTCCCTTGAGCTCGGTACCACTCCAGATGCAGTCGATAATTTTCGGTAGCCATTGTCAGTTCATTAGTTCACCTAGTGTGTAAATCCTAGCGTGATGGCATGGGGAGCCATTAATTACGAAGGCAAATCTACTTTAGAAGTGGTACGAGTTATTTTGACAAAGCATTGTTCCATTTCTACCATGCATTGAAGAGATGGGCACCTGTAGCTCAGTTAGAAGAGCAACGGATTAGTAACGGAGGGTTGAAGATAGAAACTCGATCGAGTCAAATGCCATAGTGAACATGGGGACGTTAAATATGTCGTGGCCTCAAATTTTCTCACGTTGGCGTGGAATGGAAGTTTGGAGAGTGGAATGTCAGCTTAAGAGTTGTTCTTGTCATCAACAGTGGTTCAAAATTACGAGGCTTTGTTATTGTATTTTTACCTTTCCCCAGACAGTCGTCAATAGTATTGATCCAGTGATACGTTAATTAACTGCCTACCTACCAACGTTCAGCAGATCCTAAAACTCAGCAGTTGAAAGACTTCCTTGCACTACTAGATTTCTCATATCTGTCTCCCATTGATCATGCCTTGGATAGATTAGGCCGTCAAATGAACCATCCCCCGATTATTAAGGAGCTGGATCTGTAGCTGCAGAATGTTTGAGCATCCCCCCCTCATACATTGCAAATAATAGCATAATGGTTTTGTTTGATTCCATACCATGTTGTGTGTCGTCATGTATCACCGTTTGAAGGGCTTCGCAACTTACTCATGGCACTTCTGATGTAATTTTACAAAAACAAAGCCCTATACATTTAATATTAATGCGATAAATTCATCATTTATATTACACATGCTAAGTTCAATTCCGATTTTCGATTTTTATTTTGCGGAGGGTACATAAGTTTCATACATAAATAGTGAGGTCTTTAATGACAGTTTATCATGACCCAGACAATTGCATATTATCGAATTCAAAATATAGATTCTGCTAAATTTTGGGACCATGTACATTATATTTCTTTCCCTAATTGAAAAAATTTAGGAAATGTTTTTTCTTTCCTTTGTGACCGATCGTGTGTTTTGCTGAATATGAAAATAATCTATAAACAGATTATTTTGTTACATGAATCATAAAATATTCATATTCTTTTTTTTTATCAATCAGATTCACTTGTTCTAAATTAACTTTTACCTACATTAACATTAACCATGAGGAAGTATCACTAATTATTATTCTTTTATTATTATTATTTATGATATACTTTAAATCTCTTAAAATGTTGCATTTTTAAATTCACTCTGAATTTGCTCTGTTGTTACTACTCTACTGTTTGTGAAAATTGCAACACCATGAAGGAATCATGCAAGTTAAACGAAACTTGGGAATGCAAAACAGGTTAGGATATGCAAATTATTAGAATTACAAAGCGATCACGCATGTGTGGGTCGAGAAACACCCTCTAAACTTCCAAGTGAACTGTGTTTAAAAAGCACTGTAAAGGTACTTTGCAAATGTGTGTATCGTCGTTTGACTGTTGTAAATGATTGATTAGAAGTCAATATGCCTCGCCAAATATGCAGAGTGCCACATGAGCAACTAACGGAGTTCGAACGAGTCTGTATGATCACTCTCCGTGAAGGTGGACTTTCGTGTCGTGAAATCGCCACTCGAACGGGTCGTAATGCCACAACAGTGATGCGTGTGTAAGAGATGGGCAATGAAGAACCGGACAAGTTGAAAACCCGGCAGTGGGTAACACAATATGATAGACACCCCATCCGCATGGCGGTGACGGACCGTACAGCGTCCTCTCTTTTGTTGGCAAAACATCGGAACACTTCTACAGGTGTGTCAATGTCTACCCCCGCGATTCGTCGACGTCTGCTGCTCCATGGGCTCTGTGCACGGATTCCCTTGACCGCTGAACCACCGACACCTCCGGCTACAATGGGCTCACCAACACAGCCAATGGCGTGCCGATTGGCAACAAGTCATCTTCTCAGATGAGTCTCGTTACAATCTAGATTATAACGATGTGCACGTACTTGTCAGACGCTTCAGAGGCGAACGCCTTCTCCAGGAGTCTTATTCAGAGTAATACTAGACGAACGCCTGGCTTTATGGTCTGGGGCTCTATTGGATATCATGGGCGATCTCGCCTACTCCAAACTATGGGGAACCTGAACAGCGTGCGCTCCATCAGATTGTGGAGTCCGAGGTCTTTCCCCCTGCGGCAACGGTATTTTAGGAAGACAAAGACCGTCCACATGTTGCTCGGAATGTACAAGCCTTCTTCATTGCACTATAGGTTCCGCTTCTGCCATGGTCTGCACGCTCCCCCGGATACGTGGAATAAATTTCCTTTATTTCTGATGATTCTTTCATCATGTTACAATATTCACAAACAGTAGTGTATTTAAATACATAGTTTAGTTGGATTATAAAATAGACATTCTGAAAGAGAAGCAAGAGGAAAATAAAAAAACTGTTCCTCCTAAGCAAGCTCTTAATTATGACTTCAGCCTTTTTCAGCTATGAATGAAAATGAGTTGGTAAACTATATGGTTTTAAAGAAACTAGGATTAACCAAAATATAACTTTACAGAGCATTTAAAACTTAAACAGCAATGAAGTTCTTTAAATTCTGGAAATTACTTTTAATATTTAATTTTTATATAGTACTATACAAATCTGTTCTGAGATTTAAATGTCCTAAAGCCCTTTTTGTATTGTATTCTCAAGCATGGCTAATTGTGCTTTATGTACTAATTTGTGTTTTCCTTCAGAAATTCACAGTTCTTGTTTTCGCTGCTCTATGCATCATGGTTATGCTTACCATCGCCCAATGTGATTCTACCTCTGATGTTGAGGGGCGACATCACCACCACCATGGACATCATCATGGTCATCATCACCACCATGGACATCACCATGGTCACCATCATCACCACGGACACCATCATCACCATGGACACCACCATCATCATGGGCATCACCATCACCACGGTCACCATCATCATCACGGTCATCACCATGGCCATCATCATGGTCACCATCATCATCATGGACATCATCATGGGCATCACCATGGACACCATCACGGGCACCATCACTAAATGCTTCATTAGCAATCCTGAATGTTACTTGAATTTATAAATAAATTAATTAATATTTGACGAACTCTTCCATGTAGTACCTTTTTGTGTGTGATTGTCATATTTGTATTTCAATAAGAATACAATAGAATTTGCAACAATAACGACAATAGTCACAAGTCTCGAGTTAGCTTTAGGATCAGTTGATCCGCGGGTAAGCGTTAACTCGCGGATTATCAAGAACTGTATTCTCAAACGGCGGATTAAGTGATCCACGGATTAAAATGAGATTCTCGCTGTGATTGGCTACTACCGTCTCCACACGATCACGTGATATTGTTTATATTAGTTACGACGCCCGAATCTGCATTCATACTGATCAAGTATGTACTTCGCCGTATAATTTACTCCAACTTGTGATTAAATAGAACGCATACGGCATTTTAATTTGGGTTTGGAAAAAGAAATGTAAAGGTATTTAATTTCAAATTGAATTTTTATGGAAGCCTAAATTTTGCAAGAAAGAATTGCACATAATGTCTTGACAAAGGAATGTAATCCGAATTATATTTGTGCTTGTCAGTATGGGTGTGTGTTGGTGGAGTGCAAAGTAACTTGCATTGTCAATTTTCTTTCATTCGTAATAAATCAACAGAATAATTTTTATTCTGCGACGAATTTGCATCTGCCATGTTCATATTCTACCGTTAGCTCTCTCATTGGGTTTTACTCAGACGACTCAGAATGTAGTTCAAACCAGAACATATCTGGGCATAACTTTTTATAGAAAATGTAATCACGCTCTTGTTCCGATTCATATAAGAACAATTGAATACGCGTCGTCGCAAGAATACTGTAATTTAGCATAGAATGAAATGTGCCATCCATTTTGTTTATCTCGCTTATCTCGTTTCAATCTGTCCGGGGGACACATTGAAAAAAAAATTTTATTAATTAATTTAGAATTTTGAATTTTTTTGTACTGATTACCCATCTAACTAATAAACGAAATCCCAACACAAAATTTTTCCTTTTTTTTTTTTAAATTTTATATTAAAATTTTTTGAAAAAAAGAGGGGTCATTTTAAATTGTTAAGGCTCAAAATATTCTTGATCAATTTTCAAAATTCTTGCAGTAAATTATTCTCAAATTTATAAACTTTAATTTTGATTCAGCAATTTAAAAAATATAAATTTAATACAAAATAAAAAATATTTCAATGAAAATTTTTGAAAATTTTAAGGTACTTTTTTTAAAAAAAAGTCATATTTTGAAAAGTAAATATTTGTTTCAAATTTGCTGAATCTAAATTAAAGTATAATGTTTGAAAAAGATATATTCCAAATTTCAACCCTTAAACTTTATCGGTTTTCGACTTATAGCAATTTGAATACAGGAAATCTTGAAAAAATGTATCACGGAGAAAAACGCATTTAAAGTTTTAAAGACAGGTGTTGTTGCCATGACAACAACTGCCAAGAGTGTTAGATTTTCAAAACAACGTACCACAAAAATTATTATATCTCTATTTCTAATTAAGATAGAAACATGATTTAGACGTTATTTTAAGCAGAAAAACACAGAGAATTTCTTAAAATAATAAAAAAAAAATCGAAAATTTGACGATTTTTGTGTCCCGGACCCCTTTAATTCGAAAAAAGATAGTATTGCGTATAGTAGCCTTTACTCTTACTCGCGAGTTAACTCGCCGATTTCGGAGGATCAAAATGTAACACCGAAACGACGGTTTAAAAAACGGACTAGGCATTGTGAATACGCTTTTTTCGATAACCCGGGGATTACCGTTGATCGGCAAGTTAACTCGGACTTGTGAATATGGCCGTAAGATAGTTAGCAAGATGTGTTCTCTTCAGCACATATTTTACCAAAATAATTTTACGTTCAAGGTTGAATAAATAAACAAATATATATCTAGACGAAAATATTATAATATCATTTGCAATTAAATTAATATTAAAGGTCACGTATAGAGATATTGTTCCAACTACACACTAATAAATTAAAAACAGTTAGACTAAGCTAAACACATCACGGATTAGATCGCTAGTTGCATTTTTATATTGTTTCTATAAATTAATTGAATAATCTGACTATTTAAAATATTTTACTCACAATTTCAGGATTTTCAAATCTAGTTTCAGTGAAAAGGAAAAAAGATTGAACGTGGACTAATTAACTATAATTAGTTATTTGCTATAGTAGAGTAGGGTAAATATACGTTATATAAACGCTGGCTTTTAGAAGATTTCCAAATGTGGATGGGTATTTTAGAATGAATCTATTAAAAAAAATGCTTCTCATAAGCAAGCTTCTTTATGTGTAAACAATCGCAACAATTATCTGTCTCAGGTAGAATCAGAGGTGTTTTTATCAGGAGTTATAACAGCATTACCAACCTCAAAATTAGATTTCCGTATCATTAATTCGTTTTTCGATTGAAACTGTTGTCTGTTTGAGAAGCACCGAGTTATGCATCTACCTCTGACAAGAACTGCGTTGATTTTGGCAGACATAACAAGAGTTCTCAACACCTCAAAGCCTGGCCTAGTATTAAAGATAAAGCAAAGCAAGACTTGAAATTGTCATCCAGCTATCAAAAATGACATTCAAATCAATCACTTGTTAATGGATACCTTCATCCGTTGGCTTGCATGGAGATGAAATGGATTATTCATATGAAAATGAATGTTGTGAGCTGAATATCTCCACAGTTAATGATCTTGCCACTACTGAGAATCTAGATGGAGTATTCAAAGCTTACAATTTTCTGATTTTATCACTGATTAATCAAATAATTATAAGCTTAGAATATTTCATCCATAACTGGTACCGAGCTGTTGTCTCTGATGGACATTCAAGTCTGCAGGTCACAGGTTATTAGAGACAACAATCCAGCCAATCTCATCATTCGATTTTCGGCTCTAACTACTGATGAGTTAACCTTTAGACTACGGCCGGTACAGCAGTTGCATCATGGTCGCGCCACGAAAGAATTAAGACATAGGTCAGTACATGAGTTGTACCTTGAAAGTTATAAGAATCGTGCCAAGAAAGCATTTAGACTACGGCCGTTACAGCAGTTGTACCTTGAAAGTTATTATAATCGAGTTAAGAAAGAATCAGGCTTGTTATATCTATAGCGGAAGTCAAAAGGTTAATTTACAAATGAGTAAACGTTCACAACTGCCATAGAGAATGCATTCTATAATGTAAATATCCAAAATAAAATATATTTTACCAAACTTTAAAAAGATAACGTGGACCATGTTCAATATTGCGTGCAGTGGATGTGTTACATTTTTGTTACTCTGCTTGGATGGATTAGTTGCACTTATAGCAGGGCTCGAAATACCAGGGTGCACCTGAAAATAAAATTGTGCACCTAATTTTTTCACTCTAGGTGCACGCAGTTCACCTGTCGTTAAAAAAAGCGGGGGAAACGTACTTTATGTTATTTTGATGCCCGAATAAAATATTAGTATCGACCTCTCTTGCTCTAAAGGAACGTAATTAAAATTCCTAAATACACACTATGCAAAAACTTTAATCCAGAAAATGCTATATTGCAATGAATTAAAAATACAGAAAGAAGGATGGACACTAAATCTTATGGGTAAAGATCTGCCTTAAACGTAGACGTTTCTGATTGTCCGCCAATGTCTGATGATGACTAAGTATTTGTAAGTAATAATTTCGAAGATAAAAAAAAAATGTTTAAATATTTTTATTTACTACCTACAAGTAACATATCCAAACATACCCAACTAATAAAGTAATTTACATTACATTAATGCTCTTACATTACATTTTTTTAAACGTGCACCTAAAATATAATCTGTGCACCTAATTTAAAAACTTAGGTGCACCTTTTGCACCTGTATTAAAAAATCTATTTCGAGGCCTGACTTATAATAAGAGAAAATTAATTGTATAAAAACAAATTAAATGACATTATGATGAATCACGCAATAGTATTTTTGAAAACTTACCTTCTATCAAATAAACGGCTATTTTAATCATCTACTTGAATTGACAAGAAATTGTGCTTGTATAGAAATAAGTTCCGTTTGTAATTACTAATTCTAGATATATGCAGTGTTTTAGGGGTATTTTTTGTCACTTGGTATTTCTCTTATTTTTGGATTGATTTTTTAATTGATTTAGATTTAGTTTTGTCCTGGGATTTAGTAAAAATTTGTTTAAACAACCTCAAGTTGAAACTTATCTACTGTTTTGTTTTTCTACAAACCACATTACAAATGGCTCATCTGCGAGTTTCTGCAACCCATAATATCTATAATTTATTCTTCTACAAACTTTTACATTTTTTATTAGTGGGTTAGACCCAAAAGAGGATGGTTTGTGGTGATATTCTGGTCAAGACAAAAGATAACAAAATATCGCACATTTTAATTTTCGTCTTACGAATTTTTAATTGAAACGTTGTGGCACAAAAACAATTTTCATAAGCAAAAGATACCATGCACAGGAGCATATCTTAAATTATTGCTTATAGAACGGTCTTCATGTGGTACTACTGATTAACTTATACTATTTAAATATACTATACTATGAAAGTTTTTTACCTGTAAAGAATCAGACAAGGAAATGCTTATATATGTAAAAATTGAACTTTAATTTTTTTTTCATGAAAAGTAGGTGTGTAGTATCCTGCAAATTTTAAAGAGAAATTGTTAGTTTCATTTTGTTTAATTTAGTTTTTTGTCTAACCATCATTTTTTATTCACACAAGAACAGTGACCTAGGGCTTAAATTGGACTCTGAACCAATGCACGTGTTCACACTACGATTCCTCCTGTTTAGAATCGGATACCTGAAGCTTTATTAAGGCATAGCTGTATCAAGCAAAGGGCAGAAAAGCAAAACTATTTTCTTTTATCCGAACTAGCATTAATGTTTTTTTAATAAAAGTAAACATTTGTACTTATTTAGTATGTGAGTCTGTTTAAAATTTTATCCTCTTCTTTCAATCTAATTTTCTTATGAGCTGCTGTTTCACAATGAGAATTACTCTGAATCAGATGCCATTATCAGAGGTTATGAAATACATAAGTCATAGAATAATAATTTTCCAAAGCATAATAGTCATAAAAATTTGATGACGTACCTTAATTTTCAGATACATTTGGAAAAAGCAGTAGAGAATAACTAATTTAAAAAATAAATCTATTAACCCAAAATAAATAACATACATTTATTATGTATTTGTGCAAGTCTCACATATAGTGTATTTGTAGAGGTCTCACATAAAATGTTTTCAATATTATTTCACAAAATGTTAAATACTTTGTAAAACAAATTATCTTAAGAAATGCATAACTTAAATTTAATTTGCATACATTGTTAGACAAGTTTTATGCTAAAACAGCTGAATATTCATCCTAAAATCAAACTTATTTTGCTTTTGTAGGTAAGTATTTTAAGTAACGTCATACTAGAGCAACATAACGGAGGTTACGGGTTCAATCCCTAAGGGAAAGTTCCGATGACACCACTTAATTTTGAACCACCGGTCACATGACGAAGTTGGAGGCTTTGGAATGTAATTTGAGCAGATGGTTTTATCAATACTTCTGAAAATAAGATTATTTTTCCAAAAATTATTTCAAGTTTTAACACTTTATTTATTTTGAACTTATTTTTTCTTTTCGAATTATAAGTAATCTCTAAATGTTTTGGCCGACCAACCGGTATAGTGGTTAAGGTGTTAGCCTCTAGATCGGAAGGTTCCTGGTTCGAATCCGGGTCCGGGCATGGATGTTTGTAAGCGTATGGTGTAGAGGCGGCTGGTGCACCTTAAATCTGTCGTGGCCGAAAGTCCTCACGTTGGGTTGGCGTGGAAGTTTGGAGAGTGGGGTGCCAGCTCAGGTGTTGCTTCGTCATCTGACCGTGGTTCAAAATTACGAGGTGTTGTCCTCGGATCTTTCCCTTAAGGGACTGATCCCGGACCGTCGTCAATAGCCCGTTGTGTTGCTCTAGTACGACGTTAACTAAAAATTACCAATTACCATTTATCTCTAAATGTTTGGGACATATGACAGAAAAATAAAACGTTACACTTTACACTAGAGTTGGAAGGAATTAACTCTTTTATGTCCAACTAGCGGAATTACCCGGTGTTTTTCGGGTTTAATAAATTAAATGTTGCGATTGAAAAGTGAGCTGATTAATCACCTCACTTTCTTAAAAGAATGCTAGTATCATTTAAGAGCAAGGAAAATAACTTTTTATATTGTTTTAACATTTTCATAGGTTTTACAATTTACTTTAGACGAAAATATGTATGCATGATATATTCATTCATATACTCAATTTCATATTCATCACACATCTGCTGTAAGATAAATTACAAAAGGTTTTTCGAAGGTGTCTACTACAGATATCTATTTTGAGTTTTGAAATGATTACGGATAATCCCCGAAAAGAGTTGGTTTTCAGGAAAAAAGGTGAATTTTCGTCGAATAGTCTTTCACTTAGATCAACAAAGTCTTGATTAAAATTCATTTTACTCCAGCAAACATTCGGTATTAAATCGAATCCTTTTGGTATCTTTTTAATTCAGAGATTCGATCTCTAAATGGAAACTACATACCTATTTAGAGTAGTATATATAGTTACTAAACTATGGAGTATATCTTTCAATAACACCCATGAAACATGAAAAATAAATGTAAATTTAATTGATTTCAATCAAAATTCAATAAAAAGTTATATAAAAATTTTGAAATATTTTTGAACTACACCGTATGACGACCCGTTCTAATTAAACGTAACCTATCTTATTTGAAAGCGGTTTTTTAAATTTTACTGGTCATTTTAAATACGAAATAATACGCCTTACTTGAAATGTTTTGATTTGTATATTTTAATTATTTTTAGGAAACATAATTCTATAAATCATTACGTATTCAATGAAATATTTCAGAAAAATTGTTCGAAATACACATATCGCACCCAGGCAAGAAAAGTGACGCAACTCAAAATTGCAATATTTGAGAAACATCAACTTAAAGGATACTATAAAACTTATATTGAAATATTATAAGCTTCTTTTAATTTTCAGGTAAATATTTATGGTGGTAACTTCTATTATATTCTATAGAATAGTAATATAACATGTTGGGGCACCTCATACTTGTCGCTTTTTTGCCGGAGTGCGATATATTTCCTTACAAAACGGTTTTAAAACTAATTAATACTTGCATTTCTTTCCATATTTCAAATAAAAGTACTTGGGTTTCTTTAAATTTGCACTTAATAGTCAAGTAAACCATTATTCTCATTCTAAACAGATACGTATTTTCCATTCAAAACTAAATCTCCTAGGAATTGTAGGTCTCATCAAATTAAAAAATTGAACATTAATTATGGTATAACCAGATACCGAGTAGCAAAATGACGCTTTTATAATCAATGAGATTTTCGAGATTTCGTGTTCCTTTACAATAATATAAGTTTTGTAAAAACAAATATTTTAAATATTCTTTCTTCATAAATCAAATATTTATAAACTATTTACATCATGGAAAGAAATAAGTTAGTTAAAACATATGTATATAACAATTTTATTTGTATTGGAAAAAATTGTTTTTCGAGCAATACCGGTAAAACAATATCATAGGAAAACTTGATTTTCAATCAACATCGGTAAAACAATCTGAGCTGCGTACTACAATCGTTATGTACTCAATGTTTTTTTATTGCGATTTTTAATTGTTATATGCCTCTTCTCCACATCTATGGCAAATAAAAAGGGTATTAAGAGTTATCCTATCGTATCCGCACGGTTCCAAAGCGTATGTGTACCAAATTTGGTGTAGATTGGTCACACTGTGTAGATTTGTATAGAACACAGAAAGACAGACGCCAACTCTGCTTTATATAGGGGGCGTTCAAAACTAGTGTTGATCAAGTCCATTTTATAACATTTTGAGATACATCGAGATAAAGTTTCTTCTCGTACTTGTCCTATTCGCCGGGCTTTTCTTCTACTTCTCTCGGGAACCAAAGCAACTAGGGACTTGATTCAAAGATGCACTAAAAATATTCAATTTAAAGGAGTTAGGGTGTGTGGTTGCAGTATCAGAGTTTGACCAATAAGTGGATTTGATCCACTCTAATTCTGAACGCCTCATAAACGTATAGATATTGCTAATTGTGGACGGAATGTGTATATTTCGATCAACTTTCCTCAAACGTCCTTGGTTTAACGCATGTGGTTGTAGAATTCCTTATTAAAAGGAGAATCAAAACATGTAGCACAAAACCTTCTGAGCCAAGACTGGTAGCAAATCAAATGTATTCGAATATTTTTAAAATTTTGACATATCTCACCCCGGCAATAAAAATGACACAACCTCAAAATTGCAGAATTTGAGAAACATTAACTTAAAGGATACTATAAAACTATTATTGAAATATTATAAGCTTCTTTTAAATTTTAGGTAAGTATTTATGGTGCTAACTTCTTTTATATTCTATAGAATGGTAATATAACATGTTGGGGCACCTCATACTTGTTACTTTTTTTGCCGGAGTGCGATATGTTTTCTTACAAAACGGTTTTAAAACTAATTAATACTTGCAATTCTTTCCATATTTCAAATAAAAGTACTTGGGTTTCTTTAAATTTGCACTCAATAGTCAAGTAAACCATTATTCTCATTCTAAACACAGATACGTATTTTCCATTCAAAACTAAATCTCCTAATTGAAAAAGAGCTTTTTAGTTTTGCGCATGTGCAAAGAAATGACAACTTGGGTTCGCTTACCACGTGCACAAGTACTATTATTTTCTGATAATTTTCACTCGGAACTAGTTTTGCATTTTTTAATATTGCTTAATTTTTAATTGTAAGTTGCGGCAACTATGCGAGATCACGCGATAAAAAAGAATCACGGATTAATATCTTCAGAGCAACTTTTTCCCGACGACTTTTAGTTTTATTTTGCTCAATTTTCTGTGGTTGTTTAAGTTTCATAAATATTTATTTTTGAATCAATTGCAATTCCTTTTCATCGCGCTCAACAATAGCCCCACTAAGGATTGGATCTAAAGCTACATGCAAGTTAAAGTAAAGAACATTTTAAATGGAACTTTGCAAAATGTTGAAGAAATATTTTTAGAAAAAATTTCGAATGAGGACGTTTAAAATATTAAAAATTCTTTGCTGTAATGACTAGTTGTTGTCTATTATACGAGATGAAGCTATACATAAGATGCAACTTATATATGTTTGTCGAAACAGTGAATTTCTTTTTTTAATGCTATAAAATAAGCTAAGCTATTCTTCCCTTAAATATGTCGAAATTCGAAAATGTAGCAATCACGCGGTGCAAGAGTGACACAAGTCAAAAATTATTATCAGGAAAACTTTGAGTGCTAGAATATTCGCCGTAGATTCGTCATTATTAAAAATTGAGTTACGGCAATTTTACAGGAAACGAACTTAGGAAAGGGCATTTATAATATTTTCCCCCACTCAAAATAGACTTTTGTAATAGGCACCTTTCGTAGTTTTGTCATACAACAGTGGTGTGATGTGTGTGCAATGTATTAAATTGATGGATTTGTATTTATTTTTTATCGACCTACGATTTGCGTGGAAAGTAAGTCGTAAAGATTATAAAGATGTCTAAAAGGTGTTACACATTTTTTCCCATACACTTAAATGATGTTTGCACTTTTTAATGTTTAGGCATCAGAGAAAAGTAATTATTATGATCAATTTTTCAATCTACTGTTAACTTATTCAACCAGAGTCCTGTCGAGTAATTCTGCTACTTAAATGAAAATAAAACATAATTGACTCGTACTTTAAGGAATAAAACACAAATTCGCATCAATATCTTCAAGTAGTGCACATCACACAATGCGCATCAAGGCTTTTAAAGTTCTTCGCATAAACAAGTCGCTATTCATATTTTATCATCATCATGATATCATCTTTTTGTCGGGGTGATGGAAATAATTAGAGAGAAAATGCACTTAAATCTCCTGTTACCTATTAAAATAAAAATTGCTCACACGTGGTCGTTGATTTAGAGAATGCTCTAGGGTGGCATCAACAACCCTGAAAGTTTAAAACGCTCTAATTGTTATTGGAATTAATAACAGACTATAGAGAACATTCTACAGTCAGCAAATCATAAGTCAGCTAGAGGGGAATCGGCCCTCCTCTAGAGTCGCTTTCACATATTTGACGTTTTATTTTCCCGATGCCTGAAACAAATGTTTACAACCAGAGAGAGAGAGAGAGAGAGAGATATGTACCTTGTAGAGATGACCCTTTTCACCTTTTATATTCAAATCAATTTATATGGACACCAATATAACTTTCTCTACACTCTGCTGGTGATACATTATCAAGATCACATTTTGTGTTTTCAGAAGTCTCTCGAAAGTTTGCTTTTGATACTCACTCATTTTTATAGTATACAAGATGTTTCTTATGAAAGAGTGTCATTTTACTTCTAAATAACATTTAAAAAATTCGAATTGATTACTTAATCAGCAGTTCTGGATTTTGCAGCTTCCCCGAAGCGGTTAAATTTATATTGCTTATAAATCTGCTTGTACTATTCTCCAACAATTAATGTTGATTTCTGTGCCTCGAACGCTAGTGAGATATAAATTTTAAGAAATAATACTTTTTTTTAACATATTTAGATAGCTTTTCTTTATTGAGAGTATAACTTTTACTACACTATAAAAGATTGAAATCTTAAAATTCCAAATATAACAGGCACACTTTTCAAAATTGGGTATTCGGAAAATGTTCCTTTGTAGCATTTAGAATTCAATCCACAGGCCTGAGTATATTTTAATAAGTGCATTTGGACACAATACTAATGACTGTGCGATATTGGAATCGAATCATTTCAATTGATTGAATCATTGACAGTCAAATTACATAACACATACCTAAAAAAGTAAAATGGTAGAAAACCGAAAAAAAAAAACACCACACGATTGAATGAGTAATATAAAAAAACAATGATAACGTTCCGTCTATAACGGATCTCGGACAATTTTTCAAAAATAAAAGTTGTGATTCCTTGTTATATTTCTTTGAGGTTTAATGAACCATTGAATGCCAAGTACGTCTGAATGTTTTCTGCTCTCAGGTTATGGAATACAGGAACAGTTCATGTATATATAAGGCCACGACCTGCTGCTATGTATCAGAACTGAACAGCCATTTTCAGGAGCCAACAGAAAGTGTTGATCCAGCTTGAAAATGGTAAAATTATCTTTTTGGTCGATTGATAAAATACTGTAGATGCAATATATTTGTTTCATAAATGTGAGTCTAGAAATCTAAGTTAGATAAGTGAGTTTATTTTGAAAGGAATATTATTATTCAAGTAATTATCGTATTCTTGTAATACATTAGTTGGTAATTTCAATGCACCTTCGAAGAACGGTATTCTTGGAATATGCATGATTATAAAAAACTTTTTTGTGATTTGTAATTCTTTAGGATTATTTAATATGTTGGAAGTATTAAATGTTAATAAATATGTTTTATAGCTTAAAATTTATGTAATTTTGCTTGTTAAAATTTTGTAATAAATTTAAAGGGTCATTTGTTTACATTAGAATTTTTTTAGCATTTTAGATTAATCAAATATGAAATAATCTCTAACTACACAAAATTACTATATGCATTTTTTTCTTTTTCTTTCGTTTCACTCAATAAGATCCAAATTATTAGTATGTTTCTTTGATGTAGAAAATAATCAAAATATTCCTCTCTATGAAGGTGGTATTAGTGGTAAGATCCAAAATTAACTTATCATAGTAATTTCATTTGCGTCACTATTTGTATACGATATATTTCACCTCAGAAATCTCAAGTTATATTTTAATGAACCTGTGTGAAAAACAGGTTTGTCTACACAAATGCATAAAGCAGTTCTGAAAGAATAGAAGTTATGAAATAACTAGTTACAAATCAAAACTTAAGATATGAAACTAAAATATAACTCATTGAAAATGAATAGATTTATTTCTTTATAACTTCTTCCCTCTGACCGGGTTTTAAATGATTTCTTCTCTCGATATATTTTTGTTTCTGAATTATATTGAATCGTTCAATCAAGTCAGTTTTTTTAGCATTTAAACACTCTTAACTCTAAGCAAATACTTTCACTTTTCGTGTATGAAAATTGCATAAAATTTACGCATCCCAAGATATACAAGGGAAAAACTAATTTAGCAAACGCATTATAACTAACACAGCAGTGAACTACTTCTCATTCTGCAAAAATTATTTTGAATATTTAATTATTACATTGAAGTACAGAAATCTGTCCGAAGGTTCAAATGTATCAGAGCTAATTCATTCTTAACTATTCTTCTTAATGCATTCTTAAACATGAACATATGTGTTTTATATACTTATCGTGTTTTCTTTCAGAAATTCACCGTTCTTGTTTTCGGTGCTCTATGCATCATGGTTTTGCTTACCATCGCCCAATGTGAGTCTAGCTCTGATGTAGAGGGGCGGCATCATCACCATCATGGACATCATCATGGTCATCATCACGGACATCATCACCACCACGGACATCACCATGGGCACCATCACCACCACGGACACCATCATCACCATGGACACCACCATCATCATGGGCATCACCATCACCACGGTCACCATCATCATCACGGTCATCACCATGGCCATCATCATGGTCACCATCACCATCATGGACATCATCATGGTCATCACCATGGTCACCACCATGGACATCATCACGGGCACCATCATTAAATGCTGCATTTTGAAATCCTGTTAATTTATAAATAAATTCATTTATATTTGATGCTTCTCTGAAAAGTTTTAACTGTCTTTTATTACAGTAACATAATTGACCGGCATTGCTCTGGTTGAATTGGTCTAGCGTTCATCCGAAAAGTCATTTATGTCATAGATAAATACAAATATTATAGAAAATGCAACTATAGCAAAATTATTTTATTGTTTTCAAAATATATAGAGCAAAAAATAAGTGAATGGAAAATAACTTTTGAAACTACATTTTGACATTTGTATACCTTTATACAACCAACGTAGGACGAAATACGTATGCTTTCTTTATTCATCCAAAAATAATCCATAATACATCTACTAAATGTAACACAAAACTACAAGAGGTGAAAGTGAGATGACTATAACAGAAGACAATTTTCAATTTTGGAGTGATAGTAATAGCCCTTTAAATTCACTTCCTGTAACAATGATGACAAGTCACAGTATATTTTGTCATATTGCAGTCAGTGTTCCTATCATTATTTTTGTACATGTAGCATCCTAGCACCAAGAATGTGATATTTATTTCCGAATTAGACCATAAATATGAAAGGATGTCAAATCATATTATGATTAATTTCTTTTCAACAAATAAATTTTTTGCTTGAAAATTCCATTCCGTATAGGAAATAACAGTTGGTTTTGAAATTAAATGTCTTCAAACGAAACAAATATGATTACAATTTTTCAAGAAAAGGAAAGTCAATTTTACAGGTGGTTTTAAAAAAAGTTGAATAAGAACATCGTCATTCATAAAGTAAACCAACTCGAGTTTCTATCACTTAAGACAAAATATTTCAACTTTTCAAAAGTTCTAACTAAAATATTTTATAACCTTGATATTATTACAAGATCAGCAAAGTTTTATTTAAAATTTATTTTATTCCAAATGGCATGCAGTTTTAAATCGATTTTATATGGCACTTTTTTGTTTTGCTAGAATGATAGTAAACTGAACTTCTGAACTTCTAAGTACAGCTTTCAAAACCACCCAATAATATAATTGGAAAAACAAACGTTTAGTTCCACTAATTTTGATACCCCCTTGTAATGGAAACCTACTTCAAAGTATAAAAAAGTTTCGAATTAGAACGTATGGTTACACGTCTTATTATAACATTAAGTGTCTTTTTTTAAATAACTTTATTTTAGCCATTAATCTAAGACTTACCGTCTTGTTTTAAGAGGGTTTTGTATGCTTGATTTATTTTTATGAAGCGGAATTATTAATGACTTTTGTGAAAAGTTGGTCGAAATATACACTCACCGCCAAGAAATGGATTACAGTAGAGTCCCGATTATTCGAGTTAATGTGGACCAAGACTAACTCGGATAACGGAAAAACTCGGTTAAAGCAAAAATTGTAATTGTATTTTAACAAATACAAAAGTTAAACAGATACACTACATGCAATTCATATTGTTACGATAATTAAAGAGTTCTTACTTAAATAGGTTCTTAATTGTTTTTTACGTTACTTTGGCGTTTTTCTACAGCAATATTTTTTTAATCTGTAATCTTTTGCTGTTCGTCAGCGTTTATCCAGTCACGGATTTCGTTATCCTGAGTGTTTGTGAGATCAAGTTTTCAGAATTTTTTTTTGTAGCTTTAAAAATGGAAAATGTAGAACCAAAAAAAAAAAAAAAATCCTAAAAGTATTTGACAGTTTGGTTAAAGCGGACACTCGGATAACCGGGGTTTTACTGTAATATCTTTTATGATGTTTTCCTGAAAAACTCCTGAATAATTTATCGACAACACATAAAACATTGAAGCACATACATTTGAGATACGTTCAAATAGGACAGCTCCACTTCGCTGTTTTAACAGATACATAAATTCAGAAATGTTAGCTATGTCAGATACCAAGTAACAAAATCACACTTTTATTATCTGTGGGTTTTACGTTTGCGCTTTTCGCATCAGACTCGTTTCTTTACAAACCGTAAGTTATAACTATTAAGTAGGGTCCAGCACCTCCATAGGCACCCATGTTAAATTCATAAACTTTGGGGCATCTCATTTATTCATAAATTACTGTATGAATTTGAAATTCTTACAGCATAATATTTGAATACTTTTAAAGACTTCAAAGAAGGGTTTTTAATTTATTTTTAAAAAATCACAAAATTATAAATTTTTAAAAAATTACAAAAAAATTTGAATTTTTTAGTTACATTTTTTTTTGAAGTATACATTTTATGTCGTATTCTTTGAGTCAAAGTGTTTTAAAGTCCTTCATAAACAATCATAAAAAGTTTCAAGAATGTATTCCAAGTAGTTATGTGCCCCCAAACATGAAAAAAGTATGTTCTCAGACGTGCGTCGCGGTAATAGTGCATCTACTTAAAAAAATATTTAAAAATACTTCCAATCAATGGATTTTTAGGAGGCATCGTTGTAAAGAGGACATTTCAAATTTCTAGACAGTAAATATCACAAAAATGATTTTTCCCCCGAATTTTTAGGTGCCGGACCCTCTTAACCCCTATTTATACCTAGGATAAATAGAACTGGGATAATATGTAACAATTGTTTCCCACAGGATTCTAAAGAGAAACGAAACAAATTTCGAGTGGATTACTTACAGTTTTAGTATTTTTAAACCAGTTTCAGTGCATGACCAGAACTTGTATTGCCAGAGAAACACTGCCACCACCTATATTTAATTCGACATGCACTGAAACTGGTTTTGAAAATACTAAAACTGTAAGTAAGACTTATAAAAGAAAGATAATCTTTTAATTGATAGAGACAACGTCAAAATGAAATTAGTAATCTCATCAGTGCCTTTCGTGAGCCGAGTTGTTTTCAAGTTATTAGTTTTTAACTATTAGTATGATTATAGTCGTATTCAGCCTTTATTTTTTTCTTACCATTTAGGTTTATGTATTTAGAATATAATGTTGAATATTTTGTGCCTTTATGCAGCTGTTTATTAACCTTTACGCTGCGACGCTTAGATTGTTTTCAATCAACTCCAGGAGCGGCTCTTTCGCCTCATGTCCGACCCTCCTTACCTAATTACCTAACTTGAGCGATACAGCCTTGAGTGGCATTTACGACTGACGCTTTCTTTTCATAGTATTTTGTGGCGTATAGTTTGGCGCTAGATTGATTTCACCGGAGCGACCTTCTGCCTTTCCCCCAAAGCGTTCACACCTCACGGTCTACAGGGTAGGGTATCGAACAGAAGGAGGAATCCTCTAGATGGTCAGTCGCTGACAGCTCGTGAATGGTGGTCGATGCCAGCGGTCATTTAAGAGGGGGATAACATCCACTGTACACAGATCAATACCACGACACTGGTGTAAACTAAATTTTAGTGGTAACAATTCTCTACCAGCGTAAAGGTTAATTCTACTTCGAATATAAAATATTTTCGTGAAATTTGTGTTGAAGCCAAGGAATCTCGAGAAATGTGTATATGGTATTCTTATTTAAATTTACATGGTAGGTAGTTAATTAATGTTGCACTGGAGCAACACAACGGACTATTACTGACTGCCCGGGATCTGTCTCGAAGGTAAAAGATCCAAGGACAACGCCTCGGAATAGTGATCCACTGTCAGATGACGAGAACAACGCATGAGCTGGCACCCCACTCTCTAAGCTTTCCCACCACGCCTACTAAATCTAAAGGGTGTGTCAAAAGTAGTTTCCATATAGATATCAGATATCTGAATTGACAAAAAAAGTGCCATATAAAATTAATTTAAAACTGCATTCCAGTAAGTAAAGCGAGTTTTAAATTAAATTTTGCTGATCTTGGAAAATATGACCATTATAATATATTCTAACTAGGACTTTTGAAAGTGAAAAGTTTTTGTCTTAAGAGACAAAAGATCGAGGTTGGTTACTTAACGAGTTGAAGCTATTCTGATGGAACTTTTCTATCCCAAACATTCATTGATATTCTTTTGAAACATTGATTCAAACAATGATTTTCTTTTTTTTAAATGCTGTGAAATCGATCTCCCATTTCTTGAAAAGTTGTAAACGATTAACTTTGTTTCGTCTGACATTTAATTAAAAATAACTGTTATTTCACATGCAGAATGGAATTTCCAAGCAAAAAATTGATTTGCTCGAAAGGAAATATATGGCAGGTTTCTTCAACCTGTGTTCCGCGGAACCCTTGGGTTCCGAAAAAGTTTTGAAGGGTTCCTCCGCGTTTATAAGACAGACTACTGAGACGAAAATCAACAATTTTATTAATGAAATTTTATAATAATTTTATTACTTTATGCAAATAACATTTTTTTTTTGTGATATGTAAAAGCCTGTTTAGGTGGAACTCGACGTTTGAAAAACACTGTCTTAAATTATTTTCTAAATTTAGGGTATCCTGAAGAATTTTATAAACTAGAAGGGTTCCAGGAAGGTTGAAGACCGCTGACACATCGTATCAATATGATTTACCATCCTTTCATAAGGATGGTCTAATTCAGAAATATCGTATTCCCGGTGCAAAGCACTACGAATCCAGAAATATCAATAGGAAAACTGGCTGCAATCATATGGTTTAAGTTTTTCATTTTAACAGGAAACAAACTTACAGATCATTCACATTCACTCCAAAATTCAAAATCAACTTCTGAAGTAGTCATCTTACTATCACGTTTTGTAGTTTTGTTTTACACTTTAGTGCGATGTATACGAAATGGATTAAATGGACACGTTTACTTATTTCGCCCTAAGTTAACCGATTTTGAAAATTGAGTGTTTTTTCGTATACTTTTTAACCAACGTAAATCTGCTAGTAATTGAATGAACATTTAAAACTCCTGTTTGCTCTTGTAGATTTGTTTTTGCTTGAAATATTATATTTCTGGATTGTAATTAAAAGTAATGTTTCTATTCAAACAGTTTTTGGAATCTAGAAAATTGAGTTTAACTACGTTTAAAATCAGTTGACTTTGAAAAAGTGCATGTCTTAAGCAAATGTGATTAATTTGAAAGGGTTAACAAGAAATAATTATAAAATTATAGAGGCAATACACAAGCTTTTGAAAGATACAGCAACAAAATTTATAATGTGGTGTCCGAAGAAATGTGATAAATTAAACTTATTTAAAAAAAAAAAAAATTTGTAAGAAGGAAAAATACGAAAATCAGAACAAAATCAATTGTTGCAGCTGGACAGGTATTCCCTCCAGATTACTTATGCGATAGAATTTAGTGAGAAAGTCTGGTAGAGCGAACATATGACTACTCACGTAAATGCGAACAGAATATGGTTTACATTAATAATTTTTATGATGTTAAATACAGCTACGTTTACGTCTATAGCAGCCATTCTTGTAGTTTAAGACCATGGGGTGTTTCGTTAAAATTTAATTGTTGACATTTCATTCTTTAATAAAAAGATAATTTACACAACTATAGCTTTAGTAATTTTACAATTTACTGTCTAAAAACTCGACGTGAGCATCAATTGACACATTTTCAAATGCGCTTTAATTTGAACCTTTACAAATGTCTATGCCCAGACCAAGACGATTCTTTTTTTAAATTGACACATGATGATAAATGAAGGTATCACTGCATCAAAGAGGACTCGGCAACATGAAACGACTTTTTTTCTGAAATATCGCGGATGTTGTTCGAAATATAAGAAACTTGATTTGATTTAGTGTTAGTACAAATAAAGGTTTTACCTTATTCGTTTTTAGTGACTTCTTTTTAAAGTTTTGTCCATATGTATTCCACAGATAAATCAACAAATAAAAACAACGAATCGTTAATCTAGCGGCACAATTCTTGATAAAAAAAAATTGCTACATCACTGGTGTCAAGAATTGTTACTTAACTTAATCAGAAATTGCTAGAAGTTAAACAAAAGTTTTACACCGTTACATCGTAATAATTTAGAAAATTTGATGACGTAACTTAATTTTTTAGATATGATTACAAATAAGAGTATAGAAAAGCGAGTTTTGAAAATAAAGGGAGTGCGTATGGTGGTGACTGGTAAATAACAGCGCAAGGATACTTATACCCTTCTATCATGTTTAGTTATAGGTCAAAAAATAAACGGCAACCTAAATTAGTCAAAAAATGAGTTAGACATTATTTTTCTAAGTTTCCTTCATGCGTTTACCACAGTTAATTCAACAAGTAAAAACAACACCTCGTTTCCGTTGCGGCACAATTCTTGATAAAAATTGATTCTGCATATGTGCTTAGGAATCACTTTTTTATTTAGAACAAGGTCTTTTTTATAATCACACTTTTCGTGTGTTATAAATGCATTGTAAGTATAAGATGTCACACACAATACAAGCCAAATGTTTTATTAAAAATTTTATACCCCAATTATTTTCTTGTATTAAAAGAAAAATTTATTATTGTTATTAATTAAAGAAAAAGACCTCAACCATTCCGTTGATACTTTTTTTTTTGTCAGCACCATGATGGTAAACATTTTGGTGTGTCACAAAACAATTTCCGGGATCTAACATGTCTAGTGGTATTATGTCTTTGGTAAAAAATTACCAGATCTGATTTAAGAGATATCTCGTCATTGAAAAACGACTAACCAGATTCTGATCATAAAAAAATTGGCAATATCTCGATAACGAGCTTGATCTGGTCAGATCTTGAAGGAAAATATTACCGTCGAAAACCTAGTATTGCACTCAGTTTTCTATAAATATTTTTGACTCGAGGCACTCTTTATCCAGGAATGAGATATTTCCAAATATCACCATCATTATGAGACTAAGATAAAAATTAAGTTTGCGATATGCATAACTAAATTTTTTAAAGAAAATAATCGTAGCATGCGAAGTAAAGGAGCTTGCTTCAAAATGAAATGTATTCAATGTAGACAAAGCAAAAGTTATCAATAACATTTTTTTGGATAGTCGATGGATACCTGGACACGTCGGGATATGAGGCAATGAGCAAGCTAATGCAGCAGTGAAAAATGCTGATCAATTTGAGTCTCCCCTCTACATATGATGACTAGCGCAATTTTTTTTGTTGCAGTAAAACTGGAAAAAGTTACATTTATAATTCCCTAAAGTTGCATTTATGGAAATAAAGTTGAATTTATTTTTGATACACTAAAATCTAAAATAAATTACTTCTATCTATCTATTATAAAAGAAAATTTTTGGTCTTTTTCAGGTTTATTCGATTTGTGTTAGATAGTGAATCACGTGACAGCGAATCTCGTGGTTCAACGGGCTAATGAATTTGGAGCACGCGCACACGATAAACACAGTTATATTATTTAATTAATTCATTCATACTATTTGAGAGCCCTCGCTAGAGAGTTTGTAATGTTTACAGAAGAACCGGCGAATTCGGTCGCCGTTTCCATAGCAACAGTCGAATATGAAAATCTTAAAAAGTGCTATTACAACAAACAACATGGATCAGCTAAAACATTTAAAATTCTGATGAGATTTCCTCTGAATTTTAACAATATGTTATGCTAAATTATTAAATTTTTATGTGGAAATGAGATGTTTTGTTCTTGACATTTATAAAACATTTTGTTTTTATTTATACTATATTTACGTGTATGAGCCGATAATTTTTGGAACGTTTTCTAAAACTAAAATACTGGAGTCGGCTTTTATACAGATCCGCTAATCTCGTAAAAAAGTAGTCAATTTTCCGTTACTCGGGCGCAAGCGATACATATCGCAATGAGTCCGCGATCAATCCAGCAGTGATCCAAATGGGGATGGATTGTGATGCAATCCCCTCCCCTCACTGTTGAAAAGTATAGTTCGCGAAAAGTGTAGTTTAGTAAATATGATTGCGTAGCAATCATCGGGGGGTAGACGAGCAGGGGGCCGAGCCTACTAGTGTAAAAAATGAAAAAATTATTGACAATTTTAGTTGCGTACAACAGTACAATATATCATTAAATACAGATGAACGTTGATGTCGTTGAATGGTCAATCCTTGGCCAGTAATTTCTTGAACATTGAAACAATTTACTCAACAGAGACTGATGTTGCCTGACTTTGTTGCAGTAGCAAATACTGACTTGGGGGATCATAACGGGAAAGTCTATCAATTGCGGATAATGTACCTTGAGTGTGTTTCCAGCCGGTGTCATATAATATGCTATATTGGATAGCAAAAGCGCAAAATCCTTTCGCTCAACATTTAGAGATTTTAAAACATCATCTACAAGGCGAACAACAGGATCGACACCCACCTCGCAAACTCTGCAGTCGATTGCGCAAGTTTCCTCTGGATTACCAAGAGTGCCAACCAATGTGTTAAAGTTACCTCTTGCCATCTATTTCACTTCCGTCTGTTAGGACGAACACCTTCTTTCCATGAACTTCTTGTTTTATCCGCAATACTCTGGCGTTCGCAAGATCAGACTCACTAAATCGAAGGGTTGATTAAGAGGGCAAAAAATCAAATAGTAATTTCATATTAATCAATTTAAGCTAAATTTTAAAAAGTTGCAGGTGGGTTGCATTTATGCAAAAAGTTGCATTTATGTTGCGTTTATAACTCCCTTACAATACACCCCATGTAGTAGGAATTTTGGTTTTATTACTTTACATGCAGTGTAGAACGTGTGAAAAAAAAGTTGCACTTGTTGCAAAAAGTTGCCCTAATGATGATACGCTGTCCGAGACATTGTATGGAACGAGTGGCAAAATAATTGGAGTTTCCAAACAACCAATAAACTCTGTGACATTCATCGAGGCATTTCATCATGGCCTCGATTATCTTCTCGACATTCCAAGTTACTTTTAACTCGCATTCGTATCAGCCACACTCGTTTTACTCACGGTCATCTTTTATTAGGAGAGTGTGCCCCTGTGTGTGACGTGTGTGACGTGTGTGTGGTCCTTCTACCGTTCATAATTTAATCAATTGTCTAATTTTTAACCATCATCGTAGAAACTTATTTAACAATCCAATTTTAAACTTTCAAGACTTGGTGAAAGAAAATCCCCATCCAAATCTATATAAATTTTTATATCCTATTGGATTTATAAACTTTATTTAAATAATTTTATCTACTTTTTCATTAGTTGAAATATTACCATTGAGATGTAAAACTCATTTTTACAGTTTTTAAATTAATATTTAAAGCTTAGTCGCTTTCATTGTATTTTAATCTGAATGATAGACAGTACAGTTTTCACAATGAAACCCAAATAATACAATTTTAAATTTGAAAATCAAATGTAGGTTTAACTGATTTTAATCATCTTACATTGGATCCTTACAACATCCCTTAAAAATCAGCCCGTTGTATTGGTGTAGTACGACGTTAATTATAAATTACCAATTACCCTTAAAAAATCTCTTAATTACAACGTATATTTATCCCTCTTATTTTAACGTTTATTGTCTCATTTTAAAATGATTTCATTTAAACGGTAACTGTCCTTTTAAAGTAAGCATTTATTCGTCTTGTGTTAAGAAGTTTTGTTTTTGTAATTTATTTATTTTTATGTAACGAAATTTTTCAAAATATTATATATAGTTAAAGAGATTAGAAATCAGCTGACAAAACAGTTTAACTTAACACAAAATAGGCTTGGACTTCAAGATACAAAATCATCTTTGAACAATTGAAAATGATAGTAAAGTCTTCATGCATATTACCTTCATCATCAGATAGTGGTTCAAAATTAAGTGGAGTTGTCTTCGAATCTTTCCCTTCGGGGGTTGATCCCGGACCGTCACCAATAACCCGCTGTATTGTTCCAATGTGACGTTAATTAAAAATACCAATACCAATCATGCGTATCACCACTTTAAATTATTGTTCTCTTATGCTGACCAATCTAACAAATTTTTACAACTGCGGTGTTTCAAATAGGATTTACAAAGCATGCAAAAAAGCTCTATAACCAGCTATTCTTGGATTAAAATAAATTTTAATTGAACTTCTCTATTTACGTAAGATTTATTTCCCTTTAATTTTATTATTTAATTTGGGTCAAGATTTTACTTTTCATATTAATTTCATTGTTGTTAAGGCCTATAAATATGTATCTTGATATCACTATCAGGAAAATTCAATCCTTAGAAAATATTGATATGCTTTTATCTTATTTAATTCATTGGTTAGACCAACTTGGGAACTTGGCGCACGTCTTTTTATAAAAATCTTCATGAAATTATAATCGCACAAAATAAATTCTTGCGTTATGTTTACTTTCAAAATATAGCCGTTGTTTTACATATTTATATCTGATACGATTGGCTAAACTTTATTTCTTTTGAAAAACCCATGAATATTTTGTTTGAACATTTTTCTTCAGTTTATAAATAATTACGTTGACCGTCTATAATTACTCAACGCATGACTTACATAATTAATCAATTTATACCTATTCAAAATTTATTTTCGTCGTTACAATTACATTTAGAATAATCTTTTAAAAGATTTTATAATTTGTATAATAAGCATTCCGATCATTTTAGTTTGTTACCTGAAGTTTATTTCATTATTCAAAAGAATATGAAGGTTTTTAAATATGTGTTATGTGTATCTTACTGTTTTCTGTTCATCAGAGATATTGTATAATAATTAGATTTGTCTATATAGTATCTATGAATAAAAAAAAATTATATAATTGAGAGAAGGTCTAAGTGGAAATTGCGGCAACAAGTCTAAAATTTGAACATTTATCGTATATATTTATATTTTAGTAATACCAATTCTTTAATAACATGGTAATGGTGATTCATTGACGCACCAGAGCAACACAACGGGCTACTTTCGACGGTCCTTTCCATAACTTCCCTTTCGACAATCCCTGAGGGAAATATGACAACAAGTTATAATGAACAACGGTCAGACTACAGTCAACACCTGAGTTGGCACACCACTCTTCAAACTTTCACATCACACCGACGTGAGAGCATTTGAAGCCATCTATATATATAATTCTCTTACGTGGCACGCAAAAAAGACGTTATTTGTTTTCGCGTTTAGGCAACATTGTACGATTCTTTGTTTATCCCAAAGCCTCGCGCTTCAATTGAATTTATAGCGTTATCGGATGAAATTTTATTGAAAAAAATGAATTTTAGTCGAGCTGTTGCAGTAAATAATAGAAATCAAAGAAAACGAAGGATCTTTTCAGGGTCATTTAAAAAAAAAAGGTCCGTTTCGGGGCAAACTATTATAGTTCAACAAGACGCTTGCATTACAACTTTCGACAAACTCAATGAAAAAGCGTGGGTGGCTCGAGTGCTGGGTAAATGTACACACAACCAACATGCTGGGTTTTCAATTTCCAAATCAACGCTCACATTTCGAGTCAAAATTTGCTCAAAGTTTCCATTTGAATTCTGATTCCAGAGGTACTGTAAATATCTTTTCTGAAAAACTGCATAAAATTTAGATTTGAAAAATATTTTTTTGGAATATCATATTTTGTTAACAATTCCTTCTGCTAGGACACATGTCTTCATTGATGCGAGCGAAGCGAGCATAGGTTCGCGCAGCGAACCAATGAGGATTGCGAAGCAATCCTCTGGGGGTTGGCGAGCGTTAGCGAGCAGGGGGCGGGCTCCCTAGTTACATATTTAACGTGCCTGTGCACACGATAGTCCTTGATTTGACCTAGTTTCAAACTAGCAACCCTCCTGTTGCTAATCTGTTACTCTTCCAATCAGCTCTTTTATGACCTATTGATAAGTAAATTTATTATAAATAAGGTTTAAATGTGAGTAACGATAGTAGTACCACTCGATAAATAACATTTAAAAACTTGAGCTAGGAACGGTTCTTTATGTATTTAGAAAATAGTCAATACCTTACCTGACTATGTGTTAATGACACATTCGCGCGTACACAATATTTAATATCCCAAAAATTAAGTCACTGGCCAATACGAATACTTAGCTTATACTCGCGAAAGAAACTGTCGAAGTTAAAATGCCCCCCCTTCCCAATCGAGAAAGCAATTTAAAAAAGGAAATTACAGCTTTTCTTTCATCAAAGAATTTTTCAGATATAGCACAAAAGTAACATTGGTCGCGTGCTGATACACATACGTTTGTAGTGTCTCGGTTCTTGAAAGATCAATGAACCATTGAATGCCGAGTACGTATCAAGTTTTTCTGTTTTCAGGATATGGAATATCGAGACTATTCAGATGTATATAAGGTCATGACGTTGTTTCCAGGTATCAAAACTTGAAAGTCATATTCTGGAGGATACAGCAAGGGTTGACCCAGCTTGAAAATGGTAAAGTTCTCTTTTCGCCGATCGATAAAACGCTGTAAATACAATGGATTTGTTTTATAAATGTGAGTCTTGATTCTTGGGAGAAAATTCGAGATTTACGGAAAGGAATGAAAAGTTGGTTAAATGATACGTTAAGAAAATGTTCCATGATCTTATAAAAATTTTAATTACTACTTAAATGAAGTGTTTTACTGAAGTTATATACTTAGAATGTGTGTAGTATGCATAGTATGATTCCTTTTGAACCGAGAATAATCATGAAATGTATTATTTTGGTCTTTCTTATCTATCCTATTTAAAAAATCCTTAATAAATTAAATTAAAATTTACCTAATACAAATTTATTGTTATATCTAGTATTTCCAATTGTTTTTATATTCTGTCCTCAGAAACGTTTGTTTTTGTGTAAAATTTTAATTTCCTTTGATTTTTAAAATATATTTCAACAATAAGGTAACAAACAAAAAAAATTTTAAACAGGTTTTTAAATCTTAAAAACACTTTGGTCGGTACTTGCATACACTTTTGGATATGTACGCCACTGATATAGAAAAATGTTTGTGCTCAAAATATCGTAAGGGGGGGGGGAGAGAAGAGTTATATTTAAAAAAGCATTTAAAAAACTAAAAAAAGCAAGATAACCTAAATGATTCAAAAACTGTTCTGAAAATTTTTATCGAATGTAATATGTTTTGGTTAAAATCTCCATTAGAATATGTATAGTAATCTATTCTTACATGATTATATACTATTTTTAAGCTTTTGTGTTTTCCTTTAGAAATTCACCGCTATAATTTTTGCTGCTCTATGCGTCATGGTTTTGCTCATCATCGATCAGTGTGAGTCGTCCTCTGATGTAGAGGCTCGACATCACCATCATCATGGCCATCACCATGGGCATCATCATGGTCATCACCATGGCCATCATCATCACCATGGTCATCATCATCACCACGGGCACCATCATCATCATGGCCATCACCATGGACACCACCATCATCATCATGGCCATCACCATGGTCACCATCATCATCATGGACATCACCATGGTCACCATCATCATCATGGACATCATCATGGACATCACCATGGACATCATCATGGACACCACCATGGGCATCATCACGGGCACCACCACTAAATGCTTCATCTTGAAATCCTGAATGCTAATTTATGAATAAATTTATTATTATTTGATGTTCTTTTTGTATTTTTCCTTGACTTATATTTACATTTCAATAAGAATACAATAGAATCTGATACGATATACCCATTTCTCAAGACTTCGACACACATTTCACAAAAGTAATTCTATGTTCAGGGCTGTATAACGCAAAATATTTTATTATTATTTCCAAGAACATTAACCTGAATGGTCAAATAGACTCTGGCTGTAATAATAATCACACTAATAAATTAAAAACAACTTACCACACCGAATGCACTGATGAGATTGCTAATTGCATTTTGATGTTATTTCTACTAATCAAATGAAAAATCGTTCTTTTATAAAATTTTGTTCACAATTTGAGTATTTTCAAACCATTTTGATGCAAAGGAAATGGGTTAAAGTATCAACAACTTAGATAAATACTATTAGTCGTTATGTATTTGTTTTCTAGTTATTTATGAATAGCTTTTTTTTTCTTTGAAAATAAATATAGGCAGTCGTATTTCCGTGGCGTTACGTGTTTCCTGTATGTATTCTGAATGTGAAGTCAGTCAGCTTGTTTTCGAATACAATTTCAGCAGTGTGTCAATAAAAACTCCAAAGAAAAATTTTTGAATTTTAAATTCGTGTTTGAAGGTTGATTGATCAATACCAATTGATTAAACGCCAACGTTATCAATACGGAGATAAACTCAATTTTAAGGTAACACCTATTTCTATAATGCGGGAGCATTTGTACAGCATCAGTAGTAGACCGACTGGTTTATTTTTTTATACTGAAAATCCCTCTCATACTTGAAAACATTATCAGAGCCTATGAATCGATACGTATTTTTTGTATTCTAATAGTTAGTATACAAATTTATAAAATAAGAAAAATTAATGAATCATTTCGGTTTAAATACACTATTTCAAATTCTAATTAAAAGTAACTTTTCGATTCAAACAAATCTTCAGTTCTAGAAAATAAATTCAGCTTCATTCATACTGTGTTTGATGTTAGTTAACTTGGAAAAGAAGCAGGTCTTTTGCAAATGTACATTTGAAAGAGTTTACAATCAATCATTGTAAAATGCTAGAGACAATACGCAATCTTTGGATGAATACAATTTAAAAATACAATGCGGCGTTCAGAGAAATCTGGTAAAATTAACGTTATTCTAAAAATCTGAAAATTGTAAGAAGTAATTGTATGTGCCAACCCCCAAATCCTCTCCAGATTATTTTATGTGATGGAATTTATTGAGAAAATCTGATAAAACGAACAACATGGCTACTCTTGTAAATGGTAATAGAAGTTTTAAAGTTTTTTATTATGTTTAGTACAGATATATTCTTGTAGTTTAACACCATGTGCATTTCGTTGAAATTTGAGAGTTGACATTTTATTATTTAAGCAAACAATAATTTCAACATCTGGCACATCATGGCCCAAAATTACCCTTGCGCCATAAAATCCCAATAACACACACAACCAAGATTATTCTTTTTATAAAGGTAATACATGATGATATTTGAAGGTAGCGCGGCATCAAAGAAGAAGTAACAAGGTAAAACGACTTTGTTTCTGAAACATCACTAATGATGTTGGTATAAATATAAAAAAATCTGTATGGATTTAACGTGAGCTCAACCCCAATTTTTATTTTATTACTTTTTATTGAAATTTTTTAAAAACTGCTATCTTTCCAATTGTTGCTTAACTAACGCCGATGTTGTTTGAAGTTAAACTAAACGCTTTACCACCACAAAGACGTAATCATTAAACATGTTTGATGATACTTGTGTTTATTTTTAGATGTACTTATTAAGACAGAGAAAATGGGGGTTGAAAATCAATGGACTACTTATAATGGTGACGTAAATAAGAGGACAAAAATACTTAAACCCTTCTTATTTTTTGACAATAGTTCAAAAAGTAAAAAATAACTTTACCTAATTAAAATATTTTTTCACTAAATTCTTTTTTTAAAAGTATTGTTCATACGTTTCCCACGATTTAATCAACAAATAAAAACGTCTCATTTCCGTTTCGGAACAACTCTTGATAAAAATTGATCCCGCGTTTGTGCTTTGGAATTATTGCTTTTATTTAGAACAAGGTTTTTCAAGTCACACTTTTTGCATGTTATAAATGCATCTTGAGTAAAAATGTTACATAATACAAGTAAAACTTTTAATTAAAATTTTTGCAACCAACTTTTTTTTTGTGTTTAAAGGGAAAATTATTATTGTTTTTATGAAAGGAAAAGACGTCAACCATTCCATCGAAAAATTCGTTTGTTTTTTATCAGTACCAGGATGATAACCATCTCGATAACTCTCAAAGCAAAGTTCAGGGTTCAAAGTATCTTATCCGTAATAATTTATTTAGATAATTTGTATTACTATCTTCCTTTTTATATAGAGACCTACTATATTATGTGCGTTATTATGTGCGTACTATATTATGGTCAATTTTGTCTACCCAAAAGTATTTTATGATGGTGCTAAGTAAGTAGGTGGTCGCACTTTACCAATAAAACTTGCTATTGACGACGATCGGAAATATTATGTTGGGAAGGTGAGGGAATTTATACTGCAAAAAATTCTTATCGCAGAATCACCCGTCGTTGTTGTGGTTGTTGAGATTCCAAGATAGTTAGGGCAACCTGGAGAGCCATAACCATAAGAGAGGCTTGATCCACCTTTGATTTTTTATTTAAAAGTGTTTCGGCCTTTTTTTCACTATAGGGGAGTCACGTCGTCTACTAAATGCTCAGGCATCCATCTTAGTTTCACGCAGCTAGCTTAAAGAAGTGTGAAAGAGTCAAAATTAAGTGTTTTTCTACCTAAAAAGTAAATATTTAGATATATTTTGTAAGATTTTTTCTCAGATAAACCAATTGAAATAAATATAAACAAATAAGATTTCATAGATACTAATATACTAAACTTTGATTACAGCCTTAGCGTTTATACAATGAATTAGACCTAAAATCGCCAGGTGTAATTCTTTTCAAAATGGCCATGTGTGGAGGCTTGACTCATTCCATATAAGGAAGGGTTGACCAGTGGGTCAAGGCTCCCTTAGTTAAATATTTTTGAAAATCTGTAAGATTATTTAAACTTTGCTCAAAAAAGCAAATCTTATTTAAATTAAACTTCTAAATTAAATTCTTATTTAAATTAAACTTCTAAATTAAAATTTTATTTAAATTAAACTTCTGAATTAAAATCTTATTTAAATTAAACTTATAAATTAAAATCTTATTTAAATTAAACTTCTTTCAATCCCAGAAATTTCCATTAAAATCTATATATGGCACATGATAACTTTTTAGCAATTTGGTCTGTTTTGTTTACATCCTTAAAAAAATACATTACAAAAAAATTGGGAGTCCCATCCAAAAAAAATTATGTGTACATTCCTGATCTTCACCACTGATTACAGTATTAAGTACATATAACTGAATGTTATTTCTTTTCCTCAGATGACTTTCTTTTATAATCCAAGAGGAAAAGTTCATAAGAAGTATTCCATAGAAGTTATGAAGGCAACCGTAAAGAAAGTTGCTGATGAAGGTTTTAGTATTCGTAGCACAGCAAAATATTATGACATTGATTGGAAAACTCTTAAGAGATATATAAAAAATATAAATTGAGTAAAAATAAGGAAGACATGAATATGCAGCCTAATTACAGAACTGGGCAAATTTTTAATGATGAAGAAGAAAGACTCTTGAATAACTATTTATTAACTCCAAAGACTACTAGATAGTTTGTATATCAATTTGGAATTGCTAGCAATAAAAAAATTCCCAATAAATGGGTTCAAGATAAAATAGCTTCTTATGATTGGTTACGTGGATTCTAGCACAGTCATAAGGAGTTATCCCTGCGTAAGCCTGAAAGTATAAGTTTTGAGTATATTAACTGCATTCAATAAATTCACAGTAGGCGAGTTCCTCATAATTTGAAAAAAGTTCTTGAAGAATATAAAATTAAGCCAGAAGCCATTTACAAAGTAGATGAAACTGGAATCACTACAGTACACTAACCAAAGAAAGTAATATCTGGCAAAGGTGAAGAACAAGTTTTGAAAATAACGTCAGGTGAAAGGGGTAGCTGGATTCCATTATGTGCTATTGTGTGCCATAGATAATTCTATGCCACCTTTTATGGTCCTGCAGAGAGTTATCCTCAAAATGAAGACTGATCTGTTGTTTATATAAGATATATGACAAAACTGCTATGCCTTATGTCTTCTGGAGGCACTGAAAGAGTTGTAATAAAATGCAGTTTGATTTCACTCAATTCATATCACTGAGATAAACATATAAACTTAAATTACGTTATTACCTATTTGTAAATTTTAATGTTTTCAAACGGAATAAAACATTTAACATCATTAAGAGGGATTATTAGTACTTTATTGCATGGTCAATTTTCATTATTGTTTCTAACATAAGGCTATAATGTACTGTTAATAGTTTTACAATACATGTTCTTAAAATAATTTTAGAAAGTTAAACTATCATATTAAAAGTTGTATACCTTAGTGTTTACATAACTAATAAAATATATTTAATATTCAATTCTAAAATTATGCATTCTAGCTTGGGTCAAGCCTCCTATACCATGGGTCAAGCCACCCTTTATAAGGAAGGTTTGACCCACGTGCGTATGTTTAAAAAATAATAAATTTAACAGATAAACATTTATTATTTACTTTATTATAAATATATTCGTATTCCTTGTGAAATTCTACATTATATTTACTATCATATTAATTTCTGTCAGAATAAAATTTAGAAAATTAATTTTCTGAAAACGTGGTCAAGGTTCCCCTAAATCAATATTCTTAAAATTTGTTTTACTTTACTTGACAAGCAGATTTCAATTAAATCCTTATGATACTTTTTCAATTTAGAGATTTGGTTTCTAAGTGTAAGCTACGTACTTCTTCAGAATAATGGATGGTACAGCTTTCAATATAACCCAATAATCTATATTACAACATGAAAAGCAAATGTAAGTTGAATTTAATTTTAATCCTTTTGCATTGCAAACCTAAAAAAATCGTTTATTTACAAACTACCCCTCTTATTGGATCGTTTCCACTCTCACATTAAAATGATTTTATTTTAATGGTAACTGTTCTTTTAAAATAAGAAGTCATTTGTCGTATTTTCAAAGGTTTTGTTTTGTATAGTTTTTATTTGTTTTTATAAAACGGAATTCTACACACAATTTATTTATAGTTAAGGAGATAGAAATCTGCTGTGCAAACACTTTAGTTCGACACAGTTAGGCTTAGGATTCAATAGAGAAAGCAAATAGTCTTTGAACAATTAAAAATGATAGTGAATTCTTCCTGCGTATCATCTCGTTAAATGATTGTTTCTCTTATACTGACCGACCTGATACATTTTTATAGCTGTTGTATCAAATAAGTTTTCCAAAACATTTTTTTAATGCTTTCTAGTCAACTATTCTTGCTATAAAAATAAATTTTAATAAAATTACTTTATAAACTAGAGATTTATTCCCCTTAAAGCTTTATCATTGAGTTAGGTATGTTTAGTTAGTAATGTTTATAAAATTCTTGATTTCACTATCAGGAAACTTCATTAGGGTAAATGACTTGCTTTAGGCATGTCTAACAATTTTTTTTTCAATTTGAGTACAAATATAGCTGTTCTAATTTATAGGAATTTTTTTTTTATTATTGGGTTAGAACTAATACATTACATTTTATTTATCGGTGTAAATTTCATTAATTTCTCATAATGTTTTAAATTGTTTAAAAAAAATAAATTTAAATATAGCTGTTTTACCATGTTATAGTTCTACAAATTTAGTTATGGTCATACTAAAAACTAGTAACGGTCATCCTAGGTGAATCTCACAAATTTCATAAAATACACCAACGTATTCAATAATATAAATCTTTATTGTTGCTAACTACACGGTCCCCAGATTATCATTGTAAAATATAATTAATCAACACTGTTGCTACAAAAAATATTTTCACTCTTGTCATTATCATCTGTTTCAGCATATTGAAAACATGAGGGACAAACAAATATATATCTTTCATCCTCACTGTCTGGTAAATTCTCTTCGAATTCTTTAGTGAGACATCTGTGATGATAAATTTTGTTGCATAAGCTGCATGCAATGTTAAAGTAACATGTTAAAACAAAAAAAAAACACTATTTTATAATCAAATAATACTAGAAATCACCTAAAAATTTAATAAGGGTCATAAGTGCCCATTATAAAAATATTTATTTTTTATTTACTTGTTATGGGCACTATGGCTTAATGTCAGTTCCTTAAAAAAGAAGCACTTCAAAGATCCACATACAAAGAACATAACCTATTTGAGATACGTGCCCAATGAAATCATAAATCACTGGAAACAAAAACAGTTTGGAAGATAGAGATTTGGGTGTTCCTAGAAAGATATTGCATGAATCAATATGTAGAAGTCACTAATTGGGTTCTTAGAATGTTTTTTTTAATCTTAATTAAGTCAATTCATTGTAAACCTGCCCATTACTGGTTGACTGACCATTACTAGTAATTTACACTACTCAGAATATATTTTTTGCTGCTTTTATCTTATTTAACTCATTGGTTAGACCAATGTTGGAATATTGTTCACTAATATGGTCCCTTTGTTATAAAAATCATATTCATACAATGAAATCTCACAAAATAAATTCTTACGTTATGTTTACTTTCCAAATATGGTTGATGTTCGCCATATTTAAAACTCTTATATGATTCGTTAAGTTTTATTTTTTTTAGAAACACACATGAATATTTTGTTCAACTTTTTCCTTCAAACTTGTGAAGAATTACATGGACTGCTCATTATTGCTAAATTCATGATTTCCCTAAAACCCCAATTATTTTCCTATTAAAAATTAAGTTTTATCGTTACAATTAAATACAGAATAGTTTTTAAGAGATTTTATGATTTACAAAACAGTCATTTTGATCATCTTTGTTAATTTCATATTTCATTAACATTATTCAAAGCAATATGCTTGAATGTTTTATAAATTTGTGTTATATGCTTTTTTTTATTTGTGTGCTTTCTGTTATTCAGTGATATTGTAACTGAATTTTATCTGTCGTATCTCGGATTAAATAAATAAATGATTGAAATGAGTAAACGCACAAAAGGTAATTGATGCAACAAGACTGAGGTGTGTCTTTTTTATCATACACTGTGTTGACATATACACTAAGTGGACAAAAGTATTTAGACACTGCATGTTTTTCAGAAAAGTGTTTTATTATTCTATCCAGTAACGGGTAGGCCATCTTTTTGCTTGTATTGCAGCTGCAACACGTCGAGGCATACTTTTCATAAGTTCTCTGTAAGTCTGGGCAGGAATATCTCGCCATGCCTCTTACAAGGCTGTGAAAAGAGTTTGTTGTGAAGATGGGCGTGCATGGCGGTGTCGAACTCATCGCTGCAGTTCGTCCCTCAATTGCTCGATCGGGGTTCTGAACAGGCCAGTCAAGTAAATTCCCCTCATTTTCAGGAAACCAGTTAAGCACATGTTTTGCAGTATGACATGGAGCTCTATCCTTCTGTAAGAAACAACCAGCATCGCCATAGTATTGACATAGTGTAGGCAAGACCGAACTAACCAGAACGTCGAGGTACATGTCAGCGTTCATAGTACCAGGTATATAAAGCAATGGGGCGAGTTCTAACCAAGAAAAACAACCCATTAAGATGAATTTTGCCGATTTTCTGTAGTATCCAAATACTTTTGACCTTATAGTGCATAAGCACATATTCATAACAATAGCATTTAACTAAGGTGTAAATATTAGTAGCAACACACAATGCCATCAATCGATAAATACTATTAAGAAACTTAAGCGCACATGTTATGCGAGGTTCTCTCTGTATTTAGAAAATAGTCGACATCTGACCGGACTATGCGTTAATATGTGTTCGGACACACTATCGAATATTCTAAAAATTAAGTACCAATATATTCGGCCAATATGAATTGTTAAGAATATACTCGTGAAAGAAATCGTTTAAATTAAAAAGCTCCCTCCTAATCAATAAACAATTTAAAAAAAAGATATTATATCGTTTCCTTCGTCCATGAATATTTAGGATATAGCACAAAAATAACATTGGTCGCGTGCTAATACACATACGTTCGTAGTGTCTCGGTTCTTTAAGGATCAATGAACCATTGAATGCCGAGTACGTACCAAGTTTTTCTGTTTTCAGGATATGGAATATTGAGACTATTCAGATGTATATAAGGACATGGCGTTGTTTCCAGGTATCAAAACTTGAAGGCCATTTTCTGGAGGACACAGCAAGAGTTGATCCAGCTCGAAAATGGTAAAATTCTCTTTTGCCGATTGATAAAAACCTGTAAATACACTGTATTTGTTTCACAAACTCAAATCTTGATTCATGGAGAAAGTTCGTTTTTTTTTGGAAAGGAATCAGATGTTTAAATGATACTTTAAGTAAATTTTTCATGAAAGTTTTCACATGGAAGTGTGTTATCGATACACATAATGTGTGTAGATAGAATTTTTCTCATAATTATACTTTTGTAAATTTTATGTTTCACTTATCTAAGTTTTAAATGACCAATCGAACTCAACATCCTTCAGAAATCGAATTTAAAACAAATTTATTAAAATTTGTTGCATTCGTATTTTATTTCCTTTGAAATAGAGAAATAAATAAAATAATTACAAAATATTTTATCCCTTTACTCAATTAGAAATACTGTAAAGTAATTATTTTTGTTCGGAGAAAAAACGTAAAATATATTATTTTTTAAAGTATTTTTATCTATTGGATTTATAAAAAATCATTTATGAATTTAAATGATTGAATTTAAACGATTGAATTAAAATTATTTGTGTTGAATGTGTATCGTCCGCTAATATGTGATACCTCTTAAATGCAAAATACAAATTTTACAGGATGAGCAAAAAAAAAAAAAAAAAAACTGTGCATAAAATCGAATACTAGGTATTGCCAATGTACATTTTTACATCTTGTTGATCTGACGAATACGAGGTTACACTTCACCGACACGCATATTTTTTGCGTAACTCATGGTTTGGGCAAAGAATAAGCGCATCGGCGTATTCTATAAATTAACGCTTACAAGGTATCAAATATTAGCTAACGATATATTGCTTAAAAAATCATAATATATTTTTTTTTATGAAAATTAGTTTTATGTACATAATATATGAGACGTTTTTTTTAAAAAGTGGTATAAGTCCAATAAAAAAAAAAGAGTTTATTTTCTTAAACAATTTTAATAATTATTATTCCATAATAAAATTTAACAGGTTTATAGTGTTAAAAACATCATCCGAATTTAGTAACTTTTGCCAATATTTTAAAATTAATTTGAACGCAAACCCTTAAATATCACGATGTACGAAAAAATGGACCACCTTCAAAAATAACGGCTCATATGTAGATTATGCGATCCTAAAAGAAATACATCTGACAAATTATATGTAAATTTGAAACGCTTGAAAAATTATATTTACTTAATTAGTGCAGTCCTGCTAACTTATATTGGTATCAAGTATTTTGAGCCTGTATCGACTTTCAAATCCCTTTTCTTCATAAGCATTTGTTTTTAGTATAGAATTTTAATATACTTTAGTTTATGAATTATCTTTCAATACATTTAAGTCACTAAACAACAAATAATAAACATGTTTTTATATCTTAAATAAACTGTTGTCGCTACTTTTCTACACTTTTGGATATGTATGCCAGTTATATAGCTATATATTTGTGTTCAAAATAATAAAGGGAGAAGCTGTAACTTTATAAAGAATTTTAAAACTAATTAAACGGTAAGCTAACCTAAATGCTTCAAAAACTTTTTAAATAGTTCTTATGAAATATGTGGGATTCTGTCTTTGATCAAATCTATTAGTATTTAGTGAGATCCATTCTTACACGGCTGTTCTTTTTCTTTTAAACTTCTGTTTTTTAGAAATTCCCCATTGTGATTTTGGCTGCTTTATGCGTGATCGTTTTGCTCACCATCGCTCAGTGTGAGTCTTCACCTGATGTAGAGGCTCGACATCACCACCACCATGGACATCATCATGGACATCACCATGGACACCATCATCACCATGGGCACCACCATCATCATGGACACCACCATCACCATGGACACCACCATCATCATGGTCACCATCATCATCATGGTCACCATCATCATCATGGTCATCACCATGGTCACCACCATCATCATGGACATCACCACGGACATCACCATGGACATCATCACGGTCACCACCACTAAATACTTCATTTTGAAATATTGAATGCTAATTTATGAATAAATTTATTATTATTTGATATACTTTTGTAGTTTTCCTTGAATTATATTTACATTTCAATAAGAATACAATATAATCTGATACGATATACACATTTATCAATACCTCACAGGTCTTTATAACGCAACATATTTTATTATTATTTACAAGAACATTAACTTGAATGGCCAAATAGACGCTGGATGTAATAATATAATCACACTAATAAATTAAAAACACCTTACCACACCGGTTGCACTAATGAGATTGCTGATTGCATTTCGATGTTATTTTTATCAATTAAATTAATAATCTTTCTTTATATGATTTTTACTCACAATTTGTATACCTTAAAACAGGAAGTAATAATATTGAAATAATATATGAAATGTGAGTAACGACTCCTTGACATCAATAGATACAAGCAATTAAGAAAGTTTAACTCAGATTACCTGCGCGGAGATCTGTTAGTGTTTTGATTGTTGATCTAGTAATTTGCTTAACAGTCACTGTTTTAAAATGTAATTTTCGATACTGACCAATAAAATTCTTCCTTTCATGCATTTAACATACTAGCGACTGCGGGGCAAGCCCGGCGTGAGGGTATTAATCTGTTGTAAAATTCACGTAAGTCACCATCTCTTGCGAAAATTCTAGGGAAAAAAAATCAAACGTAAAAGGTATTTATCTGGTGTCAAATTTTCCGCAGATTTCAAATCATTTAAAATTTTTATTGACCTTTAACGATCGCTGAGATAGAAAAAAGCACTGAAGAACGCCAGTGACAATTTTAGTAATATATTTTGTTTCACTGGAATCGGTTTCGCAGGAAATCAAAATGAATAAAACTCGAAACAAACGAAGGTCATTCGAATGTGTTCTCTCCCATTCTAGAGACGGGAGATAAAAAAACTTAGCATGGTTCCAAAGACTGATATCAAGGTGACGTGAGGGCGAAAGTCTAAATTTTGATGCTTCTTCATTTCGCGAAAAAAGGAAGAATGGTGAAAAAAACTATTAAATTCATTTAAAAATGTTCTAGATTGAATTTTAATCCTAAAATTGCAAAAAAAAATCGGACTACTTGTGTACCAAATCTCCTTACTGTAAGTGCCATAGATTCGTCAGGACTTTGAGTCCAAGAAAACAGACAAACAAACGCTTCCTTTTATAATATTAGGGATAAATGTATTAATATGCGTCTTGGTACTCAATTCGAAGCAGTAATTTTTTTTCCAATGACGGGCACATATGAACTTAATGATCGGCCACTACAAGGCCGGTAGTGATGGCCACTTGTGAAGGAGCACCCTTTAGAAGGACCATCATTGCCCCTTCTTATGACTTATTTCTTCGTTTAATTTCAATTTCTATTTCCGGCATTTTATTATTTCATGGAATTTTGTGAATCAGTGGGAAGCATGCACCATGGTTTGACAGTCATGATACAGATAGTAGTCAACAAACAAGCGAGCTAAAAATTTTGGTAAAGATATTCTTTTCAGGGAAAATAAAACAGGTATTTCATAAACTTGGGGATGCAATGCGATGAAATTTGTAAACAATACATTATTCCACCATATACATGCTGAACTGTAATAAATGTCAAAATACCAGTCACAACAGGAAATACTTATTCAAATCAATATCTTCGCATTCTCTAAATTATTTATTAAGACTTATAAAAAGGCAAGTATACCTATAAACAGGCAAGTTTGTAATTTATTATTAAACTAGCACAATTTTCCGTCCTTACTCAGGTTGAAGTGGTTAATTGTAGCTCGAAAAGTGACCAGGATAATCAATTTTTCGCTTTCGTAGAAAATTGCCAACATGATAGTGTCAGGGAAATAATTTTTTACACCATTCATTTTTATAATATCCGCAACTTACATTGGATATATCTATGCACACCCTTGACGAAACTAAGAATAGTGACCTTAAGGTGACAACTACAAAAGTTGATTTTAAATTTCAGAGAAGGTTTAAAAATATTATTTTTTATGTTAACTTCCTTTAAAACTGCCAAAATGACGAATAAATGGCGAATGCTCTGTAAATTATGTTCCCCTATCAATATTTTTTGACTTGTAACAGTCTTATACCAGCAAATTAACTTCAAGATAAATGAATTTGTTGAAGTATTCATGACATTCTTTGAACAAATAAATTTTTTCTTGCAAATTTCATTTAGTGGCATGTGCAATAACAAAAAAAAATTAAAATAAAATAAAAAATAAAAAATTATTGTAAAATGGAATGTTTTCAGAACAGACAAAACAAAGGCTCCCAGTATTATTTAAAGAGGTAGTACGATTTTACAGCATTTAAAAAAAAGCATATCACAGTTTTCAAAAAACTTTGAAAATATACAAGTTTTACTTCAACTCTTAAAGTAGGCAATCTTGACCAGGTCATTACAGATATGTGGGTAGTTTAATTACGTCGCACTGGAAAAACACAACGGACTATTGGCCCTGATAAGAAAGGGAAGTGGACCAGCCTCGAAAAGAAAGATCTGAGAACAAATCGTTATTTTGAACCACGGTCAGATGACGAGGTTAACATCTGAGCTTGCACCTCACTCTCCAAACTTCCATATCCCAACTACGCGAGGACATTTGAGGCCAAGACAGAATTAACGTGCACCCTCCTTACGTGACGCCTTTGGTTGAACCTAGTTTTTAACTCTGTTACTCTTTTAGCTAGGCCGCCGCCAGCCCCCAGGTCACTACGACAAATTATTTAACATTTCATGTCCAAGTTCGATTTTTAACACTAATGTTCTTCCATACCTGAAAAGCCTTTTCAAATTTGCATTACTCTAACTTGCATGCAGTTTCATATCAAGTCCTTTGTGGGAATGTTGTTGCGCATGAGATGAATACTAATCACAATTCATTGAAAGAACAAATATTGAATAGAAAACCAGAGGAAATAAGGGAAATAAAACTCAAGTTAAGAGTCGTCGGGAAAAAGTTTTCTAAAGTTATTATAGGTTAAGTTGAAGAACAAATTATTGAAAGTCAAATAGTTTAAAGTTATCTAAAGATATTAATTCGCGATTCCTTTTTATCTCGTGTTCTCGCATAGTTACCACAAATCCTGCCACAACGAAAAGCAAAACAAAATTGGAAAATGAAAAATTGATTCCGACCGAAAAAATCAGAAAACAATATTATTACACGTGGTCAACACAAACACGAGTTTCAATTCTGAAAACAAACTCAAGCTTTGAGGAGTTAAATTGTTTTGTAAAGGAAACCTTTGTTAAAATCTTAAAATACTTTGATTAAACTTAATAAGCTACTAATATTGGTTCGAAAGGTTTTATGCTGAATGTTTTGCTTCTCTTTACCAAGAATTCTGCAGCCACGGAGGACGTTTGAGGACAAAATATACACATGCCGAACAAAAATGAGCATACGTCTTTATCATTATCGGATATACATTATCTACCAATAAGTATATGGACCTGTGATAGAAAAGAAAAACAAAATTTATTCATATTCAATAGTTGGTATAGTCTCCACGAGAGGCAATTACAGCTTCAACCCTCCGGGTCATGCTTTCCACAAGTCCTTGTATGACGGATAGTGGTATTTTCTTCCACTCGGCTTGGATAACACATGTAAGTTCATACGCCGATTTTGGACGGTTGTCGCACCCCTTAATTCGGCGATCCAACTCGTCCCAGTGTCTCGACAAGGTTCACGTCTGGGCTCTGTGTAGGACTGTCCATTCAGTTAATCCCATTTTAACCAAATCAATCTATGGTGGACCTCCCAACATAATAGCTGGTGTTGTCGTACAGGAAGTAACATGGGAACAACTCGTAAAACTACCACAACGTAAGAAGCACACTGTCATCCAAAATAGTGCAGTAGGCCTCGGCGTTGAGCTTACCATGAATTTGAACAAAGGGTTCCAGTCCATACCTGGAGAAATACCCCTAACCATAATTCTTTATCCACCAAACTTTACTGTGGGAACAATGCATTCTGGCAGGAGACGTTCACCTGGCAGACATCAGACCCAGACCCTGCCATCCTATCGGTAGAGGGTGAACCTTGATTCGTCGCTCCAGAGAACCCGTTTTCACTGATCTACGGTTCACTTTCGAAGTGCTTTGTACCACATTAACCGAGCAGCGCGGCTGGACTTTGTGATCAAAGGCTTATGGGTGGCAGCACGACCATGAAAACCAAGCAGATGTGCTTCCTTACGGATGGTATTAACAACACTCCCGGATTCATGTTTAAACTCCTGGAGTATGTTGTCTATCGGTTGGGTGTGGTTATTCCGAATTTTTCTGGACAGCACCCGTCGGTCACCATCTTCCAAGTTTCGTGGGTCTACCGACTCGGGGCACATTCCGGCGATCACCGCGAACATTCCACTTCTGAATCCCATAGGCCACTGTCGATTTTGGGATATTCAGCCCTTAAGGATCGGCCATTTCTGTGATACCAGACGATTGCACCTTTCTCGAAATCAGATAAGTGTGCACTTCGTGGGATCTTGCATACGATCAATGCCAATGTTGTTTACTACACGATATTTAACGGAGGAGGGCGTTATGTATATCTGGACCGCAGATAACGTCATTTGCAAGGGTGCAAGGCCAACTAGAAAGACAGGCCTCGAAACCAAAATATCACGTGATCAACTTAGTCGAAGTCTTGGACTACGCGATGAGTAAACATAAGGTAGGTAATAAATGCTAAGTTACAACGTTTGGACGATTTATTGCCAAATGGGGTTTTTGTTGTTTTAGTTAATTTTACTCATTTCTGGCAACCCTAAAGTTTTTCCTGACGATATTACACTTGCTTCGTAGAACGAACGGAGTAATTTTATTTGGAATTGTTGTACCGCTATTTTTCTCCCAGATTTCTTGATATTTGTTCCTTGTGTCGGAAATTTTGGACTGTGGAATTTTTCTCACTGGATTGTTTTTTATTTTGAAATTGGAGATTGTATAAGTTACAATATTTTTGTTTTGCTAATTGATTTAAATTTGGTTTTTCTTTGAATCTTGGAATGTGCAGTTCATATGGAGCGCTATTTTTCTTCATGTATGAAATTTGATTTTTGAAATTGCACATTGTAAGTTCCGATTTTTTCCCCTTTTGTTGCTCACTTCCCTGTAATTGATTTGTTATGGCAGTGGATTCAGTCCTCGCGCTTTTCATCCAGTTTTAAAACTTAACCCTATTCAGAAAGAATTCTACAATGCTTCGTTCGTTGGATTGCGTTTGCAAGTAGCGTTTAAAAAAGTAAAGTAAAATATCAGGATATATAAGTAGGAATAAATATATCAATAAGAATAATTTAAAAAAAAAGGAAAAAACCTTTTTAATACAATGAAACAAATTTCACTTGAAAATCTTCTAATTTTTTGTGTTATATTTATGTTAAATATGTCCGTTGCTGCGCGGTTTCATCAATTAAGTCCAGGTTTAACTCCTTGATTTTTAAAAATTGTCGGAAAGATGTAAAAAGTGAGGGGGAAAAAACACCGTTTAGAAAAACGTCCGGATTCCGGACGTCCAGCTTGGATTTGCTTAAATTGGCTGCCATCTTGATTTGGCTCAAAAATTTAATTTGTTGACTACCACAGCGGTTACTAGATCTCCACCAGTTGCACTTACAATTCTAGCTATAGCTAGGAATGTAATACTTTAATTCATTGATACGGTTTCCTTTTCAAATTGCGTTAATGGTCATTAAAGATATTAGTATTAAAGTCATCTATTCATATACAGCAATTAGTGCATACATTAGTCATGAAAAAATACTCTAAATTAATTTACAACTCTGCTTTAAAGATGTTTTGAAGAAATTGTTTTTTAAGGAAGGTGATTATAATTACCTGTTGTACAATTTATCATCTTGTATTAACATCTCACTTTTGTTTTAATTGGATCTATGAAAAGGTAGATTACTGAACATTAGTTTCCATTTGTTCTAGTTGATTCATTGTTAGAATTCTATTTTAATTTGTGTTTATACTTAGAATAGCTGTGAAAAATGATGTAATGACTGACTGCTTTCTCTATGCTTTTATATTACTATTTTAGTTGAACAAAAATATTTGACAGTGAGAGATAAATATTGTTTTCTTTTGTATTATAAATATACATTTTATTATGTTATGTTTTTTTACTAGATGTGTTACATTGTATGAATAAAATTTTACTAAAATAAAGAAAAATCTGAACATTTTTTGGTCTCCAGTTGTAATTTTCTTTAATATACTTTAGAGTAAATTATAATTAAAAATAGTAGTTTTCCTTCCCTACTAACTAAATGTATTTAAAACAGTACATTTCAGTGGAGTGTTTGTCAAATTGGGTCCATGCTTGGTACCCGATCGTCAGAAAATATTAGAAAAAAACTAGTAAAAAATATGGTATATGTATATATATTTTTATGATTATTTTTAGCTATTTTTCTTACGTTTCCTTTTATAACGTCCACATTTTTTTTATCAGGCATATTTTTTATATAAGGATTGCAAAATAAATATTACAAAAAACAACAGTGCGCTGTCTGAAAAGTTTGGGAAATGATGGCATGATTTCGTGTATTTTTTCTGGATCATCAACTGAAATAGACATTTCGTGTGAATATTATGAATAGTCTTTTGAGAAAGGCGCAAATAACCTGAGTATTGAAACACAAAAATGCCACATATCGGGTATTATCCGCGAACGACGATATGCAATTGATTCAACGAGCGGAGATCGGCAGAAGTTCGACTAAGATGGTCACGTGACTTTCTTTCTCGCCGTTAGTTTCGGGGCCTGTCTTTTTAGTCGGCCTTGCAAGGGTGTCTAAATACTTATTGGTTGATAGTGTATAGGACATTTTGAATATCTGTCAAGCCTTGTACAAAATTCAACGTTTTATTCTCCGTGTATCATGTGTCTCAAATAGTACGGAAAGAATAATATATATATATATATATATATATATATATATATATATATATATATATATACTCATGCCCATAAATTACAGGTAATGCCAGCTCCGGCAAATAAAGGTTCAGAAACAAAACAAACGTGACTTATTCATGAAGCCCATTTATTAAACAAAAGTTAAAGAAGAAAAAAGATGGTGTATGTATGATACCATTCATAAAAACTACAATTTTTGCTCACTGGAGCAATTACAAAAAATATCGACCTTACATAAACTCAACATGACATGGTTGGTATGATGGTTAATACATTGTATGTCTCACAGACGATGAAATACAGTCCGTACGACGCCTACGCATGCTGAGGATCAAATTATCGAGCTGATCTTATGGAAGATCACTCCACTCAGCAAGCAATGCTCTCCGAAGTTCCGGTACGCATATAGAAGACGGTTGACGGACTGCAACTCGTCGGCCGAGCATGTCCACAACATGCTCTATCGAATTCAAGTCAGGTGAGAATACTGGCCATTCCATACGGGTGATATCCTCAGATTAAAGGAATTCGTTTACAATGTTTACACGGTGAGGACGGGCGTTGTCATCCATAAATACTAATTCTACGCTCATGGCACCCATAAACAAACGTACATGTGGTTCCAGAATGATGTCCCGTTAAATTTGGCCTCTCATGGTTCCGATTTGAACATGCAGATCTGTTCTAGAGCACAGTATAATTCCGCCCCAAACGAGAAATCCTGCACCACCGTAACGGTGTCGTTCAATGACGTTGTCTTGATGGTAGCGGGTACCTGGAGTTCTCCATATGAATATCCGCCGTGAATCAGAATGCAAGGTAAACCTGGACAAGTCGGAAAACATCACACAAGCCCACTGTGACGATGTCTACATTGCATGTTCTCTATTCCAGGCTAACCGCTGGCGACCGACAGTGAGTTGCCGTGAGCGGAACACATCTGATATAGACCAACATGTCCCAAACGTCTGTAAAAGATTTGTCTTGAAACTGTAGTACCCGTGACTGAAGATAGCTGACGAGAAAGGTCGGATGCTGTGCTCCGTCTGCTTCTTTTTGCAGTTACTGCCAAATACCGGTCGTCATTCGGAGTTGTAACTCGGGGGAGACCTGTACGGTAACGTCTACTGACATTTCCATCATTTTGGAATCGTTGCCGAAGCCTAGAGATGACACTTTGGACGATTCCAAGTTCTACTGAAACTTCCGTCTGAGTACGCCTACATACCAGGCGGCCGATAATTCTACCACATAAAAAAATCATCGACATGCGTCCTCTGTGCCATAACTATTCGATTGTGGCACTGAGCGGTTTACAGAACGCTTGTGAACAATTTTACTTCTTTGTTACCATTCCTTATATACAGCTCTCTTACACTCTCGTCATTGTGACTTACTATCGGCGTCATCTGAAGGCTTTCTGCAATTTGGATATTATTCTTGAAGATGTGTGCGATAATTCTACAGGTGAAATTTTTACTTTAGAGTTCGATTTCAGTGTGATTCTGAATTATCCTTAATTTATGGACCATGAGTGTATATATATAATTTCAAAAACACAGGAAATTAAAAAAAAATTGCAAGAAAAGTGGCAAAAAATGGTAAAAAATGAAGAGGGATTATGGCGTCATCAGTGGTTTTCCCAATATGAGCAGCATTAGGCTGAAAAAATTGCTCATATAATCCTCCAAACACCATTAAAAAGCAAAAAAAAAAAAATAAACACTAAAAAAAAGAGTACAAAACGAATTAAAACCCGCAGCAGCAGCCTGGAGATCAACAACACTAAGCCCGAAAATCTCCACCAAATGCTACCAATTACCCATTCCAACTAAACGCTAACCCCAAACATCCGTTGCAACAAAACCACAAAAAAAAAAAAAAAAAAAGCAGAAAAATAAAATCCCCAGCTCCTGTCCAAAAAGATATTCAGAAACAGTAAAATAACAATGAAAGGCAACTCACATGACTTTGAGGAAATTACGAAATATTATTATTTATGGGTTGCGTAGGTGTTGATATTAATAAATCTTTCAAGAATAGTATTAAAGAATGAAAACAGGAATTTATTATTGAGAAGTGTGTTTTTTAGAAATTTACATTGTAATAGAAAGTTGGAATCAGAGTTAAAAATTTTTCTGAAGCGTACCAATTGACCAGCAATCGTATTGTAGTAGATTCTTTTAGAAATATTGGAGTCCCAAAATATTAATTTAATAACTTGAAATTTAAAATTGTTACGTTTATCGTTGACATTAATGTCAACTCTGCCGCATGAAACAGAAATTTTTAAGTCGAGAAAATCAGTAGTATTGTTATCTAGATTGGTTTTAACTAAAGAAAGGTAATCTATATAGATAGACTTCCAAATATTAGAAAAGTTGTTAGTATTAAAAACAATTAAATCATCAATAAATCTAAAGGCCGAATTAATCTGAAGGCAAAAGTTTTTTCAAAATAATGAAGAAATAAATTAGCAAGAATGGAAGAAAAATTAGAAGCTTGGGGTATACCCTTTATTTGAGTGCATATGCTCACTATTAAAAATAAAATTTGTAAAAATACGATAATTAACCAAAAACTCCCATTCCTCAAAATCCAAATCAATTAAGTTTTTAAAATCATGATGATAATAGTATAATTGTTTAAAACATCTCTCAGTTTTCCCAGTGGTATGCTGGTAAGTAGGTCTTTAAAATGTTATTATATATATATATATATATATATATATATATATATATATATATATATATATATATATATATATATATATATATATATATATATATATATATATATATATATATATATATATATATATATATATATATATATATATATATATATATATAGTTCAAATAAATAAAGTATTAAAATTTAAATTCCGTGAAAATAATTGCTGTTTCAGCAGTTCAATGTTCCAATTTTCTCACAAACTGTCAAATTAAGGATGATTTTAGTATGGGTATAAGCAGTTTTAGCTTGAAACTTGCATAAAAATGTATACAAAGAAATTTTAATGAAACTTATGTTTAAAGCTACTTTATGAATATGTCGTTAAATAAAAAATACCAAAATTCCAATATCTAAGATAATATTCATTTCATGAAGCAAATAGGTCTGTTTTACGTTTCATTATCTAATGAAATGTGGTACTTACGTAAACACACAGCCATAAAACATAGTACAAAGTACTCACAGTATGCACGTGTCACGGAAATCTACCCAACAGTTTTGACGTAGTGCGGGTACAGATATACAAACATGCATGATACACGGAAACCACTAATTTCGCATTTAAATCCAATAAGTAAACTTGTTATGGGTTGAAAATATTTAACGTACAAACACTCCATTTTTATTTATATAGATACTTTTATTTCACTCTTATAACCGAATACACTACAAAACAATTAAACTTTAAGGTTCCAAATGAAACATTTATTTTCAAACATTGAGTTGAAAAAATTCAGGTAGTTTTAAACTATTTAACATCAATCATTACGGGTTTCATTTGGCTAATTTTTCTGCTTCATTATAATGTGCTGGTTTGAAATATTTAGCTACAAAATATTGCTAAACATGAAGCAGCTTTCCACTAAAAATAGCATCTAATGGAACTCATCGACATAAGTGCAACGAGAAGTTAAAAAGACAGAAATCTGTGCAGAAACAGTGTAATATTCTTAGATTTCAAGAGATACTAAACCATCTTTGAGCAATTTTGATAGTAAATTTTGCATGGGTCATCTCTTAAAAAGATTGTTCTCTTATTCACAGACCAACGACAATTTTTTGAAACTGGTGGGTTTCAAATAAGCTTTCAAATATATTAAAAAGATGCTGTATAATCAGCTATTCTTGCTGTAAAAATAAATTAGTATTTAAATGCTCTGTTAAAGAGAGATTTATTCCTCGTAAAAGCTTTATTATTGAGTTAGGTATGCGCTATGATTTTGATCTAGATTTTAATCTTAGTATTAATATCATTGCTGGTAATGCTTAAAAAAAATCTTTATTTCATTGTATGGAAAATTCAATACTTTAAAAATATTTATGCTTTTATCTTATTTTATTCATTTGTTAGACCAATTTTAGAATACGGTTAACTACTATGTGGTCCACTTACTTTTTCATAAAAATCATATTCATAAAATTGAAATCCTGCAAAAAAAATTCTTGCGTTACTTTCAAAATATCACTGTTTAACATACTAAAACCTCTAACACGATCCTTTAATTTTATCTCTAGAAAAAACACGAATAATTTTCTTTTTAACTTGTCCTTAATAATCATGGCGACTGTATTTTTAACAATACACACAGTACAATACTGTACAATTTAATAATACATAAAAATCCTATTCATAAAATTTAAATCCTTCAAAATAAATTCTTGCGTTACTTTAAAAAAAATATCACTTTCAAATCACAAAATATTACTATCAAATAATCATGTCGACTGTCCATGGTTGTTTAACTCATGACTTCCGTAGTTACTCAACTCATACTTATTCAAAATATTAGTTTTTGACGTTACAATTACATTCAAAATAATCTTTTAACATATTTTATAAATTGCGTAATAGTCAATTTAATAATTGTAGTTTATTTCATAATTCATTACCATTATTCAGAGAATGTGAATGTTTTATAAATGTATTTTTTTTTCTGTTTGAATGTTTATCAGTGATATTGTAATTGGATTTTATCTGTCGTATCTCTGTTTAAATAAATAATGCAAATGAGTGAAAATACAAAAGATAATTGTGATGACGAGACTGAGGTGTGCACTTTTTTTATCATACACTGTAGTGACATATTCAGAGTAAATATGAGTAGCAATACTAATACCAATCTATAAATATAATTAAGAAACTTAAGTGCAAATGCCATGTATGGTTATCTCTGTATTTAGAATATAGTCGACAGCTGACAGAATTATTCTTTATTATTGCATTCGGACAAAATATCGAATATTCCAAAAATTGAGTTACTGGCTAATACGAATTGATAAGCATATACACGCAAAAGAAATCGTTGATATTTAAAAAAAACCCTCCCAATCAAAAATTAATTAAAAAAAAGGATATTATAGCGTTTTCTTTGTCACAATGAATTTTTCGGATATAGCACAAAAATAACATTGGTCGCGTGCTAATACACATACGTTCGTAGTGTCTCGGTTCTTTAAGGATCAATGAACCATTGAATGCCGAGTACGTACCAAGTTTTTCTGTTTTCAGGATACGGAATATTGAGACTATTCAGATGTATATAAGGACATGGCGTTGTTTCCAGGTATCAAAACTTGAAAGCCATTTTCTGGAGGATACAGCAAGGGTTGCTTCAACTCCAAAATGGTAAAATTATCTTTTGGCTAATTGGTAAAATGCTGTATGTGTATATATATAAAGTAGGTGTTTCATATAAATGTGATACTTGATTCTTGGAGAAAATTGAAGTACATTTGAAAAGGAATCAGAAGATGTTTAATGATACGTTAAGTAAATTTTTCATGAACTTAAACAATTGTAATTTATACTTAAATAAAGTTTGGTATCAACGCCATACGTGTAATTTATAACGTGTGTAGATAGTATTTTTCTCACATATTTATATTTTGAAAATTTATTTAATTTTTATGATACACATTTCTAAGATTTAAATGACAATCAAACTCAACATCCTTTAGAAATTGAACTTCAAAAATTGATTAATTGAAAATTGTAGCATTCTAATTTTATTTCTTTTCATGTAGAGAAATAAAAAAAATATCTACAAAATATTTTATCACTTTACTCCTTTATAAATGCTATAAAATAAAAGTATTTTTTATGTATCTGATTTACGAAAATCCTTAATGAATTTAAGTAACTGAATTGAAAATTATTTTTATGGAATACATATATGTAGGGTTAAGCCCCACGGCTATCCTAAGATAAGCACTACAACTTTTACCTGAAAAGAAGTACAACTTTCACTTAAAGAAGCGCGATCGTTTTTTGATCGCGCGTGCATCGGATCACGGTAGACGAGACGATTGATGTTATGTTGACGGACGTGATCGCGATGCGCCGTTTTTAAACTCTCTGTACATATTATCTATAATAAATCGAATTCAACTAGAAGTATTCACTTAATAAAACCCCAGCACCCTACATATATTGTGTCCCAACGAGGTAGTTTATAAAAAATCGAGCTTTGAGTACATGATATATGGAGATCAGGCGATATTAGAAGGAAAAAAAAAACCTGAATAATTATGTAAATTAAAACTGACATCAAACACGGTTGAAAAAATAAACTAAAATGTACTCAATGTGTACACTTATACATATTTTTTTTATCAAGTATGTTTGATCCTGTGTCGGCTTTTAAATTCCTTCTTCAGAAGCATTTGTTTTTATTACACAATTTTAATATACTTTAATTTATAAATTGTATTTCAATATTTAAGACAAAAACAATAAATTATAAACGTGTTTTTAAATCTTTATTAAACTTTTGTCGGTACCTTCAAACAATTTTAGATATGTATGCAAATTATGCGTAAAATATTTATGTTTAAAATGATTTAGAGAAGAAGAAGAAAAAGCTATGAATTTATAAAGCATTTAAAGATAATAAAATGGTAAGTTAGCCTAAATGCTTAAAAAACTGTTTTGAATATGTCTTTCTTAAAAAATATGGGCAAATATGTTTTGGCTCAAATGCATTAGTGTTTAGAGTGATATATTCTTGCATTACTATCAGTTTTATTTACACTTCTGTGTTTTCCTTTAGAAATTCGCCGTTCCGATTTTCGCTGCTCTATGCATCATGGTTTTGCTCACCATCGTTCAATGTCAGTCGTCCTCTGATGTAGAGGCTCGGCATCACCATCACCATGGCCATCACCATGGGCATCATCATGGCCATCACCATGGGCATCATCATGGCCATCACCACGGGCATCATCATCACCATGGGCATCATCACCACCATGGACATCATCATCACCATGGACATCATCACCACCATGGACACCACCATCATCATGGTCACCATCATGGACATCATCACCATCATGGTCATCATCATGGTCATCACCATGGTCACCACCATCATCACGGACATCATCACGGACACCATCACGGACACCATCACTGAATGCTCATTTCGAAATCCTGATAGTTACTTGAATTTATTTAAATAAATTATTACATGATGCACTTTTTTGTATTTTTCCTTGTCTTCTATCTAAACTTCAATAAAAATACAATAATTCTGACACGATAGATACATTTTGAAGACTCAAACATGCACTTCACTAAAATAATTTTATATTTATTGCTATATTTAACAAAATGTTCCATTATTTGTATGAACATTAACACGAATAGCCAAATGGATAGGATATAACCACACCAATAAATTAAAAAACACTCGTCTCACCTAAAGTAATAATGAGGTTTTTAATTGTATTTTTATGCTGTTTCTATTAATTAAAAGAATAATTTCCATTTTATTCAATGTTTACACGCAATTTAAGTATTTTCAAACCAGTTTTAGAGCAAACGAAAAATTTGAAGTAGCATCTACTTAGACATATTACTTGTCATTATATATTTTTTAACTGGTTATTTAGGAGAAACATTTTCTGTCAAACTAAATTGAGGTACCGCTCGTGTTTTTATGGCTATATGGTTTCCTGTTCGTATTCGTGAAATTGATCCTGTCCATAGTCAATAGCCCGTTGCTTTCTCAATTGTGTTAATAACTACCTACCTACCTGTGCGTATTCTAAACATGATATCAGTCTGCTTAAACAACAAAAGTAAAATCTTCATAAAACCATTTCTTTTTGGTTTACACGGATAATACCTCTCATACTTTAATATGTGAGCAATACCTACGAATTAATACACATTTTTTGTATCCTAATACTTAGGTAATAAATTTGTAATGATGGAAAATAAATTAATAAATTCGATTCAAATATTCTATTCTCAGATTTTAATTAAAGAAACGTTTCGATTGAAGCACACTTCGAATAAGTACAGGTCTTAACCTTTTACCTGCCAATGTTCCCAAATGGGAACATTTTTTTTGTGAATTTTTTTAATAACTTAATTCTTTGTTTAGAATATTCATACTTGCCGAAATGCCACATAATAATATGAATTTATTTTAGGTGCCACCGTTATTCAAAAAATATTTCAGTTTTTTTTTTATAGAATTTAGGTCAAATTTACTGAATTTGTAAACTTCAAAGTGTCATACAAATTTTAATTTCTGCTTTTTTTAAAATAAATTTAAAATAAATTTAGTGACGTGATTTAGTAGTCAAGGGACATGTATTCTCTTACAAATTAACAAAATATTTCCAAGTGTCATTTGTAGGAAGTAATTCTTACAACAATTTTGATGTTCCCAAATGGGAACATTGGTGTTTGGGGTATAGTGTTTGAGGGGATTTTTTTAACTCGCAAAATTTGAGTCAATACTCTATCTTTTTTTTTTAATTATCACAATTATTCTGCTATGGGTGACTTAATAAATGTGGTGGCTGATTCTTTCATACTTCCAGCTGTCACTTTTGTATCTGCATGTGCCTAACACCCGTTTTCTCTGCAAACCGCGACACTCTATTGTAAGGTAATTGTATTGTTACAATTATAAATGTTTACGATTGAGATTTCCTTCACTCTATTCACCTTACAAGAACATTAACCACATTCCCCTTTGGTGAAATGGTTGGTTGAAATGTATCGCGTGACTTACGGGTTGGAAAAGAGAGGAGCGCGTTTTGAATGACCTTTGCAACGATCACATTCCAACAACATTCCTTTTACAAGACTCGTAGTCATTACGGTTGCAACCAGTGAGTTTCATTCACACCAAAGATTTTCTTTCTCGTCTATCTCAGAGTACTACTGTATAGTATACGCTGAAGGCTGTAGCTTTAATAATTTTTTTTACGTAATACGCCATTCCTAATAGAAATTTACAATTCAAGTGCTTCTCAGGTAACACTTCGTGTCAACTACATCTTTCAGAGATACCTCACAACTACCTCTTGAAGTTGGAAGCCGCTCTGGAATTTTTCAACAGCCTATCCGATGACGAGCTCGAGGACGTAGACAATCCTGATCTTTGCATATTGCCACCTGATTAAGACGCAAATTTGAGTGATGATGAACACATCCATGATGAAGAATGCGGTTCGTCCTCAAGATGTTTGTGGCCAGATTGACTTGATGATTAACAATGAAGATGGTGAATCGACTATTTCAAATGACCGAATTCCCTATTCGGGCGAAGATAAAAGGAGAAGCACACCATAATGTTCTGCTCCAAATGCAAAGAAGCGAAGAAAAGAACCCAATCCCAGATGGGAAAAGGATGCAACGTTGAACAATGATCTTTCAGGAAAAAGTCTCAAAAAGCTGACTGAAGAATTTCCCGAGCTTGAGACAATGGATCCTCTAAAGTTATTCCACAAAATACTTCCTATGAATTATGTGCAACATCTAGTTGAGATGACAGCGTTGTATGCGCTGCAAAAGGGGCAGATAATAACAGTTAGCTGTGATGATATTCTTCAGTTCCTAGGTCTACTTCTTTTGAGCGGTTACCAGACGGTGCCTACAGAGGAGTTATATAGGATTAATTCTGAAGACACATGTGTTGCAATCTTTCCTTAGATAATGGCTAGGTCACGCTTTTATCAGCTTAGAAAGTACTTTCATCTTGTTAACAACAATAAGGATATTCAACCGGGTGATAAACTAGAAAAGATTGTGCCAATATACGATAAATTGAGTAGAAACTTGATTCCGTTTGGAGTTTTTCTCGATAAACTCAGCATTGAAAGATCAATGATTGTATTGTGTTGTGGACATCATTCTTGTAAGATGTTTTTTTGGGGAAACCCCATCAGATTTGGGTACAAAATTCGGATGATATGCTCATCTAAGGTGTATCTATATAGGATGGAAATTTACTCAGGGAAACAGGATGGTGCCAAAGCAGAGGCTCTACTAGGATCAAGGGTCGTCTCAGCAAGACCAGGACCACGAACTCATCTACTAGTTCACCTTAGAAAGACGGACGAATAATAATGTCGCTTGCACCCAAGGACGTTGAGCATTGTGCAAGAAGAATGTTAGAAAGCAATGCCGTGCTTGCAAAAAAGCAGATGTATTCATCTTGCTTCCCTCCCGTACCACGGTCAATAAGAGAAAAATGTATTTAATTAAAAATGTATAAAATCTTTTATGTATTCTTCCGAAGAAAAATGCATAAAAGTATGTAATAGAAACCAAAATTAGTCCTCATTTTGCGTCTATTGTAAATAAATTACTTCTCGGAAAAATGCCTCTATTTACTTCATCCCAAACGCCAATGTTCCCAAATGGGAAAATCCTCAAAATCCTACTTATGACTTTTTTTTCCACTAAAAAAGGTCTAGACCAGTTATTCTAGCAGTAAAATAAGTCATTTAAGAGAAAAAATAAAATGAAAAATGTTAAAAATTAATTGCGGCATTTAAAAGGTTAAGCAAATGTGATACATTTGAAAGAGTAAACAAGCAATCGTGATAGAATGTTAGAGAAAATCTTTCGTCATATAGCGAGAATGTCTGGTTATCAATCTAAACCTGGGTTATCTGGTCTATCTGGTTATCTACTGGGTTATCTGGGTTATCTTGCCTTAATTAGCGAGAATGTCTTTTAAAGTAAAAATGAATACTCTTGTAAGCTATTCCAAAAATTTCAATGTTTCCTGTTTTAGAATGCTAAATAGCAGCCATTATTGCATTTTAACGCCATGGAATGTTTCGTTGATTCATATTGTTGAAATTTTGCTCTTTAAATAAACGCTAATAAGAACATCTAATCATTAATTTAATGTTTTATTTTAGAATTTACAGTCTACAAACCTGTCTTGACAAGGATTGTTACATTTGCATGCGCACTTCAATTCGAGCCACTACAAATGCCCTTGCAGTGAACTATATTATCTCTACAATTATAAAAGGAAGTGTTTGCTTGTTTTCTGCCCGCAAAGTCCTGACGAATATATGGCACTTACAGAAATGGGATTTTTTGCAATTTTTGGGTCGCGGCGAATTTTAAAATTCAATCTAGAACATTTTCGAATGAATTTAATAGTTTTTTCCATCGTTCGTTCTTCTTTTGGAAATGAAGAAGAATCACAATTTAGGCTTTTCTCCCTCACGTCACTATTGACGTTAGCCTTTGGAACCGTCAAGTTTTTTTCACGTACCGTCTTGAATGGGAGCGAACAGATTCGAATGACCTTCGTTTCATTCGAGATTAATTCATTTTGATTTCCTGAGAAACGGATTTGAGTTAAACAAAATAAAATATTAAAGTTATCACTGGCGTTCTACAGTGATTTTTTTTTCTATCCCATGGATCGTTAAATATACAATAAAAATTTTAACGAATTTGAAATCTGCGAAAAATTTTACACCAGATAGATACTTTATACGTTTGATTTTCTTTTAAGAAATAATTTATCAATTAAATATTTATATTTTTTGGTTTGCGAAGCAAACCAACACATCGGACAACTACGTTATTGCTGTAATCCAATAGGCTACTATTTCGCAAACTAAATGGGAATCCGTAATGACTGTTATCCAATAGGCTATGAATTCCCATTTGGTTTGAGAAATAAACCAATAACCCCACAAAAGCAACTGTTACGGGCAACGCCGGGTTAGCCACGTAGTGGCTAGTTCTTCTTATAAAGGTGATATATGATAACATTTGAGACTATAGCAACATCATTGAAAACGTAGAAACCTAAAGCGATCCTTACTTCGTTTAGATACAAAAACTGTATGGATTTAATGAGAGTACAACTAAAGTTTATTTCTTATTTCTACTTTTCTTGCGATTTGATTTTATATTAATTTTTAAGGTGTACACTTAATTCTGTTTCTACACAATAGATACGTTCCTGAAAAGTTCATGTCAAAACATTCGTGTAAAAAATGATATTGTATCTATGGAAGAAACGAAGATCGTGGTTCCAAATCTTAAATATCAGTAAAAATAATTAAAAAAACATATGAAAATATTTGTTTTAAGCTTATTATGTTATTTTAACAAAATACGCACGTAATAATATGTAATGAAAATGTATTGAAGTAAATTTGAATTTTAAATTAAAACAAATCTTTACGAACAAAAAAAATTTGTCTTACACGTAACAAAATTTTATTGATTTTCATTTTCAGACAATAAAGGGCGCATACATTTGTGTACGATTAAAATATCACTGATTTCACTAGAAATGTTGTGTGTGTGAACATTGTCTTCTTCTTCTATTAATAAATTTTTTTCTATGATCTCTTGAACAAAATCAGCACGTGTTTCCTCTGGTGCTGATGTTTCACCGGTTTTACGAACAAATTTAGTTATTAATCGTTGTGTTTGTGCTTTGGTTAGGTTAGTATATAAGCGGCTGTCAACTACTTCAGTTCACGTTGTAACTTCCCAGAGGGGTTCCTCATTAGTGCGTATAATATAGAAATTATTCTTTATAACACAAATAAAAAATATTCTTAGAATTTTGACAAAAAAGTTCTTAAAAATTTGTTTGGCCCGCTCATGTTAAATAAAAATGACTCGTGTAAAAAGGGAATGGAATATTTATTTTGATTGCGTGTTAAATCAAATTCGCGCGTAAGTTTCGCGCAGAAAGAGAATTAGGTATACTTATACTAATAAGAGTAGAGAAAAACAGATTTCAAAATAAATAGAGAGTATATAGCGATGACTTGTAAATAAGATCCCAAGAATGTCTGCTGCTCTGTTTTTACGGCAGTAATTCAAAAAATAAGTAATAAACTAATTACAAAAAATTTTGATGTAAAAATTTATTTTCCAAACGCTTTGTTCGTGCATTTTTCAAGACTAAACCGACATCTAATACTCTACTCACGCTCCGTTTCCGTTGCCAAAGAACAACAAGCCTCTATAAAAATTGATTCTGAGTTCGTGCTTTGTAATTATTATTTTATTTAGAACAGACTTTTTCTAATCGCATTTTTTTGTCTGTTATAAATGTCATACACACATGCAAGATGAATGTAAATCTAAAAAAAATTATAGCCCAGTTCTTTTCTTGTCTTAGATGGGAAATTATTTTTGTTCGATTGAGTGGTAAAGTAAAAGACCATCATCAGGGTAACCATCTAGGTAAAGTTCAAAACAAAATTCTGGGTTCAAAACATGTGTCAAAGAAATGAATAGGTAATTTAGAGCTGATAGTAATACTTTTATTCATCGAGATAATCTCCATCATTATCTAATACTGTCTGCCATCGGTCAAGCAGTTCACGGATGGAAGCAGTGTAGAAAGATTCCTTTTTTGACGCAATGAAGTCGTCAACCCATTTTCGTACGTCGTCCACTGTCCGGAAGTTTGCAGAAGACAAGGCATTCTGCATAGACCTAATCAAATGGTAGTCCAAAGGGGCTATGTCGGGGTTATACACCGGGTGTTCCAAAAATTCCCAGCTAAGCGTTACAACGTGTCCTTGATCACTTTTGCAACATGCGACCGTGCATTGTCATGGAGCAATTTGACGGACCGCAAACCTTTGCCAGTAAACGGACGTTTTAGATCGATTTCCTGCTGTAATCGCAGCAATTGTTGTTTATAGCGTTTAGCAGTTACACTTACACCGGGCTCCAGCAATTCGTAATTGAGTACTCCCTTCATATCCCACCAGATACATAGGATAACTTTTTTGCAGTGAACGTCTCTTTTCGGCAATGATGTTGCTTTTCTGGGATTCACCAAATATTTTTTGCGTTTCGGACTGTCATAACAGGTCTATTTTTCATCTCCTGTCACGATTTTCCACAAGAAAGATTTTCTGTGTTGCCTGTTTAGCAGATTCATGCACTTCAAGCATGTGGCACCCATTTTACTGCCTTCTGAATCTTTCCCATTGCATGTAAACGATTATAAATCGTTTTTTGTGATACTCCTAACTGTTCATTAAGTTCATTTTGCGTTTGAGATGCATGTTTATCAAGAAGTGTTTGCAAATCGTCATGGCTAGCCTTCAGTGGAGCATCGGCTACGTTGTCGATAGCTAACCTCAAAATCGCCATCTTTAAAACGTCGAAACCAATACTCACATAGCTACGAAAGTTGATGATGAGTTTACTACTACAATAGTCTATTTATATTTTTGGAGTGATTATGAATACCCTTTAAGTTATTTTCCTGTAAAGATGACATAGTAGACACTTACATAGTAGTATTTCCACCAACTTTTTCTAACAATATAATTTTAATTGTTACTCTTTTGAACCAGAGATGTGAAATTTTCCGTTAGCACCATCATTATGAGAGAATGACAAATTATGTTTATAGGAAATTCATGACCAATCTCTTTAGAGGCAAATGAATTTTTTACTTGAATGGAATATTCAGTGGCACTCGAAACAAAGGAGCTTATTTTACAATTAAATGCCTTCAAACTACAGACAAAGCAAAGGTCGTTTTCACAGCGTTTGCAAAAAATCACTATCACTGTGTTAAGCATGTTTCACAACACGTGAAGTAAACAACCTAGACCTTCTGTCACTTACGACACAAATTTTTTAATTTTTCAGAAGTCCAAGTTTGAAACTTTTTTTTGGTCGTGAGTTTCCAAGATAGGCCAAGTTCTGTTTTAAATTTGCTTTTCTCAACTTGACGAGTAGACTTTTCAAATTCTTATACTTTTTTTTTCAATTTAGTAATACGGTTTATAAATGTAAGCTACGTATCTATTTAGAACTAGCAAAATACTCGACCTTACTCGGTATGAATTGGTTAACTCTATATTTAAGATATGATCAAAACATATAAACACTTATGTCTTTAAAATGTAAATAGATTATGTAACTACAAATCCTACACATCTACATATGTATATCTACTCATATAATACATTTCACATGCATCGCATCATAGATGTATGACAAAGCTACAAAATGACGAAAGGTGTGACGAATTTACAAGTGCTCTCACACTCATAGTCAACAAAGCAATATTTTTTTACATGTGGCACTCTAGCATCAGACATGTGACATTGTCGAATTTCGATAATTATTCGTTCAATAACGGCATTATTCTTTCAATAACGGAATTATTCTTTCAATAACGGCATTATTCTTTCAATAACGGAATATTTTTTTCAATAACGGTATTATTCTTTCAATAAAGGAATTATTCTTTCAATAACGACATTATTCTTTCAATAATGGCATAATTACACTTAGAAGGAAATACATTCATTAAAAAAATGAATATTTCAAACAAAAATCAGCGAAATAAAACAAAATAAAAGATGTCGGGGAAAAGTTGTTCTAAAATATTAATTTGTGATTCCTTTTTTTCTCTTGATCTCACAGTGTTGCCACAACTTACAACTAAAAAGTGCACAAAATTTTGAAATTTGAAAATAATTCAGAGCGAAAGAAAAAGAAAATATCACTTTAAAAGATCAACCAACACAAGTTTCCGTTTCATTCCTGTTCGTTGAAAAATATAGTCTGTCCCAAATATTCGGAAATCGGTAACATTGCGCAAAGAACAATAATAAGACTTGAAATAAATGAAATACCAGAGTTGAAATTCCATTAAAAAAATAACTTTTTGAAAAATAATTGCCTTTTTAGCAGTACTGGTAAAGCAATACAAGTAATCGTAATACTCAATATACTTTCAAGTTTTTCCAAAATTACCAAATTATGGTTGATTTAAGAATACTTACTCAGGTGTTTTAGCATAAAACTTCTCTAAATATAAAAACAAAGAAAAAATAATAAAAATGCCTGAACAAACACAAAATAGAACATAGAACAGAAGGACGGACAGACAAACAAACGCAACCAAGCTCAGTCACTAAATGAATATAAGTACTCACAGTATGCAAAGTTTCGTGAAAATCTATTAAACCATAGGGCACATACATACATACAGAGAGATAGAAATACACGAAACGTGCAAGAGGCGGATTTGGCATCAGAGATGTCCTAAACGGATAGAAAACTTGAAATGGGTCGAAAAATTCAATGTACAATACAATGTTATATAGATTGTACATGTAATTACTTGACTTTTGAGTACAGCTTTCAATATAATTTGGAACAGGAAAAGAGGCGTATGTATTTTTAGTTAATTTTAATCGTCTTGCAAATATGCAAGCCTAAGTAAAAAGTTCTTCGAATTTTAAACATGGCTACTCCTTTTTTTATTAATGATTTTTATCTCATTTTAAAATGACTTTATTTTAACGTTACCTGCGATTTTAAAATGAGAAGTTACGCGTCTCACTTTTAAAGGTTTGGTTTTGCATATTTTATTATTTTTATGAAACAAAATTCTATTAACCATTATGTATAGAATCATAGAATTGTAATGCAGTTAATTTAAAGTAGGTAGTTAATTAACGCCGCACTGGAGCAATACAACGAGCTATTGGATCATGTAAATGAACTATCAGGAATCATTTCCAATGTTAAGATCCAAGCACTACGCCTCGTAATTTCGAACAACGGTCAGATGACGAGAAGAACATCTGAGCTGGTACACCACTCTCTAAACTTCCGCACCACCTCAACATTTCGAATTCACAACCCTCCGGTTGCTCTTCCAAATGGACTACCGCGGCCCGAAAGTTGGTTGAAATGCTGCCTAGAAGTGAACCCATCTTTCGCATTATTTTCCACGATACAAGTAGTTCATTAAAATCTCATTTAAATCTAACTCCGAATAATTTATTTGCATCACATAAAACAATAGAACACATAAATAGAACAGTAGAAGAACAAACAGAAAAAAAATTCCTATGAGTGTGAAAATGTAGAAAATGTAGTGTTTTGAAACACGAAATATGTGTACAAACATATCGGATTTTGACTGACCAATATACAAAGGAATAAAGCAATCCGAAAAAGACTTTTAAACAGTATTTACTCGCATAAAAACAATAACGATTTGTTTATAAAAGGAACATTGGGTTGCAACATTTTTATGCCTTAACTCAGATACAGATACTCAGCGAATCAAAAAGGGAAACTTCAATGCTGGTGTTGCCAGATTCCGAGTAGGAAAATTACATTTTTATTTTGAATAGGTTTTTTGTTTGTACTCTTCCTAGCCTCGTTCCTTACGAATTATAAAGAAAAATAAATAAATACTAGTCTATATACTCTCAGTAAAAATCTACAAATTATATCTTTGTTTTGGAATAATATAATATAATATATATATATATATATATATATATATATATATATATATATATATATGTGTGTGTGTGTGTGTGTGTGTATATAATTCTATAAAAATAATGTTTTGGAAAAAAATACCTTTCCAACAATGCTTTTAAAATAATATGAGCATCAACTACAATCATACCAATACTCTGTATATTGATGAGAATTTTTCATTTAAAGAAGTAAAACTCATAAAGAATTTATAGAAGACGATTTGATTAAGTTTTATATGCTTGTAGTGCATTCTGTCATATATGAATGAAATGAACTGTTTTCAATATATGAATTGTATAGTTGCATTTTTGTATGTATAATCAGAAGAAGTATTTCTAGAGAGTTCTGGGACTACGATGATTGGTATTAATATGTATCAGTATGATAAAAATTGTATAAAATGATGAAAATAGAAATAAAAATGAAACAAAGAAATATGTCTTCAAAAATACTGTTTCAAATTCCGCAGGATGACAAATATTAAGATAAAAGATATTCCTTTGTTAACTGCAAGAAAGGAAGAATTTCATTGGTCAGGATAAAAAACTATATTTTGAAGCAGTGCTTAGAAAATTACTATGAAACTACTAGATCCGCTCATAACATTTGCGCTAAACGTTCTTAATTGTTTGTATCTATTGATACGCAAAAGTCGTGACTCACATTTAGTATGTTATTTCAATCCCTCCAATGAATCTAAAATTCATATTTACATAAATGAATTTCATACCTCTTAATGAAATAAAATTATTCAAAAATATATAACCGTATCTCATTTATTTTTACTGATATTAAATCTTATTTCCAATCAACTATATAGCAAAAAGAACATCTCAGTCATCTTGCCGCAATTAGATTCTGCATCTTATTCCCTTGCTCAAAGGAAACCAGGCATTTTTTTGACTAAACACCTATGTACGTTCATTCTATCTTCCATTCTCTCTTACCTGATTTCTATCTTTCACATTTTTCATTGCTTTCTGTAATAAGAAGACTGAAGAATTTCATTAAAATGCTGAGATCCATCGAGCAGTTTCAGAAATATTAAGCTTCTTCATAGCTCAAATCAGGCATTTTTAAGCTGAGTCAAAATTGGCGAATGAATCCTGTAATAGTTAATTTTATAGTGTTTATGTCCGTTGTTGTTGCCATTTGACAATAAACAAATAACATCGATTTGTATTTTGATACACATACACATGTATGTGTATCAAATGTGTGTATTATTTTAATATGCTATATGCTTTCCGAAATTATATTTAATGCCTAGGTCATACAGAACAAGTCATTTTAAGGTTAAGTACGGAAATAGAGTGATGATTTTGTACTTTGTCGGTTTATCTTATGGCATTGAATCGAATGCTTAAGAGATGTGTGAAATATTAAGCGTTTCTTACTTTGACGTTCAGTTTACGGCATTTTATGAATTTTCTAAGCATTATATGGTATGCATTATTTATTACAAGTAGATTTAAATAAAGTATAATTATGAGTATCTACAATACTACCAATCAAAAATACAATTAATATACTTAAGCGCTTATGCTATGCACGGATCTTCTAGTTTTCAGAAAAATCAACACATAACCTGACAATGCTTTAATTTGGAAATGAACATTCCATTTATTTATTCAATGGACAATACGAATTGCAGAATACATACTCGCGAAAGGGAAAACGTCGAAATGAAAAAAAGCTTTACGATCGAGTAAGCAAGTTAAAAAGAAAACGAAATTACTACGTTTCATTTGTCAATGAATTCAGATATTGCACAAAAATAGCAGTAGTCGCGCGCCAAGACACTTACCCTCGAATGTCAGTTCTTTAAGGATCAATGAACCATTGAATGCCAAGTACGTATCGTTTTTCTGTCCTGATATTATGGAATATTGGGACTATTCAGATGTATATAAGGCCATGGAGGCGGTTGTCAAGTATCAAGATTGGAACGCCATTTTCAAGGGGAAAGAGCAAGAGTTTATTCAGTTCGAAAATGGTAAAATTATTTTTTTGGTAGATTGATACAATGTTGTTTCTAAAACAAGCCTTGATTCTTGGAGCAAAATAATTTTTTTTAAATTAGTATCTCCTTAGGTAAAATGTTATGTTGTTAATTTTCCGTGAACCTTTCACTATTTGAATTTGTGCTTTAATGAAATCCATTATAGAAGCTCTTAGTATGTGTATGTAAGATAGCATTTTCTGTATATTTATTTGTTTATATTTAAACAAATTTAACATACTTAAACATTTTTATTGTTTCATAACATAGTGTACATTTAAACATACTTTAGATTGGAAAAACAATTAAACTAAACACCTTTCAGAAATTGAATTTTAAATATTGATTCATTGATAAGGAATTGATTCATTGATTGAAATGTGAAGCACTTCTTATTTTTTTTCCGTTTGATCTAGAGAAAAAATATAATAATTACAAAATATTTTATTTTCTTTGAAACCTTTCAAGGAGAAAATTTTTGCATAGTACCTTATAAGCCAGAAAAATATATTTCATTTGTGAGATGTTTCTGATTAATCTAATTTTTCAAAATTTTACTAAACTTAAATTATTAAATTAAACCAATATTTGTATCTAATACATATCTCTTGTTTCAAAATGATCTATTTTATAGCGTTCTGAAATCGAGATTTATGAACATAATATGTATTGAGTAGACAATCCTCTAACAAAAGAAACCATCTGGACTAATTATGTTAGTTTAAAAAAGTGAGATGATCGAAAGCTCTTGAAAAATGAAACGAAAATTTGCTGAATACCAGTTTTATAAATTTACTTTTATTATAAATATTTTCAATATGTATCGATTTTCAAATTTTTTTCCACAATGCGTTTGTTTTTACTATAAAATATTAATATACGTATATTAATGTATGAATTATATTTAAATAATTGAGATGTATAACAATACACAGAAAACAATATTTATATCCTAAATAAATTTTTGTCGTTAGATACATGCACATTAAGATAAGAATGCAATTGAATTGCAAAATGTAAGCATTAAAAATAAATCAATGAGGGAAACAACCTATCACTTTATAAAACATTGGAAAATTTAAAAATTACAGTAAGCTAATCCGAATGCTTCAAAAGTACTCTGAATATCTTTCTATTGAAATATATAAAAATCTGCCATAATACAAATGTCTTTATATTGTTTTGTGTTCCTGCATAACTCTGATCTTTTTACACTTTTGTGTTTTTCTTCAGAAATTCACCGTTCTTGTTTTCGCTGCTCTATGCATCATGGTTTTGCTCACCATTGCCCAATCTGCGTCGACCCCTGATGTAGAGGGGCGACATCATCACCACCATGGTCATCATCATGGCCATCACCACCATCATGGTCATCACCATGGCCACCATCACCACCACGGACATCATCATCACCATGGTCACCACCATCACCATCACCATGGTCATCACCACCATCATGGTCATCACCATGGTCACCATCATCATCATGGCCATCACCACGGTCACCACCACCATCATGGCCATCACCATGGGCATCATCACGGACATCACCACTAAATGTTTCAGTTTGAACTATTGATTGTTACTTAAGGATAAATAAAAGAATTTGAACTCCACATTATACTTCCCATTCTATTAATTTCTTACTGTTTGTGAGAGTTTTCCGGTTAAAAAAACTACACTCACAACCAGATAACGCATCATGAATTCAGAAATTTCAAGAAAAGAGTAGCATTCTGCAATTTATTGTTTATTACAATATAATACGTATAGTATAATAACAATATAATACGAATACAATAGAATCTGATATAATTCGAATATTTCGCCCTCGTGATTTATCGTTTACAACACGTTTTTTTAACAAAATAGCTTTATTTTCAGAGTTTAATTAATAAACTGTTCCATGAGAGCACTAAACTAAAAATAAAATTTATAGGAGCTTGAATGAATGTAGAAGCTGTCATAACTATTAGCACACTAAATATAACGAATTGATAACAACTTAATGCACCCAAACACACCATTAATGTATTAATTGCATATTTTGATACTACTTCTATCAATTAAATATAGCACAGCTTGGTCAAATTTCCAAAAAATCCTATACCACTAATCTATCAATTGAATACAAATGAAGTTTATTTGTGTGCGTACCTTATTAAGCATTCATCTAATTTATTTGTATTTATCAGTTTCAGTGCATAATTATAATCATAATAAATACTGACACTTATTATATCTATAATGGAGAACGATATTTGCAGCACAACACCTATTAATGACTTAATACTTACTAATATACAAGTTGCTATAAAATGTACTCTTCATTCTAGATTACTTATTTCATGTCTGATATTTAAATAATCTAATCACATCATTTGAGCATTAAAATTGTGAACATAGCAATTGTGAAACTTACACTAGAAGACATGATGCTCTTGACTGATGATAAGAAAACGGAATTAGAAAAATTGATTGTCGTTAAAGTAACTTACTAACTATCGTAGTACGTCAAAATATCACTTTACAAGATAGACCAGGGAGAACTTGTAAAAACATACGCGCTGTTGTAGTGTATCTGTCAAATAAGATCTGAACTGAAATTACTCACAATCAACAAGCTATTCCTTCTATAGTGCTAACAAGATCTTAAGTTAGGCTCATGAATGGATTTTCTACAGTTTATCATCAGAGGGTTTAAAAGTAAAGAGTTTTCCTCCCATGAAAGAGTATATGAGACCTAGAACCTAGGTAAAATAAAATGCAATATGAGAATTATGGAATAAAAACAAAGAAACCAAACAATTGTTATGTATAGTAATAATGAGAGGCTTTTTCTGTCAAGTGATGACGTTTTCTTGTCTGTACTATTTCTGCGAAGAAATGTATTCGCTGAGTGAATTCGAACGTGAGCTCATTTGGCTTGGATTTTAAATACGATTTCAGCATATCGACAATAGAAATTCCAAAGAATGAATACCGAATTGACATATGACAGTTGGTTTGTCAACACCAATTAGATTAAACACCGATAAGATTTAATTCCAAAACTGCCAATGACAAAGGTAACTCCGATATGTATCACATGAGAGCATTTGGGTAGCGGTAGTAAAATCTTCGCCTTCCATATAGTTTGTTTGTTTATACTGAAAATCCCTATCATGTACAAATTTACAGAATTCTTCCAAAGCCTCCTTTGATCTAATCAAGTGCAAAAGGACGAAGCCAAGGAATGGAGGAGTATCTATAATGGAATACGAATATAATGAAATACGATTTCAGCACATCGCCAATAGAAATTCCAAAAAATGAATACCGAATTAACATAAGACAGTTGGTTGGTCAACGCCAATTAGATTAAACACCGATAAGATTTAATTCCAAAACTGCCAATGACAAAGGTAACTCCGATATGTATCACATGAGAGCATTTGGGTAGCGGTAGTAAAATCTTCGCCTTCCATATAGTTTGTTTGTTTATACTGAAAATCCCTATCATGTACAAATTTACAGAATTCTTCCAAAGCCTCCTTTGATCTAACCAAGTGCAAAAGGACGAAGCCAAGGAATGGAGGAGTATCTATAAGGGAATACGAATATAATGAAATACGATTTCAGCACATCGCCAATAGAAATTCCAAAAAATGAATACCGAATTAACTTAAGACAGTTGGTTGGTCAACGCCAATTAAATTAAACTACAATAAGATTTAATTCCATAACTGTCATATAATGTAACTCCGATATGTATCACATGAAAGCATTTGGGTATTGGAAGTAAAATCTTCGACTTCAATCTAGTTTGTTTGTTTATACTGAAAATCCCTATCCTATACAAATTTACAGAATTCTTCCAAAGCATCCTTTGATCTAACCAAGTGCAAAAGGACTGAAAGCCAAAGAATGGAACAGTTTTTTAAACTTTTAAGGTAGATAGGTATCGTAATTAACGTCACATTAGAGCAACACAATGGGCTGTTGACAATGGTTCGGCTCTGTTAATGATTAATAAACGAGAATGTCTTCTATATACTGGCATTAGGATATAGTTATTTGTTCTGTATCCAACCTGAACAACCAATTTTGTGGATATTTCAAAATAATTCTGTTGAAACGTAAACATTCGGCAATTCCGTTGGGCGATATGTCCGGGTTGTGAAACCAGATGACAAAGCTCATATCCCCACGCAGCGTTTCCCGACAATATCCTTTGAACTCCCCATGCACAATGACGATTCCTGCTTAACTGACGATTCCTGCTTAACGCTGAAGAGGTTATATAACATACCGCGCCTTCTAAAGGGTTGAATGCGCTGCTCTAGCTACAGTCTACTCAGCCCATTCAAAAGGGCAGTTGCATTTCAATTGGAAACCAACCACAAACCAGATGTATTGAACTTCAAATGCGTGTTCAGATCTTAGATTTTCTGTATTGAGATAGTGTTGTGTATAAAAAAAAAATCTTGGAAATTGGTCACCTATATTGACCGGAAATTTTTAATCCAAGTTTTGCGGTTTAATCTGAGGTAATGATACAGCTTAGGTTCTAAAACATAATACGCAGCTTTCTATCCGAATAATATTTATAATGTGGCTTTTTTTCTTAAAAAAAAGTTGAAATTGAAATAGATATTTCGGAAAATATCATTTTTTCTGATGCATTATTTATGGAAACGTTTCAGTACGTCACTAGAACACAACACAAAATCCTTCTCAGGTATTTTCGAAAAGATGAATGCATGCTAATGCATTATAAAAAACAGATACAATCCCTTTCAAACCGGGATGTCATCTTACTTTTAGACCTGCATAAATCTTGAAGTGTTACCAAAATTCGTACGGCTTAGCTTTTACATATATGATTCCGAAATTCTCCCTGCAAAATGCTTTTCAGTGTTTTGAGAAATAATGCTGTTTTTATGTTATTATGAGTATGTGTATAGATACAAATAGAAAATTTATTCCTTAAACAACATAGAAACAAAACTCTTCTCTCCACTTCTTAGATCCCGAAATTCGAAATGAACGAAAAGTGCATTCGTCCTGGATAATGTGTTATTATATTTTTTATTCACATATTTAGAGGTTCTTCTTTATTTTTCACGCATAGCATTAGATTTGCAATGTGGTTCTTTAAAACGTGCATTTTAAAGCGAGGAATAATTAGAGAGAACAGGTGTAGTCCTATCTCTGTAACGTTAAAATGGTCAACTTTTATGGAACATTTTTTCAGAATCTTAAATGTGAATTTATTTGGATTTTTTAATACAGTTAATGAAGACACTTTTAAACACTTTAACAAAGGGATTTAAAAAAAAATTTAATTTGAAATTTTGAGATTTTTTTCTTTAATTTCTGTTTTTTCAAATGACCAATTTTTATTCTTTTTAACAATCCAAATTAACTTTTCTGAGCATATAGAACATACGGCCTGTGTTAAAAGAGGTTATAGGGTATGTTACACTTGTAAACCAATTTTTTTTTTATTTGCTTGAATACACTTGAAAAATGTTCCTTTTATGGAAAATATACACATTTTGAGGAATTGAAGATTAAAGCATAAATTTAACATTACTTCAAAAAGTACGCGTATTTTTCAAAATATTATTTAAATACTTCCACACAACGTATCTCCAAAAATAAATATCATTTAAACAGAAATGTATAAACATTTATTTAAATTCATAAAAAAAATAATCGAAAGTTTGAAAGAGTTTTGTGCACCAGTCAGACACCTTATAAATGCTTGCGAATCGCTTATAAAGAGAATTGTAGATTACTCACTGATGGTATTGAAGATACATACATATTAAGAAGATTCTGTTCAAAACGAATAATTAATTCCTTCCAATTGTATTTTAAATAGCTCTATTTTATCAGTATTACCTATTTAAACAAAAATAGAGCGCTTGTCTGTACATTGAATATTAGGGTGGGCCGAAAAAAGGTTTTGTTTTGCTATCACATTCTAATAGTGCGGAAAAGTTGGCTCATGCAGTAAAATTAATGTATAAAAAAATTTATCCCGATTTATTGATAGCTTTTGCCTTCCCAAAGGGTTCGAACCCTCCAAAAAGATCAAAATTCGGGCATTTTTTTATAAAAAATAAAAATGTTTACAATTACGTTTTAATAGTGCGCAAAAGTAAGCAAATACATTCAATATTAATGGTAAAAAATTGTTTAGATCAGTACATATCTTCTGCCTTCAAAAAAGCGGGGCCAAATAGCAGAAAAAACTGATCACCAGTTTTTACCGTAATTGCTAAAGTCGATATTTTGCAAAAATGTCATTTTTTCAATTTGTTCTGTGCTTTCTGAATTGAATTATTCTGAATTGAGGTACGGCAATTTTACCGGAAACAAAAGTAAAAATGGGCATTCGTATTCACCAAAATTAAACCCAATTTTTGAATATTTGCAGCACCTGTCAGTCAATGTTTTGAAAAATTACCTCAGGTGCCAAACGGAGTACTACGATCAACATCACAGTATGATCTGATAGTTGAGGCTCGTAGAAGAGACCTCGTGCTCAACTGCACCAATTACACCTTTCCATATCGATCTAAAGGGGCCTGTTGGTTAGAGTTGCGATCTCGAAACTCGATCCCACCTAAGGTCGTTGTGTAAGTGGGGCTGGTGTATGATAAATCTGTCGTGAACTCAAATGTCCTCACTTTGACGTAGTGTGGAAGTGTGAAGAATGAGTTGTCTGCTCAGGTGTTGACCTCGTCATCTCGTCAAAATTACCAAGCATCCTCGTATCGTTCCATTCGGGATTCATCCCAATCCGTCGCCAATAACCTGTTGGGTAGCTCCGGTGAGACGTCAATTAAACTACCTACCTCATCGACCTAACACCAATGAGGAGAGTTTTGCTTGGATCGTGAGGCCTATGACTTTAATTCCAATTAATACCTCAAGGTGTACAACAGCTTGCTAAAATTTAGAACCGTGTTCTGTCACTTGGGTATACCTAGGCTGGATCTTTAATTCTACCACAACTTTCAGTTAATAGTTAATTAATATTAAATTAAAACTTATATTTAAAATTTCCCTCGTTTTTTTTCTTAATCTTTAGAGGTTTTACCTATTTTCACACATCTAATAGAGCCTTAAAATCTAATAGAGCCATTTAATAGGGATTAAAACATTAGGTTCGAGCCTTTTCATCCAAACTTTAGTACCATCGGTCACTGTCACTCATGAAAGTGACTGAGTACGCCGTGAATTAAATATTTTTGAAACCACTCTTAAATTATACGTTATACAGCACCTTTCACCATCAATCAAATATATTTCTCCTACAAATACTTTTTGTGTTTATTCTGATTCTGATGGAGATAGATAAGCAGTGGATGCTCCGTAAATGATATGTCCAGTCTATTGTAATATAATTTAAAGTACCATTATTTAAAGTTTATTTACTGTACCAATGTTAAAGTCTATTAATTTAACCTCTTCGCTACCTAGGTCCACATACGTGGACCTCGACTCTTTTGCCTTAAAAATAATCTTTCTGATAAAATTGAAAGTTAAGAACTCAGGTGCACGTACATGGACGTCTAAGCTTCTGATTGACATTAATGGATGGTAGCATAAATCGGTAGTTCCTGTGGAATGTTTATTATTCAAAAGCGATTTGGAAGAAATGGCTTCGACTCAACGTGCTCGTAAAAGTAAGTAAAATTTATTTGTTTTTAATGATTTCTAAATCTTTTAGTTAATGTGTTTCAGTTGATAATTTCTGAGTTCTTAAGTATAAGTTCTTAAGCAATATCTTATCGTTTGAAAATTATTACGCTTTCAGCATAATTGAGACCCGGGGGCTTATCATTTTAGGTACACATTTGTGTTCCTAAAATGATAAGCCCATTATGATGCCATCATCTAAAAGAGGAATTTACTTGAGAACTTTGAAGTAATTTATAACATTTATCAGAAAAAAGATTTTTAAACAACTTTTATATGGTTGGTAGTGAAGAGGTAACGATACCCGAAACATGGTCGATATTTTCAGAAAAAAAGTAAGATAATGTTCCATGATAATCTTGAATCAACTGAACTGATATATAAGTTCCATTGCTTACATTTCTTTGGGAAAGTATCAATTATTTCTACGGTTCAGACCGAAAGAAAGTGACATCACAATCACAGAATATCCACAGTGCTCGTAAGAACGTAAAAAATTAACTCGGAGACAAAGAAGACTAAAAAAGGTTTCTCTTCTCTCTTCACGGTTCAGTGACTACAATTGTTACTGTTTTTGCAATGATCGATTTCAGAACAAATCTAAGTTCCTTTTTTTAGAAAATTCGTTTTAAAACGACTAAAGGTGTCATTTGTTTGTTGTATTGTGACCTCCATTGATTTTGTCACGTATCATGCGGTGGATATAGTCCGAGATTCAGGAATCATTGAACCACACAAATCAAAGCACAGAACTCAACATTTTTTAAGTCACGTTTGGTTCTGAAAAGGTATAAAAGATTCGAGACCTCAATGGTTCAATCAGAAACTTCACCGATTTTTCGGATTTCAGCAAATTAACAGCTCAGCAAACTATACTTTTCAAAATGGTAAACTGGTGTTTGATTCCTACAAATATATTTCAATTTTATACGTTTAGTTAGAATAATTACTTACAAACCTTATTTAACACTAGAGTACAAGTCGTTGATAATATTCTTAGAATCCCAAAAATGTGTAGTAAAAGTACGAAAATTTTATGTTTCCATACATGTACAGTACAAATACTGGTTAACTTTTCGTATTTTGTTTTCCTGCTAATAAAATTGCCCTTTTATTAATTTTACGATAAGTTAGTGAAACTTCTGGAATTTATTTATGAGTTAAAAAAAGCATTAGTCCTACAAAGCTGAAATTTGATACTTGATGGATTTTACGTATCAAATCCAAAGCACAAAATTAATAAAACAAAATAAAACAATTTAATTGGATAGAGAGCATTTTATGCAAATGCTTTGAAAGTTTGTCATTAAATTTCAGATTTTGACAAAAGCTGAAAAGTTTCAAGCATTGCAATTTTTTTTAATTTAGAAGAACTTTAGCATTTGTGTAACGTGAGACGCACATAAATTTTTTTAAATATATATTTACTACTTTGTAAAGGATTATATAATTTTTATACCGTAATTTAATTAATTTAATTTAATTTAATTTAATTTCCTTTAATTTTAAGTTTAGTTAATTTTAACTTTTAATTAATTAATTAATTTTAACTTTTAATAGTTTATTTATTTTAACTTTTACTTAACTTATTAATTTGAAAAATTTATTGAAGAGTTATTCCGTTATACATTTTCTGTGTTTTTGAAGGTGGTTTTAGATATTTTCAATAATTTATTTGATTGGAGTATTATGTAATTTCAGTAACCAATATTGGTACATATTTTTTAAGCGTTGGTAATCCCTTTAGATCCCATTCCTTTAAAATACTGAACATGTTTTGCAATCAGAAGTGCTTTCTACACTTCGAAGAAAATTTGGTTTATAACTTTTCAAACCCAACTCTTGCTATTTTTCAGAATCTCAAAATTGTTTTCCTTGTGGCTATCTGCACTGTGTTGATATGCACCTATGCACGAGGAGAGCCATCAGATGAAACAGAGGCTCGTCATCACCACCACCATGGACACCATCATGGCCATCATCATGGTCACCATCACCACCACGGGCATCATCATGGACATCATCATCATCACCATCATGGGCATCATCACCACCATGGACATCACCACCATCACGGGCACCACCACCATCACGGACACCACCACGGACATCACCATGGACATCACCACCATCACGGACATCATCACGGACACCATCACGGTCATCACCATGGTCACCATCATTAATCTTGCCTTGACGCACTTTTTTTGTTCGAAAGAAATAATGAAAATTTCATACTCACAGGAGGGCCAATAAACTGAATTTGGAACATTGATTGCTTGTCTTTTCAATGAATAAAGATACTTGTCATTCATTCTAATCACATTTAACTTGGTTTCTGACCAATGAACAAACAATGATATACGCACATGACTCCGATATTACATTTAAGATGTTTTCAAAGTTTAAAACTACAATTTACTGAGCAATCTTAACGACTTGAATTCAATTCCCTCTTTAAAATTGTGGTTTAACTGACAAAAATAAAAGCCAGAAATCGGTGATTCGATAAAGAACTCACTATCTATTTAACAATTCTGACTATATGACGACTGATAAAGGTTTAGCCATAATATTTATAAAACCATAATATATATTAGTAGAGGAATCAAATTATTTTGTGTTATTTTTCTTAAAGAGTTTTAGACTAGGAGACTTGTTTGCGGTTGCACTTGTTTTCGGATATTAACCTTTCATGTACCCTATAATATGGGTTCAAAAGCCCTATAAGTCTTCAGGAAGACGTATGCTCCCAATAAATTATGTTCCTTTGTATAGAAGGTAGCATTTTAAAAAGCTATAAGTCATTAGAAATTGTGGTTAAACAGTGTAGTCCTCAAAAAAACTTTTATTTTTTTACCAAAAAAACTGGTTTTCTCACTGTGGCCTTAAAAACTGTGGGTTTTTTCAATCTGGCTTAGTTTTTTAACTCAAAGTGACGAGGTCAAATTATTTTGGGTTGTCTTTTTTAAGACAAATAGATAAGAAAGTTTCTTTTCTGTTGTACTTGTTTAATGCTTTTAACCATTCATAGGACCATTGAGAGGTTCGAATTCAAAGAGAAAGAAATAAACGTCTAATGTATATTTGTCATTTGTATAGGATATAACATTTTAAGAAGCTTTAAGTCCTTAAAAACTGTTAAAAGAAGCAAATGAGAGTTACAGGAATAGGTATTTGATTTTAAAATTGTGTTGTGTAATTTTGATATTCATTTTCATTCGAATATGGATATTTTCTCTTTATATGTTTAGGTTTTTTACCAACTATTTTTATTTGGGGGAAATGGTTTTTCATTTCTTATAAGATTTACAAAAACGAATGCAATCGTATTTAGTCATTTAAAGTAAGCATTTGATTCCCAGATTATGAAAAATTGTTTCATAATTTAAAAATCCTTTATCATGAAAAATTGTTTCATAATTTAAAAATCCTTAATCATAAAAAATTGTTTTTTAAATAATCCTTGTAACAAGAACAAAATGATAACAATAGTCGTAAATGATTGATTTATAATTCTCTCTTAATTAAATCCCAAAGGAAATTATGTAAGGGGTTCGTTGGTTGAGTTTTATTGTGCGTGCAAGGGCTACATTTGGACATGCTGGCACCAAATGCAAGGCTGTAATGGACATACACCCAAAATAAAATTTTCACACACACAAAAGAAATAAATGTACTCAGGGTTGAAGTTATATGTAAGAGATGTAAAGTGCTTGACATCGTCAATAGATACCAGCAGTAGACTCTTCAGCCAGATGATTTTATTGGGACGAATGGCGTTTTTTATCATCAGAGTCAGATAATTCTCTTACTTTTTGAAGGTAAATCTTACACACGGGAAGTTTGAATTCATATTTAGACATACGATTAATCCCATGTAATTCGTTAGAATTTTAATTCTATGAAAATATACGTTCACGATAATGTCTCCATTATCTATATTTAAGTGGATATACTTCTTACCTTGTCACTTCTACCTTGTCTATAGAAATGTAACGGGTAACACAACATTTTAAATAGATGGTACTAGTCTCGGATTAAGCAGAGCTCCTTACCTGGTGACAAATATTATGAGAAGTGCAATTATCCAATCGTTCTTTTATTTAAATCGAATTCAATATCGTTAAAAATATTAAATATGATGATGTAATGAATGAATTTGCTGAAATAATACTAATTAATTAAGGGGCCTAAATGCAAATTCTTGCACAGGTCACAGGAATGGCTACACTGCTTGAACACAACGATCTTTGAATCAGGTCAGAAAACGGTCAGAACTCGCAACTCTCCAGTTGCTAATGCGTGACTGATTCTTTCCAACTGGATAGAACATTCTTCAAGTAATGTCCAAACACCAATTGAAGGCATCCCAAAAAATGGAAATGCACCACACTTACGAAAGCGAATTTGTTTGCTGACTATTATACAACTCGGATTCACGAAAACTAACAGATTATTGCGGAATATCCCTTCTCAACTGCCTTTCCTCTTTTTCTCACTACTTGATTTGCTCTAACAAATCGCACCCATTGTCTGTCTCCAATAAATCTGGTTACCTTTTCCTAGGTGTTTAGATAGATGGTCCCACACCATATTCGTTATACAGTGGCAAAGCTTAGGGTATCTAGGGAAAGGATTGTAATTCCTACTTCGTCTGAAAATATCATGAGCTTCTAAATATGTAAAAAGTAAATCTATTAAAATAATATGGGTAAAATATCCTACATATATACACTATCTACCAATAAATATTTGGGCACCTGTGATTGAAAATAAAATTTTTTTGTTCATATTCAATAGTTGGTAGAGCCTTCACTAGAGGCAATTACAGCCCCAACCCTCCGGGGCATGCTTTCCACAAGTCCTTGTATGACGGCAAGTGGTATTTTCTTCCACTCGGCTTGGAGAAGACATGCAAATTCCTCCACCGATTTTGGACGGATGTCGCAGCCCTTAATTCGGCGATCCAACTCGTCGCAGAAGTTCTCGATAGGGTTCAGGTCTGGGCTCTGGACAGGGCAGTCCATTCAGTTAACCCCATTGTCACCATACCAATCCATGGTGGACCTCGCAACATGACAGCTGGAGTTGTCGTCCTGGAAGTAACATGGGTCCAACCCGTAAAACTGCCACAACGTCGGAAGCACACTGTCATCCAAAATAGTGCAGTAGGCCTCAGCGTTGAGCTTACTATGAATTTGGACCAATTGTCCCAGTCTATACCAGGAGAAACACCCCCAGACCATAATTCCACCAACGCCGAACTTTACTGTGGGCACAATGCATTCTGGCAGGAGGCGTTCTCCAGGAAGACGCCAGACCCAGACCCTGCCATCCGAACGGGAGAGGGTGCACATTCACTCGTAGCTCCAGATAACCCGTTTCCACTGATCTGCGGTCCACTTTCGACGTGCTTTGCACCACATTAACCGAGCCACGCGATTGGACTTAGTGATCAAAGGCTTATGGGCGGCAGCACGACCACGAAAACCAAGCAGATGTATTTCTTTACGGGTGGTATTAATCGAAACAACACTCCCGGATGCATGTTGAAACTCCTGGAGTGTGTGGGCCATAGGATGGGTGCGGTTCTACCGAATTTCTCTGGACAGCACCCAGTCGGTCTCCATCTCCCAAGTTTCGTGGGTCTGCCGACTCGTGGCACATTCCTACAATCACCGCTCACATTCCACTTCTGAAACACATGGCCACTGTACATTTTAGGGTAATTCAGCTCGCTAGATATATCCCTTAAGAATCGGCCATTTCTGTGATACCCGACGATTACACCTTTCTCGAAATCAGATAACTCTGCACTTCGTGGCATCTTGTATGTAACTAATGCCAATGTTGTTTCCTACACGATAGTTAACGGCGGAGGGCGTGACGTATATCAGAACTGCAGATAGCGTCATTTGCAGGGGTGTCCAAATACTCATTGGTAGATAGTATATATATATATATATATATGTGTGTGCAATTTGTAAAGTTCCTAGACACGAATCAATTTCAACCGAGTGTATTATTAATGTTGATTAACCTTAGATAATTAACTTTGGTACCTTAAATACGTGCTATTAATAGTTTAAATTCGATTCCAGTCGTTGTTATTACCCTACGTTTTAAATTGAATCCTGCATTTAAGTGAAATCTTATTCAATTAGTCTCGGTCTTCTTCGGATGCATTGTCTATGATGTTCACCTTATTCATTAACTTACAGCTGTAATGAAAAGGGTCTAATGAATCCTCACAAAAGTAATTTAACTATTCCGCTAAGTGAGAAGGGAAGATTCGCAAAACATTTAATAAATTATCATTTTTTTAATGAGAAAACCACTAGACTAATAAATATTATCAGATATGGCCATCCGGAGGTCATTGACTATGTCCCCTCTCTTAGCAACGTCTCTGTGGAAAAAACTACGAATTGGATGTCTTACAAGAGTCCTTTTTTTTTATATTCAAGTTATACTACTGTTTTAAAGAAAAACAATTTATGTTGAAACATATTATAAACCAAAATATCACTATAAACTATTATAATGTATTAAAAAATTGGCAGAATTCGGAAAATTTTGGTAAAAAGAGAGACGTTTACGAAAAAACACTACTACTGAAAAACTTATGAGTGCATTTGACTAAAATTTTGCATCAAGTTTCCTAAATATATGCAATATTTCTTTTCACTAATGAAATATTGAGAATAAGGTAACAAAAAAAAACATAAAATTTCTCTAAGAGGTTCTCCCTTCAACATAAGTCTCTTATATTCGAATTGAGCCACTATAAAACATTTATATAAACAGTGCACCAATTTTCATACAAAAATATACCGTGCATTTTTAGTTATCTTGTTTCTCGTATAAATATTTTGCTCAAAAACACCATAAAGGAAAAATACATTTAAAAATTTGTAACCAAATTAAAAAGCAGCTGTCTAGATCTATTCAAATTGCTATATATCAACTTATATTCATCATACAGACTTAATAAAAATAGTTTTGTAAAAAAAAAGGTCCAAATATTAAGATTATTGAATAAAATAAACTTTAAAATTTTATGCAGAGGGGAAAGAAGCATAACCTCTGGCCAGGATAGGTAAGTAGTTGAACTTAGATCGCTCTGAAGTAACGCAACGGGGAATTGGTGACGTCCATTGTCTAGGGAAAGAAGTTTATGAGTCAATGTGTTTTAAAAGGCAGGAAAAAGCTATGGAAGATGATTTTCCGATTTACATAAGTGAAAAATTATGTATAACAAGCAAAAAAGTTTATAAATAAAAAAAAATTCTGTCTCAACTCTGAGCTACAGGCATTTATTCTTAAAGTGGGGGTTCAAAAGTGGTGCATAAATTCAAAATCTGTATCTTTAAATAAGACTAAAATTTAGTATCTTTAAATAAGAATAAAATTTAGTATCTTTAAATAAAAATAAAATTTAGTATATTTTAAGAATAATATTTGGTATGTTTAAATAAGAATAAAATTTAGTTTCTTTAAATAAGAATAAAATTTAGTATCTTTAAATAAGAATAAAATTTAGTATCTTTAAATAAGAATAAAATTTAGTATCTTTAAATAAGAAAAAAATACTAATTTCTTATTATAATAATAAAAATTCTGTCTGGTCTCTAGCTTTGACATAAATTACATTGAACAGTACCGATGAGTTTAATTCACTTGCAAAATTAACAAACAGGTAATCCAATTTCCAAGAATTATAATACTAGCCAATTATTTTACAAAAGAACACTTCCTATTCCGAAATGATCAAAAATTCAATTTCCGAGTCGAAATTACATTCCTGCCTGAGTGAATTTAAAATTTCAACTGTCTATTTCAAACATAAAAAGGGCAATTAATTGATTCGTGTTGAAATTAGACAGATGAACCAGAAGAGGCCGGAATAACGACTTAATTATACATTCCAACGTATCTCATTTTTTTTTGCTGACTCTCTCCCATATGTTCCCTGATATCTCCCCTGTTAACTTAAAAAATAATCTTATCAAGCCCAGTTCATAATAGTAGGAAGATTAAAATTCTGCCGATGGTACACAGCGATCAGATATTTTTTTTTCGTATTCAGATTCCTTTCCCCGTACGTCGAAACTTAAGCAAAGAAATCCAATTTAGGATTTAATCACGAATTGTTGTGCTCCGTCTTATATTCGAGTCGTAAGAGTTCTTTTCCTTTTTTGTCTCATATTATCCCCAGTCGTCCTTTTCCCGGACCGTACTTCCCGTTTCGTAATCCGATTTAACAGCCTGATCCTAAAATGAGATAAGTAATTGAAATAACGTCCTCGATAACGAGGCTGGAATCCAATCAAGATTCGTATCAGAGGATACAGCTGCGCGTATTAGAGTAAAAATTATGCGCCGGGGATGAACATGCGTCAAAAGTTTAAACATTGTATCGGAGGAAAGTGACACAGGGATAACATTTCTTTTTTAATTTATGTTCTTCAGCGCCTAGTTGGACAGGAGTGGATAACAAATTCTCTTAATAGTGAAATCTTTCCTGCGTCTGAAGTGTGTTTGCAGCGAAGAAAAAGAGGTTTCGCACGCAAAAGTTCATTGAATTTACAAATTGTCTTGTATCAAAAAATATTACATTTTTATTGGAAATATGAATTATTAGACAGATTTGTATTATGACAAATCTGAGGGGACCATCTCTCTGGGGACGTTTTAACAAATGATCACTTTTTAACCAGTGCCCAGCCAATTTGAATTTGTAAAGAAGGTAGATAGTTGAGACGTTATTTTTGAAAGTGGTATAAGTCCATTTTTTCATACATTGAGATATTTAAGGGATAAGGGCGTTTAAATTAATTTAAAAATATTGGCAAACGTTACTCAATTCGGATGATGTTTTTAGCACTATAAACCTGTAAAATTTTATTATGAAAATCGACTCATTTTTTCAAAGTGGACTTACAACCACTAAACTTATTTTTATATTTAAAAATAACGGCTCAGTTGTTGAATTAACATCGCACGAGCAGCACAACGGGCTATTGGCTTCGGTCCTAAATCAATCCCGAAGGGAAAAACCCCAGGGCAGCTCTTCGTAATTTTGAACTACTGTCAGATGACTGTGTCATCACTTGAGCTTACAATACACTCTCCAAACTCAACGTGAATATATTGGAGACCACGACAGATTTAACGTGAACAGCCCCACGTACACGATGGTCTTCGGTTGATCGGAGTTTCGAACTCGCAACCTTCTGGTTTCCAATAGGCACATTTACCAATCCAGCTACCTGGCTCCAAGTCTCTACTTAAATGGGATGTGATTGATCCAAAAAGAGAATGGAGATACGGCAAGACCCCGTTAAACCGCTAAATTATGCTTAAAATCCCTCAATAAATCAACAAAACATAATTCTCCATAACAAATCACAAGACGCTGCAAACTGTCACTTTAACGATATTTTTTTTTACCTTTTCAAGGGTCGTTATATTGATCTTAAAATAGTATTACAAGTATAGAACTACGAGTGCTACTACTATACGAACTACTATGTCCTATAGAGTAGTTAAACTGAAAGTCGCTATAAGGCAAGTATACTATAATTGATACTAGCCACTTCGTGGCTTGCCTGGAGTTGCCTTTGCCAGTTGCTTTTGTGAGTCTTTGGTTTGCTTCACAAACCAAATGTGAATTCGTAGCCTATTGGATAACAGACATAACGGAAATGCCCGCGGTGTTGGTTTGCTTCGCAAACCAAATGGGAATTTGTAGACTATTGGATAACAGCCACAACGTTGTGTTGCACGTGGTGTTGGTTTGCTTCGTAAACCAAATAGGAATTTGTAGACTATTGGATAACAGCCACAACGTTGTGTTGCACGTGGTGTTGGTTTGTTTCGTAAACCAAATAGGAATTTGGCGGGATTGTCACTATCTCTTGCGAAAATACTCTCATTGCCATAAAAATTTGCGCACCAAGAAAAAGTCGTCAAAATGAAACGAAATTTTACACATGTAAGTACTACTTTGATATAAGTAAATGATTATAAAATCAAAGAAAAAGGATCATTTATTGCAGAAAAAAGTACAAATGAAAGGAAGTTTTAGTACTCCCCCTCTAGCGAGAATGCGCAATGTGATATGAGCGGGCATTGAGGCATACAAGTTCTGTATTGATATCCTGAGACATCTCGTTCCACAGTTGCTGTAAACGCGCCTCTAGTTCGACTAAACTCGTAGCGTGTATAACTTGCCGTCCCAAATGATCCAAGATATGCTCGATTGGTGAAAAATCTTGGGATCGATCAGGCCAGGGAAGGGTGGTAATGTGGCGGAGGCAGTCTTGTGACATCCTTGCTGTGTGTGGCCGATCATTGTCTTGTTGAAAAATGCCAGCCATGAGTGGCATCACATGTGGCTGAAAGATGTCATGGACATACCGCTGGGCTGTCATTGTGCCATGGATCAATATTAGGGGTGACCGTGCATCGTAAGCAATGGCACCCCATACCATCACATCAGCTGTGGGAGCGGTGTGTCGCTTGAAAACGAAGGCAGGATTGAGGCGTTCATCACGGGGCCTCCACGCACGAACACGATTGTCATCACTGCTCATATTGAATCTAGATTCGTCGCTGAAAACGACCTGGTTCCATTCCGTTGCAGTCCAATCCCGTCGTGCGCGACACCACTCCAAACGGAGGCGTCGGTGGGAGGGTGTCATTGGCAGCACACGTAATGGACGCCGCGATAACAGATGTCCTTCAGCCAGGCGCTTTGCGATGGTCCGGGAAGACGCAGGGGCCAGTAGTGAAGGTGCTGTCTGTGTCTGGATAGCGGCCAATGAGGCAGTTGGCTTTACGCGTGTGTTTCGTATGATGTGACGGTCTTCTCGACGACGAGGGCGTCCTGAGCCTGGTCGCCGTGTAAATGACGTCTCTTTCGTCAACAGGTCCCAACACCTCCTCACAGTAAAATCAGAACGGCCTGCTTGACGAGCTACTCGCCGAGCTGACCACCCAGCTTCCATCATCCCGATGATTCTTCCCCTCTCGAACTCTAACAGCTGCTCATATTGGCTTCGATGGCGGAGTAGCGGCATGTCTACTTAAGCGTTTCCTTTGCAAAATATTAAGTACTCTCAAACAAGCTCTGCTTACCTGTTTTATACTCCAAGGAGAACGAAGTTCAACGCTCTGTAGTGGCATTACGCAATGCGCAATCACGCTGCATTTCTAATCATTTGCATATCTGGCCGACATGTACCTTCATGCCAAGTTTTATTACAATCTCACAATTATTTCTTGGTGCGCAAATTTTTATGGCAATGAGTGTATAAATATTTAACTGAAAAAATATTTATTAAAAGAAAGCAAATGTATAAGGTATCTATCTGGTGTCAAATTTTCGTAGATTTCAAATCCGTTGAATTTTTCAATCTATCTCTATCGATCCCGATTTAAAAAAAAAAGAAAACTAACAATTCCAGCCAAATTGTTTATTTTTTTGCCTTCTTTCGCTGAAGTTGTAAGAGCGCAGGATATGTAATATGTTTATTTTTTCTACTCGAATTTTACGTGACGTCACAATCTCTTGCAAAAATATAAAAGATATTCAATTTAAAAATTTTATTAATTTAAAGAAAATCATATTTTTAGGTATCTATCTGATGTGAAATTTTCCGCAGTTTTCAAATCTGGTGAAATTTTTACTTCATCTTTAACGGTCTAGAAGATAGAAAAAAGAACTACATAACTCCAGTTAAGAGTTTATTTATTTTTTTATCGTCTGCTGGAAAATCATTCCTCCGTGCAAAATGAAAACGGAAATGAAAAAATATGAATTTAAAATCTGTGATTTTTTATGCTGTTGCATTCTAAGAAAAAAAATAATAATTCAACTTAATTTAATTAATTTTAAAATGTTCTAGATAGAATTTTAAAATTAGCTGCACCCTAAAAATTGCAAACAATTCGGACTACCTGTTTTCCAAATCCCATTACTGTAATTGCCATAGATTGGACAGGACTTTGCGTACAGAAAACAAACAGACAAACACTTCTTTTTATAAGATTAGAGACTGATGTGAAAACGTTAAGTAGTTGCAACAAAATTAGATTTATGATCAAAAATACATTATGTATTAAAGTTTTCAAATGCTAAAGTCTTAGACAGACAATTTGAAATGGGGATGTGCCCGTTTATGTTGCACTCGTATTATTCATTGCTGACATATCTTAACTTTGGAAGTAAATTCTGTAGCATGGATCCAAAGATTATTGAGAAAAAAGTATTAAAATATTTTTTTCGGTTTAAACAAGAAATTCTGAAATTCATGGACGGCATTCTTTTCTTTGAAATCGAAATTATTTACAATCTATGGTTTGCCAAGAAATCATATTCCCTTGACGTTGTACTAAGAATTAGGATTTCTCCATATTGATATATAGAGAGGTTAGAATTAGGTTTAGTTTATCACTTCGTTACTGATACACAATGGAGAAGTTACATTGAAATTAGAATAGTGTTGGGTCCCAAATTATTTAGCGGGCAGCGATTAGTACAAATACGCGCTGTTTTTAATTTTTCTATGAATCAATCGTAACTGAAAATAAAGACCAGGCCTACACTAATTACCTGCTCTTATTGAGTGATCTGGAGTTCCATGAAAGTAATTCAAAGTTCATTTTAATAAAAACTGATTTATTTCAAAATAAATACACACCTGCATACATAAGAAAAAGGGCATTGCGTGAACAACACTTATAACTAAATGAAAAATTCAATAAAAGACTTAAAGTAGTAAGATATTACCGTGAGATCTCAGTTAGTTAATTTGAAAGTAAAAAGCATGGCGCCAGCAATAAAAGCCCTCCACGGGTTTTTTGAACCAAGGTGAAAGATAAGACGAAAATCAAATCTCTAGAAATTCTATTACAATGCTTTTATACCCAGCCTCGGAACTGGCCAATAGTGTATGCAAATTGGCAAATGCCTCCGATTGGTCGATCTATTGGCGTCGGTTATCGGCTTTTAAAAAGTTATAGTTTTTTTTTTTTTAGGAATTCAATTCGAAGGCCTAGTAGGTATAATTTGGATTTGAACTTGGCACTGGATTCAAGACAATCATAAAATGGTTTCAGATTGAAGTGATAGATATTTGTGGACGCAACAATTGTGATCTACACTGTGTCACAAAGCAAGAAGTGATATCCTCTACTTCAATTGAACTGAGTTGCACGGCTTTTATGTACTAAGCATCTGTGTGATGTAAAGCAAATTAAAGTGTACCTTGAAATAAGAAGTATAATCATTTAAAAACATTTGTTTTAAATCTGAAATTTCAAAAACGATTTATATGCCATTCATCCTTTAAAATCTCCCTACATTAAATTTTAATTGGGTTAAAAAATGGTCACCCATAAAACAAATATTGTGTTAAAGCTACTGGAATTCTCTGCAAGCCCAATGCATACTAGAAAATAATATATTTTTATATCAACTATTTTCTTGCAAATATCTCCACATGTTGGAATGGTGTGAAATTTTGTAAAATGGTGCCAACTCAGGTATTGACCTCGTTCATTTGACCGTGATCCAAAGCTACGAGGTGTTATCATTTTTCCTCTCACCTATAACACATTGCTCTTAAATTAGACCTACTCCAATACTTTAATAATTCTTTTTTAACGAATGGTTCAATTTTATTTTATGTAGTTCATTAACTTTGTGTATAAACTTTCAAATTAGTTCTTGCAAGGTAAATTGGATTGACGAAAAACTTCCGATAGCGGCTGTCCGGATTTTTGATATGTCTATAGGAGCTGTGTTAAGGGCTGTAGTAACTAACACGGTTGCTTAGTGCTCTGGTACCCCGACCCTTGTTGAAAACTAATTAGAACATGTAAAGGACATTGAATTGTATTTAGTAAATACCATTCTGTTGGCATCTGGTTTTAATACATGCACTTTTCCACTACCTTTCCTTAAGAGTTCTTGTGTTTTCAGCATTTCGTTTTATGAAAAAAAAATCTTTGCTTCATTTTTTTAAAAATAATTTTAATTTTTGATTCAAAAGAATAAAATTATATTTTTAAGGCTTTGTAGATTTCACACAAACACACAAGAACTAACTAACACCAACACACACTCCCGTGCCTAGTGTAGTGAGACACTATACCAGTTTAAATAAGTGTGGTTGGATGAGTAGACCATGCCACCAAGGTGACATATATATGTATATGTATATATATGTATATATATATATATATATGTATATATATATACATATATATACATCATGCAAGGTGAGGGATTTTCAATGAATCTCACCATGTTAATAATTTTAACCGTCGTCAAGCCCTTGTTACAAGTAATGTTCCTGAGCCATGCAATTTTAAGGTGGTCGGCAGGTGTTCTCATATGCCATGAGACTGTAGGGGGGCAAACTGTGACAAAAATTAATCGTACATGGCATTTGTACTGTATAAATGTTTATCACGTCCAGCTTTTTTGAGTGGCAACAATAAAATAGGGTTGGCAGTCAACACTCCGTGGACGAAAAGTGAAACTCGAGCTGTAACAAAGATTTTTCAAATTCGCACAAACGCTTCGTGAAGTCTTTCGTCAATTCAGTTAGTTCTCCATCTTTTTAGAAAGAGATGATTCCAATTCAGAACGGGTGCGCCCACCTAGTATCTGAATAATTAGAGTACTGGGTCTTGGTCAACTGGACCTTGGGAACCCCGTTTTTAGCCTGGATGATCGTAGTCGTATCAATGGTAAGTCTGAGGTCTCGGTCTAATTAGTTCTCGTACAGCAAACAATGACCGTAGTGTAACAATACAATAGAATGTGGTTTTGAATGATCGTGTGAATATCCTGTGTGCATAACTTATCAGTTTCATTGTTCCTTACTCACGCAATCTGAGAATGGAGAAATACTGTTAATGGATTTCTATTATAAGCATTCATAGAGTGGTGCATATTATTTTCATAGCGCAGTTTTTGTTAGTATTACCTAGTATATTGCGTAAGAATTTTCGTACGTTCATTAGCAATATTTACTCGATCAAGTTAAAAACAGTTTATTTAAATCCAATAAAATTACTGATAATCTCATTAAATACTATATAGTTCCGTTCTATGTAAATAAGACAATTTAATAACCTGTACAACATTTAAGGGACATTCGTAATTCTTTATGAAAATAACTGAAAGGGAAAATATTGTATTTGAGGTAGGTGCGCGTATCGTACTGGAGCAACGATGGTCCGATATATGAAACTCGAAGGGAAATATCCCAGGACAGTACCACGAAAATTTGAACAACGGTCAGATGACGAAGTCATACCTGAACAGGCACAACACTCTCCAAATTTCAACATCACACCAATGGTCATTTGAGGCCACGACAGATTTAACGTTCACAAGCCCCTTTGTACACTAGGGTCTTTACTTGGATTCAATAATGAAGACACACACTCAATGAGAGTTTTACTGACAGAGAAAAATACATCCATGGTAAGTTACAGGAATCAAAATTTTTAACTTACAAGATTCTAGCTCTGTTCCAGGATGTCCTCTCTTTGGTTTTATAGTGCAAGGGCCATATTTGGCCATTCTGCACCAAATACAAGACAGACAACATCAAGTAATGATCATGCACACAAAAATGCGGATTTGCATAAAATCCGACTACACGTTTGGGGGTGTTTTTCGTGGTAAGGCCTGGGACTTTTGCATGTAGTTCCTGGCAAATTGAACGCCGATGCCTACATGAACATTTTGGAGAATGAAGTTTTTCCTACGCTTTGTCAATTTCATGGAATGGTCAAATGTTACTTCCAGGACGACAACGCTCCATGTCATGTTGCAGCCTCTATCAAGCAGTGGTATCAAGAAAATGATGTAAAACGTCTTCCCTGGCCTGCTCAGAGTCCCGATCTAAGCCCCATAGAACATTTGCGAGACGAGTTAGAGCGACGCCTACGGACAAGGGAACCACGTCCGAAATCGACAGCTCAGCTGGCGACATTCTTGCAGCAGAAATGGACATAAATACCCATAGCTGTGTATCGAAACCTTGTTAAAAGTGTCCCCAGAAGGGTTGCTAGTGTAATTGCAGCACGTGATGACTATCCCCTATCAAGCATTTATTCTTCCCTTATACCATCACATCTCGCTGTCCAGTTCATTATTGTAAGGTAATGCATATATCAAAGCAGGAATCGAACTCGCAACCCTTCCGTTACTAATTCGTTACTCTTTCATTCGGCAATATTTAAAGAAAATTTGTAATTCGTTATGAAAATAACCGAAAGAAAAAATAATATATTTGAAAGTGAAGATTTAAAGTTAACCATCCACCGTGTACACGATGGTCTTTGGTTGTACCGAGTTACGAATTCGCAACCCTCTGATTGCTAATCCGTTAACTTCCAACCGAGTTATCGCGGCCCTGAATACATCCAAATCTTGTATCTTGAAATTTTGCAATTATAAATTAAAAGTAAAAAGTGAAGCCTTCAGCGATTGCGAGAAATATACCCCGGAAGAAACTGCAATTGGAGAATACTTGAATATTTTAAGAGTTCAACGTCCTTTTTTGAAAAGAAATCCCCTCGCGTCATTCTACCTTTTAATCTCACCTCGAATTATTTGTCACCACTTTTATCTAATCTGCCGCGTGTCGTCAAGCTTCCAGACCTCTAATTGCGAAGTAACTGAACTCTTAGTCCATTTAATTACACAGAAACCGAACTGAACGTGAAAAGGACGTTTATAATCATCTTTATTCTTCTGTCTTCACTCCTTGAAAGTGGCAATTACAGTTCACTGAACTATTTCAAAACCCGACAACTCTTTTACTTCAAATGCTCATTATCAGGTGTTTTGTGTTCGTGTCAAGCGTACACAGAATTCTCTTTAAGACGTCACAAGGAGACATGTCACCTTGATTGCTCAATGCTCATCAGAATCATCTTCCCAATAAGTGTCGGTCGTTCCGGGTCAATTGCCGCATCACCAAGCGTTGTTCCAAACGGTGTTACGGGGAACGAAAGCGTAGTACTTGTTGCAAGCTCTTTTTTATGGTATGATCTATTTGGAGCAAGGAATTCATTAACTAAGAGGTCAATTTCCGAACGGTATCCATCGATCTTGCCCAGTTGTTTCTTTTGCTATCGAACAAAAGCTTATCTTAAGTGTGGGGCACCTCTTTCAAGAGACCCCATTGTGCAACTGCGAAGCCATCTATATTGCTCAAATGATTGAAAAAATGACCTTGGCTGGAGCAACCCCTTTTCAGTGCCCGCGAACTCTGTTGTCCGGCATTCCTTAACTATTCGACAGGGTATATAAGGACGAATCGCTGTTCAGGGGATTCAACAAGACAACAAGTGCTACACGAATCGACTTCTTAGAGCTTTTCAGTTGCAGACTGTAATCGATCACCCACTTTTAAACATGGTGAGTAAATTTTTATTCCAATTTATTTGAACCTTTTTGATAGAAATTCACAGACATTTAATGTAATTTTTTTTATAATAGTAAGAAACTAAGAACTCTCGCTTGTTTGGTAAAAGAAACACTTCTTTTTGGAATCACTTTAGGTTTACAAAACGTACTTTAGTTTTCAAATGTAGAGACTAAAAACATTTTTTTACGAAACTGATTCCAAATTGATCATTTAAATTTTAATAGATTATAAATCTATAGGTAATCGTTTTTTTATATATTCTGCTCATTTGAATGATCAAATGTTTTCGAAGTATTATGATCTCTACATCTAATTTGACGGTATTTGGAAGATAGTTTATAAAATGTGCATCACTTAAATACAAAAAATCAGGCCATGAGAATTTGAAGTGAGGAGAGTGGGGTGCCTCATCAGCTCAGGTGTTGTGCCCTCGAATCTTTCTCTGTGGGATAGAACCCATACCGTCGTCAACTGCCCGTTGTGTTCCTCCAGTGTGACGTTAATTCAACACTACTTACCTTCTAAAGTTTTTACTATGAATATCTATGCGAACAACGAATTTCAAGAACGTCTTTTTACAGTTTGGTGATTACGAGATATGGTTCCACAAACTAAGTAAGATTCGTTTTGAATACGATGACGGAAACTTTACTAACAATTCATGTACTTTTATTTGCAAGCATAATATAATTAAACAATCTATATATATAATTATCTTATGTGGCACGCAAAAAAGACGTTATTTGTTATCGCGTTTTGGCAACACTGTACGATTGTTTTGTTTATCGCGAAGTCTCGCGAATCGATTGAATTTATAGCGTTATCGGATGAAATTTTATTGAAAAAAAAAAAAAAAAGGAAATTTTAATGAGCTGTTGCACTTAGTTTATAATAGAAATTAAAGAAAGCGGAGGATCTTTTCAGGGCCATTTAAAAAACGGTCCTTTTCAGGGCCAACAATTATTGTTCAACAAGACGCTTGCACTACAACTTTTGGCAACAAACTCAATGAAAAAGTGTGGGTCGTTTGAGTGCTGGGAAAATGTACACACAAACAACATGCTGGGTATTCAATTTCCAAAGCAACGCTCACATTTCGAGTCAAAATTTGCACAAAGTTTTCATTTGAATTCTGATTTTAGAGATACTGTATATATTTTTTCTGTAATACAGCAAATTTAGATTTGAAAAACATTTTTTAGTAACATATTTTGTAAACAATCCCTTCTGCTAGGACACATGTCTTCATTGAGGCGAGCGAAGCGAGCATACGTTCGCGCAGCGAACCAATGAGGATTGCGAAGCAATCCTCCGGGGGTTGGCGAGCGTTAGCGAGCAGGGGTCAGGCCCCCTAGTGAGCAATAAAATAAGATATTGTAGATAAATTTAAATTACCAAATATCAAAACCGTAAACATTTTTAGTACATTAAATGGATAATGAGAGAAATGCTACGTTTGATTATGGAGGCATGGTGCCATACGGAAGTATAGCCATTTTATATATTCGTTTAACCAATGCTAGAGATGTTTTACAATTTAAAAGGCTTACGAAGTAATACTTTAAAGCTAGCAACAGCCTTAATGCTAATTCCTTTAAGTTATACAAATACAAATATTGACAACCAGCTACAGACTCAAGCCCAACAAGGCTGGTCCTTTGTTTATGAATTCCCCAATTCCCACTGACTATCCAATTGTATCTTAAATTCGTACACTCCCTTTGAATTAACTATATTTTCTGTCAACGCGTTCCATTTGTCATGTATTACCCTATTAAAGTAGTAGTTTTTCCTTAAATCCCGATTTAAATGTGTCTTATTCAATTTATACCCATGGGCCCCTTGTTCTGTTTTCCCTATTGAAATTTAAGCCCTGTGTGTCCCCTTGTTTTACCAACTTGAAAAGCTGAATCAAATTCCCCCTCCTTCTTCTTCTTTACAGTGTATACATGTTTAGCTTACTTAAACGTTCATTGTAGTCGAGATTTGCTATCCCCTTTATTAATTTTGTAGCTCTGTGCTGAACCCTTTCAATTAATTCTATATCCTTTCTCATATATGGAGCCCAGAATTGTACAGCATATTCTAGATGTGGTCTTACTAAGCCCTTATTACACGTTAAGATCAACCGTTAAGGTATTCATTCTTCACTTTTGCCGCTTAGTTTGAATATATATGCTTCATTTGAGCTAGGGCAGTAAGAAAAGCAATTCAATGAGAGCAATGAATGAAATAAAAGCAGTAAGCAATGTAAGATTCTGAAAGATAAAAATCAGGGTAGAAATTTTTTTTTATTGAAAATGGGTTTAGAGTTAAAAAATGATTAATTGCCTTTGATTAAGGGAATGGAATGAAAATGAAGTAGATTGTCAGATATTGTGTTAACATGACTGAGATGTCCTTTTTGCCGTGCATTTTATTGGATATAAGAATTAACGCTAGTAAACAAAATGCTGTTACATAATTTTGGATAGTTTTCTTTCGCTTAGAGGTATTAAATTCATTTATGGTATATGAATGACACATTCTTTACAAATGGATCGAAATGATACGAAATGTGAAGAACGCAATACGCCCCTTTGCATGTTGCATGTGACCTATGCATGTTGTTCTTAGTGAATTGAACGCCGACGCCTACATGAACATTTTGGACAATCAGGCTCTTCCCATGCTAAGGAAATTTTATGGAATGGACGAATGTTACTTCCAGGATGACAACGCTCCATGTCCTGATTCAGCCTCTGTCAAGCATTGGTATCAAGATATGGATGTAAAACGTCTTCCCTGGCCTGCTCAGCGTCCCGACCTAAACCCCATAGAACATTTGTGGGACGAGTTAGAGCGACGCTTACGGTCCAGGTGACCACGTCCGATATCTACAACTGAACTTGCGAGATTCTTGCAGCAGGAATGGACACAAATACCCATAGCTGTGTATCAAAACCTTATTAAAAGTATGAGGGTGGACCATTCCCCTATTAAATCATGTATTTTTCCTTCATACCATTACATCTTGCTGTCCGGTCCATTAGTATAGGGTATTGTATGTGTACAAACTACTTATAGCGGTAAATACTTTGTAAAGCCAGACAAAGTTGTTTGACTTTGAATACAATTTTCATAGTATAAAAGTGGTTATTTCCTTTAATATACTCCACCATAGGAAAAATATCTCTTAAGATTCAATGTTTTTTTTGTAAAGCAGAGAAAAAAACTGCCTCAATATGAATTTTTGATAGACTTTTGAATACTTTTGTTCCATGGCCATTTTTTCAATGCCAAGTTTTGGCATTTATAAGGAGCTCAAAAGAAAATTGAAAGGAAGACTAATTTATTGTCTTTATTCTTTTGGAAAAGGAAGGTAAATTTTTATTATCTCCGAAACAAATGAAAACAAAAATACCACATAGTTATGGTTATCTTCATACATTTGAAAAATATCCCGAGCTTATCTTCATTCTTTCTTGAAACTCCACCTTAACAGTAGTAAATAATTCATGATCAGCGGTAGCAGACATCATTTGTAAAAGAATGACAGAGGTAGTGTAAAGGCACATTAGTAAGAGAATATTTATTTTGTCTATTGAAAGAACCATTCCTTCAATGTCAGAATTCATTATGAAAAAATTTATTTCTTTGATATGAATCTCCTTGCGCGTTCTTCCTAAACGCGTTCAAAAGTTTTATTTATGCTAATATTAAAACGAAGTATTTCATGTTTAAACTTACTGGACAAAATATAAATATATTCCTCTTTAATTTGTTAATTTTTCTACAAAAAGCTCAGTTCTAAAGCTTTAAGTCTGTTTTATTCATATTTGTATCCATTTTTTGTGTGGTGCATTCATTCAAAAACTCTTTATAAATGTTCATTTACTAGAGGGGCATTTAGGAGGACAGAGTATATTTTAAGAATTAAACAAATGCATGTAACAAAAAATTATGCTCGCAATGAGAACTGTTAGTACCATAGATATTATATGTCTAAATATGCTTCCCATCAAGGGAAGATAGTTGTTCAGATTTAGATATAAATTATTGGTCTCCAAAATTAGTGAAAATTACTTTTACAATTCTGATGAAAATGTTATGCATATTTAAACTAGGTATCAACAAAATGAATGAAGACTATTGTCTTGATCTCCGTGTCAATTTCGATACTCTTAATACATAACAAATTTTAAACAAGTACCTCGTAAATACTAATATCAGCAGATATATTCTTCACTCATAGTAGGTAAAATTTGCCAAAGTACTCGAATCATATTTTCGAGGCAGGTAGGAAGTTAATTAACATAACACTGGAGAAACACAATGGACTATTGGCGAAGGTCCTGGATCCATTTTGGAATGGAAAATCCAAGGACAACACCTCGTAATTTTGAATCACAGTCAGTTAACAATCATACTTTCGAGAAAAACAAATATAAATTTTAATGAAATCATATGTAGGAAGGAAAATATTAAAGTTTTTCAGATGTCCTTTACATGACACATGCCATTTTTCATCACATACACTACCCTGCAATAATGGCAGCAAGATGCGAGGAAAATAATACATGCTTTAATAGGGGGATGGTCCCCCACGGGCTGCAATTACACTAGCAACCCTTCTGGGCATACTTTCAACAAGGGTTTGATACACAGCTATGGATATTTCTGTCCATTCCTGCTGCAAGAATGTCGCCAGCTCAGCTGTAGATTTCAGACGTGGTTCCCTGGTGCCTAAGCGTCGCTCTAACTCGTCCCACAAATGTTCTATGGGGTTGAGGTCGGGAATTTGAGCAGGCCAGGGAAGACGTTTTAATCCATACCTTGTTACCACTGCTTGACTGAGGCTGCAACATGACATGGAGCGTTGTCGTTCCGGAAGTCACATTCATCCATTCCATAAAATTGCCAGAGCGTAGGAAGAACCTGATTGTCCAAATGTTCATGTAGGCGTCGGCGTTCAATTGATCAGGAACAACATGCAAAGGTCCCAGGCCATACCACGAAAAACACTCCCAAACAAGTAGATGGATTTTATGCAAATCCGCTGGCGTCTGTTCCATTATTGTAGGGTAGTGAATGTCATTTACACACTCATTTTTTTTCTTAATACAGTCAGTATTAAGAAATATATGGTCACCATGTTATAAAGTCACCCCGCTTATATGGTCAGTTTTCCCGTCTAACTTAATAGGGAACATGTGTTAAAGCGCACCGCTTACATAGTCGTTTTATTTTCCTGGTTATCGGTTATACGCTCATTTTTTCTGTCACGAGGCGTTCTCCAGGCAGACCCTGCCATTCGAATGGTAGAGTGTGAACCTTGATTCGTTGTTCCAGAGAACCCGTTTAATATAATTAATTTTTAAAATGTTCTTAAAAGTTTAATTATTTGTTTCTGAGCACTATATTCTGATAGGTGAATATAATCATGCCATAATAAAATAGTGTAGCATTGTTCAGCATATGTGGTCACCCCGCTTATAGGGTCTGATTTGTCTCGACCACTGAGCTGATCATATAACCGATACTGACTGTATTTTGATTTTATTGAAGAAAGGAAATTTCTTTCAGAAATCATTCCTCATTCTTTTCGTCGTGGCTTGCGCATTGCTTCTGGCCACCAACGTTGCAGGAACTGAAACACAAAGGGATGCAAAGGCTTACGGAAATGGTGGACATCGCGGAGGACATCATGGACACCGGGGAGGACATCATGGAGGACACAGTGGAGGACATCATGGCGGGCATAATGGTGGACATCGTGGCGGTCATCATGGCGGTCACAACGGGGGACATCATGGAGGATGGCACCGTGGCTGAAATTCATCAAATTTCTACATCTCATGTCGATTCGTAGATTCCTTTCACATAGATGCAATAAGAGTAACTTCAAATACATTCGAATTTATATTTTTATAAAATATGAATACGAAATAAAGTTTTATTTTAAAATTACGATTTGTATGCAAATAATTCGTTGTTTGTGAATGATTTGTCCCACAAGGCTCGAATTGGAAATAATATTAAAAAAAAGAGAAAGGTATTTTTAAAAGATAAAATTATTTTTTATGATTGAGGAATAAGATTAAAAAATGTCATTTAAAAACATCTGAACTAAGGATTTAAAAAAATGTCATTTAAAAACATCTGAACTAAGGCTTTTATATTAAAAAATATCATTTACCTCTTATTTAAAAATGTAATTGGCAAGATTTATTTAACCAAGATGGTATTAGCTCTAATTGTAGTCGTCGATTTTAACTATAAATTAACTTACAGCACTTAATTTGAAAAATATAAAATAAAATAATCACGAATAGTAATGTGTAGTTATTAAATTTTGAATTCATACCATTTCATTTTTCATTGTTTCGGAGAAATCAACAGTTAATTTAATTAACTTTTAAGCCTTAATTACAAACTGAAAACGCATTTACATTTGCACTGCTGACCATCGAATATGCAACGCCATAAAAAACAAGGGTATCAAAGTCCTATTTATTTCAAGCCAAAACAACTGAACTCTATCAAGGGATGCATGATGGAGTTAGGTTGAATTGGCTACAATGGGTTTGCGGGATAACAAATTTCTCACAATGTACAAGATGACTGGATGATGTCGAGGAATAATTGTTTAATGTATTCCAAATATTTTAAGATATTAATGTACACTAGGGTGGATCGATTTTGTGACACGATTTTTAAAATAATACTGTTTTGTGATTTGTATTACCGAATAAATATGTTTTAGAGAATGCAAAAGTATGTGTAACATTTTGCCTACGTAAATCATGTCTTTCGTACCCACAAAGATCAAAACAATTACATCAGACGTCAGGAACTGTATTGTTCGACCTTCACAGATTTCCGCCGCGTTCAATTTATCCACTTGGAATCACTGTCGCAGCTGCAAGCACTTGAGTAACTAACACCAGCCCCCACACCTCTATATTAAAAATCCCAATACATTTTACGACTTAATTCTAAGAGTAATACTATTCAACGTGAGCCTCCAACTGTGACTTTTGTTTGGCAAAGCATTAAAATAAAAAGAAGCTATTCTAAAACTGTGACTTCGAGGCATCAAGAAGAATGTCCTGTTTCGGGAACTTCAAATAATATTGTACTTGCAGTTTTAACAAACAATCGAGCGCGTTTTAAACTATTATTTGTTTGTTAAACATGACTAAAATACCAACATTATGGTAAGCAGTAAATTATTCGAGAGGCATTAAACATATAGAAAAAATGTGGAGAAAAGCTTCCATATATAATAACTGTTTGCCGAGGAGTGTTGCAAATGATACTGTGACAAATAATTCTTTTAAGAAGTGAAACGTGACAGTATGATGTGAAAGTACTAGCCCTTAAAGGCATCTAAGGCCTTGTTTGACATTTTGTCATGTATGTGTCTAATTTTCTACTTGTTTTTGAAGGAAGATTCAGAAGCACTACTTTTCAAAAACAACCGGAATTGACCATAGAACATTACGAAAATTGGCAATAGGTTCAATAGACTTTTCTGAAAGGAATGCAATTTCATAAAGGAATAACAACACTATTCATTCATAAAATGGGAAGTTTTTATTCATTTATAAAAAGGTTAGTCGGAAAAAGGGAAGGAAGGAAAGATCAGGTGTCTGTAGCTTCAAAATGTATCCCTGATTGACGAAATAGTGGAAAAAGTACACGCTGCTGCCAAAAGTTACCAATACCGAACAGTCACAAACCTTAAAATAGCATTGTCTTAAAAATTAGATGTTATGTGAAGAATTAAGTGTCGTGGACATCATTTCACGTTCCTGTGTCTTAATTTTGTCAAAATAAAAATACAAGGTTCATTTATAGAGCTTAACGGAACTCACGGTCTTATTAGACACACCTTGTCTGTACTTTAAAAGCAAATACGAGAGTATAAATGGAATATATAAACGAATTTCTACACGACCCACACCGTAAAATTCATATGACGCCTTTAGAGGTTTTACAACGACTAATTGGGACATATACATAAAAACAATCAAAAATCCATAATTAAAGAATATTTCATCTTAAGAAGTGTGGAATACAATATCGTCTGCCACCAAGCTCTAAAATCAGGAAACATGCAACTGGTATCCAATCCAACTAACGATGAAACTGAACTTTTGATTCGTTGTGGTAAATTAAAGTGAACCAATATATAAATACATAACCTCTGTGGAACTTGTTTCGTTACTAACTAATGTAAATTTAGGCACTATATTTAAAACTGTTATTTTAACATTAACGTTGGAGAAAAATAGTCCGTATTGGCTCCATCAAAGCAGACATCGAAAGATGAAGAAAGACTTATTTGAACTATAATAAGCAACTTTGACTAAAACTAAGTGTTGAAATCAAAAACCTAGATTAATGTCTAGAACTAACGTAGTTTTCATAACTCGTCAGTTAAAGTAAACTTACGTGAGGAGTGTAATTAACAAACAGTAAAATCGATTTCTGTTTCAACCCCCTCCTTGCACTCTTAGCGCAGAATGTAGTTTTGCTGAACTTTCTACTCTAGAATGCTTGAATGAGACTCACGAAAAGAACGTCAAGTTCGATAAACGAATGAAATTTGTAAATTTTGTGATAAATTACAAAGCAGAACTGTGATAATCAGGAAAAACTTCCAGGCGGAAGAAAATTTTACGAAACATACTCTCGTTAAAAGGAGACGTAACACTTCAAAGTTATACGTAGCAGCGATGATTAAGAACATGAGAGTGATGTTTGTTGCTTGTATCTAAAGAAAAATATCGGCAATTATCTTTCCCAAAATAATGTGTTTTGTTTCGAGAGAAAGTTCGCATTTGGGCTAAAGTGTAATGGTAACGGAAAAGGGAACATTTCTCAAAGCATAAGAGTGTTTGAAAGAATTTCAGAGGATTAGATTCTTCAAGGATATTTAGTTTTCTGGAAACATTCGTTACGTTTTTCTGAGCTCAAAACGGGTACTGAAAGAATTCGGAAACGAATTAGATGTCGATGTTTCAATCCTTCTCGGTACGTTCTATTTTCAGGCTAAGTGAAGGATCAAAACATGTTGAGCAGGAGGAACAAATTTTTCTGTACACAAATACATAAATACAAAACATACCTCGTTATTTACTCTTCTGAAATTTCTTTAATCAATTCACAAATCCTACAGTCATAAATTCCAGAGGATTCATATCAATCATAAATTTCAGAGGATTAGATTCTTTAAGGATATTTAGTTTTCTAGAAATATTTTTTCGTTACGTTTTTCTGAGCTCAAAACGGGTACTGAAAGAATTCGGAAACGAATTAAATGTCGATGTTTCAATCCTTCTTGGTACGTTCTTTGTATTTTCAGGCTAAATGAAGGATCAAAACATGTTGAGCTGGAGAAACAAATTTTTCTGTACACAAATACATAAATACAAAATATACCTCTGTGTTATTTACTCTTCTGAAGTTTCTTTACTCAATTCACAAATCATACATGAGTATTTCATTCCAATATCTTTTTTAATAAAATTCCTAGCAGAATTATCCAGCATTGCTTGGGTTGAAATGGTTGTAATTAAACGTAGTATTACTCAATGTTATTCCTATTGGGCTTTTAAGTTGTTTAAACCCCTTCTGAACTGCCAGGACCGATAGAACAGTGGTTAATATATAACCTATGTTTCCCGCAGAGTTCGAAAGTATAAGTGCAATAAATATGGTGGACAGTGATCATATAATACTCAATGTCATTCCTATGAAGATTTTGGTTTCAATTTAACCCCCTCTGTTCGATTTACCCAGGTTAAATCGAACTGGGGTTAACACGTAGCCTACGTTTCCCGAAGGGTTCAACAGAATAACTAAATCTATGAATTTTGGTGTAAATTGATGAAACAGGGATAGTAAAAACATTCAACGTTATTTCTATGGGTAATTTGAATGTTCATAGACTCTTATTCTCACCCAGAAAAAATCGAATGGGGATTTATATAGTCTGTAACAAGTGAACTATAAGCGCAGCGTCAGCTGCAGAGCTATAAACCTCCGAACTAAAAGTGAGAACCAAAACTAAATCTAACCCTTGCTCCGATCAAGGACACCCTCAGGAGGTCAGGGAGTTATCGGCGGCGTAGAATGAAGACGCGTCGTAGCGTCCGTTAACAGGCGCCTCAATCCCATGATAGTACTTTACGCAAGTCCAACTTGATTGGCTAATCGGATCACATGACCTAGATACGTATGCCATGAGAATTTTTCTGTTGGCAATTTATCTCTTCCTTTCTGCTTTCTTCTTTTCTTTTCAGATCCATGGCTATGGGTGGGTAGAGGTGGGAGCCGAAAATTGTATCCTTTTATTATATAAGTTAATAATTATATAAGTCAGGGCTCGTAATACCCGAGTGCACAGGTGCACTGTGCACATGAAAATAAAATTGTGCACCTAATTTTTTCCCACTAGGTGCACCTGACGTTAAAAAAAAGGGGGGGGGGGAAACGTGTTTTATGTTATTTTGATGTTTGAACAAAATATTAGTATCGACCTTTCTTGCTCTAAAGGAACGTAATTAAAATTCCTAAATACACACTATGCGAAAACAAAATCGCTGGGCCATAACGGGTTTATACAAGAAGAAGGTTTACTTGTGTCACTGCCACCAGAAGTTTCCGATGATCGAAACATTTTCCAGATGGCTCTGTTGAAGCGACTGTCGCGACAGCCGTACGCCGGAGAGAAGGGGGAATTTAGGTGTTTAAATATTTTTATTTACCATCTATTTCTTACCTATTTAAACATACCCAACTAATAAAGTAGTTTATATTACATTAATGCTCTTATATTACGTTCTTTTTTAAATGTGCACCTAAAATATAACCTGTGCACCTAATTTAAAAACTTAGGTGCACAAGGTGCACCTGTATTAAAAAATCTATTTCGAGGCCTGATATAAGTTAGTGTTTTATGTATGCTTTTTGTTACATCAGAATGGTCCTAAGCCAGGGGGTGGATACGACACCATCATCCTAAAGCAAAGGGGACGGCAGAGTGGCGGAAAAATATCAGCTGGTAGTGAGTTCAGGAGTGGTTCTTAGATTATTTATGTAAAATCAACGGAAGCTTGGAAAAATATAAAAAAGGTATTAAAAATTAGGAAAAGTAAATTAGAATGAAAAGGAATTAAATTGGAATTTTTTAAAAATAATTTGGAAGATCTAAAAGTTTTCTCGCCATCTGGGTTCGAACTCGGGAAGTCATCCTCCGCTGCCGAAGCTGATCTGAAGGTAGGAGACTTTAGCCATTTGGCCAGCGTTGCTTCACAAACGGAAGCTCTTTAAAATATAAGTACCCTTAATATAAGTTGGCAAGAAATACTACTAACAACAACCATACAACATATATATGAGGAGCAAATCAGAGTCAACTTGCAGGACACTTACACTAGCGCCTCAGTGTACAGCGTAAGTATTGTATTTCTACGAAACAACGCGCATATTCAAAATCAAATGGTTACTGCAACAATCAGATTGGCAAGATATCCAAGTGAAGCCAAGCCCGTGAAACTAGCCAATCAAGTTGGACTTGCGTAAAGTACTATGATGGGATTGAGCCGCTTCTCGTCCGTTATATCGGGTAGTTATGAAAGGTTTTGTAAATAGTATATATTTTGTCCACGTTATGTAAATTAGATTAATAAATGTTTGTGAGTGTAATGAGAGTTTGTCGCTTGTTCGCCCGTTTCAAGGAGGAATTTCTCAGCACACGATCACAAGTCTACTTTTCCCTGCAGGTTTGTTTAGAATGTGTGGATTTGCATACAGACAGACGCCAACTCTTATTTAAATTGAGATGCAAACAAAGGAAGTAAAATTTTTTAAACATTTTTGTTGGTGTGTGTTTTTTATGAGCTCTCAGCTTCGTGTACCAGCTGCTGTTAATCATAATTCCATTAGAAAAATTTGATCCCCTAGGTTCTGTCCCTTTCCTCTTCAGACGGCCCTAAACTTCTTTCTTCTTAGAGGGATGGTGAATTTCAATGACCACTCGTGTGAGATGACGTTTATCTATTCTTCATCAAGTGTGGTAAATAAATACATTGTGTCACTAGCTCAATTTCGCGTCGACTTACAAGTTAAACACATTAAGGCAATTTTCACTCACACAAGCAAAAATGGTGCCGGATGCAATGTAATCAAAACAGAGATTTCATGCATAACCCGGTTTGCCGGCCTGGTCGCTGGTATATGCAGCTGACGTTGAACTCGATAAATTAGATGCCGAAATGTTCTCATTAGTGATTGGTGCATCTTGCTTACCCTGTAAATTCCTGTTTTTCATTGTGTATTTTAAAATTTACGCAAATGAGTTTCTTGTTCTATTGCAGTAAGTAAAACTAGTCACGTACCTTAAAATTAGTGCTATCATTTTCATTTGAGAATACACGTCCTCATTACAGTATCCTCGTGCTTAATACTATTTTTTACTAGAGATCCGAATGTATTTGAACTTGTATGAAATTAATCGAAGAATTTGGGCTTATTCGTTCTAAGTTTTTCAAACAGCGTGTAAAAATTGCCTTCAAAATATCTCACAATTAAAAGAGGATGTGCCCAGTATCGCCATTTGTTTTTCACTCTTCGGTACTTCCTCTTACGATACAATAGTACAAGAAGATAACTGTTGGGAGCAATAAACATAGCTCTTTAATCATAGCTGAAAACAATCTAGTAAATGGTACCGGGTTCGTTTTCGTCGGTGTGCGTGAAAATGCCGTAATAGAGAAGAACTAAGTCAAAATTTTCGAGTTTTAGATTGTCTAGATCAGAATGCGCAGATCTTTAGACTGGTGGATTTAATTAAATTAAAACCTTCGATGTATTTTTAATGCAACAAAAGAAATTTTTTTTTTAAATACTTCTAAATCAATTGTTGAAAATATTAAAATGTATTTAAGAAGTTTACATTTCTCCAATTTGCTGGAGCTGAAAATTTCAATAAAAACCGATTTGAGGAACTTCCAATTATATTTAACAAAATATGGAGAGTACAAAATGATATCTACTTTTTCTTACTGAACTCATAAAGTGTGAAGAGCTTTTACTTAAAAGTATTTAATGACCTAATTAAAGTAAATTATTAATTTCTATTAATATTTGTGGTATTGAAGTGATTTAAAATACTTACATTCATAGAATTATAACCGAAACATAAAGTTCATTAATAGTAATCAATTAAATATATTTTCATCTACCATTTGATGTAAAAAAGTAGTTCCATTTTCTGTCTGAAGAGAACTTATTTGAGATTCTATTCCTTGTATTTTAAGATTAAAAAGCTTCGCACATTGTCTTACTTAACTTTCAAGAATATGATTTAGTTGTAATCTAATTTCTACTAAATCGAAAATGTGATATAGATTAAGTATCTAGTTTCGAATAATGTTGCAGATAATGTTATAGATTTTCAATTGCTTCACATTTTTACTATTTCCATGAATGATAAATTTCAATATAAAATCGCTCAATGCTTAAAATTGTTAAAATATAAGAATAAAGTTCCAAACATGTAACTATTACTAATGGTATTCCGTCTAAGAATTTGTGGTTTTTGTAGTTTCGAATAATTTTAATCGGACATTGTTGAACCATTTGTTATTCTACTCACACGCAATGCATTATCTAACGTTTTACAAAGGATGTTTACATGCATGTATTTAACGCTAATTTATCTCAATCAGTGTAAGTCCATCAGAATCTTAAAATTCCATTTAAGTTTTTCCATCTCGAAAAGTAAAGATTCTGATTCAAAATGTCTGCCTTTACAAAAAGCAATCGAGCAATTTTCAAAGAACAAATGTATTGAAATTTAATCTTATATCCAGAAACTCATTAAAAAGAAGGAAACTTTCACTTGCAAGAAAGTTAGACATAGACAACACAGTCAATGGTCTGTTAAAGGTATTGTGAAGAGATAATCAAAGCTTGGTATGTAATTAATTTTGTTTCGTGTCTCAGAATTCAGAAACAATGAAGAATTTATTTGAAAATAATGGTTTTTTAATTATTTTAGAAAGCTTTTAATATATATAGAAGACAAACTTTTGTGTCTTCTCAATAATATTGTCTGACTATCTTAACGTCCCTTGGTTTGACGTCATATTAAGGTTTTTTACAAGAAAGAACAATACACAAATTTCAGTACATCGATTGTAATTGTGTCAGAGTGAATGAAACTAATGATATTTTAAGATTGAAAACAGCAAATACGCTATGATAAACCAGTAAACAAAAAACTTCAATTTACTGTTTCCGAGCAGAAAAATCATACAAAGTCAAATAAGAAAATGAGTTTTGTTATTTTGGAGTATTTTATATTTCTTTTGTGTTTTAAAACAGATAATTTTTGCAATATTATACCTCTATCCAATATTTGATCCACATTTACGTAAATAGTCATTTCTACGTCCATAAAGTGTTTTGGTTTGAAGCAATGTGGTTGTCTTTAGCTAGATGAAAGCTAGAAGGTTATCTTATGCTTAAAATCAAAAAGAAAAAATCACTGCAAACATATTTGTTTAGATAAGCATTCAAAACCGAAAACCTACAACATTAGCCAAAATATAAATGGTCATGATGGTATTACACCGGTGGCATTGGAAATAAAGTGAGATGTTGCATTGTCTTTTCGATTGTTGCTTCAAATTTTGAAGCCGTCTGTGAGTTATTTCCATTAAAAAACGCTTTGTTCATAAAAAAAATACAAGAGACAAAGTAAAACAAAACATTAAAAACAAGTTTTTTTATTTGTTTCAATTAACATAGATGCAATGTTAATATATGAACTCCCAAACACATAATGGAATTTCCAAACAATTCACATTGAAAGCAATATGCATTTTACTACAGTTTTTTATTTACATGCGACAATACAATTGTTTTCCTTCAATAACTCAAAAGATTCATTTAAAGTTCAATAATAGGCGTAAAGCAGTGCTCATAACAAGAAAACTACATTTCTTCAATCCCATTGCTGGTGTAAAAATCTCATTATATTCCCAAAGACTTTCACCAAAATTAAGACCAATTAAGTACTTAATTTTTCAAAGGAAAAATCTTTTAAACAGAATGACTTCTTGGGCCATAGTACTGGGGTTTGTTGTTATGACAATGGTGTCCATGCCCATTATGATGATTCTCATCCAGATTACGGTGATGACCATGATGATGACCAGGGCCATGGTGATCCATTCCGTGACGGCGGAATCTCATATGATGGTCTTCGGCATGATGTCCAAAGTCGTGGTGGTGGTCATGTCCGTGATGTCCAAAATGATGGTGGGGACCATGTTGATGTCCAAAACGGAGATGGCGGCCATGTCCATGATGACCTAAGTCGAATCTGTGCCCATGTCCATGGTGGAGCTGTCCGAAGTGGAGGCCATGTCCGTGTTTTTCATGGCCATGTCCGTGATGGCCATGTCCATGATGATGGAATTTGACGTGATGACCGGGTCCATGGCCATGGTGTCTCAAGTGGTGACCAAATCCATGGTGAAGATGTTTCAAATGATGACCTTTCATTTTTCCACACATTACTGCGATGGCTATCAGGACAAATTGCGCAAATAAGGACTTCTGTAAGAGAAAAATATCATAAGAAGCTTGCAGAAATACGTTTATAATTACAACACATTTATCGACACAATTGAAAGAGTAGTTAAATGCATTATATTTTAAAATACAGCACATTAGAGATAGTCGTGGGTTTCAATAGTTACAGTATCTAGATACAAAATAGTACTAAGCCTAAAAATAGGAATGGAATAAAACAGTTGATTTAAATCTGTGGAATGTGACCCTGAAAATTAGCGAAAAGTACTATCATCCTCAATTTAATTTTCACTCCTAGAAATCTGTGATTCATATAAAGACTCTTAGTCCATCACATTTGTAAAAATTGGGGTACATTATCGATTTCTCAATTATTATATATTGTATGGGAACATCGTTTAATGCTCTTAATAAATCTTCACTATACCAGAAGAATTCATGCGCTGTTAGTTTATATTACAATACTTCTTCAAAGTCAGTTTGAATTTACTTTTTGGGGCTCAGAGTTATTAAGAAATATTGATTAGTAGAAGTGGGTTTTACCTGAATTTCAATTTATTTTTGTTTAATACCCATTCGAATGAGGAAAAAAATATTGCTGTTGCAAAGATACAGCTTGTACTTTTAAAACTTAAAAACATCTCCTGAATCTCTCACAAATCAATCTGAATCCATTAATATTCACTTATCTTCAAACTGCATTTTCACTCAAGAAATGAGGTTAGCTTTTCTCACAGTAGATCTAATGCATTTTAAATTTCTCAAAATAAGCACATCTCATATCATAATTGAATAATTATTTGGATTCAAATTCTTCCAGAGTAATGGAACAAGGAAAGCTCACCATCTTTTGACGTGATACAGCGCTGATGAATGAAACGCAGTCTCGTATGCGATTCCTGCATTTTGTGATTATTGTCTTCCTGACTTTGAGTTTATATAGTAACTGAACACAAAATACCAGTAGTGTATCGTCCTGCTTGTTCGGTACGGTTCATTGGCTGGAATCGTTTCAAGGACGACAAACCTTTTTCTTAAGGGACGCACAAAGACTAGGTTATATAAATTTGCTAATAATAACGGTGAAAGAGACTTGAATCAGCGCATGACCGGGCAAACCATTGTCAAAAAGAAATTTTTGCACACACGTGTCAAATAGATTTCTCAACTCTTTGGAACCGATTTCGTCAAAAACCGACGCAATATTGAGAGAGAAACAAATTGAAAAATAACATTCGATGACAAATGCTAAAGAGTTCAATGCCTTGGTCAGTTGTTTAAACTGATTTGTTATGAAAGTAAATGCGTCGTTTACATTAATTTTTTACATTGGGGGCAAGACAAGAATATAAATTAATATTCTTTTTAATTACTTAATAGTTTTTACTATTATTAAAGGTTGAAAAGTTTCGAATTTCGGTTGACAGGTTTATGTAAGAAAATTGGTGAAACAAAGCTTAAAATGAGGAGTGCTATTTATTTCTAGTTTTAGTAATCTATAAATTGTCTTTGTAGGTAAGCTATCATTTTAAACAGCAAGAAGAATATGTCTATTTATGAGTGTAATACGCTTGTACAAAAAAGAATTTGCACTGAATCTTCGTTTTTTTTCTCAATCGGTTGCCATTACTTTAAATTTCTTGACCGTTCTGAAATTATCGGAACAAATGCTTGCGATTCTTAGAATACACGACAACCTCTTAAGAATATAACGTCATGTTCCTGTTTGATTTGCACTTTTCAGAACTTTCATATAATTCCAAGAACTATCATTCCAAACAATATAAATTCGGTTCGACTTCCTTTGTTAAATCCGAACCTGCATGATAAAACAAAAACCCGAAGTGTTCCTGCTTTCTAATCGGATTCCCGAGCAGATCGTGAGAGCCAAGTACAAAGTGGGAGGGTCACGATTATCCATAATCTATCTTTGCGAGTGGGGAAATAACATTCTGAACGCATTAATGTAACGGAAATTGTTAATGGACCTGAACACAGCAGCAGCTCCTCACTCTCTGGTTTTGCTGAATATGAATGAGCGGAATGATAAATTTTGTCCTATTTGTTAAAAGTGCAGATTTATGGAAGACTTCCACGCAAAGAGAACATGATTTATCACTTTAACGAGAGATAAATTGCACCTGAAATATTGAACTGAACACTTCTGCAGAGAGTGCATGAAGTTTTGGGGAAATGGAATGTTTCCCAATTGCATTCGACTGCAACGGATTTATATCGGGAGCAATTTGTTTCCCAGTCACCGATTCCTTTTTGTATCCCAGATAATGATTAAAAGAATATGTGCGTTGAAACTGAGAAGATGTGAGATCCCCTTGCTGGCTAATGTAGCTTAACTGCAATCCGAAACTTCCGCCTGGTGGTGTAACAGATAGTATGGGTTGAAGTTCTGGTTGGAGCTTAATAATGGCGCAGTCATCCTACACTACCCAATTTTATGTGATTATTGTCAGTATAAAAAGGAAGCATGATAAATATTGGTAGTGACATATTTTTATCAATGTTATGATAAAAATAAAGGGATCGATGAAGGCTGTACGTTTCCTCGGTGGACATCTTCAATGCTATTTTTTTGTCCTGCTAAAGTATACTTTAAATAATGTTTGTTTGACAGAAGAATCGACAGAAAATTTTACATTTTATTTTGGGTTCCTTCATCTGTGGGCGCTGCAGAATGGGATTAGAATTCTGAGTAAGCTCAAAACGGCCACAAAAAATCAGAAAATAATTGATCCTCAGTATTGAATAATTGTAGCTCAATGTGTTGAAGTCAAAAATCCAAGAATTTTGCGTGACTGACTTTCACAAAAGCCTTCAAAAATGAAGGGCCACGGTAGTCAAGTTAGAAGAGCAACGAATTAGCAACAAGAGGTTTGCGAGTTCGATACTCGATCCAGACAAAGACCGTCGTGTACAAAGGCGGCTGGTGCACATTAAATCAGTTGGGGCCTCAAATGTCCTCGCGTTGGCATGGTGAGGAAATTTGTTGAGTGGGGCGCTCAGTTCTGAACACATCATCTGATCGTGGTTCACAATTACGTGGTGATGTCCTCGGAACTTTCCTTGGAGGATTGATCCAGGACCGTCGCCAATAACCCGTTGTGTTGCTTCAGTGCGATATTATTTAAAATACCTACCTACCTTGAAAAAGGTATGTTTAAATTTTGGATCGCGATTGCCCAGTTAATTCCTTTCCAGATTCCCCAGGAAATCTATTTTTGTGTGCAAATATTTTCTATTATGCAGCATTGAGGAAGTTGTGTCGTCCTGGCATTATTGATATGCATAGTAGTCTGAGCAAAACATCTTGTATTCCAAGGAAAATAAAATTTATGATGGAGCGGATTTAAATCTCAGCACGGCTTTGAGAGAAAACTCGGGGGCTACTCATCTATAATCCAATTCGGAAATTGCATTTACGGGATAGGAAGAATAAATTTCACATATTTCAACCATTGATCTCCAACACGATCTTAACCCTCCTGATGGTTGTATCGACAAGGTATCCGTAGTCCGTTAGCAAAACAGACCAAATCTGGATTGACGAGATCTGGGAAGTAGAAAACTTACTAGATCTTGATCTCGTCATCATATTTCATCATGAAATCATGACCTCATCATCAAACTTGGCAATATCTTGATGACGAAATATCTCGTCGTTAGTAAAATTGGTTAGACTTTAATGGACAAGATATCTCGTCGAAACCACTTGAAGGGTTGATCTACTGAAGAAATTCTTGCCCCACAGCGTATTACTTTAGCAAGAGTATTTTAATTTCAACAATTATTTTGAAAGTTCAGAAACAGGTAGATGGGTTCTAATTAGACTACGGTTGGTTGGTGGCTATCCCGTCCACCATGAGCAGATAATACAACACAGAATAACTAAGCATATGAAAATGTGTTCCGGGGTGTGATCAGTTTTAGAGTCTACAACTTTGATACATTTGACAAATATTAGGACTAAACAAAATTTTTTATTGAGTTCTCAATATTTGTACTGTTTACTTCAAATGTGATTTTTATTTAAACAGTTAAATTAGCTAACACTGTTGAGAAAATTGACAATTGCTATAATGTTCTCCAGCTACCTGATGGACCTTATTATGAGTCGTATTATAGGCCTTAATGATAAAAATAATAAGCTATAAGTTCCTAAATAAGCCTCAACGGTCTTTAAAAAAATAGACATCAATGAGAATAGTATTACACATTGTTTTTTAAGAACACAGTATAATTCTATATTCACTTCGGCCTATTTAAAAAAGTTCGTGTAACGTGTTTGAATATATAAAGTGTTTTAATGTATTAAAAAAACAGTTTTATAAAACTAAAGATTTTAGAAATAGTATTTTTATCAAATATTTGAGAGTAAATTATTAATAAATTTATTTCGGACACTTTGGCAAAATGGCGAGAAGAAAGGCTAAATATGTAATAAATGAGAAAATGTGATAAAATATTTAAAGTACATATTTTATATCAACTATTTGAAGAAAGGACAACCGAATTGATCACCGGACAAATACAAATATTACGTCGTTCTTTTGTGACGTGAAACTGAAGTTCCAAGAACGATGAAAAAGAATTACATCGCGCCTGACTTGAGATGAAGAAAAGGTCCATTGTTTGATTTCTGAGCAAAATGAAGAAAAAAAGAAACAGAAAATGTTACATGCACATCGCGTGTCGGAATCAAGATGGTGTAATCGCTTACATTTTATGTAATGACGGTGACTTTTTCGGTTTTATGAAAATAAAAAATAACACTGTCAAAACCAGCATTTCCTTCTAAAGCAAAGCCTTTCTAAAAGTATGGTTTTATTTTGTCTTGTTATTCACTGGTCGTTGAATTTGTAAGTCACTGAAACCACTGGCTCCATTTAAGTTGGAAGAGCGGCGGATTAGCAACCGGATAGTTCCGAGTTCGAGACCCAGTCCAACCAAAGATAGTCGTGTACATGAGGGCTGGTTAAATCTGTCATGGCCTCAAATGTCCTCACGTTGGCGTGATGTGGAAATTTGGAGAGTGTTGTGTCAGCTCAGGGGTATGACTTCGTCATCTGACCGTGGTTCAAATTTAAGTGGTATTGACCTCGTATATTTCCCTTCGGGTTTAATACCGGACTGTCATTAATAGCCCGTTGTGACGTTAGATAACTATCTTCCCATTTAATTTGCTACCCGAGATCAAATAAAATTTAAATGGGAGCCAGCGGTTTAAAATGGATTCCCAACCACTACGAACATCTAATACCGGTACTATATTCTAACTGTAAATTATTGAACCCTGTACTAGAGTGATAACCAGTCGTATACAGACGGAATGTACGCAGCGTATAAACTAATTCGTTGCGATTATCTACAAAATTACAAAAGAATAGCGTATCAAAAGTCCTAGCAAATTAATAAAAATTTTAAAATGTTAGATTCAATTTCTAAATGTATAGAAGAAGGTACAAAAAGAGAGGTGAAAAAATGAGTAAAATTAATTATAATACAGGGCGTTCCGCTTAGGATTATCATAAAAACATATATCATATTTTCTTCACTTTTATATCATGATTTACAACCAAAATTTATTTCGTGCATACGTAGACTTTTTTTACAAGTATACTACACTTCAGCATGTGCACTATGAACTTCTCGTCATCCGAATAATTGGTTTTTTCACTGTTAAAATTTTTTATTTTACTATACTCATATAGTAACGCTCTGTATAATATGGCAGGTCGATAGGTATACACTGATAGCAATCGGCTGGTAGGGTGTTATGGCACAAACTAAGAGGTGTAAGCGTAGTAATGTTTACTATCCAGATCTACCTTCAAATACGAATATGTAAAAATTGCGTCACAGACTAATAGGAAATATATTTTTGGGAAATTATAGATCAAATATTGGCCAGGGGCTTTGTTTTTTCGTCTACCGCAGATGACACCAAGAACTACTCTAATTAGTGACATGAGTTGAAAATAAGTGAAAAATAAGTTCGTTTTGGGAGGATTGAACTTCATAAGAGATGTCATACGAATAATAATCAAGATTACGTTTCCATCTATATATATAATTCTCTTACGTGGCACGCAAAAAAGACGTTATTTGTTATCGTATTTTGGCAACATTGTACGGTTGTTTGCTCACTAAGTAGCCTCGCGCCTCAATTGAATTTATAGCGTTATCGGTTGAAATTTTATTGAAAACAAAAATGAATTTTAGTCGAGCTGTTGCAGTTTATAATTAGAAATCAAAGAAAGTGGAGGATCTTTTCAGGGCCATTTAAAAAACGGTCCTTTTCAATGCCAACCATTATAGTTCAACAAGACGCTTGCACTACAACTTTCGACAACAAACTCAATGAAAAAGTGTGGGTGACTCGAGAGTGCTGGAAATGTACACACAAACACCATGCTGGGTATTCAATTTCAAAAGCGGCGCTCACATTTCGACTCAAAATTTGATCAAAGTTTTCATTTGAATTCTGATTCCAGGGTACTATATATATATATATATATATTTATATATATATATATATATATATATATATATATATTTTCTGTAATATAGCAAATCTAGATTTGAAACATATTTTTTTGGAATATGATATTTTGTAAACAATCCCTTCTGCTAGGACACATGTCTTCATGGATGAGAGCGAAGCGAGCATAGGTTCGCGCAGCTAACCAATGATGATTGCAAAGCAATCCTCCGGGGGTTGGCGCGCGTTAGCGAGCAGGGGGCAGGCCCCCTAGTTAACTAATAAAATACGAACATATGTTGCATACATATGTATTTCGGCCTTTATTTTTTATCATGCCAGTGGGTGAGTATTAAATGCTGAGAGACAACTTATCCTTCAAAATTTTCTCTATTGATTATCGAAGTTCATGTGAATTCAGGAATAAAAACCCATTTCTCCTTCCCTAAAGAATTTCAAAAATTAAATTTATTAAAAAAAATTTCAGAGATGGAGAAAACGGTTTTCCTTTTTAAGATCTTCTAAGATGAATAAAATGGTTTTTACGATGTTTGATTGAAATTCACCGAAATGTGAAATGTCTCGAATGTGAATACATCTTCCTTTGCTTTCTGAATTCATTTAAAAAAAGGATGGGTATGAGATGATCTTTCAGTGTAAAAAATGGGCACAAAGAATGGCGGAATATTATTCCAAAATGGAAGAACCATAGAGTAGCTGTAAATCTTACTCAATATGAAATCGAAGAAATAATATTGTCTGTGTAACACTAGAATTGAAGGGAAAAATTATATTTTCATTTATATTGGAATATAGTTCTAGAATACTAAGACAATAACAAGTAATGAAATTTTTTTTAAATAGACATAAACTACGATCAGTTACTTTTTAGAATTAATTAACGAACAATTGTTTATTATGATGCCTGGTGAGAACACAAAACTAGCTTTAAGATTTTTACCAAGTAATCAAATAAATTCAAATAGTATTTAGGAAATTTTATCATTTTTCAAATTCAATATTCAATTGCACTTTAGCCTTATTCTCATTCTTACGCTGCAACCTATATCAGGATTTATTCGGCTATACTTCAGCTAAGTTCTTGTTTTTATTTATCTTTTTGTTGTTTTTAACAATCCGTACACTCGAAAGGCTTAAAACACCACAGATGAGGTGTCAAATGCAAATAATTCTTTTTAGATCGAAGCTCATAGGGACAGCTCAGTATGACTCAGTAGACTCATGTAGACTCTCACTGCAGACTGTGTGTTGTTTGACAAAGAATCACTTCTGAAGAATAATAACAAATACTCGAGAACTTTTGATTATCGATATGGAAGTTTTAAAGATCTTCAAGGAATTTCAAGATTTAATTTTTTCACAAGACATCTGCTTGTTACACTTATAATGCCACTGGCTCAAAATAAGGCAAACTATTTTAATTGCCTTGGCCAGTTAACTCTTCAAATTAAAACCCCAGTGAAAAATTGTGATGAATTATGAAGAAACGCATATATTTAATTCTTTAAAATTTTTATTGCAGGGATTATATTTTCTATTGCTGCATTTTATGCTTTCACATGATGCCATAATTTATAAATTTGATGTAGACTGTATGTTAATTGTTTGGAAGCAATTATTTTCAATTGAATAACTGCAAATCATTCAGCAGTATGTTTTCTTCGTCGATTCAAAATTTTGGAATTGGAGTTACATTTTTATTGTAAACAAATGTCTACTTATTGTTCAAGATTTTATGGTTCAGTATTTTCTTTTCAATTCATCCAGAAATGTTTTGTTCCTTTTGAAAATAATCGTCAACTTACTCCTGACTTTAAAAACCCACTTGTTCCATTCTTTCGTTAGTTTGGTAGTAGTTTAAAAATGTAATTTATTGCATTACAACTAATTATCATAACCCCAAGCCATATTTGCAACGTAAATGCCACTCGCACAGCTGTTACTATAAGTTAAGGAACTCGGTTACTTAGAATTTGTACTTATGCGGTAAAATCATAAACAGATAACGTTTTAGGAATCCTTGGCAAGATTTCAAAACGGACCACCAGAGAAAAAGATGATCCGCATAACTTTAGCTGCATAGCCGCACAGCACGCAGCTTCCCACTTATATCAGAAGTGTTCTTTGAATTCAAAACATCCGTTTTACGAACAGCCAAAGTTGAGAACGTCTTAAGAATACCTAATCTTGCCACAATATAATAGTAAGTGCATCCTAGTTTCCCAAGAAGGGAAAAATTATAAGATAGTAGAATTTTTTAAATATACGAAACTTTAAGTAGATTAATGATCTTATGAAACATTTACATCTTGATATACGAGTCCGGCGTATTAACGCTAATTTCACATTGTCTACTATAAAGCAGCGGAGCTTCACATTGTCTACTATAAACTACTATAAAGCAACATACATAAAATGAACATTAGAAAAAACAGTAAGAATAGAAGACGAATCAAATTTTCTCTAAGATAATTCTTTTTTTTAAACCCACACTCTCCCAGCTCACTAAAAATGGTTTAGAGCCCTTGTACGAGAGAGGAGGTTTTTTTTAAATAATTCTAAAAATGTTCTCTTTGGTACAGTCGAACGAGATATGCTCAAAGGTCTCTTCCTCATCAAGGTAAATAAGGCACTTGTTGAAGTCAGCCATGTGAAAATTATTCAAGTAACCCTGAGTTGCAATGTGGCCTTTTCTGGCTTTGGTAGAAAAATAGCAACTGCTGTAGGCATTTCTTAAAGTAATGAAGTTCATTAGACTAACTCTGGAATTGTAAAGTATGTCGTTTCATTTAGTGTTCCTCCATAAAGTACATCAAAGTAATCGAGAGAATCTCCTTGCTCCTACCTAAACATCTAATGAGGAAAGTTTCTGGCAAAGAAACAGGGTCTATTGTAGTTGACAATTCAGCTAACTATTACCTTATGAAACTGTTATTAACAAATTTTGAATGATTTTTATTTGGTATGTCAAAAATTGGCCGATTTCCTGTTTATTGTTGCTTGCAAAAGGTTTTGAAATTCCGGTAAAAACCAGTTTGGGAGATTGATGAGAATTACCACTGCAAAAACAACATGGTCTTTCACTTTCATATACTTTCATACATAAATTTATACGATAGGGTAGCGCCAAATTCATCCAGTGTGGTACAAAATACCATCAGAAATATAATAACAATGGGAGTTCTTGCCGTGAGGTTTAAGTCTAAATAAACATTAGTAAGAAAATGTCTCGTATCAACAAAAACCAATTGTTATTTTGTTTATAGTTTTCATAATTTGTATGTGAAAAGGTAATTTAATTTATGTCTCAATGAGAGCAGTACAACTGGTTATGTGGGTGGAAATAATTACTATTGCAGTTTATAAGTAATTTTAGCTTTAATTTTATTGTTTTATTGTATTTTATTGCTGTACCTATATTGCAGGAAATAAGTTTCGACTGTATGTCGTCGTAAAAACATTGTCATGTGAGATACTACTCTATGCAATACACAAAATACCTTGATATCTTTTTTCATTGAATGTCTTAGTACGGAACTAGTACCTGATTTATGCCCTTTAATCACGTCAGTGCCTCGTTCAACGACACAATGCGATGGTATTTATACAGAATTATTGAAGCTGATTGCATCATCTATCGGAACACTTTTGTTTTAGCAAAATTTGTGTGTAAGTCTGATAGTTTTTCTGTTTTTTGTCGTAGTCTTTTTTTTACATTATGTCCTAATGTTTCTTTATATAACGCTTCGCCAAGTGCACTTATGGTCTGCCGAACTTCACGGATCGCTTAAGAGGTTCATCTAGGTAAAATTAAGATTTTGTGCATCGAGGAAAACCTCTAATTCTCATGTCTTTGAATTTACTCGCTTATTTTAAAATTATGCTTTGATTAATTAGGATTAGAGGATCGTTTACACTGAATCCCTCTCGAAACGAGGGTTGGTTGGAAATATCCTTCGCTGCTACCCATAATAGAAGGAAATTAAGTTCCTACAGCAGTAGCAACAAAATTAGTACGAGAGGGAAAAGGAAGGCTGGTAACGTAATTAACGATAGATAAGATTAAGAAAGTTTCGCAGCAAATTAGATCATTGAGGCTTGTAAAATGAAAAGAGATACACGGCCTTAAGAAAATACTTCTAATTAGGTTTCCATTGGCACTCCGGTTAACTTATATTTACTTAATGTAAAATTATAAAATAACGAGGTCATTATTTCGTGTTAATCAAGGGCAATTTTGTTAAATGTTCGATGCTCAGCAACCGTGTTCGGAACTATATTGCACTGCTAATTCCTTTCCAAATAGCATCCAACAAAAAACTTCCCTTTCAGTCTCGGAATAATTTAAGCATTTACAGAAATCTATTCTAAATGAATGGGTTAAAATTCATAAGAGCAATGATGATCACATTGTATACAACCGCCGACATATCAAAGGGTAATATCCCTTTTTAGAGGAATCATTACACTCTATTCTAAAGGCAATATCGGTTATTCGAGTTATTTATCCTCAGTGACTTTGTTCCATAAGTACATTAATAATGCAGTCCTCAATTTTTACGACAAAGTACCGTTACGTCGTAGGAGAGTTCTGAGTAAAGTAATTGCCATCGTAAAGCTCAAAACAAGTTTAATAGCTATATTTTAAATTCGAGCAGGATTAAGGAGAGTTGTGATTTTCAAGTAAAATTTCCTGAAGCTCAACAGCGATAAGGCAGAACTATGATATGATAAGCTCCTACTAGCTACCACTTATATAGCCTCGTAAAATTATGTACTTTAAATTAGACATTTGTATGTTTATAGCCAGACTATTACTCCTGATTAAGATGAAGTAATAACCTGATAAATTCAGGAGTCAAATTCCTTCATTTATTTAATATGAATATAAAACTAAGTATTTTTAAACAGTAAACCTCAGCCCAATACAACATCTTGCGACAGGGTAGATGTGTGAATGCGAATTTCTTAGAGTGGTGACTAAAATGGTTAAATCGACCAGTCTACTACTATGTCGCGTGGACCAGTCAAATGATGAATCAATGGATTGGCGTCCTCTCCTGACCCGTGGACCAGCAATGATGAATGTAGTTCATCCTGACAGATGAAAGTAGTGTGAGGATCCCGTTACAACTAGTTTTAGTCACATATTCCTGATCCCACCATAAAGATATTACAATTATTCACTCTACTTTATATTTTCTTTATGGTTCCTACCACCCCTAAAGGTTGTACAGGAAATTTAGAAACACTGACTTGAATTATAAATTTTGTTCGGAGTTATGGTGTCGGGTTTTAAGGACGAATACATTTTATGATAGTAGATGCTATGACATCACACAGGACAAACACGCACAGTTCAATGTTTAAAAGGTTTAAAAGCATAACGTGTCGCAGAGCCCGACACCCTGTCTAGAGGTCAACAGGCAGCCTCCTTGTGTTCATACCTCTCCCCCACATTTTACACCCTAGGCAGGGGTTCCAAACCTTTTAGTAACTGCGTACCACTTGAAATTTTTAGAAATTTTTGCCGTACCACAAGTTCTATATTTTTTAGAAACATAAGTCTAATGTCAGAAAAGTGCCCAATGGCTTGTTTTATTTTAATTAAAATACTAAGAAAGCTTCATATTTTGTGATTAATGAACTTGTATTTCGTATTAATGATGTTGTAAAATTATTTGTAATTGTGTTAAACGATTATTGTAAATTACAGTTTTATTTTTTACTCACAGGTCTAGAAACAAATCATTTTAAATAATTAGTACAAACTAAGCAAAAAGAGATTAACATAATCTAAAACTAATTTTTACTGCGAAATTTGTTGTTGTTTGTCTTCTTCCTCTTCAACACTTACTGTTTCTATATTTATTTTTTATATACAAAAGTTCAGAAAAACCGCTCTCACACAAGTAGCTAGTATCAAGTGGCATATGAAATAGCATAACGTGGTTGTACATACTAAAAAATCGAACAAACTTCGTAGAATATTTGGATTTAATATTGGAGTATCATCCTTGCGTACCACCTGAAACGTTGCCACGTACCACCGGTTGGGAATCCCTGCCCTAGGCAACAGTTAGAGGTGGTGATCTCACACACTAATATAGTTATAAGAACGTGTAGTTTTCCATGTTAAAATAGTAATAATAATACATCAAGTATTTATACATTTAAGAAAATTTAACAATCAAGGAAATCGGTAAATTTCTCCAAAAAAAATAAGCATGAGGTCTTTTTTTCAAATTTAATAACATATAATCCGATTTGTAAAGATTGAAACAAGACATTCTTACGGAAAGCTACACTTGTGCTGTATGTTCGGGTGATAGAGAGAGAGAGAGAGAGGAATAAAAAAATAGTTTCTTTGTAAGTATTAGAACATTAGAGATTAAAAACTTCATATTTCGAACAAGGGATGGAAAAAAACAGGCTGCTGTGGATGTTTTGCTAATATTTAATTCAGTCGTGGAATTTTATCATATTAGGTGGGAAGGCTCTTTCGTAAAAGAGGGGAAAAGAACAACTAGCACTACAGCATTGGCTTCGTTATCTTATGGTTACAGCGAAACCTCTTTGAGAGCTTTAATCTTAAATGTTAAGAGGTATCCTTGGTGGAAAGAAGATAGTCATTAAAAGTATTGTAGGAAGACGCCACGCCTTCTCAGTTTATGTTTACAGTCATTCAACTTGGTTATATTTGCTGCTTTGGAACAAAATGAAGTTACCTGGACTTTCTCATAAGTTATTATATTGTTAGTATTCAGCAGGCGCACTCTTTCGTAAGGAAGTTCTTGAAAATATTACCATTAGGCCAGCAATTAATTAGCAAGAGCTTGAAGACTCTGAAGGACTCTCATGTTTAATGGCTTGCTTTGTGATGATATAAGGTGATTATGCAAAATAGTTGCATGTTTGCGAAAGTGAAAATTTTGTATACAAAGTAATTGTGGTCATAAGTATAATAAAGAAATGATAATAATAGAGTTTGGCCATTTACACTGCAAACTGACCATACTAATTTCTAGGTGAAACAAAAAGGCTAGTCATTAATATCTGTAAATTAATGATTAACTATTGGCAAAACCATGAATTATAACAGGCTGCTCCTCGGGCCCATTAAGGGATTTTGTGACTAGACCCAGTATCAAATTTGAAAACGGGACCCAGTATCAAATTTGAAAACGGGACCCAGTATCAAATTTGAAAACGGGACCCAATATCAAATTTGAAAACGGGACCCAGTATCAGACTAGAAGACGGCATCAAGAATAAGATTACAAGACGGTATATAGTATCAAAATAGATGACGGTATTCGGTATCAGGTTAGAAGATGGTATCCAGTATCAGATTAGAAGACTGGATCTAATATCTGAATAGGAAACGGTATCCAGTATCAATATATGATGGTACTCAGTATCAGATAAGAAGATATCTACTATCAGAAAAATGACGGGACCCTGTATCAGATAAGAGGACGAGATCTAATATCAGAATTGAAAACGATATCCAGCATCAGAACAGAAGGTATCCAGTATCATGTTAGAAGATAATATATTGTATCAGAACAAATGTCTGTAACCCTTATCAAATTAGAAAACGACGAGACACATATCATATCACAGGAAGGAACTCAGTATCAGATTTAGAAGACGGGGCCCAGTATAAGGAAATTAGACGGGATACCAATATAAGTTTAGTAAACGGTATTCGTTATCAGATTAGATGACTGTGTATTGTATCAGGACAGATGACGGCAACCCTTATCAGATTAGAATACTGGGCTCAATATTAGATTAAAAGACTAGCCCCAGTATCATATTAGATTTAACATCTCATGAAGTTCAAATATCTATTCCAAGTACTCAATGTTGAATTTACATAAATAACCTTTGCATAGTTGATAGCTCTATTATAAATATAGCGAAAGAAAAACTTTCGTATTTCAAAAACAGGATGAAAAAGTGCAAAAAATTTCACCTTTCTAAGACCACCTAGGGTATTACTAATAACTATCTCTTTGTCGAGCCTGACTCCTTATCTAAACTACAACAAATTGTGTGGGGGTTATAAGTTTGCATGATTAGTTTAGATGTAATTAGTTTTCTTCAATAGATCCATATCAATACTTCCTTTTAAATGAATAATTTTTAGTTCCATCTTCTTTTTTGCATGCTTCAATTTACATTTTAAACAAAAATAATTAGTTTTAATTTTTAATATTGAATTTTGATATCAACTAATAACTTATATACATTAGTTGTTGAAAAGGTAATTCAAATTTGAGAAAACCAGAAACATTGTAATTGGAATTAAGAATTAATTTGCTTTAAGCTTTTTGAATACTGTAGTGGCCTTATTAACCTGTGGCACCTCATTAACATGATAAACCTTCAACTGATATGTAAAGATAAATATGAGACAGAGGATCAAACACTTTGCCTTTGAGATCTTTAAGTATTGTCTAATTCAGCTGAAAAACATCTTTTACGATTGAAAGAAGGATCAGTAATTTAAAAAGGATTAGTAATTTAAAAAGGATAAAGATAAAGCAAAGAACGAAGTAAAGAAAATTTCCGTTACTAATTACTGTTTTGGATATTAATTAAATAAATAAGACATGAAAGTCTGGATATCATCTCGGTATACTCACCGATTTAAAAACCTTTGCTAAGCCAGATTAAACGTATTCAAATATTTCAAAGCACTATGTTTGGAATGCCCATGAAAGAAAAAAAAACAGAAAGAAAAAAGTTCTTCCACTTAAAACTAAACTGCCTTGAACGGCTTATTTTGCGACAGAATGTCGTTTAGGAATACCTTGTTATCGAATCTTTTCAATTCAATCCGATTTTTCGGTCGAAAAAAGACTTGTTCCCGTGTTATCTTTTAAGTACTGCTAAGAATGTTGTTGCCGTGTCTCAACCAATTTGTGTTGAAGCCCTCTCTCTCTTTCTTGTATTACCGTCCCATATATATGTATTCTGCTCAAAGTACACGCACCAAGTTAACTTTCAACTGAGGGAGGAGAGTCAATAGAAGTGAGCTTTTAAAAGAACCTTTAGAACTTCCTTTACTTTCGTTTGATATGTATTCGTGATCGGAGAACTTGCAGACTAATGACGAGCGAAAGAAATTTTTCGATAGTTCAAAACCTTCAACTGAAAGGCCGATTTTCCTATATATGGCACTTGAAAAGACGTGAAAGAAGTCTTGCTTTCAAAATTGACGTTGAAGCAAAATACTTTTCAGGGTTTGAGCTTCTATTAAACAACGCTATGGCTTAGAGAAGCATTTCCCCAAGTGTGCTCCGCGGAGTCCTTGGGGCTACGCCAGGGATTCTCAAAGGCTCCCTCCGGAGGCAGTTATGATGACAAAATTAAATTGCTGTTACCATCAAGCGGGGAAAACGAAACTGCTTCCATCAAGCGAAATTTACTTTCTCAGAAAGTTATTGGGGGATACCACGAAATAATTGCATTGACGTGTCCAGAGATGAAGCAAAGATCATGGTAGGTCATGTTGCTGGCGTTGTTGCCAGAATCAAGAAAGTTTCAGAAAAATGCACAAGTAGTCATTGTGTATTACACAGACACTTCCTCGCAACGCAAAAAAAAAATACCAGCGTTATTAAAACAGGTATTAGACAGCTCAAAATTATTAACTTTGTTAAGGCACGACCTTCGTAGTGTAGGCTGCTAAAAATTATGTGTGAAGATCTGGCACGTAAACTAAAGTCATTGTTATTACACTCCGAAGTACGATGGTTGTCACGAGGTAAAGTTTTATTCCGTTTGCTTGAACTTCGAACATAAGTTTCTCCAGTTTTGAATAACAAACACAGTTTTATTTGAATTTAATATTTTCAGACCTAGCATATTACTTGAATGATGACGAATGGTTATGCAAATTAGGTTACTTGGCAGATATTTTTTCGAAAATGAACGAATTCAGCAGATGTATACAAGGGAAACAGAAGACAATATTCGATACCAAGAACAAAATTTCCGCACTGAAGAGTAGATAGCATTATACATGGATAGCTTCGAAGATAAAGATCTGACATGTTTCTCATTGACTTTAAACTTTTTACAATAAAATAACATTACAATGAATGAATCATTGCCAGCAATAATAAAAAATCACATTAAAAAATTTTCTTCAAAATTTAAATTGATACTTTCCAAGAGACACTCAGGAATCGATTCGAAAAAATTCTGATCAGATTGTAGATCCATTTTCAGTGACGTCAAAACCAACAGCCCTTACTGTGGCAGAATATGGGGTCCTTGTAGACATGGTTTCGGAAAGCCATTGTCAGGCATCATTTAAAAGCTAACTACTTCTCGAATTAAGGATTCAGTTAAGGGGGATCTTTCGATATTAAATTCAAAAGCAAAATTGCTCATTATGCCATTTGGTACTACGTACCTCTGTGAAACGTCTATTCGAGGTACACGGCTACAAAAACTAAATATGAAGGACGTTTGGACGTAGAAGACGACATGTGTCTTCAACTGACTTGACACTGGACATTAACAAAGTGCCAAAAGAAGCAGGCACATTGTTAATATTAACTTCGAGTGTACATGTAACATTTTTCAAGTATCTTAACTAGTTGCTATGCCATTTTGTAGTTTTTAATATAATAAATAATATTGTCTCCTATTGTTTTTTACTTTTGATTCTTTATTAATATATATATTCTTATTATTTATACCTCCGTATACGTATCGTAAGAAATATGCCTCATAGAACATAGACAGATAGAACTAAACACTAAATATTTTTTTGGGCTCCACGAGAAACTTTCGTTTTTAAACTTTTGTTTTTTGTTCTTGGGTTCCGTGGCTGAAAGCGTTTGGGAACCGCTGGCTTAGAGAATAATGAGACTGAGCTAGCTAGTCATTTTTAGAATCTCTTGGTATATATTAGTAGCAAATTGAAAGTGAATATTAAATTTTAGTGAACCAAGAAATTACCTTTTTAATTTTGCATTAGTTACTTCTCAAATAAAAGGTATAGTATTTAATTAAGGCAAGTATCGTGATGGCGGACCTTGTGGGAAATATGGCCTGAAAACTAGGACGTCTGTTAACATTAATATGTGCTAACCTCGAAAGGAAAGATTCAAGAACAACACCTCGTCATTTTGAATCACGATCAGATGACGAGGTCAACACCTGAGTTGACCCACCACGCAAACGAGAACATTTAAGGTCACGGTGAGAGTGGAGGTGATGGATAATTAACGTGCCCCAGCCCACACACACGACGGACTTTAGTTGAATCAAGTTCCGAAATCACAACCATGCTATTTCTAATACGCGATTCCACCAACTGTAATTCCCCCTACACTTGTTCGTAGGAAACAAATTACCCTAATCGAATAGATGGTTTCGAGTCCTTACGAACTGGAGATACTAATTGGATTTTGTTGAAGCTGCAAATTAGGGATAATATTCGTTGCCTCATGTCAGCATAGTGCTTACCAGGGACACATTTACAGCATAAAATATCTGACAACTCTCATCGTGTATCTTAAGAAGTCACTTGAAGCCATTGAAGGTATCATCAAGAAAACCTCAGAATCTTCATTCTGGAGGATTATGCTGTTTGATTCCCTTGAGAGGAAGAATTTGGCAGTTCACATTTTATTGGGGAACACAAGCAATTCAAATTCCATTAAGTATTTTTATAATTTACAAGAAATTTTGGAATTCTTAGTCAACAGGATGCATACTATACGGTTATGCTATACGCTACAAAAAGAGCTCCGCGTTCTGTGACAAAAATCATTCATCTTCTTCAATCAAAACCCCAATTCAACCACAACCCAGCCCCACAAAACAATTATTTAGAAGCACACTTTGTATACATACGCTCACGTGCCACTCTATCTGGTAAAAAAAACAAACAGGATCAACTCCGGTCGGAATTTTCGCTCTGAAAAAATAAAATGCAAAATTCCACCAGAGCACTAAAACCCATTTTGGATTTCCAAAATTCCTCTTCCCATCGCATACCAATAGAACGAAAGGAAAAGGCGGGGACCAACTTTCAGAAGAAACACCGAAACTCCGCCAGTGGGCGCTCCAGTCTCGCCCATCATCCGGAAGCTCGGGATGATAAACACGCAGTCAAAATGAAGACCTCGTTGCTCTTGCTGCTCTTCGTGTTCTTGGTGGTGGACGGCCAGCGAGTTGCACTTAGAAGAAGTAAGTACTCGCTTCATACTCTCTGCTCTTCGGTGCTCGGTGACAACAAGGTGTCGTCAATGGGGAGCTACGGTGGGATCGGAGAGCATTATTTTGATTGCGAAGGCCGGAGTGATTATTGTTGACAACAGAGTACTTTGAACCTGAGACGTCCGGTACGTTATCAGGTAGAGTGACGTGGGTCTTTTTGTGTGGCAGGTGTATTTGAGTGTACAGAAAGAATTACTTTTCCTTCTTGATGTTTTGAGATTTAACGAAGCACACATGCTCCAAAAGCATGGTAAAAAAATATATTTGTAAAGATAGTTTAATATTACTTTGATTTAGTTCGGGATTCCATTCTCTCTCCTCTGCTTTTCGTTGTATCTTTTTTTAAAATTCTAATAAAAATAAACGCATTCTGAGGAAGAGAGTAGGAGTTCGTTTAAATAACAATGATTATTATAAGGATGATAACTCATTGGGAGCCCTTTTTATTACAAAGATTAGCGGTTTGTTATAAAAAAATATAATTAATAAGGATAATTTTTGTCTCCACAATTATACATGAAGAATGCTAAGGAATTGTTTATATGCGTGCATCATAATTAAATTTCAAGTGAGAGAGAGATAAAGAGAACTGTGTGTTACGGGCCCCGACAATATTATAAGTCACAGAAATATGTTTTTAGTGGAAAATAAGAATGAATGATACAAATACCAGGCACTTCTATCATTCATCATGCATTTTAAATTATTCGCCATGTAAAAAGTAAACATTCAAGTAGTGTCAAAACTGTTTCTGATTGTTTAGATATGTGCTTAATACTAGAGTTTAAACCAGCATTATTTCTTGAAAGGTGGATAAACAACCACTAAATTTTTAATTTTTTTTAACTCGAAAATTGTATATCTTAAAATTTTGTCAATTGACTTATGACTATCTTGTCCGAAGCCATTCAATTTCAATGTACGAAAAGAAGGCGTCTTGTAAATTTTCGTGTTTGAGCATAAGCCCAAATAGTACTTGGTTATTAAAAATTTGGTTTGTATCACTATCAGCTTTTTAACTCTCCATGTGTTTCCGACGAGTTAATTCGTTCATAAAGGTCAAACCAATTTTGCTAATCACGAGACATCTTGTCAGCGAGCTTTTACCGATCTTTTCATGATTAAGATAACAAGATCTGATTAGTTTTAGTCTAATGACGAGATATCTCGTCCATCAAGTTCTTGTCTATTTTTCTGATGATGGGATACCTCGTCGAGACATACACCCAACAGGGTTAATTGCTTTCAATTTCAAATTTTTGTTCAACTTCAGAGAATGTACAACTCGATATATCCACAGAAAATATTTATAAAATCACGAATATTGTGACCAATCTCATCTCTGTCAGTTAAATAACCAGAGAAAGCATAACTAATTTTTTAAATTCAAAACAATAAGAAGCATAAATAAATTTAAAAAACTAAAAGCAAGTTATTTTTTTAACTGATCAAGTTAATCCACACCCTGCTCACCAGTCTCTCAAAATTGCGAATCAGTCTTCATTGGTTCGCTTTACAAATTATGTTCGTTCGCAAGAAATGCCTACGAACATTAAACATATGAAAATTAGTTTGTTAAATTCGAAGTATCAATTTATGTGAAACAAATGTGTAGAAAATTATCAATTACAAGCTTGCAACTTCGATGTACACTTATAATAGATCTTTGGGTTTGTGGAGGATGATCTAATTACTACTTGGATCTTACTATTACTTGGATCTTGCTATTACTTGAATCTTACTATTACTTGGATCTTGCTATTACTTGGATCTTACTACTACTTTTTACTGCTCTTTCAGGGTTTCCACTGTATTTCAGAAATAAAATTTCCCGACTTTTCCAGGTTTCCAGACAAATTTTTACAAAATTTCAGGTCATATTTAAGTAATTCGCGACATTTTTAAGGTGAAAAACCAAGAAATGATTTAGCACACACCATTCAATAGCCAATAATATAAACCAATTTAGGAATTATACACTGTAAAAATTAATGCACAAAGCACAAGTAGTTTGGGATAAAAATAGATTATTCACATAATCCAACGAATTTGACTTAAATCAATTTGTGATTTATAATGTATTATAAGCATGAAATTCTCCAATTTAAGCCAGTGGACAAAACAAATTCTTTACCTGTTAAATATGAGTAGTTTCTTTTAAAATCGATTGAAAAATTCAATTTATTAAATAAAGTGATTCGAAATGTGATTTTTGAATACTGTAGTGGCCTCATTAACATGATAAACCTTCAACTGATATGTAAAGATAAATATGGGACAGATGATCAAAAACTTTGCCTTTGAGATCTTTAAGTATTGTCTAATTCAGCTGAAAAGCATCTTTTACGATTGAAAGAAGGATCAATAATTTAAAAAGGATTAGTAATTTAAAAAGGATTAAGATGAAACAAAGAATGAAGAAAAGAAAATTTCCGTTACTAATTACTGTTTTGGACATTAAATAAATAAATAAGACTTGAAATTTTGGATATCATCTCAGTGCACTCACCGATTTCAAAACCTTTGCTAAGCCAGATTTAACGTATTCAAATATTTCAAAGCACTATTTTTTGAAAGCCCATGAATATACAGAAAGAAAAAAATTCTTCCTCTTAAGACGAAACTGCCTTGAACGGCTTATTTTGCGACAGAATGCCGTTTAGGAATACCTTGTTATCGAATCTTTTCAATTTAATCCGATTTTTCGGTCGAAAAAAGACTTCTTCCCCGTGCTATCTTTTAAGTACTGCTAAGAATGTTGTTGCCGTGTCTCAACCAATTTGTGTTGAAGCCCTCTCTCTCTTTCTTGTATTTCCGTCCCATATATATGTATTCTGCTCAAAGTACACGCACCAAGTTAACTTTCAACTGAGGGAGGAGAGTCAATAGAAGCGATCTTTTAAAAAGAACCTTTAGAACTTCCTTTACTTTCGTTTGATATGTATTCGTGATCGGAGAACTTGCAGACTAATGACGAGCGAAAGAAATTTTTCGATAGTTCCAAACCTGCAACTGAAAGGCTGATTTTCCTATATATGGTACTTGGAAAAAAAGAACGTGAAAGTCTTGCTTTCAAAATTGACGTTGAAGCAGGTTTAAGCTTCTATTAAACAACGCTATGGATTAGAGAAGCATTTCCCCAACTGTGCTCCGTGGATACCATGGGTCTCCGCGAGGGATACTCAGGGGCTAAATCCGAAGGCAGTTATGATGACAAAAATTAAATTGCTGCTTCCGTCAAGCGGAAACTACTTCCATCAAACTAAATATACTTTCTCAGAAAGTTATTGGGAGATACCGTGGGACAATTGCATTGTTGTTACCAGAATCAAGAAAGTTTCAGAAAACTGTACAAGTAGTCTTTGTGTATTACACCGACACTCCTTCGCAAACCAAAAAAAATAAATACCAGCGTTATTAAAGAAGGTATTTGACAGCTCAAAATTATCAACTTTGTTAAGGCACGACCTTTGTAGTGTAGGCTGCTCAAAATTCTGTCTGAAGATGAGGTATGTATACCCAAGTCATTGTTATTACACTCAGAAATACGATGGTTGTCACGAGGTAAAGTGTTGTTCCGTTTTCTTGAACTTCGAATGGAAGTTTCTCCAGTTTTGAATGATCAACAAAGTTTGCTAGCAGATTATTTGAATGATCGGTAATGGTTATGCAAATTGTGTTACTTGGCAGACATTTTTTCGAAAATGAACGAATTCAGCACATTTATACAATGAAAATAGAGGACAATATTCGATGCTAAGGACTAAATTGCCACGCTGAAGAATATACTATAGAGTTCTGCATGGATAGAGAGAGAGAGAGAGAGAGAGAGAGAGAGAGAGAGAGCTTCGAGGATAAATATCTGACATGTTTCTCATTGACTTCAAACTTTTTAGAATAAAATAACAGTACAATGAATGATAAATTGACAGCAATAATAAAAGAACACCTTCACAATTTGCTTCAAAAGTTGAATTCATACTTTTCAAGGGACACTCAGGAATCGATTCGAAAAAATTCTTATCGGATTGTAGATCCATTTTCAGTGACGTCAAAACCAGCAGTCCTTACTGCGACAGAATATGGGGTTATTATACATACGGTTTCGGACAGTCACTGTCAGGCATCATTTGAATGCAAACTACTTCCCGAATTTCGAACTCAGTTAAGGGGGATCCTTTGATATTAAGTTCAAAAGCAAGATTGCTCTTTCTGCCATTTGGTACTACGTACCTCTGTGAAACGTCTATTCGAGGTACATGGCTACAAAAACTAAATATGAAGGACGTTTGGACGCAGAAGACGATATGCGTCTTCACCTAACTGACACTGGACATTGACAAAGTGCCACAAGAAGCAGGCACATTGTTAATATTAACTTCGGGTGTGCATGTAACATTTTGTAAATATCTTAACTAGTTGCTATATCATTTTGTAGCTTTTAATACAATAAATAATATTGTATCCTGTTCTTTTTTACTTTTGTTTCCTTTATTAATATATATACCCTATTATTTATACCTCCGTATACGCGTCGGAGTAATATGACTCATAGAACATAGACAGATAGAACAAAACACTCAATGTTTTAGGGGCTCCACGAGAAACTTTTGTTTCAAAAAGGGTTCCGTGGCTGAAAACGTTTGGAAATCGCTGGCTCAGAAGATAATGAAACTGAGCTAGCCAGACTTCGGTTACTGAACATTTTTAGAATCCTTTGGTATATATTAGTCGCAAATTGTATGTGAATATTAATTTTGGTGAGCCAATAAATTACCTTTTAAATTTTTCATTAGTTATTTCTAAAATAAAAGGTATAGTATTTAATTAAGGAAAGTATCGAGATGGCGGATCTTATGGGAAATCTGGACTAAAAACTCGGACGTCTGTTCACATTAATGCGTGTTACCTTCTAAGACCTTCCGGAAGGCATTTGAATCCTCTGTGTAGCTAAGTACTACAATTTACGTCGCACTGGAGCATCTCAACGGGCTATGGGCGACGGTACGGAATCAAACGCAAAGGGACAGATCCAAGGACAAGACCTCGTCATTTGAATCACGATCATATGACGAGGTCAACACCTGAGTTGGCCCTCCACTCTGCAAACTTCTACACCACGCCAACGTGAGGACATTTAAGGCCACGGTTAGATTGGCGGTTATGGAGATTTAACTTGCCCCAGCCCATATACACTACGGACTTCAGCTAAGTCAAGTTCCGAAATCACAACCATGCTATTTATAATCCGCAATTCCACCAACTGTCATACCCTGTCCCCTTGTTCCTAGGAAACAAATTACCCTAATCGAATAGATGGTTTCCAGTCCTTACCAACTCTATATACTAAGTGGATTTTGTTGATGCTGTAAATTGGGGATAATATTCGTTGCCTCATACCAGCATAGTGTTTACCAGGGAAACATTTACTGTAAAATATTTCTAACTACTCCCATCGTGTATCTTAAGAGGTCACTTGAAAGCATTGAAGATATCATCAAGAAAACCTCAGTATCTTCTTTCTAGAGGATTCTGCTGTTTAATTCCCTTGAGAGGAAGAATTTGGCGGGTCACATTTTACCCCGTAAACACGCAATTAAAACTCCATTAACTATTTTTATTACTTTACAAGAAATTCTGGAACTCTTAGCCAACAGGATGCTTAATATACGGTAATGCTATTCGTTACAAAAAGAGTTCGACATTCTGTGAAAAATCATTCCTTTTCTTCCATCAAAACCCCAATACAACAACAAACCAGCATCACAATACAATTATTTAGAAGCACACTTTGTATACATACACTCACGTGCCACTCTGGCAAAAAAAAACAGGATCAACTCCGGTCGGAATTCCCGCTCCAACAAAATAAAATGCAAAATTCCACCAGAGCACTAAAACTCATTCTGGATTTCCAAAATTCCTCTTCCCCTCGCATTCCAATTGAATGAAAGGAAAAGGCGGGGGCAAACTTTCAGAAATAACACCGAAATTCCGCCAGGAGGCGCTTCCGTCTCGCCCATCATCCGGAAGCTCGGGATGATAAACACGCAGTCAAAATGAAGATCTCGTTGCTCTTGCTGCTCTTCGTGTTCTTGGTGGTGAACGGCCAGAGAGTCGCAATTAGAAGAAGTAAGTACTCTCTTCGTACTCTCTTCTCTTCGGTGCTCGTCAAAAACAAGGGGTCGTAAATGGGGGTGGGGGCGGCTACGATGGGGGCGGAGAGCATTATTTTGATTGCGAAGGCGGTAATGTTTATTGTTGACAACAGAGTACTTTGATCCTGAGACGTCCGGTACGGTATCAGGTATAGTGACTTCGGTCTTTCAGCATGGCAGGTGTATTTGGGTACACAGAAAGAATTACGTTTCCTTCTAGATGTTTTGGGATTTAGTGAAGCACACGTGCTCCATAAGCATGGTAAAAAAAAGCGTTAATTTATAAAGTTAGTTTGATATCATTTTGATTTAGTTCGGGATTCCATTCTCTTTCCCGTGCTTTCTCGTGGTATCTTTCTTTAAATTTTCATAAATATTAACGCATTCTGAGGAAGAAAGTAGGAGTACGTTTTAATAAAAATGATTATTATAAGGACGATAACTCATAATCAGACTACCCTTTTTAATAAGTCAAAACGTTTTTATCTAAACTTTCCACGAAATTTTAGCTATGCATTCGCGAATAATCGTAAATTCTTTGAAATAAAATCACATTTTAACACTTTTTATTACAAAGAGTAACGGGTTTTAACAAAAAATAATTAGTAGGGATAATTTGTGTCCCCAAAATGAAACCTGAAAATCCTAAGAAATTGTTTATTTGTGTAATTCAGAATTAAATTTCTAGTGAGAGAAAGAAAGAGAACCGAAGAGCTACGGGCAATATTATAAGCCACGGATATATGTTCCTGAATGAAAAATATAAATGAATGATACAAATGACAGGTACTTCTATCATTCATCATCCATTTTAAATCATTCGCCATGTAAAAAATAAACATTCAAGTAGTATCAAGTGTTTCTGATTGTTTGGATAGGTGCGTAATACTTGAGTTTAAACCAGCATTATTTCTTGAATAGTGGATAAACTACCACTAAATTTGGAATTTGTTTTAAACTCGAAAATTGCTCACCTTAAAATTTTGTCAAATAACTTATGACTATCTTGCCCGAAGCCATTCGATTTCAAAATACAAAAAGAAGGCGTCTTGTAAATTTTCGTGTTTGAGCATAAACATAAATTGTACTTTGTCATGATATATTTCGTTAGTACCACTATCAGCTATTTAACCCTCCATGTGTTTCCGACGAGATATTTCGACCATCAAGGTCCAACCAATTTTGCTAATGACGAGACATCTTGTCAGCGAGCTTTTGCCTATCTTTTCATGATTAAAATAACAAGATCTGATTAGTTTTAGTCCAATGACGAGATATCTCGTCCAACAAGATCTCGTCTGTTTTGCTAATGACGGGATACCTCGTCGAGACAACCAACTGCAGAGTTAAAGAACATATATCAAAACTAGAAAAGGTATATCAATTTCAGAGAATATGCAACTCAATATATCCACAGAAAATATATTTAAATTAAGCATATTGTTTCTAGTCTCATCTCTGTCATTTAAATAACCAAAGAAAGCAATACTGATTTTTTTAAATTCAAAACAATCAGAAGTATAAATAAATTTTTAAACTACAAGCATATAATTTTTGTTAACTGATCAGGTTACTCCACACCCTGCTCACCAACCACTCAAAATTGCTAAGCAATGTTCATTGGTTCGCTACACAAACCGTACTCATTTCGCTCGCAAGCAATACATACGAACATCATACATTTGGAAATTAGTTTGTTAAATTCTAAGTATCAATTTAAGAAAAAAAATAAGTGTAGAATTTATCAATTACAAGCTTACAGCTTCAATATACCCTTATAATAGATCATTTGTGTTTGTGAAGGATGATCTCATTACTACTTGGATCTTACTATTACTTGGATCTTACTACTACTTGGATCTTACTACTACTTTGATCTTGCTACTACTTGGTGCTCTACTTCGATCTTTGACTTCGGATTTGATCCCGAACCGTCGCCTTATAACCCGTTATGTTGCTCCAGAGCAACATTAATTAAATACCTACAGATTAAATTACGTACCTACCTACCTACCCGATCACCACTGAACCCCTCTAAGTAATCACGGTAATTGGTAATTTTTTAATTAACATCGTCCAGAGCAACACAACGAGCTACTGACGACGGTCCTGGATCAATCCCCTAATCCGAGGACAACACCACGTTAATTTTGAACAAAGGTCAGATAACGAGGGTAAGCTCAGTAATTAGGATCTTAATGTAACTGAATAAGTTGTAATATTTGTAAACAGCTTTTGTGTGGCTATATTATTTAGGTATTTTGTTGGCAGATTCGGTGATATGCTCTTTGGATCGCGGAAACGGCTTTAATACAGAAGTTGTCACAACACACTTCTCGAATGAAGAGGATGGCGTTGCCAGGAAACCCCGTTCCTAGAATTAAATATTAACAAGGACATACATAGAATACTTCTGTAACATTCCTTAAGTTGAATAACAGTTATTAAATTATTTATTTGCTTAATCATTCACGTAGGTAGGTATTTAATTAACGTCGGAACCAACGTACAATGGCGACAGTCCGGGATCAAACACGAAAGAAAGATCCGAGTACAACACCCCGTAATTTTTAATCTAGAGGAAACGGCAAGGTCACCCTTGAGCTGGCACCTCACTCTCCAAACGTCCACACCACTTCAACGCGGGAACATTTGGGGCCACAACAGACTTAAAGTACACTATCCCCTTGGTACACGACGGTCTATGGTTGGGTTCGAACTCGCAACCTTCAGATTGCTAATACAATGCTCTTCCAACCGGGCTACTACGGCCCCTAATCATTCAGGACGAACTACAAAAGTACAAAAGATACAAAACGAATTTCGAGTAATCTTATTCAAATATTCTCAAAAAAACGCTAATTATTATTACTTCAACAATACCATACTTTAAAGCAAATACAAGGTACTAGGGGGCCTGCCCCCTGCTCGCTAACGCTCGCCAACCCCCGGAGGATTGCTTCGCAATCCTCATTGGTTCGCTGCGCGAACCTATGCTCGCTTCGCTCGCCTCAATGAAGACATGTGTTCTAGAGAAGGGATTGTTTACAAAATATGTTACCAAAAAAATGTTTTACAAATCTAAATTTGCTGTATTACAGAAAAATATATACAGTATCTCTAAAATCAGAATTCAAATGAAAACTTTGTGCAAATTTTGACTCGAAATGTGAGCGTTGCTTTGGAAATTGAATACCCAGCATGTTGTTTGTGTATACATTTTCCCAGCACTCAAACGACCCACACTTTTTCATTGAGTTTGTTTCCGAAAGTTGTAGTGCAAGCGTCTTCTTGAACTATAATTGTTGGCCCTGAAAAGGACGGTTTTTTAAATGGCCCTGAAAATATCCTCCGCTTTCTTTGATTTCTATTATAAACTAAGTGCAACAGCTCATTAAAATTTCCTTTTTTTTTTTTTAAATAAAATTTCATCCGATAACGCTATAAATTCAATCGATGCGCGAGACTTCGCGATAAACAAACAATCGTACAGTGTTGCCAAAACGCGACTACAAATAACGTCTGTTTTGCGTGCCACGTAAGAGAATTATATATATAGATAAAAAACTTTAGCGAAACTTAAAAAAGACGTTCTAAACACCATTTTTTAAAATGAAGTTCTGTCTTTGGAACCAACATAAAATCATGGCTTACCCTATTGAATGACACTCATTTCAGGCCACAAAAATCCCTTTACCCGTTTTCAGTCGAGTTGATTAAATGTATATCAATTTCTTGGAAAGGCTGATCTGAGCGAAGATCGTGTAGAATCTATGACGCTACAGCACTGCGTTTTAACAGTGACACCACTACAGCGAGGCTTCTTTCTAATTGGGAACTAATTAAATCGGTCCACTTCGGAAGGGGAATAACTCGAGTGTTTAGTTTTTTGCTGGTTTTGCTTTCGATAAGCTACGACTCGACTCCTAAGCAAAAAAGGATCAAATCAGGTTATGGTTATGTAAGAAATGTGACCTGCTTGGGAGTTGTGAGTCTTCTGATAAAACCACCAAAAATTGGAACCGAAAAAAATTGGAAATATTTTTTTCAACTGGATGATTTAATTATGAAAATGAATCACGTGACATAGCGGTCTAAAGATGCATTTGTAGGATATAACTTCCTGAACCTAATATTATAGATTAATGGAATGATATCTGAGCCATATGATAGTGATGGTTCTCGAAAGTCAGAGATTTGTAAAATATAAAATTGCCTCTAATAACTCGACTAGGATTAATTGCCAAGACCATGAAACGCAAATACTTTCTATCAGTTGTAAATAGTTGTAAAATATCAAATTGTCTCTGGTACCTCGATCGGTAATTGCTAAGACTATAAAACGCAAAGACTTTCTATTAGTTATAGTTATTAGATATTATTCATATCTAAACATGTAGAAGAAAAGTATCAAATAGATTCAAACAGATAGCTGAAGAAGAATAGACAAACAAGACAAAAAGTCTTTTCATTTTTCAAAGCTGTTTGAGTGTCAATCCTCTGAGATATTCGCGATTTATCCGTTCTACAATCTAGTCTTTCCTGCATGGCTACTATCCAATTTTGATCTTCCCGACCAATATAATTCCTATAATTCTTTTATTTCGTTATTTAGTCATTATATGTGTTATGGGGAAACTACATTACTCAGAAATCTCTTTGATACTCAGAGAATTAAGTTACCCTTTTTTATAACCTTGGGCGTTAGACCTATTTAGAGAAATTAAAGTTTTGCCTATAAGCTTATTACGTAAGTAAAAATGTTTCGTTCAACTGAAGTAAGGGCATCAATACAAAAAGCGTTACCACAATAATACAACATTTTACTTTTTCGGCAATTGTATTTGGAGGTTGGAGCTGCATTATGTTTTATGGGGCAAGGGCCATATTTGGCCGAGCTACGCCAAACACAAGATAGACAACGTCAAGTAATGAACGAGCACACTCAATAAAAGTTTTACTGGCACAAAAAAAAAAAGAGAAATACACGCAGGGAGGGATCGAACCTGTACCGCCTACATCTCACCAAATGCATTTGGAGTTATAAGAATAATAAACACACAGAAAATTGCATCAGTGTTGCTGTTAAATATAACTGACTTAAAATTTATGTAAAAGATATTCTTTACCTAAACAGCTAAACATAACCAAGTTTGCAATTCTTTCAGTAATGATTCACCCATTTAATTATGAAAGTCAGATAGATTTAGAATATATTAAAATGATACACTGTTTTAACCTTATTAATCTGAAAGAACTTTTTTTGTGGTAATTATGTTTGATGTGTTACGGTATAATAATACAGTGTGGAAGTTAAGTATTTATAATTCTGTATTTAATGTTCAGTCTAGAAAGCACTTAAAAAAATATATCAGCATAATAATAATAACGCGCTATTAAATTTCTCTTTATTTTCATATTTTCCTGGAAATATTATTTTACGCAAAGATTGAGAATGCGACATTAATAAAACAAAGAAGAATAAAAAAAAAATTAATTCGCTTATGGAAGCTAATTACTAAATATGATCTAGTAAATCATTTTATGATTTTCCTTTGTAGTTCGCAAACAAGTTAATCCATTATTTTCATTTTTTGTTCAGTTGGGTTTCCAATGGAAAAACAACGATAGAGGTTAAAATATCAGCACGAAAATAATCTTATCATCGCTAAGTAAATGATATGCTTTATACGCTTTGAAAACCAAAACATTAGAAAAAAAAAACATTTGAAAAAATAGTAAAGGGGCAATGCATCTGAATTATGTTGAAATAGTGATTTTTCAAAACGGCACAATTTCTGTGTGTATAAACATATCTATAAAAACAAGAGTTTAAGCCATTAGATTACTCCTTAGTTTAATAACACGGTATTATGTGGGAAATATTTTCGTAACGGGAGACAAAAAATGTTTTAATCAACATTCTTTCTTTTTTAAACCACTGCGTACACATTTTTTAGTGGTATTCGGAATTCTGAGGTTATTAATCATTTGCTTTGCAGCCTTTTTTTATTTTCTAGCGGGGCTGGGATGGCTTTGTTTTAAATACTTTTTTTAAGGACTACATTCCACTTTTTATAAGATGATGCACTCGGTTTATTTCAATTTTTGAAGTTAAAAAATCTTTTTTAACCAGATAAAAAGGACACAATGTGTAAAATTAAAGAGTAACATACGTATAAACAATTTCAAAAATGTTTCAAATCATAAAGCATTTAGAGAAAATGTATATTGTGAATCGACTTAATTCCAATTTAACCCTTTTTTCTGGGGCCTCCGCGAGTCGGTGAGTTTACCCATTGCTCTAACAACCTGAGAGTTTTGGAAGATGCAAGGTCAATTGCTGTAATTTACCCCAGGTGTACTTCTTTCTTCTGTGCCAGAGAATACTTCTTCTCTATTTTAAACCAATAGACCTGTTTCACTTCAAATAAGATGATCTGCGAAGATTTTACTACTACAGTCCAAATGCTCTCGCATTATACATATTTAGATTACCTAAAAATCTAGTTAGTTCGTTAACGGTGACAGTTGGCATTGACCAATCGACCATCATATATCACATCATCCAGAATCCTTCTGATTATTTGCATTGTCATAAAAACCTTAATCTAAAAACCACTTTTTGCCGCTTATGTCCGTGCTTCGCGTACATTATTCCACTGAATTCTACAGATCGACCCTTTGAAAACACATTTATGCAGTACAAAGTCCAAAATCCAGAATCCTTCTGATTATTTGCATTTTTTGTCATAAAAACCTTAATCTTAACCCCCTCCCCCGCGAATTTTGCGTTTGTAATAGTAAAATAGAAAATATATAAATAAAAATAATTAAAAAAAAACTTTTTAATACAATGCAACACTAATTTTACTTGTAAATCTTCTAATTTTTCTATGTGGTATTTACTCTGAACGTGTTCGTTATTTTGCGTTGTTTCATCAATTAGGTCCAGGTTTAACTCCTTGTTCTTTCAAAAGTGTTGGAAAGGTAAAAGAAAGTGAGGTGAACAAAAAAAACCTCGTACTGTATTCGGAATTCAATATTCTGAATATCTATCGGCGACGTGCTAAAAACGTGTTCTATCGACAAGTCAAGTAACGTCAGGTGGGGATTACGTCTTAACAGAAAATGCTTATGACAATTTAAAAAAAATAGGCTGGTATGTAGTTGAATTAACGTCACACCAGAGAAACACAACGGTCTATTAGTGACGATCCTTGATGAATTCCCAAAAGGAAAGATCAGAGGACAACACAACGTAATTTTGAATCAAGATCAGATGACGAGGTCACATCACTCCACGCCAATGCGAGGACATTTGAGGCTCCGATTGATTTAACGTGCACCATCCCGTGAGCACACGAAGGTCTTTGGTTGGACCGAGTTCCTGATTTCGGTTGCTGATCTATCGCTCTCCCGATGGGTTAAGTAAAAGTTCAAATAAGAAAAACAGCGTTTATAAGGTGATTGGTTTCCCATAACACTTTTTGCCGGTTATGCCCGTGCTCCGGGAACATTATTCCACCGAATACTCCAGATCGACCCTTTGAGAACACATTTCTGCCATCAAAACAGCCGACTAAAGCCTCCTCATCAAACAACCATTAGACACAAGCGATATAGCGCCTTCCATTATCCTCACAACGAAAGACGGGTCGGCTCCATTTGACTGTTCGATGTCCCCCTAAGCAGTACCTATTTGCGCACTTACAGATTCACTCTCCGGCGGATCGATCCATCATTATTCTGATCGCGTTTGTCAATCACGGTCGGCCATTAAGCACCTCCTTTATCTCTCCTTAACGCCACGTAAAAAAGGGGGGACTGTCGCGAGCCTTTAATCGAGTCTTCAATTTCTCCATTTATCCCACCCTTTTTTTGTTAGGTCTTCTTCGGCCGTTCAATCAATCCTCCGGCATTACGGCCTCTAGAAGACGGTAATACCTCAAGAGTTAAGAGGACGAAACGACTCAGGGGGGAAGTAAGCGTCTTTTGGAAGATAAGGGGCCTTCTTCTGCCGAAGAACGTCCTAGAAACGAACGCTAATGTATGTAAACACGAAAAATTGGCGTAAAAATCACCCGAAATGACTCTGGTATAATAAGTTATATTTAACCCTGCATATTTGTATGGATCTGATCTGATATCCCAACAGAAATAATCTATTTCCACGATAGCGTTTTACCCTCGGTTTTTCCTTACTCGCAGAAATCCGTCCTACAACCTTCAATAGTTCCTGTATGACTTCTATCCAGGTAATGGTAATTTTTAGTTAACGTCGTACTAGAGCAACCCAACGGGCTATTGACGACGGCTCGGGATCAGTCCCTTTAGGGAAAGATCCGAGGACAACACCTCGTAATTTTGAACCACGGTCAGATGACGAAGCAACACCTGTTATGGCACCCCGCTCTCCAAACTTCCACTCCTACCCAACGTGAGGACTTTCGGCCACGACAGATTTAAGGTGCACCAGCCGCCTCTACACCATACGCTTACAAACATTCATGCCCGGACCCGGATTCGAACCAGGAACCTTCAGATCTAGAGGCTAACACCTTAACCACTATACCAGTTGGTCGGAAAAGTTCTATCCAGGATAGACTGTCATGACCAACAGAATATGTTTCCTAGTATTCTTTCAATGAATAGAGAGGCCGTGGCAGACTGGTTAGAAGAGTAACGGTAAGGTAAGATAATTTTAATAAACATCGTACTAGAGCAACAAAAGGGGCTAGTGACGACGGTCCGGGATCAATCCCCTACAACAGGGATTCCCAATCGGTGGTACGCGGCAATGTTTCAGGTGGTACGCAAGGATGATACGAGAGACCCAAATATTCTACGAAGTTTGTTCGATTTTTTAGTATGTACAACCACGTTATGCTATTTCTTAAGCCATTTGATACTAGTTACTTGTGTAAGAGTGGTTTTTCTGAACTTTTGTATATAAAAAATAAATTTAGAAACAGAGTAAGTGTTGAAGAGGACTTAAGAGTGAAGTTAAGCTCCATTGCTCCTGATATTGATATTTTAATAAAAGACAAACAACAATAAGTTTCGCACTAAAAATTGATTTTTGATTATGTTAATCTTTGTTTGCTTAGTTTGTGCTAATTATTTAAAATTAGCAATTTTTTTAATTATTAATTAATTTTTTTTTACCTGTGAGTAAAAAATAAAATTGTAATTTTCAATAATCGTTTTCTTTTTTTTCTTTATTAAAACATCATTAATACGAAATACAAGTGCATTAATCATAAAATAAATAGCTTTCTTAGTATTTTAATTAAAATAAAACTAGCCATTGTGCACTTTTCTGACATTAGATTTATGTTTCTAAAAAAATATAAAACTCTTGGTACGCCAAAATTTTTTAAAAATGTCAAGTGGTATGCAGTTATTAAAAGGTTGGGAACCCCTGTCCTAAAGCTTCGGTTTCCTAAGAAAGTGGAGCCGTTATCTAACAGCCGTGATACGTCATGATGCCGCGTGCATAACTAGGCCGGCCGTCTAAACAGAATCCAGAGGCGTCAACTTAGACGGCAAAATACGGTGGAGAATGGGCATGACAGACGGCTGTCGTGGTTTACTTTATCCGAGAAACAAAACAAAGTGGCTTTTTTATTCTCTCGTCCAAAGTTTCTAACTTCGGGATTGTTGAAGATTTGAGTGAAAATTTTAACGGATTTCAAATCAGCGTAAAATTTTACGCCAGATCGATACCAAAAACAGTTTTATTATTCAATTATTTACCATTTGATTATTTAATAATTAATTATGTATTTAAAGAAAATCACATTAAGGTAACATTCTGGTGTAAAATTTTCCCTCAGGTTTCAAATCTGTGGAAATTTTTCATTCTATTTTTAACGATCCCGATTTTACAAAAACGAAATAATCAATGCCAGTCAAAAATTCTTGCTAGTTTTGCTTCCCTCCGCTCGAATCGTTTGGCACAGGAAATGAAATGTTGCCGCTACAAGAGAAAAAACGTTCTCCAACTGTTTGAGACCGCTATGAAGACAGTCATGGAAATGGCGGCTACGATAATTTTCGTAACGCTCACAAACAACGTTCTCTAAGAAAACAACACCATCTGTTTGTACAAACAACGTTTTAGTGACGTCACCCACAGCTACATCACAGCTACGCTTTTTTAGGAAACCGAAGCTCAAGGGAAATATCGAGGACAACACCACATAATTTTAAACCACTGTCTGATGACGAGGCAAGACCTGAGCTGGCACCCCACTCTCCAAATTTCCACACCAACCCAACGGGAGGGCTTTCAGCCACGATAGATTGAAGGTGCACCAGTTACACCATACGCTTACCAATATGCATGCACTGAGCCGGATTCGTACCAGGAGCCTTCCGATCTAGAGGCTAACATCTTAACCACCAGACCGGTTGGTCGGCTAGAAGAGTAACGGATTAGCAACCGGATGGTTGCGAGTTTGAATCCAAAGATCGTCGAGTACAAAATGGTCTGGTACACGTCTTTCCCTTCCGGTTTGATCCCGGACCGTCGCCAAAAACCCGTTGTGTTAATCCAGTGCGACGTTAATTAAAAGTACCATATCATACGTTTGAATCGATAGATGTGGTTATTTTGTTGTTATATGTTGTGGGAGAATCAATACACTACTTTAAAATTTCGTAATGCTCAGAGGATTAACAGGCCCTGGGTCCGTATCCCGGTACAGGCGTCGGACAGTAATTTAACTCTCCTGGGCTTCATACGATTTCCGAGTAGTGCAACGTACTCCTTTCCCCCCACAATAACCCATAAAGAGTAAATAAACACATCATTTGGTTGAATGAATCCTAAAATAAAATATTCCCAACGTCAAGAAGGTCAAAACTGGTAACAAGTTATGCAGGAAAGACTGCAACTTTCAGAACGAATATATACGTAGGAACTCCTCATAGGGTTAATGGCATAATCAATTGAAATAAGACAAAACAGCATTGTAAATGTAAGAGCAATTGTAATTTCTGCGACGAAACACAAAACATCTAACTACGTAGATTAATAATGATTTTCATCGTTAGTCATCGCAACGAAACATTATGTAGATTTTAGCAGGGATGTGTAACGTACGGAAAACTGCAAAAGACAGAAGAGGCCATCCGATGCAGTGTGCGAAATAAAACGAAATGTTCATACACGTCTATTAACCTGAAACACTTTTAAATGCACTAAAGAACCTTCAAGCCGACAGATTTGACGTGTACATACTATAGAACATGTTCAACTGAATATGAGATTCATTTCCTCTAACACATCAAGAATGATTTTAAATTGAGCAAAGCGTTATTCTTTAAAATTTAAATATACTCGATACCAAATAAATTCCAAATAAATTATTATATTTTCTACAACTGTTTCAGCAATGGTAAAGTAACCTTGATAAGCAATTTGTAAGTATCGAACTTTCAATAATTACCAATCTCTAAAAGGCTTAATAAAAAATCACAATTTTTTATTGTTGCATTAGCTAATTTTAATAGTTAAGAAAAAATATTTGACAACGTTACCATTTATACACAAGTTTTGGTGGAACCATTTTAGATTAATTATGGATTTTTTTATACTGTTCTTAAAACTTATATCGTATTCTTTGACCTTTTTAAATGTATTTAAAAACATGTCACTTGCAGAAAATCCCGTATATTTCAGAGCCAAATCTATAAAATGTTTCTATTTCCTTAAATTTCTATCGGAGTGATCTAAAAGATATTTTAAAATCTTATTTGGGGCAAAAAAGGACAGTTTTATTCAACCCGGTAACATTTACTTTTACACTTTTGATGAATAAAAATAGTATCGCATTTCAATTTGTTTTTCTCCAATATTTTATTGTTTTAATTACTAGACAAATAATTTTCCACAAAATATTGCAGAATAAAATTTTCAGTGAAATATAATAATTTACAGGTTTTCTGCACACGTCATCAAAAGAAAAAAATATATGTAAATAAATAATATTTTTGAAAATATAGCAAAACAAGAAATTCTGTAGGGAAAACTAGAAGGGAAATTTATTGAGAATTTGCGAAATGCGCATTTATGCAGTTTGTTAAAAGTACACTGAAATTGTCATTTAAAAACATAAAATCAATCATACCAAAAATACACACAAGAAATTCGTCATATTTTTTCCGCTATTTTTTCATTTTCGTTACATTTTAAAGATATTTGAACTAGAATCTACATAGCATTCCCGGTGTAAGAGCCACAAGTCAAAAATATATTTTTCTAGAAGCAAGACTTATTTACCATATATTCATCCTCTTTACGATTTGATTTACGGCAATTTTACGATGAGTTTAAGAAGGTGTTATTGTACCCAGCCAAAATTTGGAAATCGACATTTTGGAGTAATTGACTCTTACACCAGACTCGATACTATCACAACGGACTGTCTTAGAGTTTTATTGACAGTGAACGATTTTTTTAGTCACGTTTAAAACAACACAAAGAACTTACATTAACCAAATTTTTCCCCACAGAAAAATCTGTTTTGAAGTACAAAGTATACACTGAACATTGAAATTTTTATCAACAGAAATACTCTTACCTCGTATTTAGAAGATCGTGACAGGACTTGAACAGATAATGACGCAGAACGCAAACGATACTCTGGCGAGTTTCTGTCAACGTTTTTAAAGGATGACGTGAAAGAGATAAAGAGTTACTTTCATCACGACAAAATGACGTTATCGCAACTACTGATGTTGCTCATTGGATGAGTTGTATGGTCCAATGGTGTAGAGGTAAAAACCGGTTGAAACAGGATTATTGCACCGAAGTCATGCAACATGTCCATTAGCATTTGAATTGTTATATGTAAAGTCATCACCTGACATCCAAAAGTGAAGGTCGTTCAAAGTCTGCTTTGATTTCCTATCTTGTTTCAGATTAGGGTTTAGAATTGCATCGCGTTCGGAAATACAACTGAGTTCTAACACGATGGTTGGAGTTTGGATTCAGTCAAGAAAAAGTTTGTATGTAGTAAGGTACTCTTTGAAATTGTGCCGTGATTAGTCTATTCTCAAATTCACAACAGATTGAAATCTGTTTCGTGCTGCTTAGAAGCTGGCAAATTATGTACAGTCATTAGTAAGTATGAATAATTTTGTTACCAAGGTCATGTGCCATTGCATCATTTTTCGAAGTATTGCATCAAGTTACTTCAGAGTATATAAATATCCATTGCTGATAAGAATTGACTGCAAGATATGCAAGACGGTCAAAGGTTTGAGTCAAAGTGTAGATTGCAGTGATCTTTGAAACTTTTTTTACGAAATCGTTGAAACCTGTTTGTCGATGCCGCTTCACTTTTGACGTGTTTGAATGTGTTTAGAAAGTTTTGATGCTATACTGAAAATAGAGAAAACATTTGATCGCATTGAGTGGAAAAGTGTTTAAATTGATTTTAAAGTGAAATTGCTTTCCTTAGAGCAATGTTTTTTTAAGACATGAAAATTTTTTATCGAGATTCTCGTCTAGCTAAGTCTAATTTTTATTATGCATGATGATTATTTGATGTCGATGATTTTGAATCAATTGCTCCCGCACACCAATTATTTCTCATCCAGGCTTGCTAATGTGTCATAATAGTATAATCTCATACACAGAAAAGAAAGTATTAATACCAATGGGAGGAATTTATGATGTAAGAGGTAGTTAAAGAGAAAACCTTTTGCTTCAAATCACAATTCCTTTTCCTTATTTCAAGTTTCTCATCAAGATATAATGCGAAGATTCCTTACGACTCTATAAAGAAGCTCACATAGCAAGAATTTGTTTTTGATCATTGGTAATAAATTGAAAATTGTGTGTTTGTTTATTGAATAGTTAACTGGCTTATAGAATAACCTCTGCCAAATTATTATTAAAATTGATGTTATTTGATAGAAAAGATTGTAATAACCGGACTGACAGAAAATAAGCTATGGAATAAAATAGAGAGATGGGTTTCAGTGGATGGTAAAAAATTTACCATGTGCTAGCTGTGAAAATAATCGTGGTTTTTAATTCTTCATACTAGATTTTTGAGATGAATGAAGGTAGTAGTCTTTTTATAATACAATTGATGAAAACAATGCAAGTTGAAAAAATAAATACAAAAAAATTATACCATATGGAGGAATGAAGGTAGTAGTCTTTTTATGATACAATTGATGAAAACAATGCAAGTTGAAAAAAAAAAAATTAAAAAAAAATTAAAAAAAAAAAAGATACCACATGGAGGGCTTTCAGCTGTGATGGAAAGTGGTGAATAAATAATAACGTATTTGTCTGAAAAACGTTTCAGTATTCACTAATCAATGCATTCAGTGAATTGGTGTTATAATTAGTCTTCTATGTACAAAGTACGACGCATCGTTTTGAAAAAATAATGTTTCAATTCTTTTACGGTCTAGTGACAGTACCAATATTTGTTTCAACCTACAAGATTGGTATCCCGAAAACACAGACCTATAAACAGAATTTCCCATGCTTGGAAAACATCGGTATAAAGTGACATATATGATTAAAGTGTTTTTTCTCTCAGAAAGATGTTTGCTTCATGCTTGTATTATAATTAAATACCTATCAGATGTTAAGAAAAAAAAGTAAAATAATATATTTACATGTTTATTACACGAATAAAATTATTTCTGAACAATGAGTTGTGCTACTATTCATTTTTTGATTGAGCGACTAAAATAATATTAGATTTCGATATGAAATGAGACATTTTATTAAACTATATGCATTACATTTTATGTATATGTACTATGTGTATATTTTAAGAGATATGAAATGCAATTAACTACAAACAAAAAAATTTTTCACAATGGTTTTTGTGAAAATAATCAAATTATATAGCAGTTTTGTTTTTCACGTGACAAAAGTTAAGTAAATATTACATTTAAAAACGATACAGCAAAACAATAAAAAATTTCGAGTTGGCTAAATGTTCTTTTGATGCTTGTACCAGAAAGCAAAGTTTATAAATTAAGAGTTAAATTATTTTCATTACTCAGGCAAATTTAATAACAATATACATTATTTAATCGGCCATAAACTTTTCTAATTTTGTGTTTCACGCCCACTTTTCATCAAGATACATCAACAAATTAAAATATATTTGCTAAAAAAGCTATGCTCTAATTTTTTTCAGTTTTGTAATATTTAAGTCTAAATCTGAACAAAAGTATTTATTCTTGAGAATATAAACCAGTATCTATTCTCGAATATAAACAAGTATTTATTCTCGAATATAAACTAGTATTTATTCTCGAATATAAACTAGTATTTATTCTCGAATATAAACAAGTATTTATTCTCGAATATAAACAAGTATTTATTCTCGAATATAAACAAGTATTTATTCTCGAATATAAACAAGTATTTATTCTCGAATATAAACTAGTATTTATTCTCGAATATAAACAAGTATTTATTCTCGAATATAAACTAGTATTTATTCTCGAATATAAACTAGTATTTATTCTCGAATATAAACAAGTATTTATTCTCGAATATAAACAAGTATTTATTCTCGAATATAAACTAGTATTTATTCTCGAATGTAAACAAGTATTTATTCTCGAATATAAACTAGTATTTATTCTCGAATATAAACAAGTATTTATTCTCGAATATAAACTAGTATTTATTCTCGAATATAAACTAGTATTTATTCTCGAATATAAACAAGTATTTATTCTCGAATATAAACAAGTATTTATTCTCGAATATAAACTAGTATTTATTCTCGAATATAAACTAGTATTTATTCTCGAATATAAACTAGTATTTATTCTCGAATATAAACTAGTATTTATTCTCGAATATAAACAAGTATTTATTCTCGAATATAAACAAGTATTTATTCTCGAATATAAATAAGTATTTATTCTCGAATATAAACAAGTATTTATTCTCGAATATAAACAAGTATTTATTCTCGAATATAAACTAGTATTTATTCTCGAATATAAACTAGTATTTATTCTCGAATATAAACTAGTATTTATTCTCGAATATAAACAAGTATTTATTCTCGAATATAAACGAGTATTTATTCTCGAATGTAAACAAGTATGTATTCTCGAATATAAACAAGTATTTATTCTTTAGTAACGAGTTATTTATCCTTGATAACAAGTTGCGCGTAACAGTGAATGCTTTTTGCTGTGAAAATGTTCAATTGTAAATTGCTACAAGTCAGTAAGGTATACGGATTCACTTGGCTTATATAAGTTATTTTATCAAAACGAATTACTTTTTGAAGTGTTATTTTCGTTTCAAGTATAATATGCTTCCACTCTGCACTTTTTGCTTGCCTTTACATCTATCTCTCAACTAGCATTTCTGTTATCAATCGCTGTTGACACGACTTCCTTGTTTTGTTGAATGCAGATAATTTTTATCTGACTTTAAAAAAAAACCAAGCAGCATACCTTCATGAGAATTAGAGGAGACTCTTTATCATATGAAACAAAACTGCTGTCAAACTGAATAGATTTCTATGAACCAAAAAAAAATACATCTACCCTGCTTTGTCCCGAGTTTAACTGTTTGTGAATAACCCAATAAATGGTCTTTTATGTTGCAAGTCGAGTTGTTTTACGTTGCTGACATCTTCTATATCACCATTGATGTATAAGTTGACTAATTAGTTTCAAATCAAAGTTTTGCTTAATACGTTCGAGAGTATTTTATTCAGAAATGAAGTTGTTTTCATATTATAAACTAAAAGTGTAAATACGTTTTATTGGAATTTCTTATGTGAAGGAACATTATAAAACTCTGTTTTCTATTTATATCCCTATGTGACCTCTTGTTAAATAAAAGACATATCCAACACCTATATATGATTTGGACACTTTATTAAATTGAAAATATATATCTATGTCAAATATAAAAATAACTATCACGGTTACGTTCATTCAATATCATCCTTACAGTGTGTCGCCTGAGCTTGTTACCATTTGATTTTAGATTGGCTTACAAATAAAATCACGTTTAATAAACTGAGCTGCCGTTTTAAACTTTTAAAATTGTGTTGCGCTTTGAGGCCCATAATTCTCTAACTTTCTCATTTTAGTTTTTCTAAAAAATGAATCTTATTTGTCTATCACTTCCGTCTGGGTTGGCAACTATAGAAATCCAAGCTTCGTGCCCCCCATCTACATATTTTTATAGTACGTAACAACGTATAGCAACGTATTACAAATATACAAATAATATGGATAGTGAAATGAATGTGCAAAATGAATTATTCTGAAACACCAAAACATATAATGCCATCGGGTATTAAAACTATTTCTTAACATTCAATATTTAAAATTTAGTTTTAAATAAGACGAACTGATTACCATGGCAGGATTTGGGTGATATGGAACAAGGCCCGTAGGCAAACAATCTCCACTAGTCCTTTTCCATGAGCCCCTAGGGAGCACATCTTCTTTAGATGTGTACGGAACTCTATTAACCCTCTGAGCATAATTACACCTTTAAACGTGCAGTCTTCACTGCCTAACATCTAACAAGTTATGAGTACAAAATTATTAGTGAATGATACATACACTATGTGGACAAAAGTATTTGGACGCTGCAGAAATTCGGAGGAGGATCCATCTTAGAGAGGCGGTGTTTTCTAGTTAAGACTCATCCCATTGCTTTATGTACCATGAACGCTGACGTACCTCAACATTCAGGATGATTTGGCCTGGTCTATACTATGGTAGTACTACGGCGATAATGGTTGTTTCCTGCTAAACGTGTGTTGGACTAGTTTCCTGAAAAGGAGGTGAATTTGCTTGACTGACCTGTTCAGAGCCCTGATCTCAATCCGATCGAGCACTTGTTGGACAAACTGGAGCGACGAGTACGACACAGCCACGCACGCCTATCTTCACAACAATCTCTTCTCACAGCCTTGCAAGAGGCATGGAGAGTTATTCCTGTCCAGACTCACAGAGAACTTGTGGAAAGTATACCTCGACAAATTGCAACTGTAATACAACTAAAAGGATGGCCTACCCGTTACTAAACAGAATAATAAAACACTTTTCTGAAAAACATACAGTATCCAAATACTTTTGTCAATACAGAGGCTGTTCGTACATTTTTTAGACGATTTTGGTTAGCGGTAATAAAAAATCGTTTGCTTCAAAATTGCACTTGTACTATTTGCTAATAATTGTAATTGTTGTACTATGTTTTTAAAAGTCAAAATTATCGTCTGCGGCTTGAGAGGTTTGTTTTCATTCAAAATGGCGTTTTTAACGAAGCAGTGGTTCGAAAGCTATATTTATGCTCTTTCCAAAGAGAAATATTCATATTTCGTTATCCAAAAACGATGTGAGAGTCATGGTTTTGTGATATCTAAAGCGTCGATAGGTAATATCGTCAGCAAGAAAGGAAGAAAACGTCAAATTGAAGCCTCAAGTGGGACAAAAATTCCAAACAAATATCCAAGGAAGAAACGGACATCTTCGACTATTGCAAAGGTACGTTGTTTAATGTTTAAAAAAATCCCCCTAGTCAAAGGACAGTTGCAAAATCATTAAAATGTTCGGTGTCCACTGTAAACAAAATGATAAACGTTGATTTAAATCTTAAGAAAGCGAAAAAACGCTATGTGCATCGTCTTTCTCCAAAGCATATCGCTGAACGCAGGACACGCTGCCGAATTCTATATGCAAAACACTTATCCAAAGAAAAATGAGGAAAAATTGTCACAATAGATGAATCATGGGTGTATTTAAATGATTACAGCAAAAAAAAGCCATTTATTATCATAAAAGGGGAGAAAAAAAATTAAGTACATGGTTCACAGAATCGAAAGAAAGTTTTTCTAAGGGATTCATGATTGTTGCTGGTTTTTCATATAATGGCCAGTTAAAAATAAAGAGAGTGGAAAAAAATGTCAAGATTAACTCCAAATACTATCAGGAACATATTTTATTGCCAATTTTTTGAATGCAATACCATCGCTTTACCCACAGTGCCTTCAATCTGTGGTACTCCATCCAGACAAAGCTAGCAGTCACACATCAAAATCCACTGTAAATCTCCTAAAAGAAATGGAACAAAAAACCGGTATCAAGGCCATACCCTTCACTGATATCCCTACTAAATCTCCCGATGTATCACCTATGGATTTTTGTGCTTTTGTACTTCTAAAATCTGCATTATCCAAACGTCGTCCCACAACCCTTACAGGACTCTGGAAAGCTGTTCAGGTGGAATGGGATAGAATACCTCTTCTGACACTTCAAAAGGCATTATTATCCTGGAAATTACGGTGTCGAAAGATAGTTCAGAATATGGGCTATCAAATAGAACATTTAAAACACAAGAGTTTTATGTAATTTAGTTTTGTGTATACAATATGCATTGTCTAAAAAATGTGTGAACAGCCTCTGTATATTGTATATCAGAGGGCTCTACGTACCATATAAAAAGTTAATTCCCGAGAGGAGCCTGTAGAAGGTGTGACATGTGAGTGTAAACAAATACAATGTTTAGTACAGTCCAACTGAAGTTATTCAGCCAAAACCAAAGTAGCACGATAGATGGTTTTTCCGTCGCAAAAAGGTAGAAGCTGTCTCATACGCGTCGGATAACAGAAATATGCCAGCAATTATGTTTTTATCACATATGTTGTGCTTGCCGCAAGAGAATCCCGAAGTCACAAAATAACACCCCTAAAAAGACATCGCAAATACATAATTTATATTTTTATGAAGCTATTAGGATAGGCAGCGTTTACCACAGCTTCTTCACTGTTCACCAATTGAACAACTCATCCCATTCGCAATGCAAACAGCGTAAATATTATGGGGAGTAAGAGTAGGGTGAATGTCATTGACATCTGATCTTCTTGTGGTAATAGAATTTTTCCAAATGATTCTATTCTAAGTAAGCGAATAAGATAATATTTATAAAGTGTTCTATTCTGAAACATTATACATTAGTATATTTTCAAATTAATATATTTTAAGGAAATGAGTAATAGAACATTGCCAACGGAATATATTCGAAGGAAATGAGCAATATAAATTTTATAAAGGAATCTTTTCAAAGGAAAAGGGCAATAGAATCTTTTAAAAGGATTTTATTCTAGAGGAAGGACAGATAGTCTATCCAAAGAATTGTATTCTAGAGGAAGGACAGATAGTCTATCCAAAGGATTTTATTCTAGAGGACGGACAGATAGTCTTTCCAAAGGATCCTATTATAAAAGAGCGGTAAAATCTCTCCAAGGAATTCTATTCTAATTTAAAGAGCACTAGAATCTTTCTAAAGTATTCTATTCTTTCGAAAGGACCAATAGAATTTTTTTCCTCTAGCTAAAAGAATCCATGGATTCTTTTGGATGATGTGTGGTTATTTAGTCACTAATTGTATTGTGGAGTAAAAGCAACACTACACTACTCGAAAATCTCGCGACTCCCATAGTTAATACTACAAAGATATGGTATTAACATGCACTTAGGATTTAATTTAAATACAAGTGCTGAGTTCAAATCCGTATTTCGTCCGTGGCAAACAATCGCTCAAGTTTATTTGTCACATTATTAAACATCGGTCTTTCTTTTCAAGCACCTTGTGTTCCTGGACAACTGAAAAACAATATTAAAAAGAAGCGATTAGAATATAAACCCTCCGAACGCGACATTTCCGGCGAAATACTTTCATCTTACTTCTCATTTTATTATTCATGGGATAGTCGAGAAATGAATCTATATGCTTTGCATCTCAAAATACACTCTTCCGAAATGCCAAGGCTGGGAAGTACTTTTCTCCCCATCATTTCTTTTTTTATCCACCAGCCACTCAAAAACCCTTCAGAATCTCGTATCCGCCTGACAACCATCCCAGCCTGAATGTCACTGCATGTCACACGAAACTTTTTTGTGTGTGAATCGGTTTTCTTGCTTCTTTTTCCGATATTAAACCCGGAGTTTTATACCAAATATCGAATCCTTTCAAATAATAAATCTACGCCGCCTGCTTGGTCCATCTTTTGAAGTATAATGCACCAAAATACCAATACTATACGCCCTTGAAAAAGTTCCTATTCCCATATTGAGTTTCTTCCCTAATGCATGTTTTAATATGAAAGACTTTGATTTAGAATGCCCTGGTCCCCAGAAATTTCTTTTGTAATATAAACCATTTTAGAATGTTTTGATTCATATTAAAAAGAATTTTCTCTTTGTTAGATAAAGATTGTCAGATCGTCTGGACGGTATAACGTGAAATTCTATTTTCAGAAGATTGGTGATGCACTCTATCTCAAAATGTACTTTACAGTTTATAATGTATTCTATATGTCCGTATGGCTTATACTTTAGGCATTAATCATTTGGTTTGGAAAATTCACTCGCCATAATTTTAATCCTTCAACGTTTTTAAGTATGATAAAAACACTTGACATATTGGAAATATTTTCTTTTGACGAAATAATAGGGGGAAAATATCATAAATTATCGATGAAGAGTTTGTTATATTTATATATGTATGGAGTTCGAGAGCTATTTTGTTAAATATTAAGAAAACAATTCAAAATTAAATTATTTTTCCAAAATTTTCCAGTGCCGTAACAAATTGGAAGAGCAACGGATTATCAACTGAAGGGTTGCGAGTTCGAAACTCGGTCTAGTCATAGACCGTCGGGTACACTGGGAATAGTAGACGTTAAATCTGTCATGGCCTCAAATGTCCTCGCGTTGGCGTGGACATTTGAGGGAAAAAGTGGTCTGGAGACTGGTGTGCCAGCTCGTCATCAACCGTGGTTCGAAATTACGAGGCGTTGTCCTTGGATCTTTCCATTCAGGATCGATTCCGGGCCTTCGCCATTAGCCCGTTGTGTTGCTCCAGTGCGATATTAATTAACTACCTATCTTCCAAAATTTTCCTATAAACCCTTGACTTGTAGCAAATTGTACCCAGGATCGAACTTAACTTTTTGCCATCTATATTCTAACTTGCATCCATGAAGGATCTGATCACAACTGTTTATTACATAAAAGCTTCATTACAATTAAAAAAATTTTCAATCTCGACCAAAATGGTAGTTAATTATATAAAAGTTGTAAAATTTATTAATAAATGTTCTGGTTGGGTAAGTCTAGGGGTGTTGAAAAAAGATTCAAGAATAACTCGGTTTCAAAGCAATGACATTGTATCCAATGGTTTAATCCTACATCTTTAGGCTGTTAAGCCTAACAAAAGAAGACGTCACGACGAACGCGTCAAAGAGCGCTTAGCAGCTGGTGAGTACGCTCTCCCTGTTGTGCCTTCGTTCCGCCTTACGTACTCTGTGGAGCTGGCATCGCTACGAGTGTCGCCACTGTACTGGTAGCTCGGTGGATTAGGGTGGAGTATAGGACATTCGTCCATCCTGACTGGTCGGTCCGCCGACCTTTGCTGTGAAGAAAGGATCAGAAAATAATCAAAAGAAAAAGACAGGAAAAGGGAAAACAAATATTTACAAATTATCCCTTGCAGGACACAAAACTTTTTCTTAAAAGTTCACTTCTCAAATTGTTCATTTGTTGTTATAAAGTCTGATGAGAGATTATGAGAGTCTGATGAGTTCATCTGGAAAAGTTTGCACTTGAAGTGATAGATGGAAAGAAAAAACACAAAAAGTAACTAAGTCTTCTCCCAAGGTTTCATAAAGTCAGCACTGGTTGAAATAACACGTGGACCTTTGTGGATTCTCACTTTTTCCACATCATACCTGTCATTAAGTCTAACTTCCACCACTTGGTATGGTCGAAGAGCTGTGGTCTAAGCTTTAGTCCAACACCAAATTGGGTTCGCTTGATAGCAACGTTGTCACCTACACAAAATGTTTGTGCTGGTTTTCGTCGCTTGTCGTATTGTTGTTTACTTTGTTGCTGGACTTTCAAAATATTAGCCTTAGCTTCCTCATGTATTTGTTGGACATTTTGTAGTGATATCTTTATATATTCATCTTGAAGTGCTTCCTTAATTTTATTGTATTCCTTGTTTTTCATTTTAATTCACGTCAAAAGTTCAAATGGGGTGTATTTGGTTGATGTTGATGTCGTATTGTTGATGACTCGTTGCACTGCGGATGTGTGCTTGAACCATTTGGTTGGGTCTTCAATTGAAAGTTTCGTTTAAACTGAGATTATTATCGCATGAAGCTTTTTTACCTGTCCCTTACCTCTACATACACCTGTTGTTACTGGAATGTGTGTAATGTTTTCATCTTAGCAATATTTTTGAAAATCTGCTGATGTAAAAGCTGAACCTTTATCAGAAATTATTCTCGATGGGTTCCCAAATTTGTCTTGGTGTTGTTTTAATTTTTCTAACGCATCATGAGATGAAGTAGATTTTACCGGATATATCCAAAGAAATTTTGTAAAGGCATCGACAACAGTGATTATGTATTTGTAATTTTTATGCGTTGATGGGAGTGGTCCTAGGAAATCGATGTGATAAGTGTGAAGTGGTACATCTCGCTTTGGGATAGGATGTAGAAACCTTTCTTGTTTACCTGATGATAGTATGCTTTGCACACAATTGGAAATGACAGTCACAACCACTTTTCTTATGTTGAGAAAAAAATTGTTGTTTCACAAATTTTCAGTTTTGTTTATACCAAAATGGCCTTTCGAGTGTTCAAGCTGAACAATGTGTTTCTGCATGAATTGTGGAACAGCTAAAATTCTTGGACATTGACCATTTTATACAGCACGTTAGGTTTTAATGTGTACTCTGATGTTGAAGACTGTTTAAGCAGTTGTTTGAAACTTTGTATAAACACGTATTTTGTTTGTACATCTTTGATTTTTTCTATTAGCTCATCATGTTGTATTACCAAAAATGGGTAACTTCTTAGGGCATAGACGTGGCGCATTTGTTTAGCTGGCCTATGGAGTATTTCGTAGTCAAAATCTGCTAAGAAAAGGATCCATCTCGATATTTTCGGTGGGAGGTCCCTTTTAGACATTGTTTTTTGAAACGCTTGACAATCCGTAAAAATTTGAAATTTTGTTCCTACTAGAAAATGTCTGAACTTTTTAAGGACTACGACTATCGCTGAAACTTCTAAATCAAAACTTGAATTTTTTTCCCCTCTTGGCGGTAGTTTTACGACTCATATAGTATATTAGCCACTGTGTGGCTAGCGCGGCGTTGCCCGTGCCCGTGGTGTTTGATTTTTATCTGGTGTAAAATTTTCCGCAGATTCCAAATCTGTTGAAATTTTCAATCTGTCTTTAACGATTCCTATTTTACTAAAAAAGAACTTAATAATCCCAATCAAAATGTTTTTATTTCTTTGCTCTCCTTGGCTAAAATGAAAATCTGTTTTTATTTTTATTTTTACGCGAAGGAATGCAATCTTCTTAACTGCAATCCATTTCACAGGATATCAAAATTAATTAATCTCGAAACAAACGAAGTTCATTCGAATGTGTTCTCTCCCCGGATATGAAAAAAATGTGGCATGGTGGCAAAGGCTGACGTCAAGGTGACACGTGAGGGCGAAAAGTTTAAATTTTGATGTTTCTTCATTCCTCGAAATTACCGCGTTAGAATGAAAACAGTGAAAAAAAACTATTAAATTCATTTTAAAATGTCCTAGATTGAATTTTAAAATTCGCCTTGACCCTAAAACTGCAAACAATTCGGACTACCTGTGTGCCAAATCTCATTACTGTTAGTGCCATAGATTCTTCAGGACTTCGCGGGCAAGAAACAAACAAACAGATAGACAAACACTTCCTTTTATAATAGTAGATATTGGATGAATTTTATTAGAATCCATTTAAAAAGTATAGCTTCAAAGCTTTTAGAGCTTGCATCGCAATGCAGTTGCAATGGCGCTCCTTGTTCGTCATGTTTAAGTATGGGTTCTGATGACAGGGCTTGCTTTAAAGCAACGACGAACGCGTCAATGAGCGCTTAGCAGATGATGAGTACGCTATTTGTTGCGCCTTCGTTCCGCCTTGTGTACTCCGTGGCGCTGGTATCGCTACGAGTGTAGTCACTGTACAGGTAGCTCGGTGGAGGGGGGGGGTATAGGAGTTGTATAGGACATAAATATACCAAAAACACAAACATAGTCGATACCTATTTCGACCCCCTCATGTCCAATGTCGTCAAGATCAAAATAAGTTTCGCTTTAGTCCTGGCGATGATGTGTAGATCTGTCGAAATGGCCATCGACTGTTTTTGTTTTTAACATCGGTTATAAGTTGTTTGGAAGTTTTTATAAGCGCCAGATTTTGTAATCGGCAAAACTACTTATAGTACTGCGTCTTCCGCACGCATGCACTTGTTCAAGTCAAACTTTGAATTCTTAAGATACACTTTTTTATTTCATTAATTGCCTGTTATCTAAACTGGTATTGATCCAATCTGTTACAAGGACCCGGATAAGTAAAGAGCTTGGTCTTCTGTGCTGGGATTCATCAAAAGTACCTCTCAATAAATCGATTTTTGTAATTTTAACGTATTTTTAAATGAATATTTAAAAGTACATCTCTCTATATTAAAAAAAAGTTACCGCCGCCGCAGGATTGAAAACTATATATATATATATATATATATATATATATATATATATATATATATATATATATATATATATATATATATATATATATATATATTTATATATTTTTTCATAGAAACAGAGTGGAACAAGAGTGTTTTATCTCACAAGAAGACAAGTCTGAAGTTCTTCGGTGTCCAGCAGACAGTAAGTGTGAAGAAAAGGGAACTGGTTATAAGACAATTTATTATTTACTTGTGGGGTTTAGTAATGCAGTGTGTTTACCGAAACAATAACTCTGGAACGTCTCGATGATGAAGGAGGTGTCGAGGCAAAGTTGGTACAACATAAAGTTCAGTTTCACGAATCATGTAGATTGCAGTTCAATAAAACAAAACTTCAAAGTGTTCAGGAAAGGAAGATAGAACCTGTGGATAATTAAAATAGTTCTACGAAATTCACCCGCCAGAATGCTGTAGGGAATAGTTCAGTGAATTCAAAAGAGATTTTTTTTGTGACCTACCTGCTCAAGCTGGAAGTTCATTACGTACAGCATCGACATTCAGCCTAGATGCTCTTGTTCGTCACTGCGTCCTTAAACTGGAGGACATGCCTCTGCTTGCGAAACTGAGTGCTGGTGATCTTATTGCATTAAATGCCATGTATCATGTTCAATGCCTCGTATCATTATATGAGAGCAAGAGACAAAAAGAATACACAAGAAAACTAAATCACAACAAACTAACCATGTGTTTGCATTTGCTTAACTTATATCATACATCGAAGATGCTCGTAGTGACAATGAAATCGCACCCATATTTAAACTTGTTGATCTATGCAAACTGTTCGTGATGAGGATGAAACAACTAGGTAGTGATCTTTCAGGTAGCATACATTCCACAAAACAAAAAAACAGAATACTTGCATATTTTACTGACATGGAAGCACATAAAAAAGGTCAAGATGTGATGTTAATATTTAATAATGATGTTGGATTAGCCCTGAACAAAGCTTGTGGATACGACGCAGATAGTGCCGCTATTCATCTTGCTAAAGCAGCAAATATAGTCAGAAGAGACGTTTTTAAAATGAAAGACCTCTTCAATGGATCATTTGGAGAAACCTGTCAGGAAGATTCCGTACCAGCATCTCTGTTAGCACTGGTTGCTATAGTTACGAATGGTCCAAATATTAAAACACTGTCACGTTTTTCTGCAATACCACAACCTATCCTCACTGTTGCACAGTTACTAATGTATAACAGTTTGGTGTGACGTCGGGAGTGTCATTCTGAAACAGTCTATCAGCACAATCGAGCACGAGAAACACCTTTTCCAAACAACTTAGGTACTTTAATTCATACAAAAACTCGCAAGTATAAACTAGTTGAAGATCTTCACGAGCTCGGATTAAGCATATCATACGACCGAGTGCTAGACTTTCGTCAGAACTTGGGAATTAAATATGTCATCTGTATCACATGGAAAATCCTGTCGTTCCTCTTCAGTTCAAAGGAGTGCTTTTCGCAACTAGTGCGGTTGATAATATTGATCACAATCCAAGTTCTACTACAGCTCATGATTCTTTCCATTGTACAGGAATATACCTAATTTTAGAGGAATCGATCGAACCAAGACTTCAAGTACTTTTGCCGTGAAAGCAACTAAACATCTTCCTGAAAGCTACACAAGTGTTACCCCTGTTCCTGCTATTAGAACTGACTGTCCTTTGCCAACAGAACAAGAAAACTTTGTTGACTACTAAGTGTGGCCGAAAGATATGGTGAAAGAACACACCTGGCTGAAGCATATAAAAACTGTTTTGTCGGCTGACAACCTACAAGGGGGTGAAATTATCACCTGGGAAGCATACAACGCTAGTCAACAAGTAAATAAACCAAAAGAATGTGAATTAACAATTTCTTGGTTGCCTCCTCTATTTCCAGATCATGCTACGTCAGTGGCCATAATTCTCCCTTCAATGAATATAGTTAAAACATCAATTGATCGAATTAATCCGGGGCAGATTCCTATCATTGCATTTGGCCCAAGGTTGCAGTTCCCAAGGTTCTTGGAAATAATGGCATGTGTGTTCTTTTTGTCTTTTGCTCTGTTATATAACAATACGAGGCATGGAACATGATACATGGCATTTAATGCAATAAGATTACCGGCACTCAGTTTCGCAAGCAGAGGTATCTCCTCCAGTTTAAGGGCACAGTGACGAACACGAGCAATCTAGGCCTAATATCGATGCTGCACGTAATGAACTTCCAGCTTGAGCAGGTAGGTCACAAAAAAAATCTCTTTTGAATTCACTGAACTATTTCCTACAATATTCTGTCGGGTGAATTTCGTAGAACTATTTGCATTGTCCGCAGGTTCTGTCTTCCTTTTATGAACTCTTTGAAGTTCTGTTTTATTGCACTGCAGTCTACATGATTCGTGAAACTGAGCTTTATGTTGTACCAATATTTCCTCTACAACTCCTGCATCATCGAGACGTTCCAGATTTATTATCCTGGTAAACACACTGTATTACTAAACCCCACAAGTAAATAATAAATTGTCTTATAACCAGTTCCCTATTCTTCACGCTTACTGTCTGATGGACACCGAAGAACTTCAGACTTGTCTTCTTGTCAGATAAACCACTTTTGTTCCATTCTGTTTCTATGAAAATATAATTATGACATGTACACATGTTTATAGCATCAATTCATGCAAAATCACATATAATTCGCTAGTAACATCATCAAATGACTATAAAAATGGAAAAAATAAAATATACTCAGAGGCCGCTATTTTGAATATCCGCCTTTTCGTCATACATAGAATATGTATAATCTATGGTATATATTACTATAGTAGCCAACTACAAAGGACGTTCCATAAAAACTGAGAGTAAAATCATAAAAAATTTACCGAAGAAAAAATTTATTAAAAAATTTACATCAATAAATATATTTACAGAAAAAAATACATCATTCTCTTTCAAATTACCTTCCCTCAGATGATATGAAAGGTCCCATCGTTCAACCCACTTTTCAAAACAAGTAGAGAAGCCTTTTTCTAGAAGCTGCTTCAAAGAACCCTGCACAGCTGAAATAACTTCATAATCTGAATTAAATTTTCTACCACGGAGCTTCTCCTTCAACGTCGGAAACAGACAGAAATCGCATGGTGCGAGATCTGGACTGTAAGGGGGATGTGGCATGAGTTTAATATTGCATTTACTAAGATAGTGCTGAACAGAAGTAGCGACATGCAGGCGAGCATTATCGTGATGTACCAGTTCCAAATCCCTACCAGTTCATGTCGCTTTCTTGATATTCATTGACGCAAAATTTTCAAAATTGAAATATAATATTCATCATTCACAGTAGTTTTTGGAGACACAGCATGCTGACAGATTGCACCTTTATGATCAAAGAAAATAATCATCATGACCTTTCCAGCAGATTTGGTTTGTCGTATTTTTTTCGGAGGCGGAGAATCAGTGTGTTTCTATACATTTGTTGCGGACTTGGTAAGGGGATCAAAATGATGCACCCAAGTTTCATCACCTGTTATTACAGTCTTTAGGAAATTCGGATCATTTTGAAGCATCTGTTTAAATTCACAACATTGGTGAATTCTTGTTTGCATTTGTTCTTTAGTAAGGTGATGAGGGACCCATCTGGAACAAACATGGCGAAGCTGTAAATTGTTGCGTAGAATGCGAAATATCGACGTTTTCGAAATGTTAGTTGATGCCGCTATCTCCTCACATGTCATTCGCCGATGTTCTTGCAAGATTACCCACACAGTATCAACATTTCGATCAATCACAACACTTTCTGGTCGGCCAGACTTAGGAGCCAGTTCTGCAGACAAACGTCCTTTTTTGAAATCACCATGCAATCTAAAAATCGTAGACACCCCAAAACATTTGTCTTTGTAAGCTTCTTTCATTAACTTAACTGTTTCTGGAGCTGTTTTGCCCAAACGATAGCAAAATGTTATGGCAGAACGCAGTTCGTTTTTTAACTTTGAATCACTCACCTCCATTTCTGTAGGGAAAATAAAAGCAGTTCTTTAAACAAGCACGAAACTAGGAAAATAAAATCGTCTGCTTCGCTTAGAATATTTATAATTGTACAGTTAACAGTTTGAAAAAATCGCCTGCACTTTTATATTTTAGTTTCGCGGTGTTGCCACTACGTAAAATATCCGATCTCTGTTTTTATGGTATGCCCTTTGTACATGCTCAAAACAACAATTATTCGCCATTACTTTAATAGCTGTCATTTAACATCATCAAATAACATTTGAAAGAAGCACAAAAAATATTCAGAAGCCGACATTTTGAATGTCCGGCATGTTGTTGTTTCTTATGCCTACACTGGCAGACCAGAGGAGTGCCAGGACCGTCGAAGGCGGCAAGAGGCGAGGGGGGTGCCGGCATTACTGCCGTAGGCGAAATCTGAGAGGGCCTCATATCCAAAATTAAATCTTCAGATATGTTGTATATCTGCCCCAAGTTGTATGTTTCTATCATTAAAGGCACAATTCTTATAATTTATTTCACTTATCAGCCGTACTATGGGTGTATTTCTCTCTTCTTTGTCAGTGAAACTTTCCTTGTGTGTGTATGCTTGGCGTTGTCTGTCTTTGGCTCAGCATGGTCAAACACAGCCCCGTGTGTCATAAAACCCAATCTACCAGTCATATGTTGAAAGCTATCTAAATCAGTTGATAAATCGATATTTTCATGTGAAATGAAGTTTCCTCGAAAAATGCTTCAGCTTTACATTTTTTTAAGCTTTTAATGTGGAATGAACATTAAAATTTAGGAAAGAGAAAAATAGAGAACGCTTTCTCGAAAACATGCACTGAGAGAAACATAGCAAAAGCTGTTTGAAGTTCCAAACAAAGAACAGCCGGTCAAAAAGTAATTGCGAAGCTTTTCATCTGCCGCTGTTTTCTCTGCAGCTCCCGTTTGATTTTTAATTGAGAACATTGGAACGTAATTGAGTATTGAGTGTAGAAACACGAACGGGTTCCACGACCGTGGATGTTTCTCCGAAGAAGTTTAATTGACGACCGGATACTTTTATTTACTGAATTTCCTTCGGCTGATTAGACTGAATAGATAATTAGCTTCTCTCTGCGCTGTTTTTTTAGCGTGTGGGAGTGGCGTAATTGAGAAGGCAAATATAATCTCAATTGCTTCCGCTCTGTCGTCAGATTCTGCAACTCATGAATTTGCTACGCTGGAAAACTTGCTATAGCTGATCTTGTTTTCCACGAGATGCAACGCGAGATTAGAAGAATGGTGAAGTGATGAACAGTTTTAAAAACACTTAAATCATACGAAATATTTATAAGTTAATATTTAAATAAGTAACGATGAACATTCTCTTAATTCTACTGAGCGGTTCTAATTCTATTGTACTCGTGAATGCGAGAAAACTTATAGCTGGCACTAGAAGAATTACCCACAAATGCAGTGTTTCCAGAGATTAGAAGAATAATGATCTGATGCATCTCTACTATTATAAAAGGAAGTGTTTATCTGTGTGTCTGTATACGATGTGGACTGTCCTGATGAATCTTTAGCACTTACAATAATGATATTTGGCACACAAGTGTCCGAATTTTTGCGATTTTTTTTTTGTGTGTCCAGCCCGATTTTTAAAATTTAATCTAGAACATTTTAAAATTATTAAAAGTATAATTTATTTTTCCATTTTTCTTTCATTTTTCTCCGGAATATGACGTCACCCGACGTCGAAAGATAAAGCAAGTAGATTTTGCGATTTTCGACCGTTGACGTCACAAGCGTTTTTCGTCCAAAAGCCTTGGGAACCATGACAAGTTTTTCCGTTTCTAGCGTTTTTTTATTTTCATTGTTGATTAGTATGACTTTCTTGCTAGCGTTTTCAACTTTGTTAAGGGCAAAGACTAACTGAGGTTTTCTATCTTCGTGATCGATAAAGATAGAGTGAAGATTTCAACGGATTTAAAATCTGCGGAACTCATTCTTAAATTATTGTTTTATCTTTTTAATGTTTTCAGTATCAATAAGATTTAATGTGTCCAACCCAATTTTAAAATTTTAATCTAAAATATTTTTAAATTAATATAAAATATTCACAGGTGAATATTTTGAACACACAACAATGTTCTTAATTTTACTACGCGGCTCTTGTGAGAAAGCAGATGACCTGAGAAGGAGTTCATTTCAAGAAAAGTAAACACATTCGCAATGGAAAAGAATTGCCATCTTTGCACTCGAAATCATGAGCGGCCATTGCTACAACTGATTATTTGTTTCGCCAATTCTTCTGACACCGAACAATGATTGGGATACAGAATTCATCCTAAAGACATCAATTATGGGAACGCATTGCCTATTTTTAACCGGCCACTACTCATTCAAAACCACATGACTCAAATACCAGCTTGCCAAAGTCTGGCTAAACTTCCTTTTGGCAAGTATTCAATACTAAAATTTAGGACCGTGGCAGCCCATTTGGTTGAGAGGCGAATTAGCAATCTTAGTGTATTTAGGGGCCCAGGTGCAGAATTAAATTCAGTGTTCTGCAACACAACTCCGAGCAAGTGCAATTGTTCTGCAGCCATTTTGTCCAAATTTTGAAAACTGTTGCAAAATAATAATAAAAAAAAAAAAAAAAGACGTAAAAAATATCGGCCTTATATGTCTTACATATCTATAATAAAACACATCAAAATTAATTAACTTACTTTATTTAAAACCGAGGAATTCTTTCAGAATTTGCAATTCTGTCGATAACTTTTGAAGTTAAATATTTTGTCATTGGCATTTGGTACTTTTAGTTAACGTCGTACTAGAGCAACACAACGGGCTATTGACGACGTTCCGGGATCAGTCCCTTAAGGGTAAGATCCGAGGACAACACCTCGTAATTTTGAACCACGGTCAGATGACGAAGCAACACCTGATTTGCCATTGGCATAGAAGATGTGTTATTTATAAAGTGTTTGTGATAATTTGGGGGGTGTAGGGAGGTTGTTCCGTAACTAGAAAATTAAAAAAGGTGTGGCAAGGAACGCGCTTTGCACTGCAAAACATCATAACTTATGATTTAAAAAAAATCGGCCACAATTTTGATAAAATTAAGGGAAAATTGTTCTGAAAAGACTTTGTTCTGCGACGTACGTCCCAGTTTTAAACACTTTCTGCTTCTTGGCGTGGGGGCTCGTGTGCGTTAAAACTGCAATGGTCTCAAATGTCCTTTTGTTCGGGTGGTGTAGAAGTTGGAAGTGACAATCCAGGTGACCTCGTCAGCTGATCGTGGTTCAAAATGACAATGCGTTGTCCTTGGATTTTTTCCTTACTATCGTCAATACCCCCTTTGTGTTGTCCAATGAGTAGTAGGTAGGAACGTAAGCTGTAGTTAGGTAGGTAAATTCAACTACCTAGCTATGTATGCCAGTACTAAAATTGTGCGATTGAAGCAAACCCATGAAAAAGTGATTGGTTTCGCAGAAGAATTTAGACCAGTAGAGAAAGTGGAAACGGTTGACTATCATGAGACAGTTAGGACATTTTATGTCTGTTGTCTACCAAACTTTAGTCATTGAAAAATATTTATTTACTGTACTGTCAACGAATTTAATGCTATTTTTCAATGTCAATGATCAAAAGAAGCTGTAGGAAAATGAACTATCTACAATCCTATAAACATAACGCAAGCAAGGGCAAAATCCTTACTTTTATACAATCAAGATTGTCAGATTCAATCATATATCAATTGCTAGGTCAACCAGCAGGCAATCTGCTTCATCCAATGAGAAAACAACAAACAAGATCAATTCCAAATTTTGCATGCTAGATAGACAATGAATTTATTTCATACATGTGAGGAAGGGTCAATTGGAAATTCGGTCTGTATGTAAATTAATTTCACCGGAAAAAGAAGAAAAACAATTCGTGTGGATTTTTAGAATGCCGAATATATTCGGATTGGTTATTGTTTGGCGCCAGCTGCTGTTCTTCCGTCGCTCGCTTTACAGCGACTTGAGAATAACACGTGAAATAGAACGTCCTCTGCAGGTGGCAGGTGATGTTCGTCAGAAAGATCTTTGATTGGATTTCGACTTTTACCGTTGGCGTTCTTTTTGAACTGCCGGCAGAGTATGTTAAAGAGCCAGAGGTATAGGTTGGTCACCGCGCTGGACTGTGATGATACACAATTTGATATATTTGTGTAAGGATGTTAATGCGATGATGTTGACAACTGTATATTTTTCTTAATGTTCTTGGAATAATAACTTAAATAGCTTAGCTGTTGGTTGTCTTCTCCTTGTGTCAATTCCTACTATTTTCACGCTACCATTTGGGGCGACGACACCACTCAGGATATATATCTCAAACAACCAAACGTCTACACATCCTAATTAAACAAGTTTGAAGAGTTGTATGCCAGCTCAGGTGTTGCCTCGTCATCTGACCGTGTTTCAAAATTACGAGGTGCTGTCCTCGGATCTTTCTCTTAAGGGATTGATCCCGGACCGTCGTCAATAGTCCGTTGTGTTGCTCTAGTACGATGGTATTTAAAAAATTACCAAATTACCCTAATTAAACTATAAATGTCATTTAAAAGGCTGTTATTGGTAAAAGAGAAATTGATTAACCAAGCTCTGTAGCTAGGTTCATAAAACAAATTACTAATTAATTAATTACTAATTAATTAATTACTAACTATAAATTGCTAACTAATATTATTAATCTTCCCTCATAAAAATACGACATGATTATACGAAGAATATTTTCGTCTTGTTTTTTATTTTTTCTGCTCATTAGTTGCAAAGAATAATGGATTTTGTGGTTCGTTTCTCTATGTCTGAAGGATTGTTTAAGTATAATGTCAAAACGATTGTTTACATTTTGTCAAAACCAGATTATTCAGTGTCATTAGCACAGTCAAGGTCTAGAAATAAAGAGAAGAGCTACAAATCATACTTAGCGGATACTTTTAATCAGCGGAGAAAATTAAAGATATTATCAAGTCAACCGGCTTCAGAAAATGAGAAAACAACAAACTGTTGACGTTACCAGAATTAAAGAACAGATTTCACCTCCGAATAACCAGCTAGGATTAATTCAATAGAAATATTTAGCTCTTATAGCTCATTATATTTTTATTCATGTCTAGTTTTCGGAGCAGCGTCTGATCTAGTACAAAAATAAAGTATGCAATAATAACCATCTAGGAATCTCATGAAACATATAGCAAAAAGATTCTTTATAGTTTTACCCTTATTTCCTAAGAATCGAAACACAAGAAAGAAAATGAAGAAAGCAATTACCTAGTTAGGTATATTTTAACAAGCATCAAAGAAGCTCAATTTGTCCCTGCTCATTACACATTCTTTTTTTATTAAAGAGAAACAAAAGAGCGCGCGTGGATCGTGAAATTCATAAGAATTAATGTTCAAACTCAGACCCTCGTTACCAACAAAATAACTCGAGTGACATTTTTTTTCCCGTGGTACTTTTTTAATTATCAAACCAATATGTAACATTTATCTCTTTAAAGAAAAGAACGGCCATTCTTCAGTTATAAGCTCATGTGCCGAGCAGTTATTGCTCTTGCATAAAACTATCTGCTCTGCATATTAACTGCCGGCTGTTTTAGATTACAATTTATCATAAACCGCACACAACGTCCTTTGAAGTAACCTCTTGGATGATAATTACCGCCATAAACGCCTCGAGTAAAAGAAATAAAGACCAATCTCTTATGCAGTTTTTCACTTTTATTATTAACCACCGAAGAGCTTTTTGTCAAAAGTCTCATTAGAACTTAATATGGATATCAATTTAACATGTTTCAAAGAGGGCTTACTCCTGCCGCTTTTCTTTATCCTCGAAAGAGGGCGTAAAATAACTCGAAAAGCCGGGGTTTTTTAGTCATTTTGTGCTGGTTTGAAATATTTTTTGTATCGATTTTTCATTTGGCCTTTCTGTAATCGATCGGCTCTTGTTATCACCGAAAACACGAGAGATGAATGATCTTGAACAACGTTACCCAGTAGGAAGAAAATAAATTACCCTTTTAGTAATAATAATCACAGCAACAATAGCAATCTTAGATTTCGGCGTTTTCTCCTCCCTTTGTTCAACCATGATCGATGTTATTCGATAAATAGAAGCCGTACGTTACAGTTTTAGAGTTGAAAAAACGATCGAAAAAGGGAGGGTGGTGTTTTTATTTCCTTTTTTTCCTGAAATGATAAAGGAATGTTGTCGTGAAATTGGATTCTTCAACCTTCCTGGATTTTGGACCTTAATTTATATCCGTTTCCTTACCAATAAATCATTACTGTAATTGGATTCCCTAACAATAGGTACACGGTAATATATCGAGTATTAAGCCTTGGAATCAAAAGATATCCAGAGGAACCTGGTTGCTTTTGAATTCATTCGTGTTAACACGAGCTGACTTCTCTTGCGATTAAGGTTACAGTTACGGTAAAAAGAAAAAGGAATGGAACAAATCGTATCTTCTCAGGAAAAGTGATACAAATAAGAAAAGTGAGTATAACAAGAATCAAAAGAAGATTGAGGGTCTTTAAGCACATTTTACTTCTGTATTTTAAGCGAAGAATTTGCTCATATCTTTATCAAAAATTTGTATATTTTCTTGTTTGTTATTGTTCATTGTTACTTTAAAAGATTCATTTACATTTTAAATTGTAGTACTTTCCATGGAAAGATGTAATCCATGATTCCATGGAATAGCACTTTTATCTCACATATGTTTGAGCTACCTTCGTAAAGGTAGTCGAACTGCTGATATTCAGAACGTATGTTTTACATTATTGTCCTGGCTCAGACTGTTTTTTTGGCGGAAATAAACGTAGTTTGGTCACAGATACTCATAACTATTGAATCGTGAACCCCTGAGGATAACAAGCTATACTGTCACGTACTAATCCAATGAAATGTTTTACTCTGTTGATTGATTCATTCCAGGAGATGTGCAATTATTATTCAGGAAGTGGTGCAATTGACTGCCTAGCACGTCACAGACATGCTCAATGGGAGGCAGATCTGGATTTATCTTAAGGAAAATTTTCAACACCACAGAGGCACACGTGGGAGGGGCAAGCAGTGTGTGGACGGTCGTCATCGTGCCAGTTGTGTGACATGGGAGCGTGATGTGACAGCGAAACAACAGTTGTTGAGTCATTTCAGTGATGTCAAAGTACCTCGTGCTACAACTAGAGTTGACCGGCTGTCGTAAGTGATGAGACACAACAATAACTCCTATTGTTATGCTTGGGGAGCCACCACTTCCGACAGTCCTTCTTAGTGTTGGAGCCAGGTAACTTGAGAACAAAGCAATACTTCCAGCATATCCCACAATCTTTTTGGCTTTCAAGTCACGTGTCCAAGTAGACCAAAATATAGAACATATTTTATTTACCCAAGTTTACCGCAAACTTGAGTCTGTGTTTAAGAACACCCATAGCCTAACTGTCTTCAGAAATATCTTTCTTAAGGTTGGCGGGTGGTGGGGGCCGAGAAATGATGTCATCAATATGGCTGCCGCGCCAACGTGTGACAATTTATTAAAAAGAACCTGGCTCCTCAACGAAGGTTAAAAGTTTGTTAGAAGGCAGTGGCGTATCCAGGAAACTAGACTCTAAACAGGACCATCAAGAGAGTCGGATCGAAAAAGATAACAAAGATGTTGAGTGTGTAATATCTTCACTCAAGAGCTTTTCAGATCCATTTGAATAAATGGACAGATAAACTCCTTTTAGAAACATATCCAGTAGACATGTGGACGATAATGTAATTAGAGATCTCCTAAGTGTATACTTCAAAGTCACATAGGCCTTTGAAAATTTTAAGACGTTGTATGTTAGTGCTCCAAGAAATGTTGAACTTCCAATACCAAGAAAAATTATTAAGAATTTGGCTTCTGTGTGTGCTTCTAAAACTATCCAATGATCAGATAAAAACTCCATGTCGTAAAATGTACCCGCGGTTTTTTTTCTCAAGACTTTTCAATATTGTCTCTGAGCAGAAGTGTGATATGGGGATGTTTTGGCCTAACCTCTTACCCCAGTTCCCCTAGCTCTTGGACAAATGGATGGTTGAATAAAACAAGCAAATCAAAACTGGTGCATAAGTTGTACGAGCTTCAAAAAGAAAATATCGTATCTGCTCCAGTTACTGTGGACACAATAGTCTTGATGCCATGTTTATGCTGTACACAATTCATTTCCAGGTTAACTATGGAGTTCTTTCCAATAACATTCTGGGATTAATCTGTAAAGTAGAAGCTAGAGAAATTCACTTAGTGTTTGACGTCTATGGCACTCCAACTATCAAGTATAAAGAACATGACATTCATAATGCTAAAACATTAGTGAGTGAAATAAAATGTATGGACCAGAACAAAAAACTCCAAAAGAGTCTTCAGCGACTCTACGAAGTGAGTCCTTCAAGACATCTTTAACAAAGTTGTTATGTAAAGAATAGAGATCTTCCAAATATTGCCACTTCCTAGGCAATAAAATGTTATGTTTTGCTATAGAACAGACTTATTATAAGTACTCGTGTATAGGCGCCAACATAAAATATAATGAGGTAAATGAGGCGAAAGAACTTGCCCGCTAACACATTGAAGCAGATACGAGGATAATTTGGCAAATTACACACACGTCTCGAAATGATCAAGAGAAAAATGTTTTGGTGCGTGCAAACGATTCAGATATTTTAGTGTTATGATATATCACCAAAAGAACTTAAAGAATGTGTACTTATGGCTTAAATGTGGTGTATCGTCAAACAACTCGAGAAGATATATTAACGTCTCAAACATAGCAAAAGAAATAGGAAGTGAAATAGCGGATGGCCTGCCAGGCTTTCACGTCTTGACTGGTTCAAATTACACTGCTGCTTTTACCAGACAAGGTAAAATAAAACCATTTAACATTCTCACAAAATGCATGGCTCATCAAAATTTTTTGGCTAAATTAGGAGAATCCGTCTTGGGGGATGAATCATTGCTGATTGGTTTAGAGACATTTGTGCGTGGTAGGTATCGCAATCCTACGTACGTCTCAGTATCAGAAGTGATATACAATATTTTTTTTAAGGAAACGCGTCTCCTCTGCTAACAAGTAAACCATTGTCAATACTTAGGCCTGTTGATCCTACACTTCTTCCTCCGTTAAAAGCTGCTTTGGAACAAAAAGTCAAGCAGAGTAATGCTGTATCTTGTATGTGGAAACGTGGAAACTTCTGGAAAACACTGATCAAACCTATCATGGATGGAAATTCTAAGTTAAGTGGTATGAAGGGCCTATATCACCTGATATTATTCCGCCTGAAAATGACGATAATTCTGCAAGTGAGGATCAAGTTGCCTTAAAAAGCAGTGGTAGTGACACAGACTCCGATGATAATGACAGCAGATAAAAAAACTACTTAAACAAGAATGCAAGTGCTAGTTTTAAATTGTTTTTGTAAGATGCATTTTTTCCAATTTTACATCTATCATACGATTTAGCATTAGTTTTAGATTTAGTTAATTAACAGATAAATAGTACGCTAGAGTAATTATGAAAGCATATTTTAGGTCCATAGGTACTACTGTGAATACACGTACAATGCAATGGGCGGAATATACATAAAAATTTGTTATTTTACTTGTTCGTTATTAAGTCTTTGTTTGTGATTTTATAATACATTACAAGTTTATACTAATACATCGGAGAGGTCAGTGTCAACTCTCAAGATCTCTGCCACAGCGGGCTGGTCAAGCAGTTTTGGGCTTCAAGAAGAATAAGACAATAACCGCCATTTACTATCTCGTTATGCATCCAAAGCCCATGTTTACGGCATTTTTCAAATCCTCAAAATTTTAGCAAACATTTTAAATGTTGCCTATTTTCTGTTTTCTTAACGGCTTAAGAGTTTTTTTTTTTTTGCTTTAAACATTCACTATGAATAAAAAAAAAAAAAAAAACTCGTTGAAAAACGTAATGTACGTTTTAGGCTAAATATCAGGAAAACTATTACACTTACGAAATATATTGGTTGTACTTAAAACAATGGGCCGACCAACCGATATAGTGGTTAAGGTGTTAGCCTCTAGATCGAAAGGTCCCCGGTTCGAATCCGGGTTCGGGCATGGATGTTTGTAAGCGTATACCAGCTCAGGTGTTGCTTCGTCATCTGGACATGGTTCAAAAATACGAAGTAAAAATTGTTAGGGGCAATGATGGTCCTCCCACTGGGTGCTCCTTCACAAGTGGACATCACTTCCGACCTTGTAGTGGCCAATGAATTAGGTCAAATGTGACCGCCATTAGAAAAAAAAAAACTTAAAATAATGGTGATTTCCTTTCGAGCAACTTAACAAAATCAATGCTTTGCGACGCTTCGTTGAGGATCTAGGTTCGTTTAAGTAAAGTGTCACACGTTGGCGCGGCAGCCATATTGACGACATTATTACTCGGGCTCACGACCACCCACCAACCTTAAGAAAGTCATTTCTGAAGATTAGGTTATGGGTAATCTTAAGCACCTAACAAAGTTTATGGTAAACTTGGGTAAATAAAAGTGGTCTTGGTCTAAAGGGAATACATACTATCCCGATAACGTCTGGCTCGCTATTCCCAAGAGATACCCCATTCCTTTGTCAAAGATATGGCCAGATTTGTCTCCCATTGAACATGCCTGGGATTTTCTAAGCCAGCAATTGCACTAACCATGATACAAGGGATCTCAATAAGCACCTGGAGAATGCTTGGTATATGTCACATGCTAGCATAAGGGTTTTGTTTGACACCATAGCACGTCATATATCGGCACGCATAGCACATTTAGTAGAATTTACTTATTTGTAATCGTTCTGATGCAACTCTACAATTATACAGAATCCTATAAATTTGATATTGTGATCAGTTCTTTATTTCTACATATGCAGTTGGGGAAATAAATCGAACCACCCCTCTTCAGTTAAGCAATTTTAACAGTAGAGAAAACTCAAAGATGGTGTTCGACAGAAACTAACGTCTTCTATAATACGAATGCATAAAATTTCTTCATATAAAAAAAATGTCTTTATATTAAATTAAAATTTCTTCATATTAAATTAAAATTTCTTCATATTAAATAAAATGTCTTCATATTACGTTAAAATGTCTTCATATTAAATAAAAATTTCTTCAAATAAATTAAAATTTCTTCATATTAAATTAAAATTTCTTCATATTAAATTAAAATGTCTTCATATTACGTTAAAATTTCTTTATATTACGTTAAAATTTCTTCATATTAAATTAAAATTTCTTCATATTACGTTAAAATGTCTTCATATTACGTTAAAATGTCTTCATATTAAATAAAAATTTCTTCATATTAAATTAAAATGTCTTCATATTATGTTAAAATTTCTTTATATTAAATTAAAATTTCTTCATATTAAATTAAAATGTCTTCATATTAAATTAAATTGTCTTCATTTTACGTTAAAATTTCTTCATTTTAAATAAAAATTTCTTCATATTAAATAAAAATTTCTTCATATTAAATTAAAATTTCTTCATTTATTATTACGAATGCATTTATTTCTTCATATTATTAAGCACCAACTTTTTTTCCAATAGGAATCCCCTATTCCGAACACACAATTTGAAATCTATATCAAAATTTAACTTCATACACCAAATTTCATGTCATTAAGTCTTTACGTTTTGAAGTTATGAGTACAGAAAGATTGAAGCTACTAATGTTGAATCCGTTTCTTAGACTTTTATGAATATCTTCCTATATAATATTTCTATAGCACAGATATTTTGCACCATGTTACTGTTAAACAACCCCCAAAAAAAGTTCATCTTCCTTCCTTCTGGGGGCATCAACATTTTCCTGGCCCTCGTCGCTTCTTTTTCAAAATGACCCCTCCCACACTCATGGGGTGTCAGATCCCCACACGTGTGAAATGATCGTGAAACCTTAAGCCGGCGTTCCTTCACAAACCCCAGATGTCAGGTGGAAATCGGGGTGCACAAGAAACGGACGCCGACCCTGAGTTATTACCACACGTGTGTCTGTCGGCTCCCTTCTCGTGGAAACGTTTCTTTTTCCAGCCTCCACAATCTCAGTGTTTCCATTAGAAATTTGGTATTGTGCAAAATTTGATAGGAAAATTTGATGATCAATTCTGTCTTCCTTGTTTAATTTAGCTCTCTAACACTCTATATATTTCTCTTTTAGGACCTCCAAAGAAAAGACCAACTACTCGACCCAAAAGTGTCACGAATCCTGCGGAGGATATTCATGGAAACTTATCACCAGGTATGATGTATGTAATTGTAATTAAATTGCTTCCAATCACTCCCCTCAAACAAATCATTTGTAATGAATCGTTACAGACACCGTTGTTCTAGGTTTTACGAGTGTACTCAAAAAAAATATTTATTTCCCTTTTTGCTACGGAAACGCGAATAACTTAATACGTTTGACCAATTCAATTTTTAATATATTTATTAATTAAAAAATACATAACATCATAATACATAAATACAAAGGAAAAAATTGAAGAACACTGCATATGATATAAAACTGTAGCGGGAAACCATAAAAATGGTAATAATATGTGACAAGGAGAGTTCAGAAAAAAATTAAGGCTTATGAATTTAATATGGAATGCGATCGCTCCTGACTTGTACACACATATCACAACGTGATTTCATGCTGCCAATAATGACGTTAACCAGAGTTCGGGGAATTAAGTTCTTCCACTCCTCCACCAATGATGTCTTCAGGGTATTTATATCTCTAGTAGGAGGATGTCCCCGTGCAACTGCTTTTCGAAGGTAGTCCCATAAGTTCTCTATCGGGTTCAGATCAGGAGATTTTGTGGGCCATGGTATTTGCTCAATGGTTTTAATTTTCAAGGAATTCGGCAACGAGGTTTGCTCGATGTGGGCGAGCATTATCGTTCATAAATAAAAATTCAGATCCTCTATGTAAAACTTGAAGGACGTCCATCGATTATTATTCCATCCCACACCATCACCATACTAAACCGTCGCCAAGAGCTCGTTGGGTTGCACCAGCGCAACATTAATTAAATACCTATCTACCAAATGACGAGACTCCTTTCGAAAAATAAAACTTTTTCTATACATAAAACACTCTATGACATCAAAATACCAACACGATCTTTATGGTAGAACAAATACAGAATGCTTGAAAAGCGAATATATCAAGCATGTCCTTGACAAGCTGCAGAGAGAGAGGCAATTACAGCTTTCAGCCTGATAACAGGAGAGGAGAGTGTTCCCTCTCATTTGCATCACTTAGACATCTCCGCCGAGTCTTCCTGCCAAATCTGTGATTCTGGAGAAGTAATGGACAGAAATTACCTACTTCGATCTTTTGAATGAATGGGTAATGACTTAGGTCTTTTCTTTGTTTCTCGATGTGTGTTGCATTAATCGTTTCACTGTCATTGTTCATTGTTTTCCTTTCGCGTGTTACGTTAATATTACTCTTCTATTAAGGTTGTGCTCTAACCATTAGAAATTTTGAAAAGGTCATTGGGTAGTTATTCCACATTTGCGTTTCGAGTATTAGGAAACTTCAAGCAGCTAGTCCGACATCAGCACATGAGAGATCAAACTTTAACCTTCTGTCTAACTACAATTCTAAAATGGTCCTGTCAGTAGTACTCTAACCAGTCGACAACTGTGGGGTGTTTCAACTTTCTGAGTATAATATTCGTTTGTTTCAGGTCAGATTGATCAGACGGTGAGTCGGGAAGGTTGCTCGGCTCCCGAGGTGATCGTGAACGGCACAGTGGCTGCAGACAGTAGCGGCAGCACCGACTTCTCGACTGTCCAGGAGATCCACTTCTTTGGCCTCATCGGTCGACGGGGTCAGAAAAGAGAATGCAAGATCAAGTGCCTCAATGGAGTGTGGGTCGGACCAATGTGTACAGAAGGTAAAGTTTGAATACTGCTTTCAATCGTTTACAAAAACAGGTCTACTTATATCTTTATGGCGCAAGGTCAAGAACAAGGAAATCGACTACTTTGCTTATCCATTTTACAGTAATCGATTTTTTTTTTCACTCCGGGCTACATAGGGCAAAGCATGGAAATATGTTCACAAATTAAAAAAAATTAAAAACAAAATAGTCAAGACGCTCAAGATAATTTATGATTGTTTGTTTGAATGAGAGTGCGTAATGATGCTTGAAAGTTTAAGATGATATAATAACGTCGGCAAAAGTGTGAAACCACGTTGAGTCCACAAAAATATTATTCTGTCAGCATTAAGAGGTTTGAAGGGGACCATAAGGTGACCACATCTGGTTCTTGTCACCTTATGCAGCCTGATTTAATCTTCAGTGACATTGGTAAAGGGAATTACTTTGATTTCCACAAGTAGCAAGAAAATAAAGAATCTATATTCGTATAGTATGTATTTTGTTTGCATTCTGCTCGCATTTGGTTTTTGACTCGCTCGTTGCAGGTGGAAATACCATCAAGAAAATCATGCGACGTTGTACGATTCGACTGACAGATGCAGAGGTGGTTGGCGTGACGCACGAGGGTCGGACCATTCCCCCGGATGTCGAAGTGTCCTTCCCTCACAACTCAGAGGTGCGCCTCCGGTGTGTGGAGCCCGGCCTCTACAAGTTCGTGGGCAACGACACACTCATCTGCGATGACGGATCCTGGACGACCGATTTACCCTACTGCGTCGCCACGACACTACACCGAAACTTCTCTCGTAAGTGCCACACTTCAGTTCATGAAACAGAAGATTATTGAAAACAGACACTACTCGTTTAACGACCCATTTGTTTAACGACCGTAACGGGGGCCAAATAGCAGAAAAAACTGATCACCAGTTTTTACCGTAATTGAAACAGTCGATATTTTGCAAAGATGTCCTTTTTTCAGGTTTTTCTGCTACTTGGCCCCCTTTTGGAGAGGCAGGAGATATGTACTGATCTAAATAATTTTTTCCGTTAATATTGAACGTATTTTAGCTAACTTTTGCGCACTATTACAACGTAATTGTAAACATTTCTATTTTTTATAAAAAATGCTCGAATTTTGATCGTTTTGGAGGGTTTGAACCCTTTGGAGAGGCAAAAGATATCAATAAATCGGGATGAAATTTTTAATACATTAGTTTTTCTGTATGAGCCAACTTTTCCGCACTATTAGAATGTGATAGCGTAAAAAAACCATTTTTCGGCCCATCCTAATATGCATCCGGCATTGAACTCGACAAATCGGATGTAATGTTCATAACATATTATATTCGCGCTGGCGTGTCTTGCTTACCCTATGCACGTCACTTCCTGTTATATTTATTACAAACATCCAAAAAAATAATAAATTTAAGCTACTATTAAGCACCAGAAAAAGCTTTAGCAAAGACCATTTAATTGATTTTTAAAGGTCATATCTGTGATACATTTGTATGAAATTGTTACAAACTTTGAAACTAATGGTACTTAAAGTACAGTCGATAGATAAAGGGTGAAATGATTTTGAACCGGACTGTGTTTGATTAACCTATACCAATTTTCAAGTTATTTTATGTCTTGCATGACAGATTCAAAAACATACAAAAATATCCACGAAACAGTTAATATATTGAACTCAGGCCTTGCAAATAAATGTAATAAACAAGTCAAAACTTAACAATCAGTTGACCATCACTTTACTTCTAAAGAACGAGTCGCCTGGTTTATTGAATCACCATCCTTCCAGAAAGGCAGAGAATTCACTAAGCAAATAACTGTCATGATGTTATAGCTCATTGCGTACTTGGGATCTTTCTGTTACTGACGGGTGCCTGAAAAGGAAAGGGCTTGTTTACGAGATGTTCGAATTTTGTAATCACTTATAAATAATAAAAGAATATGATGTTTTGTAATTTTTTTCTCGTCTTTAGTGCAAGCTCCTCCGACCATCTTGTACCATGTTGTGTCCGGAGATGCAGGAGTTGCTGAAAATGGCTCTGTAGTAGTTTTCCCAGGAACTATAATTAACGTCGATTGCCTTTTTCAGAGACATTTGGGAACTCCTCAATGGACATGGACACCAACTCAAAGGTTTTAAGTTTTATATTCTTCACATTATAAGCTTTCAACGTACTTTTTAATGATATTTGCTGTCATCAAGTTTTCAACTATATACACCGGTTGAACAAATGAAATAAAGCTCCTTTTAAATGTTCTATAACTGAGATTTAAAAAAAATCAACTTAGAGTGTATGTTGAAATTAATTAATTTAACACATTAGATAATATAATTGAAATCTCAAAAACTTTACTTAGCAAAAAAAAAGCATAACATATCTAATATATTATAACATATAGCTATACTTACCAACTTTTATTGAAAGTTTTCGCTACTTCAGATAAACCAAATTCAGCCTGTTTCTTCAAGTCTCGTTGCGTCGTCCTAATAGCTTTTTGAGCTTGTTAAGCTTCATATGCCTTGTGTATTTTCCTCTTCCGATTACTCGGCTAGTGATAGCTGGTTTTTGCTTTATCATAACTAGGGGCAACTTTTTGCAACAAATTTTGCAATGCAAACTTTTCTTCACACGTTCTGCGGTGCATGTGTATTACTAAAACCAAAATTCCTCCAACATAGGGTGTATTGTAAATAAGTTATAACCGCAACATAAATGCAACTTTCTGCATAAATGCAACCAGTTGCAACTTTTTAAAATTTAGCTTAAAATTAATTAATATGAAATTACTATTTCATTTTTTGCCCTCTGAATAAACCCTTCGATCACGTGTGTTTGATTTTTCGAACGCCGAATTATTACGGATCGAACAAGAAGTTCATGGAAAGGTGTTCGTCCTAACAGACGATCGGATCCTTCCCTTAAGGGATTGATCCCGGACCGTCGTCAATAGCCCGTTGTGTTGCTCTAGTACGACGTTAATTAAAAATTACCAATTACCTAACAGACGAAAGTGAAATGAATGGCAAGAAGTACTTTAACACAGTGGTTGGCACACTTGATAATCCAGAGGAAACTTGCGTAATCGATTGCAGAGTTTGCAAGGTGAATGTCGATCATTAACATGTTGTTCGCCTTGTAGATAACGTTTTAAAATCTCAATGTTGAGCGAAAGGATTTTGCGCTTCTGCTATCCGATACAGCACATTATATGACTACTGCTGACGCAGTTTTTCAATGTTAAAGAAATTACAGGCCAAGGATCGGTCATTCAATATTTTTCTGTATTTAATGATGTATTATAATACTGTTGTGTACACGATTAAAATTGTCAATATATTTTGAATTTTTTCATTTTTTACGAATAATTTATTTTAGATTTTAGTGTATCAAAAATAAATCCAACTTTATTTCCATAAATGCAACTTTAGGTAATGATAGATGCCACTTTTTCAATTTTTACTGCAACAAAAAAGTTACCCTAATCATAACGTAACAAGTTATGCTATATAGCTTTAATGCTCAAAGTTCTATATTATATTTTACTTCTATGTTTCTATAAGAGAATCATGTAGCGAGCTGAAAATTGTTTCGTTGACCTTCAAATACCAGTTAGACTAAGCTAGGAACGTTTCATGACGACAGAGCTCATCGTTTGAGAGTCTTCTGTTTCAGACAAACAATGTTTCTTTATATATAATAAGATAACAGGCATACATATTTGAAAATGTGTTGCTTCAGTAACTGTGTTGCTAGAGTAAAATGTAGATGCTAGTTGCTAGTGCTTTATTCTAATATCGTGATTCCATTCTATAGGCAATATCCCAGCTCCTGGGCAATCCCAGCAGAAGAAAAGAACTGGAAATTTCGTTTGTCCATATACTACACCAAAGATTATGACTCGGGTACCTACACCTGCATTACACCTCAAGAGATCAGCAACGAAATCACTATAGTTGTCAAAGGTATTTCCCAATTAACCTTTAGACTACGGCCGGTTGCTATTTTACAAACCCTCATAGGTACTACAACTGGGGGCGGGGCTAACCATAACGGCCAATGAGACTGAAATCAACCAAATATAAAATGATCTCTTCTTTTAAAGAGCTTCTTTTCGTGAAGCAACAATGGCCTAATTGCTAAAGTCACCTACTTTCAGTTTGGCGTCGGCAGCGGAGGATGACTTTCCGAGTTCGTACCCAGCTGGCAAAAAAATTTTTAGATCCTCCAAATTATTTTTAAAAAATCCCAATTAAATTCCTTTTGATTCTAAATTACTTTTCCTAATTTTTAATACCCTTTTTATATTTTTCCAAGCTTCCGTTGATTTTAAATAAATAATCTAAGAACCACTCCTGAACTCACTACCAGCTGATATTTTTCCGCCCCTCTGCCGTCCCCTTTGCTTTAGGTTGATGGTGTCGTATCCAACCCTAGTTTAGGACCATTCTGATGTAACAAGAAGCATACATAAAACACTAACTTATATAATTATTACACTGCAAACAGGATCAGACAGGATTTCAGTTGTCTTTAGAGTAGTGAAGGAGATTCCTATCCAGCTCTCGCGATCATTGGCCGTTACGGTTAGCCCCGCCCACAGTTGTAGTACCTATGAGGGTTTGGAAAATCGACGGCCGGTTACAGCAGTTGTACCATGATCGCACCGAGAAAAAACTTTGAAAGTTATAAGAATCGCACCAAGAAAAAATAGCGCTTGTTATATCTTTAGCCGTAGTCAAAATGTTGACTTTGTTTGGCAAAACAAGAACATGGTACCATCGCCAATTGGCAATAATTCCCATCGTCGATTGACGATACATTTGGAATATAATAACTTGCATAAAATTTGGTAACATGATCTTCCACTTATGCACAAGTGGAAGGCATCCAATATGGCAACTTATCCAAATAACCGTTTGGTGACGAAAATTTTAGTCGTCGATTTGGCGAAGGGACGGTAACGTGTTTTTGAGTTGTATGCTTTTAAACTAGAAATATACTTTTTTGTTTCCTTCGTTTCCTCTGTTTGAAGGGCAGCATTACCTTTCTTCGCGTTAAAGTATAAAATTATAATACACTTAAAACACGAAATGAATCAATATTTTGATATTGTGTATCGTTAACTTCCCAAATACAACAGCAAAAAAAGGTTATAATTGCAAATGTTCATAAAAGCTCTAAACATCGTATTTAGCGATAAAAGACTTTTATCTATTTGTATCAGGCTATATCGTACTTTCTCGAAAAAAGTAACCCATCTAAAAAAAGTAATATGAACAGAACAAAAATAATTGAAAATATTTAAGCACATATTTTTTAATTAGAATTTTCTCATGTCATGATTACAAATGTGTAGCATATTTCTTAATATGATTTCCATACGATTTTTAAGTTTAAGATAATCCTTTGTTAATAAAAATAAAATCTTTATTTGGATTTGCGCCGCTTTTATCTTGAAGCTGTGTATTATCATGAAACACTAAAAATACAGCATCTCTTTCTAACTATAGAATAGTTTTAAATTTAAAAAAAGATATAAAATGATATTCCATTACTTAAATGTTAATAATCTTTTAAAAATAAGAGAGAGAGATTATATTGAGAAGCAATCACTATGACGTGCTTCTGAAAACAGAAATAAATAGATTTAAGATCTAAATATTGTTAAAAAAGAATTGCGCCTATTCGTTTCGCCATTAAATATGAAACATTTTTACGTGTTTGATGAATGCACGGTCGAATATTCATAATAACAGAACCACTCCCAATATTTCGTTCTAAAAAGTCGCTCATAAGAGACTGAAACCATCGGGTTTCACATCTTTTGAATTTCACTCACAGACACATGAAGTCAATAATTATTAGCAGCATTTCGTCATTTTTTTGTATTATTTTAAACTTAACGTGTATATCAGAAAGCATTTATACGATACTCTCATTTCTTTTATTTAGATGTGCATTGCCCAGCTATAAAGTCGGTGGATCATAATCGTGTAATGGCAGTGGAAGGTAATAAAATGCACAGCAAAGCTCGTTTTGCTTGCATAGAAGGTTTTGAACTTGTAGGTCCTGAAGAAATTACTTGCCAAGCCTCTGGACTGTGGTCAGAAGATGCTCCGCATTGCGAAGGTATATTTCTTTTGGTATCCTAATCCAAAAATTGTGCTCTTCTATGATCAGGTTCTGTGTGCCCAGTGCATAAATGTCCATTCACTTCTAACTGACTTAAGTACTACTCAAAATAGAGAACTAATGCAGGAACTACATTGTTCTTTTGTCTAACACAGAAGAAAAGTATTTTAATGGATCACTTTTATTGTAAAAGGAATAATTTACATTTTTTCATATTAATTTTTATAGAACTTTTTTTTTTCTTTTTATTGGGAAATAGAATTACGTACATATTAGAATTGAAGAGGTGTACGTAATTTTTGTTAATTTAAAAATGAGTTTACATGTTAAGAAGCGTTAAATGCATTAGTAATATAGTAAAAATGGAAACGAAGCATTGTTATTTAAGCTCAACAGAGACAGTGGGATTTGTTGTGAAAATAAAATGGGTATTATGATGATAACTTTAAAAATGCAGGGCAAAATATTCGACAAATTTTATTCTAAACATTTCAATCGAACCACATAATGCATAGTTTTCGTACATTGAAAATCGATTTTAAGTATAATCGTCTAAAAGATTAAATCTGAAAAGCATATCCAAGCATACTGTAATAAAAGATGATGCCTCGTTAAATTGATGTATGTTCATATGAGGAACATCCAAACAAATGGTACACCAAATGAAAATAGATTATGTGACTATCAGTAATATCATTCAGCTTAATTCTACTCAGAAAATCACTTAGTACATATATTTTTCAACTAAATATTAAGTATGTTACTCATAGCAAGTTTATCTCAAATCCTCACGGAATGATGCAAATATGACATTTGCATTTCAGTTCTCAAATGTCCTCCACTGGTATCTGAAAGCTCTCATCTGATCGTAAGTACAAGGAACAGAACATACGGAACTCGAGTGGTATTTTCTTGTCCAACTGGCTTCAAACTGTCTGGTCCGCCATTTCTGAACTGTCTGAAGACGGCTAACTGGTCAGACATCCTACCTACTTGCAACCGTAAGTTCACTCTTCCCCAGGAGCAGCGAATATTAAGTTTTAAAATTTTATATAATGTTTGAAATGCACTAAGAAATAATATTTGTGAATCTAAATGCTTGGTAAACAATGTTTCAGCCATTTCTTGCAAAGCTCCCGTAACTCCAGTCAATGGTCGTGTGCTGGACAGTGGACGGTACCTAGCAGGAGATTTTGTGCAATACACATGTAACGCTGGTCATGTGATTGTGGGAGAATCGGTGGCCATTTGCACCGACCACGGCGTATGGTCACAAGCTCCACCAAAATGTAAGTTTTTCTTAAAAACCTTTTCAAATTTGCTTGGTGGAATAACTATTGAATACTCTCAGTATGGCTAAAATGAAATGATATAACGAAAAATTTTCGGTGTTTTCTTCGCCGCACCATGTTGAGAACTTCGTAACCACTCCTTTTCTACTGTATTTTTATTTTATAAAAAATGTATTGAATTTCAGCAATGTCCGTTTCATACAAATCCTCAAAATGACTTTCTTATGATTGTACAATAGGTAATACAACTGTTTTATTATATTTAAGGGAAAATCAGTCGTCTGGGTAAACCGTTCTTAACAAAATAAGTTAACTGAAGAAAAATCAGTACATATAAAAAAAAATTCTCGGTATATAATCCGGAGAGACATTTTCCGACTTGGTGGAATATAGGTGGCGGTTGAGTTTTCCGACGATACGTGTTTCTTGTTCGCATTCCGAATGTGACGTCAGTTTCCCCCCCCCCTTTCTAATTTACAAATGATCGTTGATTGGTCAACACAATATGTTTCAGCATGTAAATAATAGCAAACGAATATGTATTATTGGTTTAACATTTAAAAGAAAGACTCTAATTAATCCCTCTTTTGCGCTGGAAATCCACCAATGGAACTAGGCGCGTCTAATGCAAGTCCCTTTTTAGATTCAAGCAACCTGGAAAAGGCTCTTCAGGAAAACAAATAAGACGAGTTTTATGAGGCAAACAAAATAAAAGGAATAGATTTTCCGACAACACTTATTGCATTCGGAACGGTGGTAAGCGAATAGATTCAAGAAAATGGACATAGAATTTAATTTCATGATTTTCTAAAAGATCAATCTCGCATTTAGATGTTTAGAGACGTCAGAAAAACAATTCGACGAATAAATAATCTTTATACCTTTCAGGTAAAGCGGCTTGTGAATTTCCTGGTGAACCATCTAATGGCCAAGTTATTCCGACTAAATTTCACTACGACATCGGAGAAGTTGTAATGGTCGGATGTCATCCTGGATTTCGTGTCCTAGGATTTCAGCAACTCAGGTGTACCTCTTCTAGTCATTGGTCCAGTCCCTTACCACATTGCAGGCCGTATTTAGTGCAATCATAGCCTTAATGTTTTTCAGGGATATTCATTGATCTCCCGCAACAAAACAGGAAAATAACAAATAGATACGTCCTTCATCTATAATGCTAAGTCTATACAAGTGACGCAAGAAAAATTTAAGTCTTCTAAAGTGTGTTACAAGAACTTGTAAATGGAATACTCTTAAGTTTTAAGCAAAAAATGAAAATAATACACGAAAGAGTACAGCTTTAGCAATGAGCAATAGTTACGGTAAAGTGCTTTTTTTTCACATCAGGGATACACTTTCTAAATATTGGTTTTAAAGAGTACAGAAATAAAATATGTGATACTGCTTCTCATGGATTGATGTGAAATATCCCATTGGAGGTTATGAAACACAAAAGAATATTCAATGGACAAGAGAAATGAACATCCGATGAACTTCACCTTGGCAAGGCGGTGTGTAGTAAAGAAATTAAGATGCAATTTTTGAAAAAAAATTTGTGTTTTTCAAATGTTTTGCTTTTTGAAAAGTCTTATGCCATTGGGTTTGTCCGATGAGTTAAACAACACAGTCCAAAATAGATCACAAACAGGCAAGTTCTAGGCAGTTCTACTCAATTCATCCAGCTGTAAATGCTCAGAATGAAACTTAAGTTGTAGAACCTCATAAAATCATATGCCCGAAGCTCCTTGTTTAATGGGAACGTCATCTGACCGTGGTTCAAATTACGTCTTCGGATCTTTCCCTTCTTGGGTTTATCCCGGAACGTCGCCAATAGCCCATTGTTTTACTTCAGTGCAACATTAACCTACCTGCCTTGTTTACTGGGTCAAATTTTAACTGAAGATATACGCGATTTAAACAAAACTGATGTCAAAGAATTTTGAGAAAAAACGGAAAAAAGTAAAATAAATAACTATGTCAATGGATAAATTAATGCAATAAAACTAAATGCAGTCGAAATCCATTGCATGGAGAGATTTCAAGACTTCGCAAATGGATAAAAATCTCAGATAGTTATTCACAGAAAAAATAATCTTCCACTTTCTATAAAATGCAATACAAAACCCATTTCTTTTAAATTTGGCAACATATTCGCTAAACTTGTTTTGAATTTTACATTCGATCATATCACTTTCGAACTTTTTAAATTGACTGAAAATTAATTAAATCCTGATAAGTATAAAAGCAAGGTTCATAGTTTTACAAATGATAATTAAGTATTATTCTAGCCTCTTCAAGGGCAGTGAGACATCTGGCGTTTCGCATCCCTTGAAAGCGTTGAAATAATTTATTTTGACCATTTTTTGGCTACATTTAAGCAGAGATGTGCATATTTTTCATGAAAAAGGATAAAGTGGTACAAGTAGACCCTCTGGCTTTACCCTTCAAGGGGTTAACATGCATACATCGATTCTGAACCTACCCTACTTACATCCCTACAAGACTTTTAGCTAGTTTGACCTTCCTCTTTTCGATTCTTTCGACCAATAGGTGTGGTTTATTCATCATGTGCACTGTGCGGTAAAAGCAATACTACTTACTCAGAAATCTCATATCGCTTAGAGGGTTAACATAAATCACATAGATATAATTTCAAGAGGGTTCGGATATTGCATTGGGGTTTGAATTTGCTTTGACATCAGATTGGTTTGAAACAACTTTCTATGGTCTTATAACCAGCCAACCTCGAAGAAAAATTCCGAATTTAGAAACAAAAACTTTCTCACTTTGTTTAAACTCCTATCTTTCAACAAAGGAAGAACGTTTATCCCCAATGATTATAAAAAAAGGAATTTCAGGAAAATTTATCTGAAAATTCCCTTTTTGTGGCAAAAACAAAAATCCCTTAAAAATGAACAAAACCCGAATTTCGTTTTGCGTAAGTCACAAAAAAGGATGTAAATGGTACAAATGGAAACATAACAAAGGTACTTTAATCGGGGTGAGGGGGGGGTTATTACACATACTAACAATTTAGTCTTGTTTAAAAAATATGCATATTTATAAAAATCACACGTGTTACGAACTCTTCTCTGCAATTTATTATGAAAGCTGTCATTTTTTTTATTCCAAAGAATGATAGTATTTTAAAAACTGATTTAAAAGTATGAAATTGCGTACATAATTACTGGTAAGAAAAAATGCGAAAATGTTAAGTGTTTTTCCTAAAGGTATTATTTTTGACCATCAGAATGCCCTGTGCCCCAATTTTTTCTCCCGAGTTCATATAAAAAGAAATTAAAAAGTAAGATCCAGAACCATTTAAGGACTAAAGGAAAGAACTTATTTCAGTTACAGCATGAAAAGGAAACTTTAAAAAGTTATAAAACTAATCATTTAAATATATTTTAAATAAACAATTCATTAAGGTTCTACATTAGGTGTACCGGTTCCTGCAGAATACTTATTAAAAACAGTAGTTTGCGAAGAAAACTAATATTTTTTTTTAGCACTTAGTTCCAAAAATCCTTGAAACAATTTCTTTATATCAAAATGAAAAAAGTTCAAATAAAAAAGTATTTCACGTCAGAAAAACTTAAATTACTTTGATGCTGTTATATACCTGGCATAAATTATTTAAACATTTTAAGACAAAATAGCACCAAATTTGATGTTTTCTGAAAAATTCCCAAGAAAAACTGGAAAAATATTTTTTCCTTATTGAAGATCGCGTTTACAAGGCCATTAGTAACTGAAGGAAAAATAATTTTTATTCAAATTAGATTTTTATAAGTGTTAGTTCTCACTCTTCGAGCACAATAAAATTTAGGGCTTTTTTTCACTTCTGCGAATTGTACTTCAATAAGTTAAACAATGAGTGCACAACAGAAAAAAATTTAGAAATGATGTTTGGGTCTCTCGGCCCAAGTTATAAAAACTTTAAAATTTGTAGCTAAACTATAAATATTTTGTCATCGATTTTTGATGACAAAATATATATATATAAATATGACATTTTTAAGGTGAAAAACCAAGAAATAATTTAGCAAGCATGCAATAGTATAGAATGCAATAGAATATGCATGCAATAGAATAAAAACCAATTTAAGAATAATACACTGCAAAAATTAACATTCAAAGCACAAGTAATTTTGCATTAAAATAACTTATTCAAATAATCCAACATATTTGACTTAAATCAATTTGTAATTTAATGTATCATAAGCATGAAATTTTTCAATTTAAGCCAGTGGACGAAACAAAATTCTTTACCTGTTAAATATTAGCTGTTTCTTTTAAAATCGGTTGAAAAATTCAATTCATAAAATAAAGTTATACGAAATTGTGTACGAATCTTATTGGCTACTTTTCTCCAAAGCGTCTGAGAAGCCATGCTCAATCATTTTCCAGGTCATTGAAGCGATTTTCCAGGTTTTAGACGAAAATGCTTAATTTTCCCCTGATCTTTTGAAAAAAATTAAATTTCCTGACAATTTTAGGTTTTTTCCTGACACGTAGGAACTTTGAGTAAAGTATATTTGTCCAAGATCGTCATTGATATTCGTTATAGCAGATGGAAGAAAAGGTTTGTGTGCTTATTGCCATGGGATTTCTTAAAATTACTTATTTTCCTTGTCATATGACCATTGCTTTAGAATGCAGGAGTTTTGGACTTTAAGCAAATATTAAGGTTTCTTAAGGGGGCTTAATAAATGAAATGAAACATCAAGCCTTTCAAAGGCCTGTGGGTAAGTAGTTACTTATCGTCACACTGGAGCAACACAATGGGCTATTAGTGACAGTGTGGGATCAATCCCAAATTTAAGACCTGTGGGACCCTTCTAACTTAAAAAATAACCACTTTTCAGAGCCTTATTTTTCAAAATAAAAAATAAGCACTTTTAAGAAATGTGCAAACCTGTGCAAGTAAAATAGCTTTACTTTTCTGGAAAATACTTAATATAATAATAATAATAAAATAGATGAAGATATGCCATGTTTTAAAATTGGCAAACAGAAAAGAAGTAAAATTTGATTGTAAAACTAATGTCCAAAATTAACAGAAAATTATTTTTTGCTCTTATTTTGGGCACCAATAGCAAAATGTTTTGTACAATGAATTTTGTGCATTTAAAAGACAATGGAAATAATATTTATTTAAAACTTAATCACTTGTTCTTCATTTGTATTTTCAATGATATTTTTAAATACGTCCCCCCACCCCCGAGTACAAATAAAAAGAAAACTGCTCACTATATAAGCTCGCACATTTTACCCAGCTTGCACTAAGCTTTGAAAAAAAGTCAGTGCTGTTAGTATCCAATAAAGAAACTAAGATTAAAGTTCGTAAATTTAAAGTAAGACGATTTTTATGGTATTGAAATACGCAATGTAAAAAAAAATATTTATGTTAACTGAAAATATAAAGAATCCAGATGAAACTCAACCTCTAGTAAAGTTTTTTAATGTGCTTTTTACAATCTATGTAAATAATACAAGTGTTGCTATGTATATATGTTGGAGAATCCCATGAATTTTCTCAACTTTTCCAATAAAAATTGATTGTTAAAAATGTTTACTTACATCTCGTCATTTAATTGATCATGTATGGAACCGATAGTTGTTAAATAATTTAGCAATGTATATAAGCGTTATTATTCTTATTTTCTTGTGATGAATGTGATGTGTGTGTGTGCTTATGTAAAAGTTGTTTGTAATAAAATGTATCTTTTATTTCTAAGAATATGTTTTTAAGTGTCTTCTGTTTTGAAGCAATTTTAAGTAATCTTTCTTAAAAAAAGCACACAACCATTTAAAAAATAAAATACTTATCAAAGATGTTCGTGCCATTGTAATATATATATATATATATATATATATATATATATATATAACACGCAAAACATTTGAAAAGGAACCAAACAGCCGGGGTGCAATCAACCAGAAAACGAAACTCGAAACTAACCATGCAAGCACGCTGAAGCTGCAGACGTAACAAGGTAAGAAATATGATTTCAAAATAAAAAGGAAATTCAAAATAAAAACTATTTGAAAATGAAAGTTTTGGTGGATCAGGGCTTCATCAGGAAGGAGCCTGACACAGACAACACAAAATGGTGTTTTCTACACATAAGCTGCAAAACGCAAAAAAAAATTGCTCAAAACCTCCCCCAAACACCAACGAAGCAGTACAAAAACTTAAGAAAATGTTATTGAAACACATGAGCGCCATTTTGTTTTCTATGACTTTTTGCCATCTTTTTTTTTGTAGCTTGATAATTCTTTTTTTTAAATCGTTAGGCTTATTTGTATAAAGAAGTTATCGAAGTTCTGTTTGACAGTCTCCAAAGAATTGAACTCCAGGTCGTTCAGAGAATTTTTAAATGACCTGAATAGGTGGAAATCTGAGGGGACAAGATCTGGTGAATATGGGGTTGACACAAAACATCCCAGCATAATCAATGTCTTTGTCTGACATTCAGCGAAATGTGGGGCCGAGCATTGTCATACTGGAAGACAACACCTCGACGATTGGTCAGTTTTGGCCACTTTGCTTCGATTTCTGCTTGAGAACAGTTTTTTTTTTCAACTTTATTGCCTGATTTTGTGGCAACAATTCACAATGAACAATTCCTTTTCTAGTCCCACCATACACAAAGCATTACTTTTGGAGATGCAGTCTCCCTCTTAATGTTACTTGGGGAGGTTCATTTGGTACCCTACTTGCCCCATGATCTTTTTCTTATAACATTATTGTTAGGGATTACAATCCGATCCTGAAATCAGCCGGATCCGTCATCATTTGGCTGCCTACCGGATCCAGCAACATCTATCGGATCCGGTCCAGAACCGAATAAAACCGAATTTTTTAAATTAAGTAATCGATTATTCAAATCCAACTTTAAAATCGCAAAATCGTTTATTAAGCAATCGATTGTAAATGAATCGATTTTATATTTTTAAGTCATCAGTTTGGAGAATTCTAGCAAATATAATAAATTAAATGATCAATAATATTTTTTTAATGAAGAGGAATTAGAAAAGCAAATTCTGCTAGAAAATGAAGACTATTGCAAAAAGACAAACTTTAGAAAACAAATAGATTTTGAGAAAATGCTGAAGAAAGAAATGACTTAATATGAAATGGAGTCAAAAGAAAATATTTGTCTCTTATGTACGACAACTTAATGACGGTTAAACTAACAATGTCGAAGCTGAGAGGGCCTTCTCGGCCGCTGGTTATATTTGCAGTTCATTGAGAAGTAGGTAGGGGATGACACATTTAATACGATTTGTTTCTTTAGATCGTTCTTTCAAACTCAAAAGTGATTTTCATTACTATAGAACTTCGATTTAAGCAATTAAGAAGAATTAAGAGAACCCTTGTTTGTTATGTTGACCAAATACTGCCAAAGATTATATTTTTGTGTTAGTATGAGTCAAGGTTAAGTACAATTTATATGTCATTTGCTCAACGACATTAGAGATAGAGACTACTTAATTTTGGATAAATAGAAAAGTACTACGTATAAAACAAACTGATGTTTATTGGTGTGGTAACTAGTAAGTCTTATCATCGTCAATCGTTTAATACTTACTACTAGTAGTTACTATAATTAATTGTTGGTGATTGATTTCCTACCTATGGATAAGTATTAATAAAGTTGATTTTCTAATGGTAAAAGAAATGTTTTGTTCGTCAATTTAGAATAATATTTTTTTTACGTAATTTCACTCAGCCGATTTTGGAAAAATACATGCTGGTCAGATAGACTTATTAACAAAGTACCAATCCGGCCGGATAGAAAAACGTATAGGATTGCAATCCCTAATTATTGTATAGTATCCTCATCTCCAGTAATGAGCCGTTTCAAAAAAGGAGCTTCTTCATTTCGTTTCCGCAAAGAATCACATACCGAAATTCGAGCAAGCATATTCTGTTGCGTTTAAAGTATGGGGTACCCATACATCGTAGCGGCTTACATACCCAATCTTCTTCAGATGAGCATAAACTGTACTTTTTGGAATATTTAGTCTGTGATAGTTCCTGAACTGTGTAGCGTGGATTTTTAGCGATATTATCTTTTAATAGGTCCTCGTTTACAGAGGATGGTCGTCCAGAGTGGGCATCATGTTCGAGGCTGAAATTTTCGCGCTTAAATTTATCCCACCACCTTCAAAGTGTCATCAGAAACAGCAATTTGACCATATACAACACACATTTTATGAGCAGTCTGACTAGCATTTTTCCTTTCTTGAAATTAAAGAGCATACTATGACGAAAATGGACTGAACTTTTTAGTTCTCCTTTCTTAGCACTGCAGTGAAACAAAAATTATGACAACACAAGCTAGAAGTATACAGCGAAAGCAGAAAAGACCGAATTTACACATCTGCTTCAATCAAGGTCACTCCTTATCAGCGGTAGGAAAATAATAATAACAAAGCGCGCTTCTATTTGAAAAACCAGAAAAACACTACCCTACAATAATGGACCAGACGCTATTGGATTTGCATAAAATCCAGTGCTTGCACGTGACCTGTTAAGGTTAAATATAATCCGTGAAGTGGTAACGTCGTTAGTTTTGTGTCAAATTGTGACAGTATGTCGAAACGAAAGGAACTTAGTGACTTTGAAAGAGGTGTTATAGTTGGTCGTCACAAGTGGCAAGTCTATTCGCGCAATCGCGGTAGAATTATCACAGCCACGTCGAACTGTAGGTGATGTCGTGACGAAGTGGTCGTCCCCGTAAACTGACCGAATGGGATCGGTGTGTCCACTCCAAATCCTCAACAGGTAGCAGGGGTTACTGTGCACCCCAATACTTTGCGGAAAGAACTGCACGCCCTCAATATCCACGGATGTGTTGCCCCCATCCAACAAAGCTGGCAGAATCGCTTAGTGTTTGCAACGTCGCAACCTTACTGTGCACCACTGGAAAACTGTTTCATGGAGCGACGAATCACGCTACATGCTCTTCCAGTCTTATGGGCGTGCCTGGGTTTGGCGAATGACAGGCGAACGTCTGTTACCCGAGTGCATCGTTCCAACTGTCAAATTCGGTGGTGGTTGTGTACTTGTTTGGGCATGTGTTTCGTGGTATGGCCTGGGACCTTTGCATGTTATTCCTGGTCAATTGAACGCAAAATCATAGAAAAAAAGTTCCCTGATATTTCCATGATTTCCCTGACAGTGTCACAACAAAGTCCATGATTTTACAATTTCTTTAACAAATGTCTTGATCCCTAATTGGTATCGATATACAGTATCCACACGACAGTATTTTTTAAATATTTAGGGTCAGATGGGGTAAAAAGGATCCTTTTCCACAAATATTTTGTATTTTTTCTCTTAAAATATTTTAACTGTTATTGCAAGAGAGGGAATGGAACTCTATTGTTGTTGTTTGTTGTTTCTTATGCCTACACTGGCCGAAGACGGCAAGAGGCGAGGGGGGTGCGCCTTCCATGTTATTGAGCCCCATTGGGAGGAAGTCCGACTTTGCTCGACATACATGACACATCCGTTTTACAGGAAGGTCCCTTTCATACATCCATTCACTCACACATATCGTAATTTAGATCCCAATCAGAGGCCGATAACCCCCTGATCAGGTACCCCCAGAGGTATTAATTTGGTATGGGAACATGGGGGACTTAGTGACCACGACCTATTTAACGTGCCCCAGCCACCATTAGTGAACACGACGGTCTTTAGCCAGGTCGAAGCGCCGATCTCGCAATCATCATAATTGCAGGCTCCGCAGAGGAAAGAACCCACAACCCTTCTGATGCGAGCCCGACGCTCTACTGACTGAGATACCGCGGCTCTTTAATGGAACTCTTACAATAGCAACTGAAAAAACTTTGGAAAAAATGAAAAATATTTTGATTATGAACTTTTTACACCTGACCCACATTATCCTAATATACATCAAAATCAAATGCAAATATACATAATAAATTAATACGTCTACCGTCTACGTTTATAGCGGTGGCAACGGTCTTGATGCTTTTTCTTTTGACGCACTTCTAGCAGCGAGTTATGGCAGGTTAAGGCAACCCATCTGCATTACGGTTTTTGCGGTTTTTATGGCAACCTCCCCAGCAAGCGGAAAGTTTAAATTTTCATCTCATTATAAAAGGAAGTGTTTGTTTTCTGTTCGCAAAGTCCTGACGAATCTATGGCACTTACAGTAATGGGATTTGGCACACAGGTAGTCTGAATTTTTAGAAAATTTTGGGTCGCGGCGAATTTTAAAATTTAATCTAGAACATTTTAAAAGGAATTGAAAAGAATTTAAGAATATTTGTTTTCTTTGGAATGGCAACAGCATAGAGATGTGACAGATTCTGAATTTATTTTTTCCGTTTTCATTTTGCGCGGAGGAGTGATTTTCCAGCAGACGATAAAAAAGAAAGTTTTAACTTTAGTTATGTAGTTATTTTTTCTCTCTCCTGGTCCAGGGATGGCGAACTTATGACCCTCGGGTCAGACACAGACTCACGCAAGCTTTATAAATGACCCACGTGTTGATTTTTATAAACTTATCATCATCATTTCATAAGATACAGAAATACTTTAATTATTTTTCGAACGCCTCTTTTAAAAAATGTGAAGATAATACAAATGTTAAAAAAGAACTTAAAAATGACAAAAAAAATGCATAAATGATTTTCGTAAAATGTTTTAGATTTATTGATAAAACGTAATGCTGTTTTGAGATTTATATGAATGCCGATTGAGTAGAACATGTAAATTTATAAAATACCGCTTGAGAATGAACAGATGTGGTAAATACTAATGATAAAGACATATTTATTAAGGCACACATGAGACGCGTAAAACGCGCGTTTGGCGAGGCTAGCGAGGTCCCGCTCTTCAAAGCCGCAAAGATAGTAACTTGAATTATAGGAATAAAAAAACAATAAACGACAATTTACACAATTATTAGAGGAAGTGGAGTGCAAGTATTCAGGGATTTTGACATACAACAATGTTCGAAGGCCCAGTTCCGGTCAAGTTCTTAATCGGTTTGTCATTTTATTAGAAGAAATTGCGCTCTTTATGAATGAAAGAAACAGTAGTTTTGACCAATTTTCAAATATAGATTGGTTAAATGATTTTATGCGACATCACTCAGCATTTTAATGAACTGAATAAAAAACTTCAAGGAAATGGTCAAATTGTTTTAATGATGTTTGAGAATATTAGGCTATTTATGACGAAACTTAACATCTTTACTAAGGATTTGGAAATGAAAATCGTGAAATATTTTCCTCAGTTACAAAAACATTTTCATAACACAATAACAATGGAAAATACGCTTGACGTTCAAGAAAATGCAATAGGAAAAATATTTAATGATTTATAGTAAATAAAACAAACCTTCGAAGAGAGATTTAAGCAATTTAAAAGTATTGAAAATACATTTCACTTTATTTTATATCCATACAAAACGAAGTTAGAAACAATGGAGTTAAACGAATTTAAGTGGCTTGGTATCCATGATTTAGAAATGGAATTACTTGAATTTCAAAGCAGCATAGTTTGGAAAAATAAATTTGATAACTTGATTTCCGAAGTAGAAGGGAAAATGTCTGAAATTAGTGCAAATTAGAATGATCCCACACTAATTTTTCATTAAACGTACGGGATTCTTTACCAAATAATTTTGTATCATTGAAGAAACTTGCTAATGATCTTTTAACGCTGTTTGGATCCACATATTCATGTGAAAAATTGTTTTCTTCGATGAATTTTGTAAAGTCTACTAATAGACCAAGAGATAGAGGACACGTTTTATTTACCCGAGTTTACCATAAATTTTGTTGTGTGCTTACGAATACTCATAACCCACAGTCTTCAAAAAGGTATTTCTTAAGGTTGGCGAGTGGTGGGGGGCCGAGTAATGACGTCATCAATATGGCTGCCGCGCAAACGTGTGACACTTTACTTAAACAAACCTAGCTCCTCAACGAAGCGTCGTAGAGCATTCTACTTTTTATTAAATTGCTTGTAATTAAATAACCATTGTTTTATGTAATAACAATATAAGCCGTAAATGTAATAGTTTTCCTGATATTTAGCCCCAAACGTACATTTTACGAGTTTTCCTGTTTCATAGTGAATGTTGAAAGCCCAACAAATCTTAAACCGATAAGACAATAAAAAATTGTCAAGATTTAAAATGTTTGCTAAGATTGTGGAGATTTAAAAAATACCATAAACGTGGCTATGGATGCATAACGAGATAGTAAGTGGCGGTTATTGTCTTACTCTTGAAGCCAAGAACTGCTTGACCAGCCCGTTGTGGTGGGGATTTTGAGAGTTAACACTGACCTCTCTGATGTATTAGTATGGAGTTGTAATGTATTATAATCACAAACAAAGACTAAATAACAAGTGTTTATGTATATTGTGTCTATTGTATTGTAAGTGTCTTCATAGTAGTACCTATGGATTTAAAATATGTTTTAATAATTACTCTATTGTAATATTTGCCAGCTAATTAAATAATGCTAAATCGTAATGTAGTAAGTATACATGCTATCTAGATAAGTGTTTGAATAGAGAAAGAACATTTTTAAGAGGAAATGTCTCTCAAGCCCTCCGAGCAGTGATTAGGGGCGCGCATTGCACGATGATCTTAATTATTTCAATATAAAATGGAAGGATCGTTTCGTTTTTCAGTTCAAAGATCCCTACGTTGTTAATGGCTGCGTGAATTTATAACCACACAGGTGCAAAGATGTTACTCATTCGTAACAAATAGATTGTAAAGGAGAATTCCATCTAAAAGAAGTACTAAGGATTATTACATTTGAAAAAACCAAGTATGAACCATTATAGTCATTGAAGTTAATCAACAAAGTTGTACTTTATCAGTATCGAAAAATATACTAGGTACCTCAAATGATTTATCCTCACAAATACGGTGTCATTATCCCGTTGATTTTTCAAACCTATCCTTTTAATTCAAGTGCACTTGTCCTCTTATATACGCCATGGTTTGTACCATAGCTGGAGTCAGTTCTCAGCAAGTTCAATTACACTTTCTCACTATTGGATGTTTCTCTTTTTAACAGTTCGAGTTTATTGGTTCTACATTATTTATTGTGGGTTAAAAGGTAAGCTTTACTTACTTTAATATATTTCATACTACTATTTAAATAGTCTATTTGTAAGCATTGTTTTGCCATACATCGTTGATGATTAAATCTGATCATATAAAAATGTTATATGCTAATATTATTTTCAAATTTGTATGTATATTCATGTGTATTTAGTTGAATAGTGGTACTGGGGAAACATTGCACTTCTAAATTTAAGATAAAGGAGAGGTGGCTATTGTATCTAATATATATTTTGACTTTTTTTGCAATCTAAGAAAATTTAAAATTGTTGCACTGGCAATATTAATACGTTTTACCAAAATTAGTCGAATCGAAAGAAACATTCTGTATATGTAATATATTAGGAAAATATGCAATAAGAAATTTTTATCTTGATAGGGGTAATAATCTGCTAAAAATTTAAATTTTGAATGATGGATGCATGATTAATATTACAGCGTTTGCCAACTCTGATTCAGCTAGGGCTATGTGGATGAAAACTAGATCATTACGGAGCAAAATAGTAACAAGTTTGGAAGAAGGCAGTGATGTATCCAGGAAACCAGATTCTAAACAGGACCTTCAAGAAAGTCGGATCGAAAAAGACAAAGTTGTTGAGTGTGTAATATCTTCACTCAAGAGCTTTTCATATCCTTTTGAAGAAATGTACAGAGAAACTTCTATTAGAAACATATCCAATGGGCATGTTGTGGACGATAAAGTAAGTAAAGATCTACTTAGTGCATACTTCAAAGGCACAGAGGCCTTTGAAAATTTTAACATGTTGTATGTTAGTGATCCAAGAAATGTTAAACTTCCAATACCAAGAAAAATGGCTTTGAACTGTGCTTTTGTGTGTGCTTCTAAAACCATCCAAGGATCAAATTAAAAACTCCATGTCGTAAAATACACGGGTGATCTTTTTGCAAGACCAATATTGCCTCTGACCAGAAGTGTAATATGAGGGATGTTTTGGCCTATCCTCTTACCCCAGTTCCCCTAGCTCTTGGACAGATGGGTGGCTCACTGAATAAAACATGCAAATCAAAACTGATGCATAAGTTGGAAGAGCTTCAAAAAGAAGATATCGTATCTGCTCCACTTACTGTGGACACAATAGTCTTTGGTGCTATGTTCATTATGCACACAGTTCAATTCCCAGATAAGTATGGAGCTCTTGCCAACAACATTCTGGGATTAATCTGTAAAGGAAAAGCCAGAGAAATTCACTTAGTGTTTGACGTCTATGGCACTCCAATTATCAAGAATACGGAACATGACATACGTAATGCTAAAACACTAGTGACTGAAATAAAATTGTTTGGACCTGAACAAAAACTCCAAAAAAGTCTTCAGTGGCTTTTAGAAGTGAATCGTTTAAGATATCTTTAACAGTTTTTATGCAAAAAATGGAGATCTTCAAAATATCGTCACTTGCTAGGCAATAAAAAGTTATATGTTGCTGTAGAACAGACTTGTTGCATGTACTCATGAATAGGCACCAACATGAACGTAAATGAGGCGAAAGAACTTGCCTGCCAACACAATGAAGCAGATACGAGGATAATTTGGTATATTACACACACGACTCGAAATGGTGAAGAGAAAAATGTTTTTGCGCGAGCAAACGAATCGGTTATTTTTGTGTTAATGATCTATCACCAAAAGAACTTAAAGAATGCACACTTATGGCTTGAATGTGGTGTATCTTTAAACAACTCTAGAAGATATATTAATGTCTCAAAAATAGCAAAAGAAATAGGAAGTGAAATAGCTGACGGCCTTCCAGGCTTTCACGCCTTGACTGGTTCAGATTACACTTCTGCTTTTACCAAACAAGGTAAAATAAAACCTTTTAATGTTCTCACAAAAAGCATGGCTCATCAAAAAATCTGGCTAAATTAGGAGAATCCGTCTTGGTGGATGAATCATTGCTGATTGGTGTATAGACATTTGTGTGTGGTATGTATCAGAAGTGCGATACAGTATTTTTAAAACAAACTCGGCTAACAAGTAAACCGTTGACAAAACTTAGGCCTGTTGATCCTACTCTTCCTCCTTCAAAAGCAGCTTTGAAACAAAAAGTTAAGCGGAGCAATGCTGTATCTTGGATGTGGAAGCGTGTAAACCTCTGTAACCCTCTGGAAAACATTGACCCAACCTGTCATGGATGGAACTTAGAAAACAGTTAATACCAGGTTAAGTGGTATGAAGGGCCTATGCAACCTGGCATTATTCCGCCTGAAAATGACGATACTTCTGCACAGGATCAAGTTGCTTCAAAAAGCAGTGATAGTGACAGACTCTGATGATGAGTTATAAGGACGGAAGATTAAAAAAAACTACTTAAACAAGAACGCAAGTGCTAATTTTAAATTGTGTTTGTTTAAAGTATTTTTTCAAATTTGACATCTATTGTAAGATTTAGCATTAGTTTTAGATTTAGTTAATTATCAGATAAATATTTACGTTAGAGTAATTATAAAAACATATTTTAGAGATCCATAAGTACTACTGTGAAGACTCGCACAATACAATCGACGAAATATTCATAAAAATTATTTATTTTCTTTGCTTGTTATTTAGACTTTGTTCGTGATTATAATACATTACAACTCCATATTAATACATCAGAGAGGTCAGTGTTATCTCTCAAGATCCCCATCAGAACGGGCTGGTCAAGCAGTTCTTGGCTTCAAGAGTAAGACAATAACCGCCATTTACTATCTCGTTATGCATCCATATCCATGTTTATGGTATTTTTTAAATCCTCACAGTCTTAGCAAACATTTTAAATCTTGCCTATTTTTTATTGTCTTATCGGTTTAAGATTTGTTGGGCTTTCAACATTCACTATAAAACAGAAAACTCGTAAAATATACGTTTGGGGCTAAATTTCAGGATAACTATTACACTTACGACCTATATTGTCAGTACATAAAACAATGGTTATTTAATTACGAGTAATTTAAAAAAAAGTAGAATGCTCTACGACGCTTCGTTGAGGAGCTAGGTCGTTTAAGTAGTGTCACAAGTTTGCGCGGCAGCCATATTGATGACGTCATTACTCGGCCCCCCACCACTCGCCAACCTTAAGAAATACCTTTTTGAAGACTGTGAGTTATGGGTATTCTTAAGCACACAACAAAGTTTATGGTAAATTTGGGGTAAATAAAAGTGGACTATCTCTTGGTCTGTAATAGAAATAAACTCGGAAATTAATTGACTGCAAAATGCGTTAAACTAATGCATATTAAATATGAAACGAATGTTTAGAAATTATCTGACAAAAAACAATAACAGATTTCTTATTAAATATACTTTAACTTTATTGTACATACACATACCTGTAACTATACATCTACTAGCCACTGCCTTCTAGAAGGCAGTGGGCGTTAGCCTATGGTGTTTGGATTTAATCTGGTGTAAAATGTTCCGCAAATTTCAAATCCGTTAAAATTTTTATTCTGCCTTTAACGATAGCTGAGTTAGAAAAAAAAGCACTGAAGAACGCCAGTGATAACTTTATTAGTAATCTTTTGCTTTACTGGAATCCGTTTCGCAGGAAATCAAAATGAATGAATCTCGAAACAAACGAAGGTCATTCGAATGTGTTCTCTCCACGGAGATGAAAAAACTTGCATAGTTCCAAAGGCTGAAGTCAAGGTGACACGTGAGGGCGAAGAAATGACGGAACGACTTGAACAGCGATATTGCATTAAATTTTGCCAAAAGGTTGACGATACTACAGTGGAAACGATTCGCAAGATTCAACAGGCTTTCAGGGACGAAGCTATGAGCATTTCTCGCATAAAGGAGTGGTACAACCGCTTCAAAGATGGCCGCACATCAGTGGACAACCACGTTCCGGTAGATAAGTCTGAAGGAAAATGTCGTCAACCAAGTGCGGACTTTGGTCATGTAGGATCGTCGTATCACAGCGCGGGAACTTGTGGACGATCTGGGGGTCAGCATTGGATCAGTACATGCTATTTTGACGGATGATTTGGGTATGAAGAGAGTGTCCGCGAAATTTGTGCCGAAGCTGCCTAACGGTGGAGCAGAAGCAACTCCACTTGGAAATCGCACAGGACATGCAACCAACGTGCCGACCAACCGGTCTAGTGGTTAAAGTGTTGGACTCTGGATCGGAAGGTCCCTGGATTGAATCCGGGGTCAGGGTATGGACGTAAATTGTGCTGTCCTTTGTTATAGGCAATGATGGTCCTTCCACTGGGGGCTCCTTCACAAGTGGTTATCACTTTCGGCCTTGTAGTGGCCAATGATTAAGTTCATATGTACCCGCAATTGGAAAAAAAAAAGCTGGACAACGTTATGTTAACAAAAACCCCGATTTTCTGAACAGTGTGATCACTGGTGATGAGTTGTGGGTGTACGTGTACGACCCAGAAACGAAAATGCAATCCTTTATCCCCGAGACCAAAAAAAGCTCGACAGGTTAGCAGCAATGTCAAGGTCATGCTGACCGGGTTTTTTTTCCCGACTCTCGTGGAGGAGTGACCACGAGGTACAACAATTACGAAGGAGTACTATCAGGAGGTCCTTCGTCGTCTATGTGAGGCTGAAACGACAGGACATGTGGGCAGCGTCAACTTGGCAGTTCCATCAAGACAACGCACCCGCTGATTCATCGCATCTTGTTCGGACTTTTTGGCAACACACGGCATTCCCGTGGTTCGTCAGACTCCATCGACATGGCTCCGTGTGATTTCTGGCTTTTCCCTAGGCTGAAAATGCCGCTACAAGGGACTAGATTCGAATCAAGGGAAGAGACTATGCAAAACACGACGGCCGGGCTGAACATGAACAGCATTCCAGTAATGTTACAAACAATGGCAGAACCGCTTGGATAAGTGTGTATCACCAAGGAGACAGCTTCGAAGGTGATTTGATTAAAAATATTTTCCGACTAAAGGTTCGATATTCTTTCCCTTATACCATCACATCTTGCTGTCCGGTCCATTATTATAGGGTAATGTGTGTAAATATATATACTAGACCGGCGTAGCCCATGATGATGGTGTATTAAGGCTGGCGTAAAATTTTCCGCAAATTTCAAATCCGTTGAAGATATATTCAATTACAAAATTATTTATTTAAAGAAAATCATATTTTTAGGTATCAATCTAAACTGACATTTTCCATAGATTTCAAATCCGTTGAAATTTTTACTCTATCTTTAATCGTCTAGCTGGAAAATCAATCGCACAAAATCAAAGCGGAAACAGAAAAAAAAAATCTGTTCCGCGTTTTGCGGATGAAAAAAAACTTGACATGATTCCAAACCCTGACTGCAAGGTCGCGTGAGTAGAAAAAATTCTCAGAATTTGAAAAACCGACGGAAAATAAAACTATTAAATTCATTTAAAAATCTTCTAGATTGAATTTTAAAATTCCGCCGCGACCCAAAAATTACAAAAAAATCGGACTACTTGTGTGCCAAATCTCATTGCTGTATGTATTAGGGTGGGCCGAAAAAACACTTTTTTTCGAAATCGGTATTCTAATAGTGGGGAAAGTGTTCTCTCTGGGTTTAATAAACACGGTGTAAAATATTTTTTTGATTGGATAATATCTTCTGCCCCCGCATCGCACTTGGATTTTGGAAATTTGGGTAAAAATTAGCAATTTTTACTCGGCGTAGGAAATATAATTATTTTCCAATATTGCTTTTCTAATAGTGCGGACGAAGTGCCCACTAGGCTCAATAAGAAAGGTGTAAAATATTTTTTCGATCGAATAATATCTTCTGTTTTCGCATCGCAATTGAAATTTTCCAGTTTTTGAAGAAAATTGCACTTTTTTTTATGTTTTATAGATATAAATCAAACACGAAAAATAGATGGGTACAAACACTGTTTATTGCTGTATTGTATTGTACATAGGATTATATTGCCTGAAAATTATTAAATAATAGAGGAGTAGCAATATATTAATTTAATATTTGTTAAGAATATTGTAACCATTGTACGTTATACATAACATGTCAATACCAAAAGTTTACGTACACTTAATCAGCAGGAAGAGGATTGAAATCAGCTATATGGTCGAATACAGGCATAATTGATCGGGAAAAGAATGTGGATATAATGAACTCGTCTCTACTTTGAAACTCATAAACCTTAGAGGATGTTTCTGTCACTAAGTTGGCACACTGTTCAACTGCCTGTGTGTGACATGGGAAGTGAACTAAGTCCCATTCTGGACTTTTCTTATCACGTACAATGGAACTACATACGGCAGTGAATATGTCACTAAGGATTGGTGGAGAAGTAATAGTACTTAATGACCAATCCATCAATTCCGTATAGTCAGCAACTTCAAAATTCCGTTTTGGTGGTAGAAATACATGAACTGACTTTACATTGGATGATGACTCTCGAGACTTAATTATACGTCGTGTAGCAAGTTCTCTGATGTGCGGTCTTTCGTCGTTCAACATACACAGCAAGATATTCTCATGATGAGCATCGAACGAATCCCATCAACGACGTCCTTGAGGTAAATGCATGGGTCTAGAAATAGTATTCCACACATGCTTAGCTCCATCTTTCAGGGAGTGTTTAGACTTTATATTAAACCAGTTTGGAGTGTAAACTTTCCTAACAAACTCAGCAATTTATTTCAACTTCAAAGAAGGATCTGGAGAACTAACATATAGTCTTAGAACTCTGTTCGCTGTTGTCAGCCAGTGTGAATGTGATAATGGACCAGGACTGCGTCTAGCCATCATCAGAACAATTACCCAATCGCACTGCTTCAAATATTTCTAGCAAGTACATTTGATCCTTGCTTAAGTCACGTCTATCAGTTGTTGGGAACTCGTCGTCAATAATTTCGAAAATTGTCACAGGCAAAGTTTCACTTGTAAGGAGCGCCTTCCCAATATTATCAAAATATGATTTGGGACCATTTGTTGGCGCATCCAACGTTTCAAACAGATGCCTCAGAGTTAGTTCATTAAAATGCAGGAAACATATTACCCACTGCAGAAGTTTACCAAGTTTCAATTCCAAACACCGAATTACACCGGATTTCCATCCGGTGTAATTCGTCCAATCTTTACGACCATCGAAATACTGCCCTTTCAACGTTAATGCCTGAGCTTCACTTTAAAACTTGAAATTTTAAATCCTTTCTAACTAGCCTTTTTCCTTCGCAGCTTGTTTTTGTCAACCACCAAATCCGAGTTGTTGCTTGTTATGAGTCCGACATCGTGAAGAACACATGAAGCAATTGCAGCCACAGCCGGGTACGAGACTCCAAACCTGTTGGTACCCACAGCAGTTGAAGAGTGGCCAAGTCGCATTTGTGATGATTTAGATACAGAGTTAGTTAATTGTTTGTACCTACGATCAGTAAGAGAGATTAACTGGCTCGATTTCGATAGTTTGTAAATTTCCAGGTTTAAATCTATTTCAGATATACCTGCGGAGGAATGTGAACTGTGGACCAACCCTCACCTCCTTTCATTTCCTGTCATATACAGGCAGCATGAAAAGACGATAAAAAGTGTACTTTTCTTCGAAAATAGCAAAATTTCAATGCCGAAACAGAAGATATTATTCGATCGAAAAAATATTTTACACCTTTCTTATAGAGCCTAGTGGTCACTTCTTCCGCACTATCAGAAAGCAATATTGAAAAATATTTACATTTCCTACGCCGGGTAAAAATTACCAATTTTTACCCAAATTTTCAAAATTCAAGTGCGATGCGGGGGCAGAAGATATTATCCAATCCAAAAAAAATATTTTACACCGTGTTTATTGAACCCAGAGAGAACCCTTTCCGCACTATTAGAATAGCGATTTCGAAAAAAAGTGTTTTTCGGCCCACCCTATGCTATATGTGCCATAGAATACTCAGGATTTTGCGCCCGCGAAAAAAACCCAGATAAACACTTCCTTTTATAATATTAGAGATATACACTGAAGAGCCAAAACATTATGACCACCTACTCAATAACGCATTGCGCCTTCTTTGGCCTGCAAAAGATGCCACTAGTTCTTGGTAACTGAGTGGAGACAGGTTGAACCAAATGTCTAAACAGAGGTCACGCAAAATCGAGATATTTGGACATGGTGGTGTTTGAACTCTGAGCTGCCGCTCCATGACACCCCAAATGTGCTCTAATATGGCGAGTTAGGTGGCCAGGACATTAAGTAGAATTCATCAGTATGCTCCCACCAACACAATCCGAGCCTTGTGACATGAGGCATTTGTCCTGCTATAAGATTCCATTTCCAGTTGGGAAGAGACTCTGTGTAAGGGTGCAACTGATCTGCAATGATGTTCAGATAATTCGCAGCGCTCATAGTCTGTTCTAAAACAATTACGGTCCTAGAGTCGTCCATGAGAACGGCCCCCAAAGCAGAAAACCGCCACCACCAGCCTGTGTATGACCTGCTGTACAAGAAGGGAGCAACGGTTCGCCTGGCAGACGGCGTACCCTGACAAAACCATCGACGTGATGAATGAGAAATCGGGATTCATCTGACCAGGCAACTCTCTTCCACTCATACATGGTCCAGTCTCGATGTTCCTGGGCACACTGTAGGCGTAGTTGACGATGACGCTTGGTCAACAGAGGCACACGAGTGGGACGTCTGCTGCACAGTCCCATATACAACAGTGTCCGCTGAACTGTATGTTCCGAAACACTTGCGCTTGGACCTGCATTGTATTGAGCTGTCAGCTGAGCCACTGTCTCGCGACGATTTTGCTTTACCAAGCGGGACAGTCTCCAACGTCCTTTTACTTTGATGACGCGTGGACGACCAACACCTTGGCGTCCTAGTCTTCGGGCCATTACGATCAGCCCTCTATCAAATTCGCTTAGATCAGCAGCCTTTCCCATCACTCGCAAAAGTAAGTGCAAGAATGATTACTTACCTTCTCCAGCAGCAGTTAAATACCATTCTCACTTAATCACGTGCCCTCCACGTCATTCAGACGAGTTCATTGAAAAATGTGGAGATGGTCATAATGTTTTGGCTTGTCAGTGTATATATAACTCGTTACATTCCTCAAAAAGAATTATTCCTTAAATATGTTTTTCATGAAACTAATTCTTTTTATCTTTTCATTTAAATTTCGCAAAAATAAACATATGTTCATATCACTAATTTAAAGCATCTGATCACAGATTTAAAGCATGCCAATTTTACTGCTGTACAAACACAATATGCTTAAAAAATGATTGAATAAAAGTAATTTATTTTATAGAATTGATGGAAAATACAATTTATAAGGAAGTACAAAGATTTGTTTTCAATATTGTTCTTTCCATCACATCCAATAGTTTTCACAATGAAACTCAATTTACAGAAAGCTACTTTCAACTTATTTAAAATTTAAGGCCAAGATACAAAAGAAATGTCAATTTTGGATCCATCTGAATATAATATATGAATATGTACAGCAAAGCACATTGTCCTATGATGGCTTTCAACTTATATGGATTCAACAAATTTAAGACTTGGTAGTTATTGCATGTTCCAGTTCTGCTTCCAACTTAGTTTTCTTAAAAAGAAGTTCTTCATATTTCTTTTGCAGCATTCTTTCTCTATCCAGTTGTCTACTAACATCTTCAGTCAAAGACTAAAAAAAAAATTATCAAATTTTAGCACTTGGTAATTTTAAACAAAAGTATTTTTAACAAAATGTGTTTGTTATGCCAAATTGCAGAAAATAGATCTGATTTAAACACAATACTACATTATTAACATTACAGTAGGCACTTATAGAATTCTATATAGGACAAGGAAATTATCTTCAAGTTCAAGCTTGGTGTCTTGCCCCTTTATAGAATATAGAAAACACAGTAGATACTAGACACAGAAGAGTATCCAAGAGAAACCCATGGGATTCAAGTCTTCCATGAAATATACTTTACGTTAAAAGCAATCAAAAACACATGCTGAAACTAGTTTAATCAGTGTAAACTAAATTTTAGTTCATCATACACCCATATAGATATATACATAATTCATCATTCAAACTCATGACCTGTTATGTTAAGATGGAAAGCACTAACCACATTTTTCTACCCAAGAACCAAGAATTTTAACATTCTAGCAGTTATGAAAACAATACATAAATTTTTTTACCATACAAATAACACGAGTTAGTAGACTGGGCTAGAGTGCCTATATAATAAGAGTGGCGACAAGGGACCAAATTTGGCCCAATGCGCATGCACAACAGCCATTTTTCTACCAAAATCATCTCAAGGAAGGTTGCTGGGCGAATTAATGTAGCATTTCAGGGAGAACAAAAAGGATATGATTGTTATAATATGGATACATTCGGTTTAAATGAATTATAAAAACGCTCAATTACATGCTTAATTGATGAGATGGATTGCACAACGCGCTAACTTAGATTGCGAGAAACACCATGTTGTTCAAAAAAAGGTATTTATATAAAAAGTCTTCAAATTTATACTGACAAAACACTAAAATAATAATAAATAAACATTCTAGAACACGAAATGGAACATGAATAAGCTATATTTTCTTTTTAATTTAATGTACACACGTTTTTCTCGAACACACAAAAAGTTCCCATGTTAAGTCTACGGGAGCTAGGAAAAGACCGCCTCGGGCGGTAGAAAAGGTCTCTAAGCCAATCAGAAAGTGTTTCCCGTATGTCGCTACTCTTATTATATAGGCACTCTAGACTGGGCCACTTCCTAAATTATTTTTTAATATGTGCCTGAGAATATAACTTTTTGATAATGTGACTAAAGCTTTGTAGATATCAACAGGGGAAAATATGGAAACACCTAAAAAGAACATGTAACCTTGCCTAATATGATGTAGGAAAACCATTGGCATTCAAAACAGTCTTCTCAGAATGGATAAATACAGTTCCTGTATGCTTGATATGGGAATCTTGTACCATTCTTCCTGTAAAACGGTGGCAAGTTCAGATAACGATGATGGCGGTGGATAGCGATCACGCACTTTCCTCTCCAATGTAGAACACAAAGATTCAATTATATTGAGATCTGGTGACTGTGGTGGCCAGGGGAGATGTGACAAATCATCCTTGTGTATAGAAAACCAGTGCTGGACGATGTGAGCTGTGTGAACAGGGGCTTAACTTCATTGGCTAAAATAATCACATAAACCTTGGCCTTAATGTGCCTTTGCAGAGTAATCATAGGACCCACAGAAAACCACGATATGGCTGCACAAATCATCACATAACCCCCGCCATGTTTCACTCTTGGCAACAAGCAGTCTGTATTATACTAGTCTGCAGTCTGTATTATGCAACTAGGCTTGGGATGACGTTCGCCAGACGTAAACTCGGCTAGAAGTGGAAAACAAGACTCATCTGATTAAATTACTGTCTTCCATTGCTCCATAGTCCAGGCTTTATGACTTAAACACCACTTTTTCCGGTTACAGGCATTAGCATCACTGATGAATGGTTTTAATTGCAGCTCGGCCAGAAATACCATGCTCATGGAGCTCCCTTCTTATTGTTTTGGTACTCACAGGGTTTGTGAGCACGACATTCATTCAGCAGTAATTTTTGCAGCTGTGGTCTTATTTTTAGTCACAATCCTCCTTAATGATCACTTGTCACAATCATTCAACACACACTTTTGTCCCCGTTGTGATTTAGAGGATGTTTTTCCGCTTTTCAAATATGCGGTATAAATCTTAGATACAGTACGTCTTGAAACACTGAACACTTTGGTTACCTTGTTTACTGAAGCACCCACCAGACGAGCTCTAACAATTTGCCCACGTTCGAAGTCTGTACGCTTAGACATGATGCAATTACAACTTCACAGAACAGTGTCCCGACAACGACTGACCTGTGTAGCGTATTTATGACATTGTATAGGTGGCATCAGCAGGCGAAAACACCAGCGCCACCAACACATTTCACTAGAATAAACATTTCTTTTCAAGCATGCATTTTACAAGGTGATTCCATATTTTTGTCCAACTCCTGTATATACTTCAATGTAAATGAAATATTCTTCCCTTTATGAACAAAGTTTGATTTCAATTAATTGATTTTTCATCATTTTTGGACTACATAAGAAAATAAACCATGATACAACTTGATGCAGATTTTTGAACCATTATACTTATTCATACATGCACTGAGATTCAAACACTGACCTGTTATGCTGAGATCAAAGAGAACCATTTTTCTACCTATCTAACACCAAGAACCAAGAATTTTAACAATGTAAAAATTCTAGTAGTCATAAAAACTTACTTCAACTCTTTTGGTGATGGCTAAACCTTCAAGTTCTTGTAAAGTTTTAAAAGTGTTCCATTCTAAATGGGTTTGTTCAACCTGCTCAACTAGATCTTGATGTTGTTTCATTAGAGCTTGATTTCTAGACTGAAATAAGATATGAAACAAATTAGACTAAACAATAATAATAAATAATATTGATATTTGACACCAGTATTGTTTTGTTAAAAATTAGTTAAGAGTTGAGAACATTTGCACTTTAAAATTATGAATTTCTAACATTTATAAATAGAAAAATTAATTTATTAAGAAAATATTTTGATTATCAACAAATGCATAATCATTACAGTCCCCAGTGAGGAAAAAAATAACGATTTGAAACAAATTAATTAGATTTATTAATTTGAAACTTGTAATTAAAATCATATTTCTATGACTTAAAATTTTTATGGTCACAATAAGAAAATTAAACTTGTTGGGCATAAGAAATACAAATCTAGTTTTTAGATAGTATTGATTTATGTTAAAAACACAAATAAACATGATGGTTTAGAAAATAAATTCAAACCAGTAAAACCATTAAAATATTTTTGGGCTTGTTGTTGCATTTGTTCTTTTGTTTGAATTCTGTTTAATATGATACAAATCCTTAACACTAATACTTTAATTAGGGAAGAAGATTGTAACACTGAAAACAAATGTTACAACATAACTGATTTCTTAATCAGAAATTACAAACTCCCTCTTAAACGGGTAACAGAGAAGTTTATTCAAACTTTCCAATGGGAAAAGTATGTCAAAATTAACCAGAAGAACTGCATTTTGCATGAATGGACTGACCTTAGCTGATAAACAGATTTGTGAGTGACACTTGTTTTCAGTGAGCAAAAGTGCCTAATTTGTTGGTTAGTTATCACCATCAGGTAAAACAGGCATCAATTCATAGAGGTTTGAACCCCTTGGGTTGACATGAAAACGAAATATTTCCAATGCCCAGATGTGAAATAGTTCCTACAAATAAATTGAGCAAAAAGAACGCATCTACAATAGGCTTAACATGTCCTATGGACTCGACCCTTGTTAATATTTTTATGGCTAGGGCCAAAGACCCCCAAACATAAGGGATAAACAAATATGCAGTGATTCCATCTCACTACCAGTCCGTAGCATTAAATCCTCGGGACCTAATGTTTTTATGGTTGGGAGGCCTGGCACTATCCAACATGAGACATATTACAAATACTATGGGGCTCCGCCCCCTGCTCGCCTACGTTTACCAACCTCTGGTGATTGCTATGTAAACCAACATTCCTTTCAGAGTTTTCAATCTAAAGCAACGGCGAAGCTATCTTAATAATTTGTATACTCCCGATTGGACTTTCCTGGCCATGACGTCACAGCAAGAACTCAACCCCCTGCTTGCCAATCCCAAGTGATTGCTACGCAATCCCACTTGGTTTGCTTTGCAAACCAACACTCCTTTCACAAGTGATTTCGCCTTTTTTTTTCACTTTAACACTTAATGCACCCTAAACTTATTGCTGCATCAGTAAAAAACTTTCTCCATCTTGTTACCTGTACAATTTTGAATAAACCATGTTAATCTCATAATTTTCTGATACGTACTTTCTCGGAAAAAAGGCTGGGAATCGAGCGAAAAAAGCGTGTTGACTTCTTGGCCCATGACGTCACAGCAGTTTCAATGGCCAAATTTAAAAAAAATCGTTGCTATGGTAATTGTTGCTATGATAAATTTTATATCTGGCAAACCCGTTAGTTAGAAATGTAACCTTTCATTTCCATGAAGAAAAATGTATGCTATCGCAAAATGATTAAATTATACTTTTCATTGCATCGAATTTATTTATGAACCAATTTTTAAAATAATTATACCTTAAGAAAGAGTGCATTCTAAACTTTCACATGGTAGTTTTAAGTTTTAAAATTAATAGTAATAAGTTATAGATACAACAGTTTTAGTTTTGTATCGGAAATTACGATATAAAAGTTCAGAAATTTGTATGACCAACTTTTAATGACACAAAAATGTCACGATTTTCCCCAAATTTCCAAAAAATATTATCAGGAATCAAATTGAAATTTCTAAAAAAAACTTGACGAACTGCAAAAATTCACGTTTAGAGGTACTCTATAAAAAAAAATTCACAGCTGAAGACTGAAAATTTGTATATGTTTTGCTCACACATGTTAGAGATTTCGCTTTTTTTTACTTTGACACTTAAAGAACCATAAACCAATAGCTGCATCGGAAAAAAAAATCTTCTTCATGTAGTAGTACTTCCCTGTACAACTTTGAACAAACCATGCTAATTTAGTAATTTTCTGGTTTGTACTTTCTCGGGAAACCGTCTACGAGTCGAGAGAGAAAAGCAAGTTTTCAATCCTGCAGTGGCGGTAACATCTTTTTATTATCGATAGATACTTATAATACTAGTAATGATGTAAGCAAATAAACTTAGAGTTATGCAACAGACTTATTTTAAAGAAGCAAGTGGTATTTTACTTAGGTCCCAAATAGTTAATAGCATGAAATGAGTGTTGACTTACCTGATAGCCACCTAGTAAAATCCTCAGTTTCTTTTCAATTTTGGCAGCTCTTTTTGCTTCTTTAGTCATCTGATTTCGATTTTGCTAAAGTTCAAAAGACAAATTCAAACATCAGAAGCTGTGATTTGTAGATTTGCAGAAAAGAGTTTGCAAAACATTAAAACTAACCTATACTTATAATTATCCTAAGTAAATACTTTTATTTTGCAACATACCTCAAGTCTTTTATCCAACGACTCAATACGGTCTTTTTTGCTGGCTAAATTTGCTCTTGTATATCTGTTCTGGTTTGGCAAAAACAGTACTTGAGCTAAACATTCTTCCCATACTTGAGTGTACGCTTCAATGCTGAGATCGCCATGCCCCATGCCTTTTTTTACAACATCCATTTCTTCTTTTAGCAGTTGGGAAGCCTAAATAGAAATAAAAATGATCACATTCAATATTTTACCTTACAAAAGAACATGAATAATATAAAAACAATAAAATCGTATCTTAAAAACATCTGAATTTTAAATTTTGTATATTCACAAGTGATTTATTTACAATTCACAATTGATATAAAAAAAAGCATTCAAGTATAATCAAGCACATTTAATATTTAAGTAAAATAATTCAATAGATTCGTAATTAACAGCAGAATAGCAGATAACTAGAAAAGCAGATATATATTCAACAAGAATTTAAATGATTGATAACAGCAATTATTCAAATTTACAAGAATTTTATTCTTTACCAATCATTTAATTTTACCTGAAGACTACTTCTTATAAATTTTGGATTATTTTATCTTGCAAATGAGATAGTATATACTTAAGAAAATGTCAAGACACAATTAATTATTGTGGAAGAAAATTTATAAACTATGTTGATTTTTTTAGTCAATGCAATTTCCCCCCCCCCTCCTTCTATATCTCTACTATTATAAAAGGAAGTTTTTGTCTGTTTTGAGCAAGTTCCTGACGAATCTATGGCACTTACAATAGTAATAATTTTTGTACGAAGCCGGAATTATAAAATTCAATCTAGAATATTTAAAAATTAATTTAATGGAATTTAATTATTATTGCTTTCTTTAGAATGGCAACAACATAAAAGATCACAGATTCTAAATTTATTTTTTCTGTTTCCACTTAATTTTGCAGAGGAATGATTTTTCAGTGGACGATAAAAAACAAAGTTTTAACTGGAGTTATAGTTCTTTTTTCTAACTCCTAGACCGTAAAAGATAAACTAAAAATGTCAACGGATTTAAAATCTGTGGAAAATTTCACATTAGATCGATACCTAAAAGTATGACTTTCTTTAAATAGATCATTTTTAAATTCTAACTTTTATATTTTTACAATACAAATATGGGCGCATTAACAATGATGTCATGTTTGTTTTGGGTAGGTATTTAATTAAGATCACACTAGACGAACACAATGGGTATTTGTGATTGTCTTTGGAATTGTGTAGCAATCACAGGGGGTTGGTGAGCGTTATTGTTTTTCTTTTTTATCTCAGCAATCGTCATGCCGATTAGATCTCTTCACAATTCGAATTTGGCCACATTTGACAAAGAGCATTTGCTTCGCAAACCAACACCACGTTCAACATCGTGATGGCTGTTATCCAATAGGCTATGAACTCCCATTTGGTTTGCTTTTCGAACCAAATGGAAATTCGTAGCAATCACTGGGGGTTAGAGAGGAGTTATCACACCTGACCCCACGAAAAGAACTGTCATGGGCAACGCCGTGCTGGCCATGCAGTAGCTAGTACTATATAGAAACAAACATTATTAATAGCATACCTGCACATTTTGAGCAAAACTAGTTTTGAGACAGCAGTCTAAATAAAAGCAACTTCAAAAGTATTTTTTTTTTCAGAATTTCATTGAAAAAATTATTTTTGGGGCCAGTTTTAACATTCTGAAAACTTATTTTTTACCTTGAGACTGGCAAGCATCAATCCAAGCCAATTCGTGAAACAACAATATTTATTCCAGCAAACAATTCCAGCAACAGCAAGTAGATTGCTACACAAAGTACACAAGTAAAACTTACATAGTTGATATCTTCTTCCCCGTATTCATGGTATGGGTGTCTGTCAAGATAAGCAGCATGATGTGCCAAAGTGGATCGAGGAGGCTGAGATTTACTTTTAGCAACACCGGGTAAATTTACTGGATTTTTAAGAGCATCATTATGAAGCATAATCAACATCTCTTGCTTGATCAACTCTTCGGCTTTCTGGAGCTCTGTGAGTGGAGGATCACAGTGAGAAGGGCGTAGAATATTTGAATTGACATCAGTAGGGCGTGGGAGTTCCCTTTGAACAGAGGTTGACTGCTTTTTCCTCTCTGCTTCCACTAAGAACAAGGTTTTGTAAAATTAAATAGTAACTACCTACCACATTTAATCATCTGCTAAATCATCTACTACAGTGAATATAATTTGTTTTATTTATGTCCTATTTTTTTTTATCCTAAGCACTAAATAAGGTAAAATATAACAAATTTCAGAAATCAGATTGTAACATTAAAATCCTAGGAAATGTGCAAATACAAATATTACTTTTCCAATGTAAAAAGAAAATAACAATTTTTAAATATTAAAGCATTTTAGAATATCTAGAAATAAGTTGCTGTTGATTTTCTATCAGATGCACAAGATGCAGACTCAAAATAAAACTTTTCCGCTGACTAATTTCTACTGTGTATGTACATCAAGACAAGGCTAAGATATCATCTCTACTATTATAAAATGAAGTTTTTGTAGTTCATAAATGAAATAAATTAGAATTCATGGTCAATAAATTTGATTACATGACAAATTGCATTATCTAAATCGTACATTGGATTGACATTGGATATTCTTGCTACTTTTAAATGTTGAAAATGCAAAACAGATGCTTAAGAGAAATCTACATGATTCTACATCTACAGAAGAGAATTTCTACGTGTTTTTATAATATTCTAGAACTCTGAGCATAAACAATTCCACTTTCCAAAAGAGTTTTAATTTTTAGTGCATTTGCTTAACATGTCATCATAAAAACAGTAATTGGGACCAATACTAAGCTTTTCCTAACTTTTTTCACAAAGTGTAATATAAAATTAACTTTTAGCAGCAATTATGTAAAATTGAATAAAGCTAATTACTCAATTACACATACATAAAGCTTTGTGTTCTAACTGCTTTTGAAGATCAATATCAGCTTGATCCATAATGGCCGCCACTTCTTTTTCTTCTTCCATTTGCTGTTGTTCATCTTCAGGAACAACAATTTCATAGTCATTTCTAGGAGCAGGTAGTGAAGACAATGCTTTCTTTAACGATGCTTTCATCCACACGCTTCTGCTCTCCTAAAATGTAATACCAATGAAGTCAGTAAAATGTAGGGTGTATGAAAAAAAATCATAATTTTTGAATCATTTAATTGAATTTAAATCAATTTTGTTGCTTCTAAGTTTAAACTCGTCAGACATAAGACATACAAGTCACAGTGAATTCAGTGAAGTTTTCACATAGTATGGATATATAATAAACATTTAAGAAAGTTTAGGAAATATAGCAAAGATCATTAAAAGATTAAAATAAAAATTAATCTTGGACCTAGTTACTTTTATCTGTTCATTTGGATTCCTATTAGTTTTTAATGCAAGAACTGCAAATTAAGTTGAAAATATTATTTCTCCAGATACAATAATGGTAAGATGACTTCTTTATTGCCTTTTTTGTCTTCTATGCAAATGCTTAAGTCTAAATATACTTCCACTTTAATTTTCATAATTATAAGCATGATTATGATAAAAGATATATTTCTTACAAGAACATTTTTATGCAATACTATAGTCATAGAAATTGTATGCTATATTTTAATCTATAAAGAGATTTTTCAATTTCATTTTGGTTATTTAATTTTGATACGAGGGCAAGACAGTAAGAAGGTTACAAAAGAAAATAAAAAAGGGAAACCAAGATACTTACTTGAAAAGCATGTTTATTTCTCTACATAATCGCCATTTACATTGATACATTTAATCCCATCTCTTTATGAGTTTTCCAATACCTGCTGCATAAACGTTTTTGGACTGATGCATCAGCCATCAGCGTTTGCATCAGTTGTGAAATGCTTGCCATCCAGATGCAATTTAAACAAACTAAACAGGTGATGATCACTTGGAGCCAAGTCTGGGTTGTAAGGCAGATGTTGAAGAAGTTGCCTATGAAACTATTCAATTTTCTCCTGGGTTATTTGAGCTGTATGAGGCCATTGCACTGTCATTCTTGCCATTTCATGTTGGAACAAGATTCTATGAGTCCATAGGCCTGGGTGTTTTGTTTTAATGCATCCCGAAGCTTCGACAGAATATGACAGTAGGAGGCAGCAGTCAGTTTCCCCCATTTCAGGAAACGAGCAAGCAAAAATCCTTGAGAATCCCAAAACACTGTCAGCATAACCTTACCAGTTGATGGCTCTCAACCTCGAATTTGCCCCCCTTTTTTTTTATTGTGTTCCTTGGTCAATTGTCTGGGTACCCACTATAGGCACACCTTTTGAAAATGCAAGCAATCATGCATGATGCTCTAAGCCAGGGCTCGAAATACCCGGGTGCACATGAAAACATAATTGTGCACCTAATTTTTACCACTAAGTGCACGCAATGCACCTAATTTAAAAACTCAGGTGAACGCAGTGCACCTGTATTAAAAAATCTATTTCGAGGCCTGCTCTAAGCTAAACCATGTGAACACGCAGTTGCTATGCTGTCTATTGTTAATCACCTGTCAGCTCTAATCATTTCATCAACCTTCCACACTTTTTCTGTCACTATCTCAACAGCATTTGTACGCTGTTTAGAAAATTTCTGGCCCCAATTGTAGACTGCTTGAAGGGACAAACAATTCTCGCTGTTCTCTTAGCGTACACTCCTTGAGTCAACATTTTCAAATGTAGCTGCGCATCTGTACAACTGTTCTCGTAAAATGCCTTCCGTATTCAATAAAAATGAATTTTAATTACACTATTTCTTTGATTAATTTTTTAATAGTTATTGCATTCATTTTTAAAGCACTCATTTTTAAAAGTATTTAATAAAAAAAATCGAAAGCCTAGAATTAAAATCGGGGTGCATTTTGGGGAAGAGGGTAATCTAACATTTTTGATAAGCTATTTACATGCTACAGTGGAAAAAAGATGTTACAATTAAAGGAAGTATTTGAACTGTTTTATAGAATAATAGTTTTCTTTTCCCATCTCTCTATACTAAAAAAAAGTTACTGCAGCTGCCGACATCGCAAGATTGAAAACTCGCATTTTTAGCTCAATTCTTAGATGGTTTCCCAAGAAAGTACAGGTAAGAAAATTACGAAATTAACATGGTTTGTTCAAAATTGTACAGGGAACAAGATGAAAAATATTTTTTTCCAATGTGTCTATTAGTTTAGGGTTTATTCAATTTAAAGTGGAGTCCCATTGTCAACCAGTTTCTTGCCAGGAAGCCAATGGATTGTTTTACAAATTTTACATCTCATAGAAAGTCAAATTACCATAAAATTTGTATGCAATAAAAGGGAAAAGTTTTGGTTGATTATTAATGAATAATTACCTTATAATTTTTAGCTGAAAGCATATCATCAAATTCGGCATGGTCTTCAGGATTTATATTCAGTTTATCTCTAAGAGGAGTTGTACCAGGAGTCATTTCTTTAGATGGCTTTGTTCCAGGGGTTCTATTTGGTGTGATTCCTATAGAAAGATTGGTTATGATTAAAACAGATTAAACAATTTAAAAACCAAACATAAGAAGGTTTCAGAAACAGATGAGGGGTTGAATAATCAATCTTTATTGTTAAGAAAGAATGCTTACAAAACCAATTGAAACAATGTTTAAAATAATAGGTATTTGTATAGCACAATAGAGAGATTTGGGTACCAAAGCTTCTGTAGCACATAAACAAGACATTGTAATCGCTAACAATAACCAAAAACAAATTATCAGCTGTTTTTAAAAACATGCATTAGATTTTTATAGTTGGAAACATCATGGATAAAATTAATAAAATTATAAAACTGTTAAAATTGGTAATAATTAATTACTAAATAATTCTAAATTAAATTACATGTAATTCTAATGGTCACATTAAAAAATCAAAAAGCAACCTTGATGCAAATGAATTTGACTTTTTGACCATGCAATAAATATTCAGTTCTTTTTCCTGTTCTGGCAGAAGTTAGTCACCTTTAAACTAAAATTAGCAATATTTAATTATATTATAAAGGGAAGGCTATCAAGACTAAAGGACTGAAATTTTGCTGCCATAAAAAGTCCTGAATCAATTTACATAAAAAAATATATCAAGGTAAAATAACTATAATTTTCTATGCTTTGTCTTGGAACAAAACTAGCATTACGATGAAGGGGTTCAGACAGATGTTAATAAAAACAGCCAACTTATTCAAAAATTATAAGTTGTAGAAAATTGGATACTAATGGTTTAATCTAAAAATGAAGCCAAGTTGATTCCTTACCTGCAGTTTGTGATGGGGCTCTCAGAGTGGATATTATATTATTTGGTGTAGAAACTGCATCTCGTTTCGGTGTTACACCACTGAAATCTGATTCATGAAGTGGTGTATTAAGACCACCTTTCAGGGGTGTATCAACATTTGATAAAGCCATAATGTTTTGTGCTTCCTGCAATTAATACAAAAAATTCAAACAAAACAACAAAGTACATAATTTCTGAAATTTGATTATTTTTAAGAATTAAAATAATACATTTTGAATCACATGCTTATATCTTTGCATCTTTGCTTGCAGTAAATTTAAAAGTTTATTTTAACTTTTTTGCTTTCCAAAGCAAAAAATTCTTTAGAACTCAACCACACATCTTGCATGAAGTGATAAATTGTAAAATAACAAAGGTAGAAATATAAATTTAAATCATGGCAATTGAATAGCAAATCAAACAGAGCTTAACATTTAAAATTGATCTAATTTTAAAAACTTTAATCTCGGAGTACTTTGCCTAAGAATTATAAAATATAGCGAAAAGTTTTAAACAAAATAATTAACATAAAATAAGACAGAATTCTTTCATAAGACATGCAATACTTACCATAAGAATAGTATCTCTGTTTGTAGCTGGAGTTCGAGGAGTTCTTGCACTAAGATTACCAGGGGTCAAGCTATAATCAGGAAGTAATGTTTCTGATACTTTGCTTCCCGATTCTTCTGCTGCCTCTCGAGCAGTTTCACTTGCCTTCCCTAATTTTACTACCTATTTGCATTAACATGTAAAAGGATTAGAAAAATATATATAGTTTATACAAAACTCAAATATCATTCAGATAAAAAAAAGGGTGAGAATAAATGATAAATTTAAATAAAACTTTATTTGAAAAAGACAAATTATCGAAGAACTCTAACCCTTTGTTATAGAGGACATTTGGCTTTCTTAAATGTCACAATAAATTTTCTATCTGTGAACAGTAGTTTAAATCTCAATCTGTTACTTTAGAATTCTGAGTTAAAAAATTCATTGCTTCAAGCAATTTGCTAAATCTGAAAGATTTGGGTGCCTCAAAAGTGAGGATAAATTTTTTTATTTTCAAAATTATCCTACAACAAATAGTTGTTAATATTGAAAGCTCTTCTAGTTCTTTGGCACCTTTTTACCATTGTCCTGACAACATGTGACCAACATGAACAAACCAAGAAATGAAAAACAAATAAAGTGATTTATTTTTTATTTTGTGCCTTTATATTTAAAAATATAAAGGCATGAAATAAAAAAATCACTTTATATGTTATTCATATCTTGGTTTGTTTTGATGCGTCAAATGATGAAAAGATTGCGTTGTAAAATAATATTAGGTCATATAATAAACCATAAGCTAAAAATTAAAGCAAACAAACATTTTGAATTGCTATAGCAATGACTGTACTCAAATTGGGAACTTATCTGATTCCACACTAAACACGTATATTTCATAAGAACTGTACAAAATAAATTCAAAAAATTTATACACATTGTATCTTTTTAAAATAAATAATTCAAACATATGAACTGAATATCCCATTGAGCATAAATATATTACAGTAATTTGCACTTAATAAGCTTTTATGCTTTATGTACAACTAGCTGAATAACCAGGCGTAGCTCGGGTTTCAAATATGACCATGAGATTTCCCTGTGTTAACTAAAATACACAAACTCTGTAGAAAATGTTACCTATTGCGACAGCTAAAATATGACCGCAACATTTTCCTGTGTTAACTCATACACAAACCCTGTAGAACATGTTTCTTTATTCATGTCATTTATTGCAGAAAAACTAACTTTAGATTTTAAAATTGGGGCTTTGGGGGGCACTATTAGAACTACCTGTGTGCTAATTTTCATGGCTACAGATTGGTCTGTAGACAAGAAAGAAATAGCCTGTTTTCTGCAGTGTTCTAAAGTATAAATGTACCAAATTTGGTATGGATTGGTCAAATGGTGTAGATTTGTATAGAGAATATACACACACATCCATTTTATATATATATATATACAGCTAGGATATACTTGTAAACAATATACACAGAAAGAAAATGTATGACTTACTTGTTCTAATTCAGCATCCGTTATTTGAGGGTTTGGTAAAACTAACTTGCTTCTCTTTTTAGCTGGTTCAAAATTTCCAGCTAACATAGCAGAAGGTATATCATTTTCTTTCCTATTTTTCAATTTCTGTTTATCTTTTTTTCTTTCTTTCTATAAATACACCAAAGTAAAGTTATCTCAAATCATAAAAAAAAAATCACATTTCTTGCAAAATTGATATTTCAAGAGAAAATAACATCTATAGTAATTCTGTGGTTTAGATATTAAGTTTTATGGGATTTCTGTTTTTCAGTTTGCTTGCCGTTTTGATTTTGATGTTAGGTTTATGTTACTGAATTTTGGTCTTTAATTTACTAGTCATTTAGGTTTTAGTTAGTTTTAATTTCTATTGCATTAAATTAACTTACTTATTGGAAAGATTGGGTGGTTTTAGGTTTATGGCAGAGCTATATTTGGCCATGCTGCTCCAAACAAGACAACATCAGATAAAAAATATTGTAAAATAGGAAAAAAAGAGAATAGTATAGTATAATGAAAGCAGAAAAAGATCTCTTGGGTATCCCGGGAGTGCAACTCCTGTGTTTACCAAAGGGAATAAACCCCATGGGAGAAGAAAAGACCACCCAAGTAGCTCGGGCTTATGGAGCCTGTACACACTTAAAAGAAATGTGTGCCGAAGGGTACTTTTCGGTAAGAGAATTTTATTTAGGATTTTGATTTTCCTCAAAACATTTAATGCAAACACTTTACAATATTGAGCTTTTACAACTTTGACTTTTCAGTCTGTAAATGCCAGTACCTTTGAACACCAGTGTCACATTTAAATTCAAACATTTTAATGTCCATGTTGTAATTAACAAAGTATTTTTCTGATGTGTGAATTTTGTCACAAAGTGTAATGTTACATAATCATTTCAACAAAAAGCAATCTATAAAGCTGTATCTAGGAAAACAGTTTTAAAATCAAGCATAGGTAGTTGAATGAAAAATCAAGGGGAAACCCCAAATTAACTGTGGCACAATTTCAATTCTTTAGTGCCAAACACAAAGTGATCCTCTTTAAAAGCAAACTGTGGAAAGCATCAGTTTATCATCTCTGATAAACTATGAGTCATTCATTATCTTATAAAAACAATGAAAAGTAAAACACACTTCTTCTCTTTCACTCCGTAAGTAACCCTCTAGCTGTTGCTGACGCAAACGCCTGTAATCTGGATTCATGGGATCATATGTTTCTTCAGATGTGTCATACAATCCTGGAACTGGTTTCTTTTCAAATGGGATTTCTGCATTGTAATCCACTGTCCTTTTCTTCCTCTTTCGAGCCTCCAATTGAATTCCAGCCATCCGAAGCTCTCTCCTTTTCTGGAGGGCGGCTAAACGCCTAGCTTCTTCCAACTGCTTTTCCCGAGCTTTCCTCTTTGCTTTCTTTCCTTGAGTGTTAGCAAGTCTAGCCCGAGCTTCCGATAACATTTCCATCTCTGAAATAAAAACAAGATGATTAAAATGTGAGTACAATACCAATATTTTACTTTAATAACAAAATTATACTAATGAGGCTGAAAGTCAAAAAACACAAGTAACTACAGTGGACTCGTGTTTTTACAAACTCGTGGGGACCAAAAAAAAGTTTGTTAATGGGAATGGGATTTTTTTTTAAAATTGCAGCTTGCACTAAACTTTATTTATTAGCGATTCCAAAAAAAAAAAAAAAACAGCTACCTCTGTTTGCTTCATGATAGAACTTTAGTAAACATACAATTCTGTCATCTTCAAGGAACCAACATTGTCATTACAGCCATTTTGTGGCTTCTTTGATAGTTAGCCTTGGGATGACCATTATGCATTCTTCATCTTCATTGTATTGTGCTTCAGGCCTTACCATTCAATATGTTATTGATTATATCATTATCCAATATCTCCTCCGTGCATACTTAAACATTCAGGCATCTGATCCCCTGAAATCTTTTAAGGTCATTTTTGAGACAAACAAATGCACTTGTTCCTTCAGGAGGTTTCCGTCGATGGGGACATTCCCGGAATTATTTTCGGGAAGGTGCAACTCCACTGCCAGCATCGCCAACAGCAACGATCTTTTGTCAAGCTTTGATAAGCATACTCGGAGAATTCTTTGGAATCCCATACTTTTTGGTGATTTCAGTCTTAATTAAGACACAAGCATCCACTTAAAAAATTTTTCTTGTCCATTCAGACATACACATTCTTTTCTTTATACTCGACATCGCTAGGAAATCGAAATTTACGAGCGAAGCGAAAAAACAAACAAACACAAATGACCAATATCGAAATGGACGGGATCCTTAGAAGGCAGAAGCCAAATGCTTTTCCAGACAAAGAGATAATTTGAAATGAAAACAAGTTCCTTTGTCCTTCTCTCCTCTCTCTCTCTCGGCACCAACCAAAATTGTGGAAGCTAATTCCTTCCCCTCCACCCACTTTACTAACTTGGGAGGTCCGAAGTCTAACTAGTCGGAAGAAATTTCACCCATTCCCGTCAAATTTTTATGTCTAAAGAAAAACAATGAAAAGAAAGTGAGGAAACAGAGTTTGTAAAAAAGAGAAAATCCGTAATTTAGTTTCTTAAATCGAAAGAGAAATTAACATTATTTCTATGGAATACTGCAGAGGCCAACTACTACGGATTCTCCACAGTTTCTATGGAAGTGAATCGGGCACTGCAAAATAAATGATTTTTTCGATGGAAAAATTCAATTTTATTCATTTTTCACAACACATCAATTAGTTTACTTATTTCTGTATTTTTTTTTTCATTATTATATTTTTGTTTTGGTAAATGGGAGGAAGTGCTTAAATTTAATTATTAAATGTTTTTATGAACAAAATTTTCAATTTTTAGCATTGTGATATAATTTTTTCACACACAATTATTGGTTCTATATGTGTTTTCATGTATGATATACCTTACTGTAATTATAAATAATATAATGTGTTGCGTATATGTTTCAAATTTGTAATTAAAATATTTGATTTAATGATATATGCGTGTTATTAAAGCCAATTTCTTAAATTTTTACTTGACTGCTGAAAAATTCTTAAAACTACAGATTTGTTATATATTTTTTTGGTGGTATCCTAACATAAACAATTGCCAAATCAGTAAGAACTACACTATGCAGTCAAGCACGTAAAAGCTGTGTTACTCTTGCAATTCTCTTTATCATGATTACCAATCATTTGACATGTCCACAAAAGGTTACTTTTTAATATTATTCTAGATAATACACAATCACTAGCAGAAAACTTTTCCCTTTTTTAATTTACATGAAGAGCTCATATTCAATATATTTAAAAAAAATTCCTATTGATAAAGAAATTTCAATTAAAGACTCAAAATATTCTGATATTTTCAAGTAGGTAGTGCTTTTTAGGTAACTTTATGGAAATTATATTTCCAAGCAATATTTTAAAAATTAAACATAAAATGCCACTTATATGCATTTTATGTAATAATTATTCATTCAGTTTATAACTTCAAAAATAAAAACATACTTCTACACAAGTGATCTTCAATTTGGATTTCCGTATTTCTTTAAGTGCCCCATGTTTGCTTCAAAATAAAATAAACTATACTTTAACCCAGGGCTCGAAATACCCGGGTGCACATGAAAATAAAATTGTGCACCTAATTTTTTCCCGCTAGGCGCACCTGTGTACCTAATTTAAAAACTTAGGTGCACCTTGTGCACCTGTATTAAAAAATATATTTCGAGGCCTGCTTTAACCCAAAAACTGCACTTCTTACCATCTTCATCCATATCTTGAGGATCAGGGCGAGCAGGTTTGGTTTCAGGATTAGGATCTATTTCGCCAGGTTTTAATTTACGAGGATCATCTGCCATATCACCATCCTCTTCTTTCCTCTGTGCTTGATCCCTAAGTGTAGAAACCAATATTTGAATGAAGATTTTGAAAATTATACCTTAAAAAGTTCACGTTATTAATTTCCAGAGAGAGAACTTTACTTCAAAATACAGAATCTCACAAAATGCAATGATCATGCAATAGTCACAATATATCAGCATTGTTGAATGACACTTTTAAAATATTGGTTTACTCTTTTTTTTAAACTTGGAATTAACAATGAGTTATTACTAGGTTACATTAAACTTTTTAGATAGTAGTATATGTAGGTACAAAAAGTTTTTTTTTTTTATCCTACGCCCAGCTCACGGTCTTTTGACCATACGCTGTCTTGCCATCCAATATAGCGAAGAAAGTCCTTGGGGAGAAGTATCCCTGATGTCAATGTCCTGTAAATTAGAGCACTCCGCAAGGTGTTGTCTATTCATAAGACCATCGCAACAAAGCGGACAGATCGGGGAGGTAGCCACACCAATCCTATGTAGGTGCTGTTGGAGATAGTCGTGTCCGGTTAACAACCGGAAACAGGCCACTCTCATCCCTCTTGGTAGATCAGTAGGGATTTTTCCCTTATTACTCCAATAGGCATAACCAACTCCATCATCTGTATATTCCTCTGATACTGCAGTTTTCTTTGTTTCTTGAACTGAGACTTTATGTAAGTCCTGCAGTTCCACAAAAAGAGAGGTGGAGAAGGTTGGGGCAGGGAGAGGGCTGATTTAGTAAAAAGTATGTTCTAGTTCAGTTTCCCTGAAATATTTGTGGTTTTTAGACTTATGTCCTCTTTTGAATTGAAAGTAAACAACTTACTCTGACTCATGATGTCAAATGTGCAGTTTTATTTCACAATAAGAAATTCGAAACATTTCATTTGTGCCAAGTATGAGACACAATCTATCTTTTTCAGTGTATAGAAGTTAATTTGATATTGAGATTTTTTTAAAGCAGAAATACTAAGAACAATTGCTACAATATTACCAAGCTCTTTTATAAATATTTTTAAGAACTTTGCAGGAGTGATTTATAAATGTTTAAGCAAAATTAAATTTAAATATTCTACACCTTTCTCACAGAAATATTACTTTCTTATAACTACTCACAATAAATATTCATAATGCTCCAAACATTGAGCAGCAGTTCTTCCAATGATGGGAGCAATTGTTCTCCACTGTGTAGGCATAAGTTTAGCTAAGTGAAGCAGTTTTTCTTCCTCATCCCTGGTCCACTCAGTTTTCTTTATACTTGGATCTAGCCATTCATACCTGAAATATACAAATAAGATTCAATTCCTTACAAGCAGTAACATTAATAATCCTCATATGGCAAACAAAAGTATGTCATATGTGTAGTTTTAATCTCTTGCTATTTTTAGACAAATGCTATTTTTAGACAATTTTTCAGTACAAAAACTATCACACTTCTTGTTGAATATCTTCTATGAATATACTAGAATGGAAATTGAAGAAATGTACTTACAGATCAACAGAGTATGAACAAGTAAAGAACAAAATATTGTATTAAATATTAACAACAATTTATATTAAGGAAAGGTCAAGAGGATTAGTATGTTGAAGAGAGGATAATTTATTTAACGTCACACTTAAGCAACACAGTCCTGAACGAAATGATCAAAGGACAACACCTGAGAGTATGTTTATGACAATAGTAAAATGTTCTGTGCTTGTTAATGACACATTACGAAATCAATGGAGGTCTAAAAATCTACACACATATTTCAAGTTTCATCATCCAATTCAGTAAAATGTAATTATTCCCTTTTAAATATTTTTGAAAATGCCATTTTTACTCATTTTAGTCAAGTAATAAGATGGTTGTTTTAATTTAAAAAGTATTCAGACTTTTGTAATCTTGGTTTCTGACAACATAAGACAGTTTGATAGTAAATCTTAAAAGGCAGACCTGGGACTTACATAATAGGTTCTCAGCAATTTTTAAAGCGGATGTGGTTTGGAACTTTTTTTTTGTACAGTTCGATGTGTAAAATTCCTTTATCGTTTTTCGTTTTTACAAAATTAAGAGTTAACACTTTCAAAATGGCTACACCTATATACAAGAAATTACCATTTTTCAAGATTTATAAGAAAATTCTATGGGAATTTCTTCTTTAGCATGTAAAATGAAAGGGGAACAAGATGCTAGATGAATAGCATCTCAATAGCTCTGAGGAAGATAAAAGGTATAAAACAAGTTCATCATTTAATGTCTTTATACTCATGTTATCAAATGCTTCAAGCTAAATTTAATACGGATATATAAGGATTGCTTTTCTTTAGTATTTGACAGAAATTACTCTTCTTATAAATAACAGCTGCATACAATACAAAGCTCATGCATTTCATATTAATATGAACAAATTTGGTTAGTTGGAGAAAATAGAAAAAGACACCCTATTTATTATTTCGCATTGGTTAAAATAATAATTCATACATTGAAAAGCAAACATATGTATAACATAAGAAATGGAAAGGAATTTTTAAGGTATAAAACTAGCTAAATTACCATCTTGCTTTGCACTGTTTTGCTGATTTTCTATGAAGCAAAGAAGCAATACGTGACCATTGGTTTTTGCCATATTTCATAACAGCAGCTTTTAAAATTTCATCCTGGAATAAAATTGAGAAATTTTAAATAAAATTAAAAAAAAAAACAGGACGAATTATTAAATATTACAAAGAAGAATATAATGCACATATGAAAATGTAAGAAATTCTATTTTAAAAGATTGATAGATTAAAGAAATCATCTTTCTTTACATGCAAACAAGTTAAAATCATAAAAGGAGATGAAACTTTGATTAAGCATAGTTGGCAAAAACCCTGGAGGGGGGAAGTTACATTTTTGAAAAAAATGAAAACAAAAACCATGTAAAACTGGGTTTTTTCAGAAAAAGTCTTTTTTTTTTTAATCCAAATTTTTTCATAATTTTTTTTTTTTTTAACTTTTAAAACTTTTTTTAAAAGAAATATACTTAGGACCCAAATAGAAGTTTGAAAATAAATCTTTTGTCAAATATGTTGATCATTTTTTCTTGAGTGTCCTACAACATATTGTGGAGGTAAAGAAATACTTTTTTTTCACAACCACAACGCCTTTTAGGGATTATTAAAGGAAAGGGGAGGTCTCATGTCTCAAATAATACACATTTGAATTCGTAAGTTAATGCATTAGTATTTTCATCAAAAACTTTCACAAAGCTGTGAAAATTATTAATGAAAATTAACAGCGAGTCGAATCAAACATTGGAAGAATTGTAAATACTGCTGAACTTCAGCATTACAGAAGCAAAAGAGAAGTTTCTGTAGCTTTAGATAGGTTGCAGGCAGACACAAAAACCTTCTCAATTGTGAAGGTCTGGATGGACTTCAATGTGAGTGTCCAATTGTTACCATACAAGCAACAGATACAACAAATGTTGGATAAAGCAATGGAACCATTTCTTTTCTGGCTAATATAATGGACCCATCATGCATAATATAATGGACCCATGAACAGAATGTCAGCAGAGCAAGCGAAGCAGGGGAAACTTGGTTGCAATCTGTGAAACCTAAATATATACCAGGTGTCTTAGCCTTCAAAATCAAAGACAGTGAGTTGTATCCCCAAAACACTTTCAATGTAGATGTTTCAAACTTGTAGAAAAATAATCTTTTGAATTAATGTTAATTATGTTTAGCTACAGTAGCGCGTCTTTGTTGGAATGGCTCCGCGTTGCCTGGACAATTCTATTTAGGAACGTAGGTAGGTTGGTAGATATTAAACTCGTGAAAAGTGAATAGATTCTTCAGTTCGATTCTTTCGTAACTTGTTTGGATCGACACTGAGGTATGATTATTTACTTGTCTGGTAGTCTTTTCGTGTCTTCAATGATTTTGAAGCAGATTTACTGTATGAATGAATTCGAAATGTAATTCGATTTTCATCACGAATAAGTACTCGAGGTTTCCCTCAGAGAAGTCTTCTGATCTCTGTAAGGCAGGCCTCGAAATATATTTTTTGATACAGGTGCACCTTGTGCACCTAAGTTTTTAAATTAGGTGCACAGGTGTGCTTAGCTGGAAAAAATTAGGTGCACAATTTTATTTTCATGTGCACAGTGCACCCGGGTATTTTGAGCCCTGCTGTAAGGTATCCTACATAAGTAAATCTGATTGATCCAATACAAAAACCAAAATAAATGTCATCAGTGTGGAATAAATACATCCTCTTGTCTAGTCCAATTGATATTATAACAAGTAAATAATCATAGCTCACTGTAGATAAAAAAAATTTACGAAAGAATCGAATTGAAGAATTGATTCACTTTTCACGAGTTTAATATCTACCGACCTACCTACAGTACAAAATAGAATCTTCCACGCAACACGGAGCCATTCCAACAAAGACGCTCTAGTGTTTAGCTACTACAATATTTTCAAGAAAGAATGAAGCGATTACTTATTTTTTAATATTTTATTGTTCGAATTTTCCTTGTTTCCATTTAAAAACATAGTTAAAAGCAAGAGTATGGAATTTATTCACCATATATAATCAATTAAAATTTCTGATTATAGTAGATTGCAGGGTATGAAAAAATTATGATTCTTTTTTATTAAAAGAAACATTTTATTCAAATCAGACTTTTATAATTTAAATCTGTTCATTGCCATTATGTGTTTGAACTTGTTAGACAAGAGATATGCAGATCAATGTCTAGAAGCATTATGTTAAAACATTGAAATATGAGGGTTTGGGAAAGCCTAAGTTTTGAAAGACTACTAAAACAAATAAAATTGTTGTTGGACTTTATTGCTTTTATTTGGTTTTCATTTCATGACACAAATCCAAGCTATTTAAAATTGCAAATACATAATTTTATAGAGGTTAACTTTCTGGCAATTTTGTCCCCCAACTTGTTTCAACTATAAAAAACTATGTTAAGTTGAAAATGTTTTTTCTACAAATATATAGAAGTATATAGCTGTCATACTTAGTTCATTGACAAGGACAACACCTAAGCTGGCATCTCACTCTGCAAACTTTATATCATAGCAACATGAGGACATTCGATGCCATGGAATATTTAATGTACTCAAGCCCTCTTATGCGCGATGGTCTTCGGTTGGATCAAGTTTCAAACTCGGAAACTTTCAGTTGCTTTTCCGTAACTCTTCCAACAGGGCTACCACAGCCCCTTTAGCATATTAGGTAGGCAGGTAAGTAACTAATTAACATAGCACTGGAGTACTACAATGGGCTACTGTTCGAGATCAATCCCGAAGTGAAAGTTCCAAACGTCTCATAATTTTGAACCACAGTCCGATGACGAGGACATTTGAGCTAATGTAGCGCACATGGATACACCACACCAAATTAAGGGAAAGTTATGCAACTTTCAATAAAGGAGTATAGCACTAATTTTGCTTTTTGTCTTTCACTAGTTTCTTATGAATATTCTGGACTTTGATGTTATAATTTTAAGTAACATAAGAAATTAATTCTTCAAATCATAAATACTTCGAAAGCAAATATTTCTTCAAATGATAACATCCACCAGTAAACAGGTGTATACTCAATTTTAGAACTAATTTTCTCAGGCCATCTCAAAATTCTGGCACCGTTTTTAGCAATATTTGAAAAGTTACTATAAATCACCTCAAGATTCTCAATTATGAACATGTTCCGATTTATGATGTTTAAATTTACACTTAATTTCTTTTTAAAGAAATTAATATTTCCCCCCTTTTTGATCAAAAACTTATTTAGCACGCTACATCAACAAATAGTACTCGATATAAAATTTTGAAAATAAAACTTCATGGTTACAGCAACTTACTTCTGTGTTTCTCCAAACACCACCTTTTATCATTATCCTAGGCATTTTTGTATTAACTTAGGACCACAGCTCGTCAAAAAATATTTTTAAAGATATACAGGAACTATATTCTTATTTATTTTACTTGTCTCAGAAAAGTTTTAACTTCACTTCAATGCTTGAAGTGTTGTTGCCATAATTGGGAATTCAATGTTTACAAACATTTCCAACAATCTATATTGTTGCCAACAAACTAAAAGACAAATATCTAATTTTATTTTCGCCGACTCAAGAGTGACATCGTCATTTGGTTCAAAATTACGTGGTAATGGTAATTTTAGTTAACGTCATACTAGAGCAACACAACGTGACGACGGTCCGGGATCAGTCCCTTAAGGGAAAGATTCGAGGACAACACCTCGTAATTTTGAGCCACGGTCAGATGACGAAGCAACACCTGAGCTGGCACCCCAATCTCCAAACTTCCACGCCAACCCAACGTGAGGACTTTCGGCCTCTACACCATACGTTTACAAACATCCATGCCCGAACCCGGAACCTTCCGATCTAGAGGCTAACACCTTAACCAGTATACCGGTTGGTCGATGATCCAATGAGTATTGGGTTGATCCTACGAGACAAAATTACGTGGTGCTGTCTTCGGATCTTTCCTTTCGGGTTTGATCTCGGACCGTTAACAATAACTCGCTGAGTTTCCATAAAGATACTTCATCTGACCCTGATTCAAAAATACGCGTTGTCCTATATTTAACTATATTTTCCTACTGGATTGATCCTGTACCATTACCGTGGCCCTTTGTGTTGCTCCAGTGCGACGTTAGCCAACTACCTCCGCAAAGATAAATAGAAAAAAAGGAAGTACTGCTTCTTTTTTTTTCTTTCTTGTTAAACGTGTCACTTGTAAATTCACTGTAGAATATCATCATCGAAAAGATACCAAAGTCACATTGGAGGAAATGGCGCTTTTCAATGGTGTTGGAGCCTCACGTCGCAACTTCGAGCGAGAACGCGCCAATTGTGGCGCTATGTGGGTGTTGTGTGAATTTTGTATTTTGTTCCATTTTCAGAAAAAGATTGTTTTCTCGAGGGTGAAGGTAGGTGAAGGTGGTCTGGTCCATTTATCCCCTTATACGAGGTCTTGCGCTCATGCATTTATATTTGATGGTATTGTCCATCTCTTGTCTTCAGAGCTATGGTGCTCAAATACTTCAATTTGTAAATATGTACATATATCAAGTAATTAACTAAATAAAACTAGAGTGCCTATATAATAAAAGTGGCGACAAGGGACCAAATTTGGCCCAATGCACATGCGCGGCAGCCATTTTTCTACCAGAATCGGTTGCTGGGCGAATATGTTTCTTCCATCGGTTTCCCACATTTCCTCCTCTCTCTTTCTTTTGGCGATAGTGTTTATGTCCCGTAATTTTTATGCTCACGACGTATTGAACTTGTTTTCGTGAATATTAACAAGAAAATGAATAAAGTTAAGCTTATAACTTTATTCAGCAGTGTTAATTTACAAGCAGTGTTAAATAAAATAAGATCTGATGTGTTGTCTCTCTCAGGCACAAGTTTTTTCTTTAAATTCTTTCCATGTTGTGTGATAGAAGTTCACGCATTAATTTTATAACATTAAATAAAAAATAGATTTGAAATGTCCTACTATTAATGGATAGTTCCTTAAAATAAAACTTTCTTTCAACCAACTGTTCAACACATGTAGTTTTTTTAGTGTGATTAATTCTTTCCTTACATTAACCGAACCAGAAAAGATACTGAACATTTTAATTTGACCTTTTTAATGCATAACACAAAATTTTAACCCACTTAAATTTAATTTTAAGTTTCATCCATTTATACAAGTCAAAAGACATGTAATTTCAAAAATAATCAACACCATCAGTACACATTTGTTAAAAAATCTACCACATTTTCATATGAAAAATAGAATTAACAGATTGAAACTAAATTATGAGCAAATATTGGCCTAAACATACACAAGAATAATCTCAAGATAAAAAATAGTTAACAGCATTTGTACGCATTTATATCCAAATTCACAGATAAATGTTGATGTGGTGGTTTTGTTCCGAGATCTAGCAGCAAAATAAAGATGAAAGTTTGCATCAAAAATAACACTTTTATATAAACATTTCTTTTATTCTTTTTATATAAAGCATTGCTACAATTTACTCTCTGCTTTTCTGATGATTCAATTCGGCATAGGTTATTGTAAACCTTTAATAAGGAAACAGCTAAAAAAACAACGCATTATCAAAAGTTTAAAACTTGCTAACTGCCTTTGGCGCGATGTTTACATCGCCAAAGTAGCGGGAAACAGCATGTTGTTAAAAAAAAGCTATTTACTTAAAAAGTCTTCAAATTTACACTGACAAAACACTAAAATAATTATAAATAGACATTCTAGAACACAAAATGAAACACGAATAAGCTATATTTTCTTTTTAATTTAATATACACACGTTTTTCTCGAACACACAAAAAGTTCCCATGTTAAGTCTATGGGAGCTGGGAAAAGACCGCTTCGGGCGGTAGAAAAGGTCTCTAAGCCAATCAGAAAGTGTTTCCCGTATGTCGCCACTCTTATTATATAGGCACTCTAAATAAAACTACAGTCCACTTTTATCGAACTATTTCATATCTTGAATCGCCAAGACAGTGGTCATCGTCGAGCCTCAGTACGGCTACATCGCTATTAAATTAGGACTGATTGCAAGTTCTCGCTACTCTTTCGATCCATCGAAAAGTGCTCAAGAAGAACTATTGACTGTCTTCCATTGGAAATTCCGCAACTATCATGGCTTCGCTGAAAATTCTTGAGCGGAAACGCGAATCACTAAAAACGAAACTCTCCAAATTATTGGACTACTCAAGAAGCGAAGGTGTCCAAGCTGCTGATCTTATTGAAATCAATGCCAAAATGAAAGTTTTGTCAGCTTCAAGCAACACCTTAAAGAATATTCGAGATGAATATTTCGCCCTATTAGATGATGAGGATGTTCAACCAAACGAGAAAATTCTGGATGAAATGGAGACGAACATCGAAGATATGCAGGTAAGATTCCTCAGAATTAAATCTGCATTATCTTTAAATGATGTACCTCTTAAATCCTCTATGGTGAATGTGAAACTTCCTGACATTCCTCTTCCTAAATTTTCTGGCCAGCTTGAAGACTGGAATCTTTTTAAATTACAATTTAACTCCATCATTGATGCTAATGATAATTTGAATGAATCGCAGAAATTGTATTATTTACAATCATCATTGAGCGGTTTAGCGAAGGAAATTCAAACTATGGAGGACTCTTATGCTTCATTATTCAGGGCATTAGAAGAACGATATGACAATAAGCGTTTAATTGTAAACAGTCATATCAATGAGCTGATATGTCTGGAACAGATGTATCATGAATCTGCTTTCGATTTACGGGGTCTAGTCGATAAATTGTTAAAGCATATTAGAGCTTTAAAATCATTGGATTTAGAATTAAATCAACTAAGTGAGGGTATTCTCATTAATATTGTTCTTCAAAAGGTTGACAAAGAAACCCGTAAACAATTCGAAATGTCATGGAAGTCAAAAAATTTACCCAAATGGGATAATTTAATTGACTTTCTAAAAACGCGCTGTCAATTGCTAGAAAATATGCAATGGCAATCGGCTCAGGTAAAACCAAAGTTGGTTAATAAGTCGAAAAGTCTTCTAGTAGACTCTAATGTTAATTCATATACATGTGTTATTTGTAAATTAAAATATCATCCTAATTATAAATGCCCAGAATTGATAAAATTAAATGTCAAACAAAGATTTGATTTAGTTAAAAAGCATAGCTTGTGTTTAAATTGTTTAAGTAGTTCCTCGCACAGAGTTATGAACTGCAAATCAAGGAATAGCTGCTTTATCTGTCACAAACGACACAATACCATTCTCCACGATTCGGAAAAGGCGCAGAAAAATAAAGATCTTGTTGCAGTAGAAACAGGGAATTTCGAACCGAAAGGTAACCCTGGACCTTCGAGTGGGGACAACGACCCCTCTAGGGCCATCTGTGCCAGCAATTCGTGTTTACAGATAAGCAACGAATCAGCTGTTCTAGCCACTGCCGTTATTTATGTGAACAACGCGTCAGGGAAACGGGAACCCTTACGCGCTGTTTTGGATTCGGGCAGTATGGTCAATTGCCTTTCAAAGGAAAGTGCAAATCTCTTGTCAATAAAACAAGAAAAAGCAAATATACCAGTGTCAGGTTTAAGTGGTGCAACTATTTCAATTAAATCAAAATTAAGAATTGAATTGTCTAATTATGCTGGTGATTTCATAAGAACTTCAGAATTTTTAGTAGTCCCTAAAATTACAAACATTACACCAGTAAGACGAATAGAGTTTAACATAAGGAAACTCCCAAAAAACATTCCACTAGCGGACCCGACATTTTTCAAACCGGGAAAAATTGATGTTCTGTTAGGAGCTGAATTATTTTTCGATCTTTTAAAATCGGAGAAGATACATATCGCAGACCAGCAGGTTAATATTTCAACAAACCGCATTTGGCTATGTTGCTAGTGGTTCTAGTCCAATTACCTTTCAAAATTTAGGGGGTGAAAAGTATTGCGGCCTTTTGAAGGAATTTGACAATATTGAGAAAACTCTCCGGGATTTTTTGGGAATTAGAATCAGTAGAACCAAGCGGAAGAATTCTAAGCAAGGAAGAAAAGGATTGTGAGATTCATTACGAGAAAACTCATTCCAGGGCACCGGATGGTCGGTATATTGTACAAATGCCGTTGAAAACAGAGAAAGTATTGGGCGAATCAAAAAGGATGGCATCTAGAAGGTTAGACGCACTGTGGAGACGATTATCGCAAAATCCAAACATGCAATCTCTGTACACAGAATTCATGCACGAATATGAGCAGTTGGGACACATGATCGAGGTTTTTGAGGATCAGGAGCCTGATGTATGTTACTATCTTCCGCATCACGGAGTCTATAGACCCGAGAAAAATACAACAAAATTGCGAGTTGTATTTAATGGATCTGCATCAACCACCAACGGTATCTCTTTGAATGCACTTCAACAAAATGGAGGAATAGCACAGCAGGATCTATTTTCAATCATGCTTCGTTTTCGAAAACATCGCTTTGTGTTTACTGCGGACATTGAGAAAATGTACCGACAAATTTTAATTCATCCCTCACAAAGAGACTTACAACGAATTTTGTGGAAAGAAAGTCCAGAACGACCAGTCAAGGTCTATAAACTTTCTACTGTCACATATGGAACAACAAGTGCTCCCTATTTGGCAACCAGAACTTTAAAGCAACTCGCAGATGATGAAGAGAAGTACTTTCCAGAGGCAGCGGCGATCGCTAGGGAAGATTTCTACATGGACGATATTTTGACTGGATCGCACGATCTAGAAGGTACTAGGAAATTGCAGTCACAAGTAGTGCAATTATTAGATAGAGGTGGAATGACTCTCCACAAATGGTATGCGAATGATGCTAGACTAGATATAAACTTTAGCAACGAGCATTACTCTTTTGATGATTCAAAAGATACAAAACCTGTCAAAGCCTTGGGTGTATTGTGGCAGCCCAATACAGACTGTTTCTCATTCAAAGTAAGCTTCCAGTCGCAACCTACTTACACCAAAAGAACAATTTTTTCGGAAATTGCTAGAATTTTCGACCCTCTGGGACTGATAGCACCAGTCATAACAAGAGCGAAAGTGTTCATTCAAAATCTTTGGCTTCTAAAATTGAACTGGGATGCCCCCCTTCCTGAAGAGGTGATTAAGAATTGGCAAGAATTCGTATCGGAACTACCTGCTCTAGAAAGGCTGACCATTCCAAGACACTTTCCCAATGATGGTAATATAACGATTCACGGGTTTGCAGATGCATCTACATCAGCATATGGTGCAGCGGTTTATGCAAAATGGAGCCCATCCAGTGGAACTAAATCTGTTCACTTATTGTGCAGCAAGTCCAGAGTTGCCCCAATCAAAACAGTATCAATTCCTCGCTTGGAGCTTTGTGCAGCAGTGCTGTTATCACAGCTTACGGTAAGGGTTGTGAAAACCCTCAAGATGTCGATTGAAGAAGTTGTGCTATGGTTCGACTCGACCATTGCTCTCGCGTGGATAAAAAAGCCTCCCCATTTGCTGAAAACTTTTGTCAGTCATCGAGTGGCAAAGATTCAAGAACTAACAAGGGACTTTCAGTGGAAACATGTGACTTCGGAGAACAACCCCGCCGACTTTGTGTCCAGAGGTGTATCTCCAAATCAACTTCAAGTTCTTGACTTGTGGTGGTATGGACCACAATTTCTTTTGAATGAACTGAACAACCACGGAGGTTGTTCTTTGGACCCAGTGACAAATAATAGTGACTTCACATGTGAATTGAAACAGCCAGTTGAAGTGGCTTAGTAACTCTGTACTATCAGACATTATTTCTGTCTCCAATAACTATGGTAAAATAATTCGAATTATTAGTTATCTTTTCAGGTTTCGATATAATTCCTTGAACAAAGATGACCAAAGGAGTGGACCTATTTGTAAGGAGGAATTTCTGCAAGCTGAAATTGTAGTTTTGCAATGGATTCAGCAAACAGAATTGTCTGAAGAGTTTGTGTGTATAAAGAAGGGTAAACCCCTTCCTGGTAAAAGCAGTTTAAAATCTTTAAATGTATTTTGTGACAACAATGATTTGTTAAGAGTTGGTGGAAGGCTTGCTAACTCAAATGTATGTTTCGAACAAAAACACAAAATTGTACTGCCAGCTAAGAATAAGATTACTCGTTTAATTATGGAATATTATCATTTAAAATTTCATCATCTTGGTCCACAAGCATTATTGTATTACATGAGACAGAGATTTTGGCCTCTAAATGGCAGGAATTTAGCTAGGAAAGTAGTTCAGGAATGTGTTGTATGTGTAAGAAATAAGCCAGTAATAGTTCAACAACTTATGGGTAATCCACCTGCTGAAAGGGTTAATGTTAGTTCTCCATTTACTAACACAGGCGTGAACTTTTGTGGCCCATTTTTTGTCAAATATAAAGGTCAGAGAAAAGGCACCCTTCATAAAATCTATGTAGCAATTTTTGTGTGCATGGCCACCAAGGCTATACATTTAGAAGTAGTTAGTGATTTAACTTCAGAATCCTTTATTGCAACTCTTAAAAGATTCTTTGCTAGGCGAGGTAAATGCGCCACATTATTCACTGACAATGCCACAAATTTTGTAGGAGCCCAATCCGAACTCCAGAAACTACATAAATTAGTAAAACATCCAGATGAAGTTCTAGGTAATTATTTGGTCTCGGATGGTATTAATTGGAAATTTATTCCTCCTGGAGCTCCAAATTTCGGCGGACTCTGGGAAGCTGGAGTAAAATCTTTCAAACATCATTTAAAAAGGGCAGTGGGTAAGGCAAATTTAAATATAGAAGAATTTAGCACTTTAACTACGGAAATTGAGGGAATTCACAATTCCAGACCACTTACCCCAATGTCATCGGATGTAAATGATTATCAGGTATTAACTCTAGGCCATTTTCTCATTGGTCGACCTATTAATGCAATAGCTGAGCCTGAACTTATAGATACCCCTGACAACAGAGTATCAAGGTGGCAAAGAACAGAAAAATTATCTCAGTTAATTTGGAAAAAATGGAAATTGGATTATTTAAGTAATTTACAACAAAGGCAAAAATGGCAAGTTGTTAAAAATGATGTAAAACCAGGAATGATGGTCATTATAAAAGAACCTTCCCAGTTGTAAATGGGCATTGGGAAGAATCGCTGAAGTTATTCCTGGAAGTGATGGACATATAAGAGTTGTGAATGTACGTACGGCTCATGGGTTATTAAAAAGACCAATTTCCAAAATATGCATTTTGCCAGTTAAAACTAGTAGCACTGATAATTAATTCAGTGTTAGAAACTTACTGCATTTTTATGATTCCTGTATACTCTATTACTATTTAAAATTGTGTATATAATTGTATTATTTTGAATTAGTTATGTAAGATTTAAAAATTGCGCAAATGTGTGTTTGTCAATTCTAATAACTGTGCAAGTAATTTGTGCTTTGTAAGGTATTCTGAGTGTTTAATTGAGAGATTATAACCATATAGTATAATTGATTAGAAAATTGTAGAAATTGTTGAATGTAAACATTCAACGTGGGGCGGGATGTTGGAGCCTCACGTCGCAACTTCGAGCGAGAACGCGCCAATTGTGGCGCTATGTGGGTGTTGTGTGAATTTTGTTTCATTTTCAGAAAAAGATTGTTTTCTCGAGGGTGAAGGTGGTCTGGTCCATTTATCCCCTTATACGAGCTCTTGCGCTCATGCATTTATATTTGATGGTATTGTCCATCTCTTGTCTTCAGAGCTATGGTGCTCAAATACTTCAATTTGTAAATATGTACATATATCAAGTAATTAACTAAATAAAACTACAGTCCACTTTTATCGAACTATTTCATATCTTGAATCGCCAAGACAAATGGGAAACAAAATGCAAATATTTCATCACTACTGTAAATCAGGGCTCGAAATACCCGGATGCACTGTGCACATGAAAATAAAATTGTGCACCTAATTTTTTCCAGCTAGGCGCACCTAAATTAAAAACTTAGGTGCACCTGTATTAAAAAATATGTTTCGAGGCCTGCTGTAAATTGAATAGTTGTTGTGCTTTTAACTTGAGAAAAGCTATATTCTAGAAGCATACCATACTGTTTTTTTGTGCTAATGCACACCCACCCACCTTACAATATGCAGAAAAAAGTAAAATAAATTCAACCTCTGAATCTTAAAGGTAAATAAAAAGTTCTTTTAAGCCAAAAAACTTAATTTTGCTGCATATTCCAAGTAGTGTGCTTAAATTATAATAACTTTAAATGAAAAAACTAAACAAGTGTTATTTGGGGTATCATATGAAACAAGTCACCTTTTAGTCATTCACATAAGGGATATGTACAAGGTTAGTAGAGCAGGTGAAAATGTGTTATTTTTTTAGCTTCAAACAAGAGCTTTTGCTAATTTTGTTACATTAGGTAAAATATCTAACATCAAACAGGAGTATGCATTCCACTAGAACTACTAACTTCTTAATTCCACTTCTAAAATAGTTTTCAAAGAAACTTCTGCAAAAAAATTCTGATTCTGACCTAATCAAATAATTTTGTAAAATTATTTTCCATTTCTTTCCTTGATAGGTCTTCACATGGATAAAAAGGTGATAACAAAAGAATATCAAATGCTAACATGGTTGAACATTATCACAGAAGAGCAAGTTTTTTTTTAAGCTTCCTGATTTTTTGCCTTCTTAGCTTCAAATACTTGCAGAAGCATTTATTTGTATAGTAAAATGTTTTCAAACATGACTGTAAATAGCTTTTCTGAACTAAAAACCCATTGACAAAAAAAAATTGTCAATGGGTTTGAAAAAATTTAACAGCAGACATAAAATCACTTTTTTGTTGTTGTAAATATTGAAAGGTTAGATAATTAGAAACCTTGAATATCCTTGGTAAATCTGATAGCCTGTGGAATAGACAATTTGTTATCAAATTACAACTAATGCAGTGCAGTATCAATAAATAGGCAATGTATGCTTCAGTCTAGAACAGCAAAGTGTGGGTTTTTTGTTGTGAAAAATACTTTTAAAACTGTGTAGTCTATACAAATAAAATTGAGTAACAGACCTGATGCAAAAAGAAATTTAACAGATGAACTCGGCCTAGAATCGAATCACAAATAGGGACAAAATAGGTTTTAGATTTGTCTATAGAGAACAAAAAGGTAAGTCCTGGTCAGAATAATGATAATGACCAGTTTTATAAACAAGTGCTGATTTTTAATTATAATGCTACAAAATCTTTCAAATACAAGAAAAAATTTCTTTGTAATTGGCATGCAGTTTCCAGATGGCTAAATGGTATTAATAAAAATTGGTATCCTGAAAGGGCTTGACAAAAGAACCTTCATAATATATTTTCATATCTACAACTAGGGCTTTAGTGCAAATGAATTTTAAAATTGAAACAAATAATAGAGAAGAGCAGTACATTGAACTTATTGCTTAAGTAAAGAGAAAAGGTGAAATATTTATGTCATCATTTTAAAGTTTGATTCAAAACATACTAGTTAATAAGAATTTTTAAAGTAGCATGCCACAAAATAGAGAAGAATCAAGATTAATAAATCGCAATTTCTAATTTATCAGTCACTAGAAGTGCATGATTGAAATTGTATGAATAAAAGTATCTTCGCTTGGAAAACCTTTGTTTTAGGATGATAGGTGTTTGAGGTTATTTAGCAACTTAAAATCGATTGTTGATTTTTCTAATGCATTTGACAAAATTCTCAGATGGTATTTTCAAAAAGGTTTTTATTATTAGTACATTTCTAGAAATATTAAAGAAAAAATGCTTTTGTTATTAAGGATTATATTATGTAAATTTAGAGATGCCAAACTCTGATTCGATGTTTCAAGAATCTAATGATTTTCATGGATGTTTGCAGAAATGTGAAAAACCTATAAAGGACATTTTAATCAAGATTCTGATTATCAGGTACTATGTAAACTATAACATAATTATATTTTTAGTTTGAATCATATTTATTATGTAAGCTATTTCAAAACAAAGTTTTCCTGTTACAGGATATGTAAGTAAATGCAAACAAGAATATCAATCTCATTTCTATTTAAGTACACTTATAATGAGAATATTTTAACTATAGAAAAATTGCCAAGACTTTCTTAGGCTACAAAAAGGAGTCATTCCCTTTTATAGTGGATATAAGTAACTTAAAAATAATCATAAAATTTTAAAATTCAGCAAATAAAAACAATAAGGCTAAATAATGTTTATTGGTACACTGATTGTAGTAATAAAATACAGGAATAGTACTAAATACTCACTGGCATTTATGATGCATATTGTGAATCAAAAATTTTCATTTTTAAATTTTAGCAGTTTTAGTACACTCTAAGACCAAAAAAAAAAGTCGCACCTGGAAGGAGCAGACTGGTATAAATGAAATTTGGAAGAGTGGTACATCTGCATTGGAGATGCAAATGTTCAGAATCATTTGAGCATGCGCCTCACGCAGGGTAGTACTCATACCGGGGCATAAAAGGACATCCATTAGCCCAGCAAATTCATTTTGGCTCATGGTGTTGTGTTATTTACATCGTTTCTCTTTGAGTTATGCCCTGGAAAAAAATTCGTAAGCAATTTACAAAACTAGGAGAGTTAGACAGAGGCCGAGTAATTGGCCTCCAAGAAGGTGGACGGTCTAATTGACGGATTGCGCAACATATTGGTTGTAGTGATGTTACTGTTGCAGGCTGTTGGTAGCGGTGGATACAAGGCACATGCCAGCGTCAACCAGGCACAGGAAGTCTGAGAGAAACCGGACCGAGAGAGGATTGACGTGTTGTAAGACATGTGCATACTGATTCAACAGCCACTGTTGCAGCCTCTCTTGATCATGCAATAAGTGATTGATTATATTTTCTCATATGTGTACTGCACATAGCACTTAAGACTTGAGCCCAGGATATGTAACGATTCTTATCTCTATATTAAAAAGATGTTACTGCTGCCGCAGGATTGAAAACTCGCTTTTTACGTTTGATTCACAAGACACTTTCAGGAGAAAGTATGGATCAGAAAATTACGAAATTAACATGGTTTGTTCAAAATTGCACAGGGAACAAGATGGAGAAATTTTTTTTTCCAATATGGCCATTAGTTTAGGGTGCATTAAGAGTCAAAGTTGAAAAAAGTGAAATTTCTAACGCAAGTGAACAAACACATACAAATTTTCAGTCTTCAGCATTTTTTTAGAGTACCCCTAAACATGATATTTTGCAGCTTTTTTTTTTAGAAATTTCAATTTAGTTCTCGATAATATTTTTGGAAATTAGGGGAAAATCAAGACATTTTCGTTAGATTTTTGTTAAAACAGTTTTTAAATTTGAAAACATCACTGGAAACCTAAGAATGTAGTCTTTTCTATGGTATAAGTATTTTTGAAATTGGTTAATAAATAAATTCGATGTCATTAAAAGTTAGTCATACAAATTTCGGAACTTTTATATCGTAATTTCCGTTACAAAACTAAAACTGTCATATTTATAGCTTTATACTATTAGTTTTAAAATACCACATGAAAGCTTAGAATGCACTCTTTATTTATGGTATAATAATTTTTTAAATTGGTTGAAAATAAATTTGATGCGATGAAAAGTATAATTTTGCGATAGTATTCAAATTTTTCATTGCCGAAACTTTATCAAACTTGATTTTTTTTCCCTCGATTCTCAGATGGTTTCCCAAGGCTAAAACACATTTGCACCTGACCCTCACCAAGATGCTTGCAAACAGAGTATTGGTTTGCAAAACAAACCAAATGTTATTGCCGAGCGGAAGCGAGCCTCCTAGTTGAATAAAAATTTTGAATGTGTATTTAATACTATTTAACTATGGTGGGCTATTAATAATATATGAAAAACAGTAATACGGCTCTCATTGACCTCATGCATGCCAATCCCTGGTATATATTTTCCACCTGAACATTGAATCACTATCTATCAGGTCTTGTGTGATTTTTTTTACAACTTAAACCCCACTAGCAGAAGTTTTTTTTACCATTTCTTAAAACATTAAATATACAATTTTGGTAAAATTTTAGTTAATATTATGACCTTGCACAATTTCCATTTTGGGATGTTAAGACAAATGATAATGAGCCAAAAGAATATCACATCGTAACACAGAAAATGCTAAATAATTTTACAATATGACAAAATAATAAATGAGGGAAATCTGTAATGGTTAGCATCTCAGCACTTCTACATATAAGCTAATTGGAAGTATAATTATCTTAGGAACTAAAAAGAAAAATTCATTCTAAGTAAAGGTTAAAATTTACAGAAAAGAAAAAATGGATACATGAAATAGAACTTGATGATTGTAGTTGCAAAATTCAATGTCTAAAAATTCTAATTTTAGATTAAAATCTGTTCAATAACATACATTTTCTAATGGTGTGCTTTTTATACACATCTATGTAATTTATTTCTTCTGTACATTCTATCACAATTTGTACAAAATTTTCCAAGGGTACATTTTCAAAAGGCAATACATTTACAATTTTTGAAAGATACAACTTAAAAATATATAGCAATAAATTAAGAACACGATAAAACCCTATACAATTGAAAATAATTTTTGCCTCCATGATTACTTAAAAAAACTGGTCAATGAAGATTGTTTCCGGTAAGTAAATTGATTTGGTTTGTTTTCTTTGCTTGTTTTATTTTTTGGGGGATCTTCTTCATCACTCTCTGAAGCTGACACTAATTCTTTCTGTTGTTTTGTGACTGTAAGATAATGAAAAAGCTGTATATTTATTGGCATTATTGAAAAAATAATAAAAGAGCAAGTGTCTCAAAAACATCTAAACTATTAAAAGTCAGTGTACATAAACATCAATACATTGATGCTTCAATTCAAGAACCTGGCATTTTTTTAAGTATAATATTGGAACAGCATGGGTAATAGAACTTTGTGAAGAACTGAAATTAAGAAAACAATGCTCCAACAAGAAAAAAAAAGAACTATATTCAGAAATGGAACACAGCATTTGTTGCTATAAGAGAGATGCACTACTGTAAAAATAGAATAAAGGGGAAGAGGTGTTCGGTTGACAATAAGATCACAATTAGCAGTAATCATGGTTCCTCTCATTTATTAAAAAACATAAGAAGCTGAAGTGAATTTGCCTCCACTGTATTTAAGTGTATACCTACATATGATACTAACAATTGTAATTTTTTTCAATTAAAACAACTACTCCACTATGTTAAAATTAACAACCTAACAAAATAAATGTTCTTTAATTTAGTACAAAAAAAGAAAACAAAAGTATACACTCTAAACTATTGTAAGTAAAGTTTGCAGATTTAACAGTAGTGGTAGATATGTAGAAATATTAAAGAATTAATAGATAAAAAAATTAATAAGAGGGCCTTCATATTAAAAAATGAAGAACAGTTGCCCCAACGAAAATCCCATTTGCCACTAAGTAACACTAAGAGACTTATATGCTCAACTATAAGGACAAAAAGATTTTAATATAGAAAAAGAGGGAAGAATTGCAATGTTTTATTGAGGAATAAAGCTCATATCCAGGTTCCTTGGACAGAAGTGTAGGAGTGGCTAACTTTGGACTTCTTACTGGACATGACACCTATAAAGACCCTTACATTATATTGATGTAGTGAGATCAACTATGTCTCCTTAGCAAAATGACTGGAGATCACCTAAAGGACAGTTGTAAAATTCTTGATTGCAGATCCTCTATCAATGACATTTTAAAACCATATGTAATCACTTCAGACCTCCATTGGGCTGCTCGTCAACTGATAGTAAGAGCCCAGAGACAGATGTAGCATAAAAAATTTCTTCAAACTTCACTAAATATATTTACATTGTAAACTCGGCAGATGTAGTATAAAAATATATAGAGAAAAACAGGAAAAAAGTACATTGCTTTGCTGAAACCTTTTAAAGCTAATAAAAGAATGAATTCAAGAAGGAATATCGTTACTCTGAAATTTGTATAATTTGTCAGTCAGATTGAAAGTGGCTTACAAAAAATTTGAAAAATAGTTTGAGCTTTAAATGTTAATATCCAATAAAAATAATCACCCATTTCAGCATGCTGTCACAAACTATGCTATTGATCTGCCAGCCATACCAATAACAATTGTATGTCCCCTATATGCACTACTAGCCACTGCGTGGCTAGCCCGACATGGCCCGTGCAAGTTGCTTTTGTGGGGTTATTGTTTTGCTTTGCAAACAAAATAGGAGTTAGTAGACTATTGGATAACAGCCATAACAAAGTTGCCCGTGGTGTTGGTTTGCTTCTCAAACCAAATGGCCGTTGAATGAGACAGTTCTTTTCAAGGAGGTCACATTGCCAGTGTGGTGGTTTGCATTACAAACCAAAAATATAAATATTTTATTGAAAAATTATTTATTTAAAGAAGATCAAACATATAAGGTATCTGGTGTCAAAATTTCCACAGATTTCAAATCCATTGAAATTTTCAATCTATCTTTAACAATCACGATGTTACAAGAAAGAACTAAACAATACCAGCCAAAATGTTTTTCATTTTCTTTGCTTTCTTTCGCAGAAATCGTAAGAGGTCTAGAAAAGTAATCTGTTTATTTTTTAACACGAATGTTAGCGTGGCATCACATTCTCTTGCAAATATATAAAAGATATTCAATTTAAAAATTTTATTTATTAAAAGAAAATCATATTTTTAGGTACCGTCTAATGTGAAATTTTCCGCAGATTTCAAATCCAATGAAATTCGTACTCCATCTTTAACGGTCTAGGAGATAGAAAAATGAACTACATAACAAAAGTTAAAACTTTGTTTTTTATCGTCTGTTGGAAAATCATTCCTCTGCGCAAAATGAAAACGAAAAAATATATATATTTTTAGAAACTGTCATATCTTCACACTGTTGCCATTCAAAAAAAAAAGAATAATTAAATCTCCTTAAATTCATTTTAAAATGTTCTAGATTACATTTTAAAATTCGGGTTGACTATAAAATGGCAAAAAATTCAGACTACCTGTGTGCCAAATTTCATTATTGTAAGTGCCATATATTCATCGGACACCGCAAACACCCAATACACACACTTCATTGTATAATAGTAGAGATTAAGCAATAGTCATTGCCATAACCCCAGTTATTGCAAGTTGAAATCAATCAAAATTTCTATCGCTTCCATTACCTCATCTGTAGCGTACTTAAGACAGTTCTGCATCGAAATTTAAAAGGACCTCGTTATATTCATAACGAGCGTTTAGGAGTCAGAAAAATCGATAAAACGGAGCTGTGAAAGAATAGGAAATTAAAATTGAATCACAAAATACTTTAAAGTAAATAATTGACTTCCTAAGAGAAAAGCAATGTTAAGGCTTTTGAAGGGCTCTTGAAAACAAAATGAAAAATCAGGCCTCTTTAGAATTTATGGGAACCTTGGGTCAAAACAACAAATTGATATGGGACATGAATATTCAGAGTACAAACACTCCATTCATATAGATTGTTGCAGTAGGTGTTCATTTTAGATGACATCTAATAATTCCACATTGGATAGTTAAAACCCTTCACCAGAAATACTTATTGTACATAAGTATGTCTAAATACAAACAGAATCAAGATTATTAATTATATAAGGATATTAATATAAATGTATCTAAAATATATATACATGTGAAACTTACCAAAGAAACCATCTTCATCTTGAAAAGTTTTTTGCATAGTCTTCCATATTTTCTTTTTGCCTTTGGTAGGGAGGACAACTGGTGGAGTTGGTGGTATTGGTTCTTCCTCGTCACTAATAAGCATAGGTGAACTTTTCATTTTTGCTGATTCCAATGGATCTTCAGATTCCAATAAGCTACGTTGGGCTCTATCTTGGGCTTCTACATGAAAGGGAAATTTAAATATTTATGGATATAATGGATTTAAATATAATGGATTTTACCTAGCACAACAAAAACATGAAGTAAATGGCATACAAAAAGAAGTGTTTTATTGACACAGAAGAAACACAATCAGAGAGAAATTGAACTTGCACCCCCTAGAACATACAGGTTTTTAGTGCAGAGGATAAACACACTAAGCCATGACAGATTGCTTATTTAAAAAATATAACTTCATATTGTTAATTGTGTTCAATACTTTAATATAAATTGAACTAGTCACTTGAAAATAATTACAATAATCACTAAAAACAGGAAGAATTTTGAATAGCCTTTTTTATTCTTGAAAACAAAAAGGCACCAAGAAAACGTCCTCTTTTCCTATTAGCATTTGTGTATAAATAGAATTCATCATGAACCAATTGCTCAACAAAAAATAAGAAAAACATAGAATGGCATCAGTTTTGCAAAATTAAGTTATACTTAAATTTTTATTTGACAGGTGAATTACCTTCATTTTCACTCTCAGAATCTGAATCTTCGAATGTACAAATTCGTCTATGTTTTTTCTTTTTTGGTAGTACATCATCTAATATATAAAAACCAGAGAAAATTGAATTAATAAGTTGTATACAGCAATTTTTAAAGAGAAAAATAATTTTAAAAGGAACAATGAGCTTACCAGATTCATTATCACTGTTTTGTTTAGATTTTCTTGACTGCCTAAAACAGTGAACCATTTTAAGTTGCAAGCAAATTCAATTCACATTTTTCTAAATAAAGAAACATTTAACCACATAGTATTACAAAGTGGTTTTTGTATGAAAAGTTATTGATGAGCATTTAGTTTTTGATTTTATGGTTCAATTGGTTCTAATATCTAAACATTAAAATTCAATGTCACAAGACAAAGGAACCACTTTAGAAAATTTACAAGTATTGTCAATTTTACTTGATAGAAAGAAATGTTCAGAGATTTTTAAGGTCTTGAACTTTTAATACAAATGCAAAATAGAACTACAGTTTATAATACTTTTGGCTTTCTAATCATGTAGTTCAAGGAGCATAACATAATTTAAGAGAATGATAGCAAACATTGTTGAAATGAATTTAAGATAAAAGCCCTTTCAATGCTTTAGCAGGGTGTCTACTAAATTTCTGTTGGTCCATTTAGAGACTTTTTAGAACCTTTTAGGGACTTTCTAAAATAAATGCATGATCTGATTTTACATGATTATGTGAGTCAGTTAGATGCATTTATACTTTAAAATCACACTTTTTTTATTGCTTACAGTCTAATCTTGAGAAAAGAGGATACTACTATCAAATTTCAACTTGAATATATATATATATATATATACTAGCCACTGCATGGCTAGCCGTGCCCGTGGTGTTGGTTTGCGAACGGGCAACGCCGAATTGTAAGATATTAAACTGGTGTAAAATTTTCCTCAGATTTCAAATCCGTTGAAATTTTCAATCTATCTTTAACGATTCCAATTTTACGAAAACGAACTTTACAATACCAGTCCAAATTATTCATATTTTTTGCTCTCATTCCCTCAAATAGAACAGGCCAGGAAATGTAATCTGTTTTTTTTTTAAGATGAAAGGCAGAAGATGCAATCTGTTTATTATTTGGAAAGAGAAAGTTCATGGTGACGTCCCAATCTCTGGCAAAAATATAAAAGATAAATTCGATTAAAAAATTATTTATTTAAAGAAAATCATATTTTTAGGTATCAATCTAAAGTGAAATTTTCTGCAGATTTCAAAACCGTTGAAATTTTTACTCTACCTTTAACGGTCTAGGAGATAGAAAAAGAACTAAGTGACTCCAGTAAAAGATTATTTGTTTTTATCATCTGGCTGGAAAATCCTTCTTCCGCGCAAAATCAAAATGATCCAGTCAAAATGTCGATGTGGAATCATTTGAGCAGACTACGCATTCCCATTTAATTGCGAAGAGCGAAATGAAAAAATTGGCATGGTTTCAAAGGCTGACGTCAATAGTGACGTGACATCAGAGGGGAAAATAGAAGTTTCCGTTGTTTCTTCCAATGCTGTTATAGTTTGAAGATATTTAAGAATTGTGTGACTGTAGAAACAAAATTTTGATTTTTAGTACAACAGAATTCTTTTACTGAACATAATATGAACATCTGAAAAAACAAACTTAATCCTTATACTTTACAATGTTTTATATTTGGGAATTTTTTGCCAATGAGACCATACTCTTACTATGAACAGAAAGATTTTAGGAGCAAAACAAATTTTTATCAAATTGATTTGCGTCAATTCTAGTTCAGTTAATAAAGGTATCATGATTTTCCTAACTCTTCTGGTTCTTAAGTGGATGCAATCATTGATCAGTCACAGGCAGAAATACAGCAAATACAATCATATTTTCTTAATTTCTGATTGTTAACTCTTGATATTTAGTAAATTTTGGGATATCAGTTGCTTAAACAGATACTAGATTATGATATTGCACTTGAATAACTTAATTTAGCTTTTGTAGTTAATATAGTAGTATTTAGAAAATATTTGGCCGAATTGTAAAGGGTGGTAGAACATTTGTCAAAGAATGTGTCTAAAAATGCTGTTTAGGTCAATCAATAACATCGTTTTTGTGGCAGATGTTTTAAGGCATCATTCCCTGCTCGAATTTTCAATGGCATACATCGCTTCACAAATTTGGAGCTCGCAGATATGCATCTGATGTATGGAGCTGTGAACGTAAATAGATAAGCTGCTCAAAGCTTTATACAGTGGTCAGAATTTCCCTCTATCATCCTTTACAATTTGGCCAGATATTTTCAAAGCACCCTGTATATAAAACTAGTAATGTATTCGGTACATGAAACTTATTTATTCACTTTTATTCTAATACTTGTAGTTTAAATTCACAAGAGAAAGGGAGTGATTAATAATAAAATAAACAGTTATTAACATTTGATGAGTGTCAGTCACAATAGCCTAGAAGTTAAATTAAAGAATGTCAGTGTTGGATTATCCCTGTGATACAGTTACTAAAAAAAGAAAAGACTTTAACTCCCTTAATTAGAAAAACAAATACTATATTTTGAGGATTTTTTTTTTTTAATTTTGGTAGAGTAGTAGTGAAAAGTTAAGATTGAATATTCAAAGAAATTAATTTTCCAGATACATTTATTATCAAGATGTGTTCATAAAAGCAACATTCTGAATTTGATAGAAATAACCATTTTGCTAGTCATTCTTAATACCTATTACAAGGGATAAGATATATAACTCTCTAATCTATTTTACTACTTTCAATTTAAACAAATTTAATACAATTTTTAGGCGAGGGACAATGCATTTGCATAATTCATCTTAACTGGAAATTAAAAGTGTCTTGGAGACATGCAACATATTGTGTTAAATTGGTTGTGTAAAGTTTTTCTGCTACTTCTTTGCTATTAGTTTTTCAAACTTTTGAACTCGAGGGAATTTAAAATTTTGGAATGATGAATCATTATATCCAAGATTTCTGAAAACTTTTAACTACCTGCTGTTTGATTTTCTTTTGGCACTAGCCTTCTTAGTAGGTTTTTTATTCTTGTTTCCTTTGTTATTTTGGGACTCATCAGGTGAATCTTCCAATTCTTCTTTAAGTGTTACAGTCTCTGTTTCTTTGTTAGAGATGGGAGGGGTCACAGACTCCTTTTTAGGATTCATAGAATTTTTTGCTGTAATGATAAACAGATTTTATGTGATACAGATAAAAATAATGAACTAAATAAAACTAGAGTAATTACAGGGTGGCAACAAAATCCTCGAAAAAAAGTTCCCTGATTTTACAATTCCCTTAAGAAATGTTGTGATATGTAATTGGGATTGATATACAGTATCCACACGACAATATGTTTAAATATTTAGGGTCAGATGGGGTAAAAGAACCATTTTCCACATATATTTTGTATTTTTCTCTTCAGGATATTTTAATTGTTAGTGTAACGGTTGGAATCATTAATGTAACTTTAACAATAGCAATAGAAAAAACTGGGGAAAAAATACAAAATATTTTGATTATGAACTTTTTACACCTGACCCTTCATTATCCTACTACGCATCAAAATCAAATGCAAATGTACATAAAAAATTGGTAGTTTCAGTCTACATTTAAAAAGGTGGCAATGGTCTAGGAGCTTTTTTTTGGTGCAGTTCTAGTAGCCAGTTAAGGCAACCCATCTGTGTTATGTGTGTTGTGGTTTGCATGGCAACCTTGGCAATCGGAAAGTTTAAATTTTTATTTTGAATATTCTATAAAGCTCTTTTGAAATCCATTAAACTGTCGTTTGATTTCATTGGTTCCTTTGAAATAATGTCTTCCTTGGCAACTTTAGAAGTGTTCCAAATGAAGCAGCAAGTCTATTATACAGTAGAACTCCAATTATCCTAATCGCTTTCAGAATTTCAGGAAAAAAAAATTAAAACGGAAACGTATTCCGATTTGCAAAATAATAATTCTGGGTTTCAAATTCTAAATGATGATGAACTTATTGAAAGTTTGAGAGAAGAAAGTGATGTTGAAGATGATCTTAGCGTCGAAGTTGAAGCAGACACGGGACCATCTGCTAGTGAAGCATTTGCCGGCTTAGAAACTGCGTTGAAGTGGATCGAGTGAAAGCCCGAGTTTGACAACATGCAACTTCTCATTGTCAAGCGGGTGCGTGACTTGGTTGCCCGAAAACGGATGAAGACAGCCAAACAGCTTACTTTGACCGATATGTGTAGCAAGCAATGACTTTCATTTACAGTACGGTACGTACATACTGTACTTATGTATAGCGCTTCTAAGTACGCTTAACATGTAAAAGTGTTGCATTTTCATTTAATTAATTAAAAGCTCTTTTTGTTTCAAAATAGTTTTTTTTTCTCCCATTTCAACATACATACAGTAATTAATTAAAATACATACTAGACCCTTTTTTCGAAAACAATCCAATTATCCGAATTTTTGATTATCCAAATGGGGTCTGGTCCCAATTGATTCGGATAATTGGAGTTCTACTGTACCGCTATAAACGTAGACTAAAGCTACACAAAAATGTAATTGCAAGCAAAAAAAAAAACATCATTAGTTACACAAATTTCAAAGTGTATATCACAAGTTGTATCGCCGGTAACCAGGCCACAAGACGCTCCGGCCACGGTTTTCGCAGTGTACGAAAATAATGACACCAGTGTGTGTTCTTTATTCTAATTACAATTTCGGCAGACACGATTTATTGATTCTCAAAAGTACTTGTAATCCCGCATCTCTAAATAGGACAAACGATAATAGTTGCCATTTTTTTTATCAATATTTAAAAAGTTATCTGATTTTTTGTGAAATTTAGAAATTTTTCCTGAGATTTCCAGAATTAAAAAGTTCTTTGATTCTGTTACCACCCTGAATTATAATACAGAAAGAATAATTTTAAAAAACCATGCATGTAAAGTATTACAGTTAGACAACTATTTCCTCTAGAATTTAGAAAATTACACACATTGGGATACAAATATTTATAGTGTCAAAAATTAAAAGTCACCACAAATTAATTAGGAAGAAGCTAGGCTGTTATAACTTGTCAGTCAGTGAATTAGTCAGTTTGATACTCATTTTCTAGTTAAAGTTAGATCTTCAATATTAATTTTTCATTTTTTGCTTACAGTACCAGAATCTGGAGCAATATAAATTTAATAACTGTTTTTCACTTCTGACAAATTTAAAAAAATTAATTTTGGTGAAAAGATGTTTCATAATTTTCGAATATATTTTGTAAGGCATTTGTGTTGTGATTACTGATTCAAATTTACACTACAATTGTGAAAAGCACATTTTAAAATTATGTTCTTTTAAACAACGGGTAAAAAAACAAACAAATTTTATGTTTAAGTTTTTGTCAACCTTATAACATAAGTAAAAGATGTCTTTATACAAAATCTTCAAAATAAATTGTTCCAATAATCGTTTATTTAAGTTAGTCTTATAATGAAAAAGTGAAGTTAAAAATAATTTAATTTTCTATGCAGAATGTACACTGAATTTGTAATTAAAATTATCAGCCAATCAGAAAAACATCAAGTAAATCAACGCTAATGACTAAAAAACTAAAAAAATTGTCAAAAAATGAAAGATTATTAGTGTACTCTAACAATTTTATATCATACAAAATCAATCATGAAAACACAAAGATATAAGCTAAAACAAGTTGTGAACTAGTTACACATTTCTCAAAATATTTCAATAGTACTAGCCCCCCCCCCCTCCATAGCTCTCTAAAAGGTAAATGTTTTTCAATTTAAGAATAAAAAGTGGAATTTGATACATACCTGCTTGTTTTGAAAACATGCTCATGATATTATTCTTTGCCACTGCAGTTTTTGCATTTCCCTAAAAAATAAATGGCACTTTTCGTAGTTACATTGAAATATTGGTATAGCATTTATTCAGAAGGGAAGCATTAGATGTCAAGAGAAATCCTGCTGAATTGTACACAATTTATAAGGTAATTAGTACATTTGCATACATGATTACAACTATTACTGTTTAATAGTGAGTGTTTAAATTGTTAAAAATGAAAACCATAAATTTTAAAAATATATTTAGTCGACTATTGTTTTATTTTCTCTAAAAATATGACATTTGAAAACATGCAACAGCCAATGAAAATGAGCAGATTTTTTTTGGAGGGGGGGGGGATTAAAAGTTTCTAAAGAAACGCGATTGCATTATCAGAGTTCTTAACTGCTAAGACATGATTTAGAGCACCTTCTGGTTATAATTTAATAATTTTAAGATATTTTGGTGCATTTTCATGAATTTCAGTACCAGAATATTACTGATATTAAATGCTTTGTCTATTAGTGGGCATGACTTTATACAGTAAGAAATTACATAATCATCTGTAATATGAACAAGATATCTTATTGTGATAATTTTAGTTAATTCATAAGTCATTAATTGGCAACAAGTACACTTTCGAAAACTTAAGACTGAAAGCCTGATATTTTCAAAATAATAACGATTAGAAAAAAAATCAAGGGTGGAATCATGAAAAGTTAATAAATGTTTGGTTGTAAAATATTTCTGGAACTAAGAAATAATTCACAATAGAAATATTAGAGCCTAGCTAAATTGCTTAATTTAATTAAACAAAATATTAGTGGAAATAAAAATTATGGATGTCTTCAAGTGAACAATTATGAATACGTATTAAAATTAAATGAGTTTAGTTGCAAATGTTTTTTTTAATACTAATATATATATATTGAACCTTAGTACTAGCAACAAATTCAAGTGCATCGACTACAGCTGCCTATGCACACAACTAAGCTATAAAACACTGGTCTCCAAAAGTTAAGCACATAACTTAAATGCAAAAATAAAGCTGATTAACACAAAATTGCACTGAAGGTAGCAAATGTGTTTTATGCATTAAAGAAAATAAGAATTGTGTACAAAGATGAAACAAATATTTAATTCTCGCAAGTTACACGATGACATCACATTTGAGTCAGTAACAAAATTATGTTTAAAGCCAAACAAAACTTACATAAATAAAGGATGGGACAACCTTGGACCTTCACAAACTTTACAACGATTTTCCATGACTTTAATGGGGCGACCAACCATTGCAGATTCAAGCAATGGCCATTCCTTTATTAGGGCAGTTTCCAGCTCTCCGAGACTGGTTGGAGGAGGTAAACGTGCAGAGACAGCATGCTCAAGGACATGCAGTCTCACAATGGGATCTAGGACTTCATCCTGATGAGCTAGTACCAGATGTTTGTGTTCCACTAACCGCTCAAGCCAGAGGGGCAAGATTTAAAGTGGTATAGTCAACACAGTTTTGTTTGGCTTTAAACATCATTTTGTTAATGACCCAAATGCAACGTCCTCATATAACTTACGAAAATTAAATATTTTTTCATCTTTGTTCATAATTCCTATTTTCTTTAATGCATAAACACATTTGTTACCTTCATGTGCAATTTTGAATTAATCAAACTTTATTTTTGAATTTTTGTTGATTTTATGTCGCTTGCTTAATTTTTGGAGGCCAGTATAGTACATACTTTACATTTCAGAGGCTATGGACCAAACTTTGATTTCTGTTTACTTCGAATTAAAAAGTGATTTTTAATTGATGAATTGAAGTAGTTGGCATTTTAAGCTAACAAAAAGAAAATTGAGTGAAATAAGCTCAATTTAGAGTTCTGTCATCAATATCCGTAACTGCCAAATTAAGAGTAAACCACAAAATTATATGGATGTGTGACTGCAGCTGGAGTAGATATATTCAAATTAATTTCTAAGTTCAATATGCTATATACTGGTATCTTAACAAGAAATTTGAAAATTTGTGGCAGTATATTTGAATTAAAATACAGGATTGGGTCCACATGACAGTAATCCAGAACAGCTTTGCATGCTAAGATCTGGTTGGTGTATTAAAGATTAAAAAAAAAAACCTTTAGGCAACAGTTGGCACAGTAGTGGTATTGTGATCACACCAAGAAAGAATTTAGCCTATGGCCAGTACAGCAGTTGTACTTTGAAAGTTATCAGAATCGTGCCAAGAAACAATTGTCCCAGTAATATCTATAGCCATAGTCAAAAGGTTAAAATATGACCCATTTTAAAGATTTGCATCCTATCGTTACTTTGAAGTGGAAATCTAAAGAAATCACTTTTTCTTTTCCTGAACATAACGAAATCCATATAAATCCATCTTCAAGCAGACTAGAATGGAATTGATTCCAGCTTACAAAGCTTGGTTTTTTTTTTTCGTATTTAATACCGTAAACGTAAGGCAGGTATCGCCGATCAGGCACTAAAGAGAGGTCAGAAATATTGTGAAAAAATACCGTCATTTGAAAATCTAATTTTGTTTTCAATGGAAAATAAAGCACTTTCTAAGGACTATTGACAGAAACTAAGTACTTCCAAGTGCTTTTTGAAATAGAAGGTCAAAATAAGCACTTTCTAAGACCAGTGGGACCCCTGTATATATAAATAAATAACCCGATTCATTTGGAATAGGTTGATTTATTACAGGGACAAAAGATCGTTTTTTAAATCCAATTGGTGATTTGTTTTCCACTTGAAACAGCATCAGCTAATATTGTTTCGGAAACAGCATCGAAAAATATTGTTCCAGATGTTTTTTCCTTCGTGTGCATGCGCAACAGAAACAATAGCAGGCTGGCATTCGCAATATCGCTAGTTGAAGGTCATGACGTTAAACAAGCTTCCGGTGATGTCTCAACCATTTTCAAAAGTCCATTTGGTATCAAATGGGGTTTAAAAAAAAGGAAACATTTCGTCCCTCCATCATTTACAAAACGGAAAAATTCATGACTCAGAGGCTAATTTCATGACCATATTTTGAATTCATGACTTTTTCATGACTGGTAGACACCCTGGAAGAGTGTATAGCGTGACTCGTCGCTCCATAAAACAGTTTTCCAGTCCAGTTGCGACATTGCAAACACCAAGCGAGTCTGCCAGCTTCGTTGGATGGGATGTTTGGTTTATGCGCGGCAACACATCCGTGGATATTGAGGGTGTGTAGTTCTTTCCACAGAGTATTGGGGTGCACCGTAACCCAAGCAGCCTGTTGAAACTCACTGTTGATGATTTGAAGTAGTTTCTTGTGGTTTTTACATACCTCACGCTTGAGGACATGCTGATCCCATTCGGTCAGTTTACGGGGTTGACCCACATGTGCAGTTCGTGTCCCAAATGCTGTAGTCTTCCATTTCTTCACGACATCAGCAACAGTTGAACGTGGCTGAGATGACTTATTAAAGGGGTGACTCCAAAGAGTACCAGCACTGTGACTAATAGTCTATTGTACCGAGACCCCTGCTGATCCATTAAAGACCAATTGCCGAAATAAATTTCAGCATGTACCTGATTGGAATATTTGAACGTGGTTGTGATAATTCTACTGCAATTGTGATAATAGATTTGCCACTATGCAGCAACCAACTATAACACCTCTTTCAAAGTCACTAAGTTTCTCTCATAACGACATATTTTCACAATTTAACACAGAACTAACGACGTTACCACATTGCGTATCATATTTAACCGTAACAGGTCACGTGCAAGCGCTGGATTTGCATAAAATCCGCTGGTGATCAGTTCATTATTGTAGGGTAGTGTGTGTGTGTGTATATATATATGTGTGTGTATATCTATATATATATATATATATGATGCACAATAAATTCACAAAAGAATTTTACTTACTGCTGGTGACTTTGTTTTACCCTTAGCTTCAGGTTTGGAATTTTCACTTTTGTTGTCTTTTTGTTTATCCTCTTTCTTTTGCCACATGGAAGCTAATGGATTTGACTTTTGTCCTTTTAAATCAACTTTGGGTTTCTGAGTGGAAATAAAATGAAATTGATTGGATATAGTACAAAAGTATAAAAGAAAATAAAACTTATTAGTTTCTAAATAATAAAGTCACCACTTTTCTGATTTTAAGTGAAAACTAGAAAACTATTTAAGTTAAACTAGAAAGAAATTATCACGTTAATTAGAGCAAGTTTTGTAGGACATTATTTTTTAATTCCCCACAATTTCTCAATAGTGTTTTGTGTCTTGAACCATCTAGTAGCGGACATGGAAGTGTGATTTGCTAAATTTTGTTGAAAAAATCTATAACATAATTCTTCAATGTTGGTGCTCAAGAATTACTCTGTACACTTCGAAAATTGATTTTTTTGTACATAACAAGCAATTTATCTGGACCTCCTGTAGTCAATAACCTTACATCATGGTAGAGGTAGCATTATTGAATACGTCATGCATTCTTTATATCAAATACTTTTAGCTTAAGAAGCCAAACCCTTGGAGATGCACATACTTTCAGCACTAAAATGCATGTTTCCATTGCACGATACCACACCAGTCTTAGGTTATACAGTTGCAATCTTAACAGCTTATTCCTTGTAATCACAAGCAGCTTTGCTTAGGCATACGATTTGAAACTCAATGTTTACAGTCCTCTAAACATTATAGAATCAAACTTCAAAGGCAATAATTAAAAAAAAGAATATTCGAGGAAAAGGCATGCCGAAAGTTATATTTCATTTCAGAGTTTTTCAATGCAAAACTATTACATATTTCTATTTTAGCATTCTCATTAATAAAGGGGAGAATGCACTGTGAATGTGGAGCAAATTATTTATGAATTGAGGGGGAAATTAAAATGAAGCTGTAGGTCACTGCAGATATTACTTGAGGACTTCATTTCATTATCTACAGAATGTCATTGTTTATACGGCTTAAAAACGGACATAATTTTAACCAAATATCATAAATGCAGATGAAATTTCAAATTATTTTAGGTAGTACAGGAAGTAATTTTTTGTTATTTTTGGTAGTGAACAGTTATTACATCTCAAAGGTTAGCATTTAATCCAATCAAGTAAAAGGAAATCTGATACAGCAATCTTATTACACATTTGTAGCTGGTGATTTTTAAATTATACTTGGAATATCCAAGATTTGGAAAACAAAATTTTTAAAACATAATAAAAAAAAAGTATTGTTCATTTTGCATATCAAGATGAACACAATAAAAATCCCAGCAAAAAAAATTATACACATTTAAAGCACAAAACTTCAACATAGTTTTCATAATTTTAACAAACTTTTGCATTACTTCAGAATTATCTTTCTTCTCAAGAGGCTTTGCTTCAGAAGTATTTCCTGTTTTTCCATTTTCTATATTCGTTTTCTCTGTCTGGCTGCTATTAGAATTCTTTTGAAAAAATGAAGAACCTCCATTTTTTGAGGGAGCAGGTTCCTATGAAAAGAAAAATGCAGATATTGGACATAAAAGCAAAATTTTGTTTATTATGCTCACTGTACTATCCTAGTCCTAAATAAATAATACCAAATTTGATTTGTATTGAAGGGCTACATGTGTGGCATAAAGATATGAACATAGATCATAGAAATATTTTAGCCCTTTCACAAAGAAAAATACTTACTTGCTTTTTAGGCATTGAACTTTTCGTATCATTATTTGCAACACTTATTTTCTTTAAAACTGGTGGTTTAGTTTCAACAGTTGGATGCTTGATAGCAGAATATCTATCAGATACATAAATAAGAAATAACTAAACATCACATGTTTATGAAAGAACATATTAAAAACAAAAAATTAATAATATTTCTATGGGTCTAAAAAACCTGGGATAAGGGTAACTAAAATAGATACTATTCCTAGACTAAATACTTTTTCAAATAATGTTTTTCTCATATTCTAAGATATAAGGGAGAGTTTAGCACCCATTCACTACAGATTCAACATTTCACATTTATTATAATCAAGATGTATATAAAATTGAAAATTTTGTGCACTATGTATAAAATTTAGAATAAGTAGATATAGTCAAGAGATAGAATTTAAAATAACTGTTAAAAATGAAAGTGTAAATAATACAACAGTATAAAAGTATTTTTGTCGTATAAGTTATAAATCAAATGACATATTTCTTGCAAATTCATTTGATGCAGTAATGCATAGGATTCTTTTGTATTTCCATCCATGAAGCAAACCTTATTTATTCAAGTTTTAGTGCATACAAGCATTAGAACTCATTCAGTACAAAAACCTCATCTTTCTCATAAAATTCGATAAATATCATACCAATAAGTTATGTCATAACTATTCCATATCAAAATGGACATGCTAAACAATCTGAAGTATTTACTTCTTTCTTCTGGAATTTCTTTTTGTAAATGCCTCACACAAAGACAGATCAGAAAAAATAAACATTTAAGAAATGTTCAACTTACTTGTTGATTTCACCAATGTTACTATTACAATGCCTTTCTGTAATTAATAAAGAGCATTCATCCTGCAAAACAAATACGAAAATGCTGTGACTTTAAATGACTGTAAGTTAGCGAAAGACAATGGTAAGTTGGGAATACATTTAAAATCTTATTTACCTTGCAAAAAAATCTTGAAGCTTACTTTTATAAGAAAATATTATTTAAGACTTTTGATTGTATGAAATTAGTTTCCCTACTGTGAAGACTTTTACACCTTCTCACACCTGTCAGAATGCTGAGTATATTCTAACTTGTTATTTTACACTAGTTGCTGTTCTTTTGTGATGCACTTTACAACTTGAGAAGAACAGGTGGTGTTCATCCAGATCTCCGACTGGATCTTGACTTTCAGTTGTGTTCTTTTTGAACTGCAGACGAACAGCGGTTACAGAGCGACAGAAAGCCTGAGGCAGAGAATGATGCCAGTGACCATGTCTAATTCAGGACATAATCTTAGGCTCATGAGGAGGGCGTTGGCCTTACAGCCATTTAACTATATGATTCTTCACAGAGACGGGAAAGACAATAAGCATGCAGATTGATCGTCGGATGTTAAAAGGATCAGAATAGTTGTAAATACATTAAATTGTGTAAGTTAGTGCAGAATTGTATAAGTTGTAAATAATTATATTGCCTCCAGTAATGATGATCAGGTGAAATACTGCATGCCTAATGTTATTGCTTTATAGATTTTTTTTCAAATGGTCGCAAAATCTCACTAAAGTGGGGGGGGGGGTTGTGAAGACTTTCACACCTTCTCACACATGTTCAAATGACAAATATATTCTAACTGGTTAGTATTTCCCGCCAACTACTGTTCTTTCGTCATGCGCTTTACGATTTAAGAACAGAAGATCTCTGATTGGATCTCAACTTTTATCGTTGGGTTCTTTAAAGAACTGCAGACGAACTACGGTTACAGAGCCACATGAGAGATGACAGACAGAGCCGGAGGCAGAAGGTGACACTGATGACCATGCTGGACTCAGAGAATAAATACTGATAAGTATATGTGTAACGTTATTAATGCAATGATGTAAATACTATACATATTCTAACGTTCTTCGAATAAAGGGTCCTCCAGGTGTACGATTCATACTGTTTTCACTCTACCGTTAGGGGTGACAGCACTACACTACATCTGACAGTTCACTCTGAAGCTTATAGCCTTTTCCAACTTACTTTTTCTAATTTTTCATCAGCTGAGCACTCAAAATAAGCTTACCAGGTAAAATATGAAAATTGAAACTTCAAGTAGCTTTCTTATAGATACATTCAAACAATAGATATACGACAGCAGTGTCAAGATAAGCAGGCATACTCCATTTATTCAATATTTTGATAGGAATTCATAAATGCAGACATTTTAGGACATTTTTTCGTCACTTATGAAATATTTTTATCAGTTAGTCTGATAGATTAAAAACTAGGCAAACAAACAATTTTAGATGCAATTTGGAGAAATAATAATGCACAAGAACAAATTCGTAAATGTAACTAAAGAGTACAATCTGAAAAACAATTCCAAGAGCCTAGTTAAAATGAGATTTTAAACTATTCAGGACTGCTAAAGAGTAAACACTATGTATTATATAGTGTAGACTTTGCAAAGACACAAATAGATGGAGCTCCTCTAAGCATGGCCAGAAAGATTTTTTTCTTTTGAAAAAGCAAAGCAGTTAGAAGGAGGAAAGAGATGGTAATGGGTGAGTGTGTACATTTATTTTTTAGTAAAGAAACTGAAATATGTCAATTTTGTGTGATGTTTTCAATTTTTATTTTGTGCGTCTTGCCTTTACTGTGGATGTGAAATTATTAAAACTGGTATAAACTAGAAAAGGGAGTATTCCTTTTGAGTAAAGTACTAAGTCCTGAATCCTCCAGACCTCGGCCATACCGGGTTATGGAAATTTCCGGATTTAATTTTATTTGCACATTTTTTTTTGTCAAAAAACCTTTATCAGCCTGCCACAGCACGATTTTTGCATTTGCAATAGTAAAATAGGATATACATAAATAGGAATAATTTTTAAAAGGGAAAAAAAACTTTTAATACAATGCAACAAATTTTACTTGCAAATCTTCTAATATTTATGAGTGGTATCTACTCTGAACATGTCCATTATTTTGCATTGTTTCATCAATTAGGTCCAGGTTTAACTCCAACTTGTTCTTTAAAAATTGTCGGAAAGATGGGGAAAAAAAACACTGGTTAGCTAAACATCCGGATTGTGGACAATTCTTGGTTTGGGATAACTCCGGATTTGAGACTTTGTACTGTACAATTACCCCAGTGGAAGAAACACTGCGACATTGTCGCGGACAATGAAATCCACTTGCTGGCAGTTTTTATATGGACTAATAAAACAATTTAAAAAATTGTCCGCAACTTTCGGACACTTTTTTTCTGCGGCAGTATGCAGACTTGCACGTCTCTTCTTTGTCTCCGCGATGACACGGGAAAAGCTGTTTTTCTTTAAAGTGCAGAAAGCAAACGTTTATCACGCACACCGGACCCTGCGTTCGTTTTGTTCTCCTGCACTTTCCGAGTGCACAGAAAAGAATACGACCTCTGTGTTCTGCGCCCGCTAAAGAGAGCAACTTATTGCGTGGAAAACACATGCTTAGAATGGCGTCACGGGTAAGGATGTACGTGGTGTGTATGATAAAAATGTAAAAACAAGTATGATAAAAATGAAAGTCAGAATATAGCAGAAAGCAACAGCCGAAGCCGAAATATATCCTCAAAAGATTGTCCAGATGATTGCGCTGTAAAACGAGCTAGATAAGAAGATCAAAATTCTATAACTGATGTTCTACAAGCAATACAAACTACTAATTGTCACATAATTTATATTTACTTCTTGATGGTATTTCTTTTTGCATTCAGTGAATTTACATATAAAATATTACTCAAATTTACATACTCGTGGTAGGAGAGACCTAGTTACGCAATGTTCAGCCTTAGCGCCGGCCCGTGCAACCGCACGGGCAGGGAGCTCCAAATAAAGGTGTATCGAATAACAAATTTTAATATATTTTCCTTGTTCTGCTAATATTTTTTGTCTAGAACATTTGACAAGAAACACTTAAGTTTTGTCCTCAGACAGGGTCAAGACTCGCCATTTTGCATTATTTTGTTCCAATTTTTACGGGGATCCTCCTCGGAACCCATCCTTTGTCCTGCTGGGGAATAAACCACACACCCCAGTAACCATGACTCGAGGGTGCTGAAATGTAAAAAGTGGGTTCGTATGGGCCTCAAAATATGGTGGGGCCGGCTCTGAGCCTTCCTACATTTCTTGTTTTTTCTATACCAATGCCAGTCTCTGAAGCTGCATGTGAAATTTGAGGGTCTGTAATTGATGTTGGGAAACATAGGCTAAGATCAAGAGATGGGACAGATGAAGAAGTGGGCACTAACGATAAGAGGGTTTTTATTCAACTGAATGGGCCCACTTCTGGTTATAAAGGTACACGAAAGCAGCTTTATTATCTATGTATGGTTCTGCTTATCCTTCCCACTTTAGAAATCCTACAAGAAGTGAGCTGATGAAACGATTTGTAACATCAAAAGTCATAAACAAAATAAACGAGAACGCATCGTGCTTACCATGTTTCAAATAAAATGATTTTAAAAAAAACTGCTGGTATAAAGAATGATTTATCCATTAAAATTACACGCAAATTTTGCAGACAGATTATAAAATTCTAAAAGCTTGTCGCCTAAATCTACAAAACTTTTTGCCGCTCGGACTATTACTACAAAAAGAGATACTATATGAAGTTTGCATAGTTTTTGCAACAATGGTATGCAAAGAAAGCTTAAGGAACAACATTGTTTTTAAAGGTTACATTGACAATTTGCATAACTGAAGATATTCAGTAGAAAGCGAGTGGGTATTCATATTTTGGAATCATGACATCTGAGGCTCTACCATACGAATGGGTTCTATTACCACAGAAACTCATCCACAACCCCATTATTTGTATGAAACAATGTGCAAAAGTTTGCATCAGTGTTTAAGGTAGTCATAGGACCAATTCCTCTCTTTTTTAAAGTTTCTATCCTTCTCTCTCATGACATCACCAATTTAGTTATAATATTTCTTTACTGTTTGCTTCTGTTTTACCATTTTCCACATTCAGGTCATTTCACTGCAAAGTAACGGTACAAATCGAGACTGTTCCTAAGTTTTGCACACACTTTTAAAGTTTAAACAATTTGTAAAAATAATTTATTTTAACATGGCACATCAATCAGCTGTATAAAAATGGATATGTTCTGCATTTTAAACACTTTTTTTTATAATTAATGAATATATTAAGATACTCTACACAAGCACGCTGATGCAAATTCAAGCAATTCATTTTGCCTACATACATGATTTTTTAAATTTAGTTTTCTTTAAATAGTTTATGAATTGAACTAGTTATTTTAAATTGAGAATCAGCCTTAAGAACCCCAATTTTCCCATTTCACCCACAAACAATAAGTACCCATACAATTGTAATAAGTGTTATCTGTTTCAGACAATAGAGTTGCAACAAACATAACAAAATTACAAGTGCTAATGAAAATTACTTACCTGTTTATTTTTGCTTATAGAATAAACATGACAACTAGTCACTTCAGAGAATAATGCTTTCATTTTTTCTAAATTGTTATGAGACACAACTAAAACTTTCATGACCTGAAATGTGAAGATATTCAAAATACATTACTAAAAGAAATAAGTTAACTTTTAAAGTTGACATACCTATTTAAAATATCTATTACAAATTAGAAAAAAATAAACTATTCTTTTTTAAATCAGTTAAAACTAGTCAACTAATAGAAACTAGATTAAAGTGTAAAAGTAGTTTCTCTATCATGTATTAAACTGCTTTAGCAAAGTCAAAGAAAATTATTTTATTCGCAAATCAAAATTGACAAAAAATCACTATTTTTATCAAATCCAATCAAAATAATTGGCCTTTGTAAAAAATTTAAAGCATTTTGTTTGATTTAAGATAATGCAAATGAAGAAACAATTTTACTACAGCTTGGAAAAATTGAAACTAGCTTAAGTACATGTTTTGATACCTTTTTAATTCCAAATAATTTCAAAAAGAATTATGCAACATTTAAATGTTAAAATTCCACTAAAGATCTAAAATGAAATAATTAAAATTAAATTATTATTTCTGTAGATATATTTGGAGATGTCTTAAAAAATTTACTGTTTCATTGTGCAATGTATTTCAGTGAAATACAGTATAAATACTTAATTAATGTTTTTAAATACATACATACCTTTCGTCCATCTATTTCTGTAATCCCAGCAAGAAAGTAAGTAACTTGTAAAGATACATTTTTAGACTTTTGGATTGAGAAGAAATCAGCAAGGTATCTAGAAAAAGTGCAGAATTTTATAAAGTATTTTTCTGATTCTCTGCTACTTATTTCTGTTATAAATCAACACACTTTATGAAATAACACCTGGGAAAATTGGTGCAAATTTAATTACACAAAAAATAATAATTTAGACACAATGGAATGCTACTATAAGGATTTTACAATATTTATTTCAAAATTATTTGAAAAACAAATTTTGAAACATTTAAAATTATCTACATTTAAAGCACTTTTTTCAACTATCTTAACTTTTACGCTGTTGTGCTTTGATTTTTTTAATCGTCTCCAGGAATGGCTTTTATTCTGATTCTCCGAGCCCTCTACCTAATTACCTAACTTGAGCGATAGGGCCTTGAGTGGCATTAACGACTGACGCTTTCCTTTCATGGTATTTTTTGGAGTGAGAAGAGATATCACCCGACGACCTTCTGCTTTCCGCAAAGCATTCACACCCTACAGTCGGCAGGGTAGGGGGCCAACGATCAAAAGGAAGGATCCTATAGAAGGTCAGTCGCTGACATCTCGTAAATGGTGATAGATGCCAGCGGTCACTTAAAAGGGGATAACATTCACCGCTAGCATGCCGCTGGTGTACGCGATATTTTAGTGGTAACAATAGTCAATCTGACGCATCGTAAAGGTTAACAATTATAAACTACTTCCATGGCAACATTATTCTTAATCATTTTCAAAACTAAATAGAAGCATCGTATAAATCACATTTCAAATTAAAAAATAACTATACGATTTAAATAAGAGTATGAATTTCCACAGAAACTATTACAAAGATTACTTACTGCTTTGCTATGTTTGTATGCATTTTAAGTTCTTGACTTAAAACTTTATAAGTTACCTAAAATATATATATACAGATTAATACATGAAAAATAACTTGAAAGGTAAGTACTGCATGAAAAAATTGCAAGAATAAGATTAAGTATAAAATTTCCTGGTCAGCAGCTTTAGGCATTGTACAGTAGGATAGACTAAAAATAGAAGAATTAGTAGGATTTATTTTATAACAGCCGGAAAAGTTGCCTATTCACAAATACAATAACTGTACAAAATCTGGAGGATGTAGAACAATATCTTCCAAAGCCTGATTTCTGTAAAGAAGTTAAATGGATGGTGCATATGAACTAATTTCATAGGGGTGGGGAGGGGAGAATATAATCAAATGGGGAATTATTGATTATGTTCCATCCATTCTAATTGTAAGCAAATTAATGAAGTCTAATTTTTGAATAAACATGTTAATCATGTAATGTTCTGATGTCACAAAGCTGTCACAATGGCGAGTTGTGTTATCAGCAGTTATGGAAATTTGTTTCATTAGTAAAATTGTTGAATTTTGTCTCAGTAGTCTATCCTATAAACGCAGAGTAGCCCTTCAAAACTTTTTCAGAACCTTCCAGGTTCCGCGGAACACTACACTACTAGGCCGGAAGTGATGGAACTTGTGAAGGAGTACTTAGTGGGAGGACCATCATTGCCCCTAACAAAGGACAGCACAATTTACATCCATGCCCTGACCCTGGATTTGAACAAGGAACCTTCTGATCCAGAGGTCAACACCTTAACCACCTTGGTCAGTACCTTTTTAATGCAATACGACAAATTTTACTTGCAAATCTAATTTTCTGTGTGGTATTTACTCTGAACATGTCCGTTATTTTGCATTGTTTCATCAATTAGGTCCAGGTTTAACTCCTTATTCTTTAAAAATTGTCACAAAGATGTAAAATAGTGAGAAAAACAAAACAACGCCGGTAAGCAAAACGTCAGGATTATGGAGAATTCTGGATTTGGGACTTTGTACTGTATTTATTTTAGTCATAAAGTGTCCAAATATAATTTTGACATACAAAAATCAGTGAAACCATGTTTTTACTTGAAAAGGACTACCTGTTTGCACCTTGTCACTTTTTAATTTTTATTGTGCAACAGGCTGTTTTTGAAATTTTATTCTGTTACAAAAATATCAAATATGAATATTTTTACAAGATAATTGTGAATCATTATTAAGCAGCAGCTGTTTTTATCCAATATATACAAGTTCACAAAAAGTAAAATATTTTGCCAATTCATACAGAAAATGAATGGTCTAAGATGAAAAGGTACCAAAATGGAATTGACAACAAGCAGTTGTAAATAAAGCAAATTTTGTCAAGACTGTTAGGTCTACTAAATTAAAGTTCAAGAGATGGGAAATGTTTAAATTGAGATAGAAATAAATTCCCAGTTAGAAAATATTTTAAGCAAACAAAGCTCACATAATGCATTTAGAACTAGCCATGATGGTAATGGTAATTTTTAGTTAACGTCGTACTAGAGCAACACAACGGGCTAACTAGCCATGATGATCTAACCAACTAAGAACAATACATCTCACATCAAAATAGGTACATTTGATAAAAAGAAATTGATAAAATCTGGAAAAAATCTTGATCTGAAGGAAGTTATAGATGTGATTGTGTGTTTGATCTCGTATATCTTTTATTTCAATTTCCACGTTCGAAAAATTAAATTGGGGTTTGCCAATTACAAATTTACAATCGTGATCAAACAAGCATCCTTATAAGAGTAATATAATCAGCAATTATTGAGGAAGTTAGCATTTCTAGAGAAATCAACTGTTTGAAAATTTTGCTTTTTCACTTCAGATATTATATAAGACATCCTTCAACGAAGTCTTAAATATGTTTTGTATAAGTAAATATACTGAGAAACTTGTAAAGAAATTTTCTAAGCTAAATTAAAAGGAATTATTTCTAGCACACAATGCACTATTTTCACAGAAAGGAAAAATTGCTTTGTTTTTCCACAAGGAATAAGTCCGACAACTTTCTTCTACAAGATTATAATTTTAATTGCAACAAATATTAATACATTGTAATTTTATCTTAATAGTTTCCTTTTAAATATTTCCCACCAGTTGGGAGACTTATACAGAATACAAATTTTACAGTACAAATCAAACCGCTAGAATTTGTTATAATGTATTTGTTTTCTAGTTCGTTAAATATAGTAACGTTTAACTTAACATCGTTAAGAATGTAATTTTTGCTAAAAAAAAGTTTTTTCTTCAATAAAATAAAGAATGATTAAAGTATCAATGTATCATAGAACAGAGCACAAACTTAAAAGACGGGTAAACACGACAATTTTAAAAAGTAAATAAATTGATAATCACGATTCGATTTTCATCCAGAACAAACTGCTCAAGTTTTTCAATGCAACTCTCTCGGGACGTCATATTTTCTTTGGTATGAATCGAATTAAAATCACAATATTAACTTTATAAACACAATTTTGTTGTCCTGTTGAAGTTTGAAGGACAATGTTATGTTGGGAGAAATACGAAGAAATATGAATGAGTTCGCGCCAAATTCTGTTTGCATAAGACATGTATTTGCTATTCACTTCATTTTGAATGAAAAACGACCAATTTCTCTCACACAAGTCAAAACTTTGTGCTCATATGGTGGAGAATAATTTTTAAAGTTTTTAAAATTCTTAGAAGGCCTCAAAAATACCAAATATATTTTTCTTCTCGAGGTAAGGTAAGGTAATTTTAATTAACGACGTACTAGAGCAACACAACGGGCTTTTGACAGTGGTACGGGATCAATCCCCTAAGGGAAAGATCCGAGGGCAACAACACCACATAATTTTGAACCATGGTCAGGTGACGAAGCTACACTTGAGCTGGCACCCCACTCTTCAAACTCCCACACAAACCCAACGTAAGGACTTTCGGCCACGACAGATTTAGGGTGCACCAGCGCCTCTACGCTTACAAATATCAAAGCATTGACCCGGATTCGAACCAGGAACCTTCCGATCAAAGGCTAACATCTTAACCATCAGACCGGTTTTTCAGCATTTTTCTTCTCGAATCACATTTTAATGCATATGGCAATGAGAAATTGACGTGGCGAATGGCACTGGTGGGTGACAGGCAGTTAGTTACAGTTCCTGTTTGTTTTATGCTTTTGCGTGAAGTATATAAGCATATACACACTACAATCTGTGGATCATTGAGTTATCAGGTAATTTGACTGTCTTTCATAATGGATGTTTATCCCATGCTTGATGATGAACCAGAGAGTTATTCTGTTTCAAATCCTGAAAAGGAATCAAACGATACTGATTCAAAGAAATCTGAAATTTCCCCAATCCAGTGTGAGATCTGCAGTGCTACTTTCAAGAAGCAACATAATTACGAAGCTCACCTGTCAAAACACGAGCAAACTGAAAAAATCGAATGCAATATTTGTAATAAGTACTTTCCCTACAATCGTTTTTTGAATCATGTGATGGTACACACAGGTGAAAAGCCTCACATTTGCAATGTCTGTGGACGAGGATTTCGATTAGGTAGGGATCTCAAACAGCACAGTTTCACTCACACGGGAGAAAGACCTTATCCTTGTAAAATGTGTGGTAAAAGGTTCTCTGATACAAGTGCTAGAAGAAAGCATTACCAAATACACACTGGGGAAAAACCGTATAGCTGTGAATTATGCCAACGGGCTTTCACACAAATTTCACATTTGAGGGAACATCAAGTGACTCATACTAAAGAGAAAATACATACATGCGAAATATGTAGTAAGAAATTCACAACAAAGAGTAGTATGCAGAGACATGTGTTGACACACACTAACTGCTGCGATATCTGTTCAGAAACATTCACTACTAGTGTTAAGTTGGAGAGGCATAAAGAAATGCATGATACTAATCGTCCATTTTCATGTCCCTTTTGCACTAAACGATTTTTTAAGAAAACTGATGTGAACACTCACTTGTTGATTCATACTGATGTTAGAGACGTATTTTGCAAAATCTGCAATGCAGCATTCAAGAGTTTTAGGTATTTGAGAGTCCACCATTACAACTATCATAGAGGTATGGAAACACCTTTTGTCTGCAGTGTCTGTAATAAAGGTTTCTTTCAAGAGGCAGGATTGAAGAGGCATTCGTTTATTCATCTCTCAAAAAAGCGTGTCAAGTGTCCAGACTGTTCTAGAACATTCATCACACCAGAATCTTTGGAGGAACATATATGTCAAATTAATGGCACATTTTATAACTGTGAATCTTGTGATAAAAAATATCGTCACAAATCTGATTTGACTAAACATGTTCGTAAATGTCATAGTTAATATTACTGATTATGACTAATAAAAATATTCCATTTTTCAAAAAAGTTACAGAATTTTAAAGATGTACTTAGAAGATTTGAACTCCCACATGATACAAATATTACCAGTTTTTAGTTTTATTCAGCTACATGAAAACTGAAACATTTGTCAATTTTCTAAGGTAGATATTTAATTTAAGTATAAACCAGTTAAGGATTTGTTTAGGAAACAATTAATCAAGACAAATACTTGCTAAAATCATGACAGGAATAAATCATTTAGATTGCTGCTCTAGATGTAAACAATCATAACTCCAATTTTGTCTCATTACAGAGTGAGGACTGAATCAACTCTATGTTATATATTTGTAAAGTATCCAATTTGAATGCTATTTTTTGTATCATCTTTTTGCATGTATTATTTACAATGCTTTTTTGCCCAATTTTGTGATAATTACTTTAAAACTTTAGGTACCAAGTGTGAAAATTATTTCACTCTGAGATGTACTTTGCATTATTGAAATTTGCACTTCTGGAAATTTTCTGATATCTAGTATAGTATATGATTAGAGTGAGGTTCTTGTATATTATGTGGATGCCAACCATTCCGGATTTTCCTAAGTAATTTTAGATTTTCGCTTTTTCTATGGCTGGAAAAAATATACTAATAAAACACCTTTTACAAACCATCCCACAAAATAAATTTGCATCCAGTATCCTAATGAGTATTTTTCTAGTTATTTTTCATTACAATTACTAATATGAAAAGATTGTGCTGTCTAAATTAATTCAGTCAGCAACATGTTTAGAAATAACACTTCACACTGTATTGGCAGTTAGCATGTATCATTTAAATTGATTAAAATAGGTTTTTTGTAAATAATGTTCAATAAGAAAATGCTGAAGATATTTTGGGAAAAATTCAACACAAACAAAAAAATTTCTGAAAATTATTTTGTTCCTGATACATTTAATCAGGCTGGCATCTCTATTTTTACTAGATTTCTGGTATTTTTCTGATTGGTTACATCAGTTTATTTGTACACTTAGCATTTCTGTTTGTTCTTGCTTTAAATAATTTAATTGCAGTATTTAGTTACATTTATAATGTAATGTAAATGTTGTTAAGATTGTAAGTAAAATTGTGTGGCAGTTGTAAACTTGAACGTTTCTTTATAAGAATTTAATGAGCCTAAAGGACATGTTTTAATAGAAGGGCTGATTTTATTGTAGGAATGCCCAACTTGAATATTTTGTGGTTTGCAGTGTCAAGAGGAGAATGAAATAAATAGAATATGCACTAACCAGCTTGACTAATTAAGTATATATGTTATAGTTAAAATATTTGGAATACTTAAAATATTCCAAAACTACATAAAAAAAATTTCAAAATCCTCTTAACAGTCATATACACTACTTTTGTAAAAATTGTAACACCATGAAAGAATCACTATTAGAATGAAATTTTTACTATATATTTATATACAGAAACAATTAGATTTTCAGAAAATACAACAACTGTAACCTGAAAAATTAATATGTTGTGAAGCCTCCACAAGCTTCTATATGTTGCGGCAATAACTCAAAAATACTTTTGATATGTTCCTGGGGATTTGCTTGCCAGGCTGATGGTATACGAGTTCAAAGTTCACTGGTACTAGCTGCTGAGAGACTTTGACAAGCTAGTTGCTGGCTGAGTGTTCAAATCCAGGCCAGGTAACATGGAAGCCAGGGAAGAAGCTGTATCTGCCATTCTGAGATATAGGCTTTAACATTCCTGGAACCATGTCAGCTGCTGTAATATAGTGACATAAGTGCTCAGAAGGAAGGGTATTTTTGCCTCTACTACTTTCCCAATGTTGCAGTTTCTGTTAAGATTACACTGGTGGAGTGGTAGCATCCGATACGTTAGGCCGCCAAAGCGATTGTTTACGCCAAATCAAGATGGCGGCCGATGTAAGCAATTCCAAGATGGCCTCCATATAAAACGTGAACCTTTGCATACAGTGCATAAATAATAATAATAATTTGTTTAAAAGTTAAGAAAAAAGCAATATAAATTTCACTTGAAAATTTTCTAATATTTCAGTCTGGTTTTCTCCGAACATGTACGCAATTTTGCGTCAATTTCATCCTAGTTTTGTCACTTAAAAAAAAATTTAAATAAAAAATAATAATTTATAATTGTTAAAAAAAAATTAATAAAAAAAAAAACGCGATTTTTTTTAAAACGTCCGGATTTTCATCAATTTTGAATTAGAAACTTTGCAATGCATAGAAAATTCAAAACAAGAAATCTTTTTTTAATAAGGTAGTTCTTTTCTGTGATCATAATCCACACAAAGGTTTTTGATAAGAAAAAAAAAATCTAAAAATTCTTCTGCTATCTATAAGTGTGAAAAAATATTTTTTCACAATTTTTCTAGCAATTAGCATTATGTGAGCAACTCAATGGGGATATTCCAGGTTATAGAGCCATATATGGAAAAGCAAGACAAATATTTTTATTGTAACGACTTTACACGAGGAAATTGTTTTTTAGAGAAGTCAAAGCGTATTGCGCTTAAGGTTTCAATGCGTTTAAACCAGTATACCGGGAGAAATTTGTTTGTAGATAAGCCACAGCGTATAACGCGCGATCCCCGCCTGCCGGCTACCTCGCCGCCCCTCCGGGGCCGGCGAGGACCTTTCACCGTTGGCTTCCATGCGTATAAGTCACCGTATTGGGTGCCCACCCAAGCATAGTCCAGTGTTTGTAATATAACCAAAAGCTAAACAAAAATCAAACTTACCCTCATAGCCGGGTCCTTAAAATTCTGACTATGGTTAACAGTCATATGCTCGAATCGATAACCCTTGAACTCTTTGTCCTTCGGGTATTGATACCAGCATATGACTTCCAATAGTCAGAAATTTTTGTAGTTCCTTGCAAAATTCAGCTCTGAATTACCTCAGCCAAAACTTTCTGGTTCCTATTTTTCACCTCAACCATAAAACATTTATCCGTCCCTCGTTCAAGTCCTCCAAACACCCATTTACCCTCCAATTTCTTACTCCTGTTATACTTTCTTTTGCCAAACTTTTGTCCTATCTTTCTACATTTCCACTCCTACCTATCACCAGCATCCATTCTCAATGTTAAAATCATATCATTCTCACATGAAAGACATTTCACCCTCTTCCCAATCAAGCTACTACATGTTTGCAAAAAAAAAAAAAAAAAAAAAACATTTTCTAACGTTCAATAATAACACTATCCACTGCTATATCAAATCAACTAAGGGGAAATGAGCAACCAAAAGGGGAAAAAAATTCTAAATTGCAATCTGCAATTTCAAAAATCAAATTTAATCCAAATTTTTTTTCGAAATTTTAATTGAAATTTAAATAAAGTGACAAATTTAAAAAATTGTAACTTACAATCTGCTTTCCAAACTTATCCTAAAATTTTTGAAAATTAATAAAACAAGTCGATTTTATAAATTAAGAGCAAAATTCATATGCACCCAACAATTTCAAAGACTGTCTAAATTTTAATTCCGTTCTACATTAAAAATAAAAGTGGAAAAGCGTATTTTCTTCCTTAACCAATCATGAGACCCGTTTATTATCGTCAGGAGAAAATATCTAGGGTTGCCTTAAAACTAAGAAAAGCGCGAAAACGGGAAGGTTACCACAATTGGCAATACATCGCTCGAAAGTTGTAACGTATCGGATACTACATACCATCCATTACACTGAATTTGTAAATAATAAATGCTACCCAATGGTTCTCTATGGTGTCACGCCTGGCATTTGGCCATTATAATACTCTACATTATATATTGAACAATTGCATGCACCACAATACCTTTTAATACTTATATGGCCATTATTATTGTCCAAGTTAAAGTGGGACTTGCCTGAAAACATACTATTTGCCAGTCTGTTCACAATCCCATTGTACCTTGAGACATTAATGGGTCAGGTCAAGGTATACCTTGGGAGAGGAATGCATGTAGCCAGTCCTCTGAAGCAGACAATTCTGCATCTTTACAAGACTCCATTGTGTTAACACCTAAGATGAAGTTGAACAGTCCATCACTGCCATGCAACAAAATATCTCATCTTGTGGTGTCCTCTCTGATTTTTGATGCATTTGGTTCTCTTCAGTCTACTCCCATACACATCACTGTCATGGCACTATGTCCTGTACAAGCAGCAATGTGAAAATCTACCTTCACACACGCCAATCATTTATCCTCTTTCACTGTCATTTGTTCATATTCTGCCCTTTGTCAGTGACAAGGCATAGTGACTACTAGAGAAATTTTTAGATTAGCCCACAATGCACTACTTATGCAGTTTCTAAATGGGGCTCTATTGATACTCCTAACACAACTGTTTGAAGGGCACTGCTGTTCCCAGACATTGTTCTCTCTGCAATTATAATCATTTGCATTTCTTTTCCTGTTCTGTATATCCTATCATTTTTAAATGATTTCCATAATTCCTTCAAGATGTTGCAATTTTCACAGTAGTATATTTATCTGCAAGTTTTTTTATAGTTGATGTTTATGAAAAATTATCTTGATCTCAATCGTTCAGGTTATGGCAACGTCATTGGTGCATAGATCATAGTTTTGCTCTGTTTATTTTGTGAGTGCAAATAGTCTCATTGTTGTCACAAAAAGCTTTTTCACCATTTGTCCACCTTTGTTATTTATTAAATACATAAAATACTCGCATAAAAATTAGCTAGTCTATTTTTATTCAATTCCAAAGTATACAAAATATTTAGTCACGGGCAGATTTTTATGAAATGCAATTTCATATATAATCGAACCAATTTTGTAGATCCTGCCATATTGACTTAAATCACACTTCTACTGTTGTATGTATCGCATGATTCAATTTTGTATTGTGTTTTCTACTGGCATGGCGATGCCACAGAGGCAAGCTTATCTATGTTCTAGCAGTACCTGTATGGCATTGCTCGTGACAGCATTCTTGTCATATCTTTTTAAATATAGTTATACTTTCAAAAAGTCGTAACGCTAATACTCACTGATTCTGACAATAAAATTAATTACATAATGATAAAAATTCAAACGTTATGAAATAACCAAACTAAACAATAATAAACACAATTGCAGAAATAACCAAACAAAATATAAAATAATCCCCCAAAGAAACGCTCTTTGACTAGGTTTGATGGTTTGCAGTTTAGAAAATAAACACAAAAATAAGCCAATAAATTAATTTTAAAATGTGGGCTTTGAGGTACATTCACCTTTAGAAGTACCTATGTGCCAAATTTCATCTGGACACATCACAAACACATCCTTTTATAATAGAGATAAATAGAAGTTTTATGGTTATGAGGGATTACACTAAATTGTCACATCTTTGAATGTTTGAGAATAATCAACCTGATAAATCGCAATACAAAATAAGAAGGCAACCCAAAATGAAATTTTAGAATTGCTTTCTTTAATAATGATGTAAAAATTTTGTTTGTAGAAGTATCCAAATCACGAGAGAAATAAAGTTTGGCAATTTTTTGTTATTTATTTTTAAAATTATTTTAAGCTGTCTTGTCTTCTATAATTCTCTTGTGAAATGTATTGTTATACTTATTTCTAATATTTGGTGTCAAATGTTTACATTTGAGATTAGCTTTGTCCTACTAATGATTCATGGATTCTTTCATGCTCAACATTTCATTTCATCAGCTTGCAAACTAATTATTTAGGATACAGTGTCATGTATCTCTTGACTTGAAAATAGGGTGTTTAAGTAAATTGCCAATGAATACTTTATATTTATTGATTTATGTGGAGCATATGTAGGGAAAATATTTAAAGCAAAATCATAAAAATTCATCAAACTGTCAAAAATTGCATTTTGTCTCTCTTTGCAATACTTTATCCAATTGTAAATGCTCTATAGAACATGCATGTCATGGAAATTCACATCAGAAATTAGTAAATTCCAAAAATGGTTTCAGGGGGAAGTGCCTGACACACAAATGAGTCATCCAAGTTTGCTTTTGTTTTGGTACCATGTTTGACAACTTATTTCTGCATTTTAATTGTTTCTTGTGGGCCATATATGCAGCAACTTTCTCTTGTTCTTGATCAGATCAACAAATTTATATCTTAAAGGACAAATTAACTCTTGTCGCCTTTGATAATATCAGTTATAATCACCTTTAGTAATCAGTTTCAAATTAAGAAAATTCCGGCTGCCACAAATGGTGACAAAATCATTTGTTTAGCGAGAACGGGAGACACAACGAGCATATATATATAGAGAGAGAGAGCAACTGACATTGCTGTTTATTTCGGCATTTTTCATTCTCCAAATTCAAACTTCAGTTTAGTTCTTTTTATTGTTTTGATTTTTTTTTTTTATCAACACAATGTTTTGTATTAAAGCTATCTCCAGGAAGTGTATATTTGTTTGGTTACTGTGAAGTGTATATAAAAGTCCTACAACATCAGTTATGTGAGCATAATAGGGCAATAAGTCCTTTTATGACCTAACTTTTGTATGATTTTATGGAGACAAAAATTATTTATGTTATTTTACTAACTGCAAAGTGTATGCTATTAACTAACCAAATGTTTAGTTTTTAACACCATATTTATGAACATTCATTTGACAATTATTTATGCTTTTTAAAGCTTTGAATGGTAGAGTAATATAAAATGTTGTTACTTAGGTAAATCAGAAATTTTACATTAATGTTTTGTACAAAAAGCTTTTAGGTATTGTATATGTATTTTTTATTGCACTTTATATTTTAATTTATAATAGGTAATGTAACTTTTCTTCTTTTTTTCTGTCCTATGTTTACTTTTGTTAGTTTTGACCTGTAATGATGAACATTTGTAAATGAATAAATATTTTCCAATGGATATTTCTTATTTGATATCTAGGTACCATATTCTGTTTTCAATTTGTTTTTATGCATGCATTGTTATGTAAATATTTCCTCTATATATTTACTGTTTTGGTGCAACCTGGCCAAGCATGGACATAAATTAAATGAAACTATTTACAGTACCATAGCAGATTAAAGCAATGGCACATGAAATTTTTAATGGGAAGAACTGCAAGCAAAATCCCTGCAATCCTCAGTTAAATAGAATCCATCCAAATGTCTTTTCAAACATTTCTGTGTAGTGTGTCAATAAAATAAGTCATATCTTAGCAAAATATTGTACCATGAATATATGAGAGGAATGAGCATCAAATAAAACATTAAATTCTGTAGTTAACCTGAATACAAGTTTGTGCGAGTTTCTTAATCCCCTGCTACTTTGATCGGTTTGTGAGTTTCTAAATCCCCTACTACTTTGATCGGCTTGTGACTAGTAACTATTAGTTAATTACAAACTTGTAGTTAAGGTTAAGAATTAACATAAATTGTTGTAGAAATTATTAGTTAAAGAAAATTCCTGGGATAGCAATACACATTTTACGCAATTTATGTGCATTACATAAATTCGAAAAGCTATCTATAAAACAAAAAACTCTTAATTCATTTTATGAATGTTCTAATACTTAATGTACTTATGTCAACAGTCATTATTACTTAGTTGCATACAGGGTATGCTGTGTGTGTGATTTTAAATCATTGTTTATATCAAGTGGTTTTTACTTTTTTAAATCATGATTCATTAAAACTCTAAATTTCTTATTTAAAGTTGAATAATAATGAGAATAAAACAATATCTGTGACAAAATGCATATTTTTTTGAAAAAATTTGCGTTTACTTATTAACACCTCAAGAGAATGACCTCTTTTTACTAAAAATAATTTTTTCCCAACTTTGATTTCACTTGAGATAATATAGTATTGATTGGGATGCAGTGGAGCCACCTTGAAGAAATTATTGGGAGGGGGATACAAAATAAAACACCCTGTTTCTGAAATCTTGATTTTGTTTTTAAATTATTATCCATATAGTTATTCATTTGTAGAATTTATCCCTGCACCTTCTGAGAAAGTTACTTCAAAAGAGGTCAAATCACTTCATATTTTATTACTCCTATTTGTAATATTTATCCCTTATAATTGATCATCCTGGGACCTACCATAAAAATTTTAAAAGCTCCAATTAGACTGTTCATGTAAGACATTATTCGTGTATGTGTTTTCTTAAACAACTTATTTCTGTTTCTCATAGGTAATACATTTACCTTCCCCTTTAGAAAACAAGAGATTTGAGGCCCTAGGAGTTAGTATACATGTTGAGATGACAAGTGACCGAATATTATTTCCCTTTATCTCACTGAAAACTAATATTCACAGATCTGTTTATCAGCAGGGGTTGGGTTTTATAAGTGTAGGTTAGTCCATCCATTGCTCTAGAAGGGTTTTCGGTTAGTTTTGACATTCTCTTTCAGATGAAAAGATTGGACATATGAACTGATGCTTTTTTATGAGGTAATTTGCTATTTCTGATTAGGAAATCATTGTTTAACTATGTTACAAATGAGTATTACCCTTCACTCCCTAGCATATTTAATAAAATTTGGGAAGAGCAGGTGGCGAAGTCATCGCTGTCACGTCATGGACTGGAAAGTGAAATCAGGATAATACGAATTATTCAGATAGTTTCACTCTGCGAAAGGAATGTTGGTTTGCGAAGCAAACCAAATGGCATCTGTGAAAGGAGTGTTGGTTTGCGAAGCAAACCAAATTGTATTGCGTAGCAATCCCCGGGGGTTGGCGAGCAGGGGGCGGAGCCCCCTAGTCATGACTATAATTATGAAAATTCAAGAGTAAGTATAGACATTTATCATTTTCTCTTTGTGAAAACATTGTAACTACTTTTTGAGGGCGAGACTCTTGGATTTTAGTGTTTATATGTGAATAAAATAAAAAAAAATAATCTCTCTTACCGACACAATTAGTTTTATTTTGTAGAATTTTTTTTTTTTTTTAACCTTAGGTTTGACTTAACTTAGTTTTCGCCCTTGAAACCAAATAAATAGTGTAACGGAACTGCCAGAACATGTAAATTTATTCATGTATATTATGGCGTAGATAAAAAATTAAATTTTTTAAATTAAATTTTGAAAGGGTTGCGTTTGCCGGTTGGAAGAGAAGAGGATGAGCAACCGGAGGGTTTGGAGTTCCAAACTCGATCCAACCAAAGACCATGTGTACGTGGTCGTGAGTACATGTTAAATCTCTCGTGGCCGCCTCGAGTTGGCGTGGTTTGGGAAGTGGGGTGCCAGCTTATCTGACCGTAGTTCAAAATTTCGAGTTGATCACGGACTTTCACCGATAGCCCGTTGTATTGGTGCAACTACGCCTTATTAGAATGTTTATTTTTCACATAGAATACGTCTTACCTTTCGAAACTGAGGCACCACGCTTAATTTGTAATTGTCACAAAAAAGCGCAAGTGCAAAAAATGTAATATCTTGAAAAGTATAAATGACACTTATATTTACGATATCGTATTCAAAAGAGCATTAAATAAAGAATGTTATAAATACTCATTGATCTTGTGCTGACGTCATGACTGATGTAATCGCAGCGTAAAGTTGTATCACGAAAGTGCGTACTCACGCTCACATAAATGTAGTGTAGCTCCGGCCTCTTTTGTGTGAGCATGACGTTTGAGGTGTCATTTGTTTCGTCTCATTGAGCTTTATATGTAATTCATTCTGAAGACTAGCAGGCCAGTAAGGCGTTGCCCGTGACAGTTCTTTTCGTGTCCTTACTGATACTGAAAAAAATTAAAAAGAAAAAACATTAATTTTAGAATGAGTCGCACCTTACGTATTTGCTTGGGCTGCATTAAAGCTCATGCGGGTCACAACGAAAACGCAGAAGCAGGTAGATTAGCAAAAGAGGCAACAACAATGGATTACATAGATGAAGGGGTGTTGATTGTTGAATATCGTTTGGAGAAAGTAAGTAAAACAAACCATTTCCTCTTTCAAACATGAGGCGCCACGGTTCCTCCGATCGGGCGATTGCCTGCTGTTGTGTAATAACTCAGAACTTTAATGCGGAGTATGCGATATGTATTACGATGGAATTGACGCTCGTATTTTTGTCTCCAGCTGAATTGTATATAGATTAATGCTTGATGAGAATAAATTCTTATATTCGAACCTAGAGTTACCGGTGTGTTGCTCACCCAAAATAGTGGCGTCCGCGACAGGACTTTTGAAGGATTTACTTAAATATTGATTTCGAAGACATGGATATCAATCGCGAAAGTAAATTAAGAAAAACCACTCGTAGTGCCTTTACGAGAGTTTTAAATCAAATAAAGTCCATAATTGAAGCACCTGATCCTGATAAGAAGGCTTTGCAAGTTTCTTATAATGTTCTGGAAGAAAGAGCTGCTCAGCTGAAGGAACAAGATGCTAAAATATTACAAGTGCTGCTGGATGACGATGAAGCCGATCTAGACCATGAAATGGAGGTAGGTGAAAGCTACCAAACTCAATTCCTTGATATCGCTATAAGTGTCCGTCAAATTTTAGATGTTTCTAGAGTAGATGCTGAAAGCATTGATGAAAATAGGGTGAAACAGAATTTGAGAAAGTTTAAGCTTCCTAAACTTGAACTTAGACAATTTGATGGAAATTTGAAAGATTGGTTACCATTTTGGTGTCAATTTAAAAATATAGATGAAGATCCTGATATCGATGCTGTTGATAAGTTTCAGTATCTTATCCAAGCAACTGTGAAAGGTTCACGTGCGAGAGAAATAATTGAAAGTTTCCCTGCAACTGGCGACAATTACCGAAAAGCTGTGGAAAGCTTAAAATCTCGGTTCGGTCGTGAAGACGTGTTAGTTGAAGTATATATTAGAGAGCTGTTGAAGCTTGTTTTAAGGAATATAACTGACGCGAATAATTCCTATTCTCTCTGCTCCCTTTACGATAATTTGGAATCTCAGATTCGAGCACTTTCAACACTCGGTGTAACAACTGAGAAATGTGCAGCTATGCTTTATCCATTGGTAGAGTCTTGCATGCCTGCAGACTTACTCAGGGCTTGGCAAAGAAGCTCTAATTACGCTCATGGAAATGAACCTGAAAGCAGGCTTGATAATCTGATATCCTTTTTAAAATGTGAAGTGGAGTCAGAAGAGAGAATAAATTTAGCGATGTCTGGTTTTAACAAGAGTCGGAAAAAGGTCTTTCCTGTGATGGAAAATCAAGTTTCTACAGCAGCGGAGTTGCTAACCACCAGTTCTCTGAATTATAAAAACTGTATTTTCTGTGATGGACAACATAAAAGCTCCAACTGTTTTAATGCGCGTAAAATTAGCTTAGTTAAGAAACAGAAACTATTGAAAGAGAAAGCTTCTTGTTTCAAATGTTTTAAAAAGGGCCATCGTAGTAAAATGTGCAGAAATTTTGTGAAATGTATTATTTGTACCAAAAATCATGTCGTTATAATGTGTCCAGAACTCCCTTGTAATAAAACAATTTGCCCTGAGCTTTGTTCAGAGAAAAAGGAAGATTACCAAGAACAGGAAAAATCTCTTAATTTGGCTAGTTTATCTCTCTGTCCTAAGGTATTTTTACAAACCTTGAAGGTAAATTTAAGAGGACCTTGTTCTTCTTCATGTGTCCGGGTGTTAATCGATACGGAATCTCAAAAGTCTTATATTCTGAAGAGTACTGCTTCTAAAATGCATCTAGAACCTTTACGACAGGAAGTAATCACTCACTCACTTTTTGGTGGTCAAATAACTAACCCACGGAAACATGATTGTTTTAAAGTACACTTGGGGAAATTGAACGGCAGATACCTGTGCAATTTTGATGTTCTCGATCAACCCGTAATTTGCGACAACATTTCCTCTGTGAAGTCTGGACCGTGGATAGAAGAATTGAAATCAATGAATATTTCAATAACTGATGATGAAGAGAATCCAGGACCAATCGAAATCTTAATCGGTGCTGATGTTGCTGGAAAACTGTTGACTGGATAGCGAAGAGTTCTTTCATGTGGATTAGTTGCCATTGAAACTGAATTAGGATGGACTTTAATGGGGAGACATGAAAATTCAGCAATGGTAGTAACATCGATGTTTGTAAAAGAAGCTACTATCACTGACCTCTGGAGTCTAGACGTTATTGGCATAACTGACTCTGTTTTAAAAAAGTCCAAGGAAGATACAGAGTTTCAAATCAAGGCTCAATTTCAAGAAACTATTTCAATCAATGAAGAAGGTCGTTATGAGGTTTCTCTACCCTGGGCAGATGGTTATCGTCACCTTCCCACATCTCAGATCTTGGCGTTAAAAAGACTGGAGTCAACAACTCGAAAGCTTCACTCTGAAAATTTGTTCGATAGGTATGATAAAGTTCTGACAGAATGGAAAGAACTAGGAATAATTGAAGAGGTACCTACAGATGAAGTAATTGACTATGGACATTACTTACCACACATGCCCGTAGTAAAAGAAAACAGTACTACAAAGGTGCGCCCTGTGTTTGATGCTTCTGTAAGAGAAAAGTTTCAGCTCTCTTTAAACCAATGTCTTGAATCTGGCCCAAATTTGATAGAGCTTATTCCCTCGATTCTTCTCAGATTTCGGGAACACAGTTATGGAGTCATTTCAGACATTGAGAAAGCTTTTCTGCAGATTAGTATAAGACCTGAAGACAGAGACTATCTTCGATTCTTGTGGTGGAGTCATGAAGATGAGAAGAAATTAAAGATTTTCCGCCATTCACGTGTGGTTTTTGGAGTGAAAAGCAGCCCTTTTCTACTTGGATTTGTTCTTGACTACCACTTGAAAAGGTATTTAGAAAATCCTTTCTACAACAAGCAATTAGTAATGAAACTCCTCAATAGTTTTTATGTGGATAATGTCGTCACAAGTGTCGACAAAAAGGAGGAGTTAATAGAATTTATTAAAGAGTCTACAGCTGTATTAGCAGAAGGGAAATTTAATCTCAGAGACTGGCAATATTCTGGTGATCAACAATCAGATGATGTTTCCCCAGTATTAGGATTGTCTTGGAATCGAACCAAAGACTGTTAATTTGAACTGGCTGGAGAACTATAATTTAACAGTGATCACAAAGAGAACCATACTCTCTGTAGCTAATAAGGTGTTCGATCCCATTGGTTTGATCTGCCCAGTTTCCTTGTTTCCCAAGCTCTTGTTACAAAAAATGTGGAAAACTGGGATATCTTGGGATATGGAAATCGATTCATTAACACGAGAGGAATTTTTACGCTGGTATCGAGATCTTTTCCTGTTAAGGGAAGTGTTCATTCCTAGGTGGTTTCAAGCTCATGCAAGTGACAAGGAGTCGATCAGCATTCACACCTTCTGTGATGCCAGTCTTCATGCTTATGCTGCTGCTGTGTACGTGAGGATAGAAACCATAAATGAAGTGCACATACAACTTTTGGCTGCAAAATCAAGAGTAGTTCCCGCAAAGTCGATCACAATTCCACGTGCGGAGTTGTTAGCTGCAACGGTGGGAGCAAGACTGTGTACTTCAGTTCTAGAAGGACTTCTATGGGAAAATTTGGAGTTACACTTTTGCACTTTTTATCCATGCCACAGTGTTAGCATGGATAAAAAAGGATCAACCATGGACTGTTTTTGTCAACAACCGTGTCCGTGAAATACGAAAGTTGACCAATCCTGAAAGTTGGAGACACATTCCTGGCTGTGTTATTAACCCCGCAGACCTCCCGTCAAGAGGATGCTCTGCTAAGCAATTCCTAGAAAGTAGATGGTGGGAGGGTCCTACTTGGCTCAAAGCATCTCCGTTAGAGTGGCCTTCTTTCGCAGTAGTCTTCAATGATGAATCTATTTTGAAGGAGAAGAAGAAAACTAACGAGACTGAAATAAAAGCAGTCACATGATGTTTGATGACTCATACAACAAATTGCGAATGGTGTGAATCACCGAATGAAGTAGAGAATAATCTTTGCAAATTTCATGGAGATCGATGGTATTTTAGATACTTTTCGAATTACGATAAAATGGTGCGCATGTTATCTTGGATGCAAAGATTTTATCGACAATTGCAAGAAGCCTAAACATTTGAGGAATTCTGGAGAATTAACATCTGAAGAATTTATGACCGCTGAACTGAAAATAGTAAAGTTAGTGCAGGAAGAATCTTTTAATTCTGATAACAAGAAGCTAACTACATTAAATGTGTACAAGGATGAGTCGGGAATTTTGCGAGTAAAGACTAAGATCATCTATAGGGAAGATTCGAAAAATTTCAGAAATCCTATGGTTTTACCTTCAGAACACAGTGTAGTTAGAAGACTTATCATGACAGAACATCGAAAACATTCCCATGCTGGATCTCAGATGCTATTGAATATTTTAAGAGAGAATTTTTGGATACTGAATGCACACGAAAAACGATCATATCTGTACTATCAAAGTGCGTAGTCTGTATGACATGGAAAAAACAACTTAGATGCTCCATCGGCTCCATTACCAGAAAATAGAACCAGAGATGCAGATGTGTTTGAAATCACGGGTTTCGACTTAGCAGGACCTCTCTATCTGAAAGAAGGTGTTAAAGCTTGGATTTGCCTATACACCTGTGATGTGTACCGTGCAGTGCATTTTGAACTTTTGTCTTCCCTCTCGACTGAAACATTTTTACTGAGTTTTCGACGGTTCATTTCAAGACGTGGGAGACCATCAGTAGTCTATTGTGACAATGGGAGCAATTTCTTTGGAGCTTCCAATTTACTGAAGTCTGTTGACTGGAATCAGATTGTACAATATAGTACTGTTCGGAAAATTGAATGGAAGTTCAATCCACCAACTGCAGCTTGGTGGGGAGGCTTCTGGGAGAGGTTAGTTGGGGTGATAAAAATTATTTTAAGGAAAGTTTTAAGTAAAGCTCATCTTTCCTATGAAGAGATGTCCACTGTTTTGTGTAATGTGGAATCAACTATCAATGCAAGACCTCTGACTTATGTTTCTGATAATGACAGTGAACTTGTTCCTTTGTCTCCTTCTCTGTTCATACGAGATATACGACAGACTGGTGTGCCAGATTTTGACAAGGTGGATGGACATTCTCTGAATAAGAGACTGAAATACCGTCAGAAATTTGTCTCAGACCTGCGGAAACGATTTAGATCCGAGTATTTAGGACAACTAATTCAAAAATCCGAATCTAAAAAGTGCAATCGTCTCATTTCGATTGGCGATGTAGTGATTATTGGAAGTGATAATACCAAACGAGTAGATTGGATTTTGGGTCGGGTTATAGAACTTTTGCCTGGAAAAGAAAACATCACTCGACTGGTACGCTTGCAGACCGCTACGACACAGTTGTTAAGACCTATCCAGAGACTGCATCCTCTAGAAGTGTCTTCAACGTGGATAAGTGATCGTCGTCGTCCTCTTACGAACACTGGTATCCAACCTACCCCTACGAAGGAAGAAGGAACTATAACACGTAGTAGAGATGGGCGATCCGCTCAGGAGCTGACTCAAAGAGTTAACTCTCTTGACGGAGTGAGCGAGCGCTGATTCGTCAAAAAAGAGCTATAGCTCTTTTTTAACCAATCAGGGCTGAAGAGCGGTAACTCTTTTTTAACCAATCAGCGCTTCCACTCTCGAAGAGTCATTTCCGCATGCGATCACCAACTCAGTGATTCTTTTTGGGAGTTGATTCTTTGGGAGTTGATTCTTTTCGAGATTTTGGCTCTTTCGAAGAATCATTTCCGCATTCGATCGTTTGCGCTCACTGATTCTTTTGGGAGTTGATTCTTTTAATGAGTTAACTCTTTGGCTCTTTTCGATAACTATCGCTCTCGAAGAGTCAATTCCGCATTCGTTCTTTTGCGCTCCCTAGCTTTTTGTTACTTTTTTGAAGTTTCAAATTTTTAAATATCTATGTATTATCATAAATGTTATTTTTAAAAATTTAATTCAATTTTAGATTGAAAGGGTGTTTTTACGGCTTAAGTCATGTCACGCCTTTTAGCACTAATTAAAACTAGTCTTAAGGTTGTTATTAAAACATATTCTAACAGTTATTATGTTATTCACTTAACATTAATATAATAATTATAATAAAACCTTGGTTTCTCGGGAGTGATATCATTTTAATAAAGCTACACAAAATTAAATTAAACGTAACTCGTTTTTATTGCATTGCCTTCACAAAACAAGGCATTTTGAAAATATTTTATTAAAAGACAGGGAGGGGACTTGGATTTTGAAAATCTTTGGGACAACGAGTATTCGAGGGTATTATATACCTATATCTTAAAATAAATAGTTAAAAATCTTAAGTACTTTAATAAATTATTAATATTTTTATTATATGATTTTAAAATATCATTTAAATTATTAGGAAGTCTCATTTGGTAACTAAGTGGTTTTAGAAAGAAATCTTAATGTATCCAAACACGTCCAAGATACTTTTTTTAAATGTGGTATAGAAACATTTTAATGATATTTTTATGTTTTATGTTTTAAACAATAGCAATGGGCTATAAATATTAAAAGTATACATTAATAATTTTGTAAAAATATGATAATTATGTATGAAATTTTAAAGAAATGTGTCAAAAACTTCAAATGTGCTACATGAAAATCTATTCAACCAATTTGAAAAATGATGCTACCAAAATAAACTACATGCATATTTCTAGGGAATGAACTAGAATAAAAGGATATTTAAATAAACAACAATTTTACAAGTGATTGAAAAATGAATAGAAGATTTTTTATAGTTTTACAGTCCTACTTCTTAAATAAATAGTAATAATTTAGAAACTTTTGAACTCAGCATAATTATTCTAGTTCATTCACTTGACAACATTATAAATAACAAATTCTCAAAAGTTTACTAGAATCCAGTTATAAGTTTTTGTATTATAACATTTGAAGTGAGGAAATAATGCAAAAATATTAATTTAGAGTTAAAGGTAGTTTCAAGTGCATCGCTTGCTCCCTTGCGTTTACTCTTTGTGTAAACAATTTTGTTCTTCCTTCTCTTTAAAAAAGTTCACTCCATTTCCAAAGAGAAACCCATTTAAATATTTGAAAAAACTTTCTAAAATTATATTTGCAAAAAAAAGTAAGGTTTAAATTTTGATTTTGCCATGTTTTTGGCCTTTTAATGGCCATTTCCAGTGTTTTCCATTCTTACTTCTTGTTTTCCCGCCTTGATTAAAATCTTAATACTTCTTTAAGTAATTAACAGAGAAAAAATTAAATATGTTTTGGAAAGTCAAATAAATACTCTATCCAATAAAATCGAAAACTTTTTTAGAATTCTTAGTCAAAAATGAGATTTTTAACGTGTTTGGATATTTTAATTGCTACTTCTGTAATCTCAACGGGTTCATGACGGGAATTACAAAAGTAGAAGTGTCCTCAAAGTAATTTATTCTTTATGGACAATTTCAAAGTTATATGAATTGACATGGTTTTGTGCCATCTTATGCCTTAGCAATTAAATTTTACAGCTTAGCAGCCCTATGCTGCAATGCCTATCGTCCTCGGGCCCCGTCTCCGTCCTTTTGTTGATTTTAGAGGTAAACTGCGCAGTTGCTGGATGAGTGAGTGTTTCAAGTGTTGTGTGCGTGGGTGTTTCAAGCACGCTTGGCGCCTCTTCGTCTGGACACATGCGCTCACGTGACAACGAGGGATGTTCGATGGCCCAAACATATTGTATACATTTCGATATGTTATATACATTATTATATATCTCAAAGGAGCGGTGAGTCATCAAAAAGAGCTAGCTCTTTTTAGTGAGTCAGCGGTTCCGATCCGATTCCTGAAAAGAGTCATTTTCCCCATCACTAACACGTAGTGGACGGAAGATCAAAGTACCTAGAAAGCTGGACTTGTAACAGTGACTTTCCCATTTCTTTAATTCTGACTTTTCTGGAACTTAATGTGAAAAGTGTTAAAAGCCTTAGGAGTTGAATTGATTGTCAATCAACTCAAGGTGGGAGAATGTTGATTGTTGAATATCGTTTGGAGAAAGTAAGTAAAAACAAACCATTTCCTCTTTCAAACATGAGGTGCCACGGTTCCTCCAATCGGGCGATTGCCTGCTGTTGTGTAATAACTCAGAACTTTAATGCGGAGTATGCGATATGTATTACGATGGAATTGACGCTCGTATTTTTGTCTCCAGCTGAATTGTATATAGATTAATGCTTGATGAGAATAAATTCTTATATTCGAACCTAGAGTTACCGGTGTGTTGCTCACCCAAAAGAAGGTGTGAAATAGCCCAGAGCCATTACAGATTCAGGGTTCCCACGGTCCTTGAAAAGTCCTTGAATTTTTTTTTCCTAACTAGGGGCCCTTGAAAGTCCTTGAAAATTACGGAACTTGGTGAAAAGTCCTTGAAAGTACTTGATTTTTTTATCAAGTACATAATTGTGTAATTTCGTCTTGCATTGGAAATTGTCCAGACTAGTTTCCTCCACAGCATGTGTGCCATTTGAGCCTCATTCTGAATGAAACCGGTGTTTCACGCTTTGACACTATGTGATATACTTATAATGCTAGGTCTAGATCTCCACAGTATGGCTATCCATCTAAGTTGACACCTCTGGTCTCCATTAAGACCGCCGCTTCTCATACTCTTCTTCGTGCCACCAAAAGAATTTATCGTACGATATTTTATCGCACGACGGCAATCGATATGTGTGCAAGTAGCCTGAAAGTTAGCATTGAAACAAGAAGCCCACTCTGCAACAAAAAAAAATCATGTTCTGTGAAAAAAGAAAATCTCAATTGTTCCCAAAATTTACAATAACCTTTCTTTTTTAGACTATCAGTTGTATAAAAAAATGATTTTTTTTCTTATAATTTTCTTTTTAGTTGACAATCTTTGTGTATGCCTTGTTTTAGGTCGTTATAAAAATTTTAGGTCCTTGAAAAATATTTTTTTGGTTTTGAAAAGTCCTTAAAAGTCCTTGAATTTTTTTTGGATAAAGGTGTGGGAACCATGAGATTAGAAACCACTAGCTGGCTACTTGGCGCGTGGCAGAATGAATGAGACGAAGGGGAAACAGCCAGGACGGTGCATGTGTTACCAATAGTGTCACTAAAATCTACAAGTTCGACCGAGGAAGAGACTTCTTCACAGCTGTGGTAAATGGTTCGTAAACCAAATGTAAATTCGTAGCAATTACCGAGGAATGGGCTTGCGAGTTGCACAAGGTAAGGTTACCTTACCTTGTGTGGAGGAAAACCCCAGTGGTCACACCTATCACGGGCAACGCCGTGCTAATGATATATACGTGTAATGTGCTCCAACATGTCACCTCGGTGGCATGCGCTACTCATCCAACCACGCTTATTTAAACTGTTACAGTGTCTTAAGACACTAGGCACGGGAGTGTGTTGGTAGTTAGACACGGGTTACAATTGAAAATTATTTATTTAAAGAAAATCACATTCCAGTTATCGATCTGGTGCAAAATTTCCGCATATTTCAAATCCCTTGAAATTTTTACTCTATACCAATCGCGAAGATAGAAAACCTCAAAGAGTCCTTGCCCAAGACAAAGTTACAATCGCTAGCAAGAAAGTTATGCTAATCAACAACTGAAATCAAAACACGCTAGAATAGAAAATACGTTAAGCAGAAAAAAAACAAAAGTTGTTTTTCTCTCAAATCGTGACGTTATTTTTGGCATGGTTCCAAAGGCAGGACGGAAAACGCAGAATCTCCTTTCTTCGAGTCGAGGTTTCTGTGACGTCAGTTCCGCCAAAAAATGAACGCAGAGGAAAAAACTATAAAATTTATTTTAAAAATTGATTAATTTTAAAATTGGGCTGGACCAAAATTTGTATAAAATAAGAACAACCTGTGTGCCAAATTTCATTATTGTAGGTGCCATAGATTCGTCAGGACACTATAAATGTACGTATATACAGAAATACACAAACACTTCCTTTTTTTAAAGAGATAATAGAAATAAAACTTTAAATATTTAATAATCGTTTAGATATCGGACTTCAAAGTGTGGAAATTCGCAAAACTTTCAGTGTCCAAATATATGCATAATAAACACAGGAAAAATTATAGAAGTGTCAACAGGATTAAAGATCGAGATATGGGAATCCAATTAGATCTTTGAGATGTCATTTGTTTCGTCTCTTTACGCTTTATAAAAAAGCATTACTGATGATTCGATATGGTCGAATACAGGAACAAACTTGTTTAGACAAAGGCCAACATATATTCATTGACTTATATACTAGCCACTGCGTGGCCAGCACGGCGTTGCCCGTGACAGTTCTTTTCTTGGGGTCCCTGGTGTGAAAAAAACAAACACTTTCTTTTATAATAGTAGAGATTTATATTTTTTCAAAGCGAAAAATAAGAAGTAAAAGAACAATTCATTTTAAATTTTTTGCTTGACATTCCACCTATTTAACAATTGATTTAATATTTGGTTCAATTTTTATAGTAGCCAAGCGCAAAAATATATTCAAGTAGCCATTGTGTGGCTAGCCCGGCGTTGCCCATGCCCGTGGTGTAAGGTATCAATCTGGTGTAAAATTTTCCGCAGATTTCAAATCCGTTGAAGATGTATTCAATTAAAAAATTATTTATTTAAAGAAAATCCTATTTTTAGGCATCAATCGAAACTGAAATTTTCCGGATTTCAAATCCGTTGAAATTTTTACTCTATCTTCAACGGTCTAGGACAGGGATGGGCAAACTTTTTCGGTCGCGGGCCAAAAATAAAAAAAAAATTAAAAAAAAAAACTTTATCTGTAATTGTCTTGAAAGCCAATTACAAGTTACCCATGGTCAAATTTTTTTTTTTTTTTAATAATAGATATATAACTAGTTGCTTAAATTTTTATGTTAGTCTTCCGTAAAGCGGAACATGATAGCTAAACGTACTCTCGTAAACTCCACAACATTTCAAATCGTGCGTGGAAAAGATTGCATCAATCGAAGTTCTGCCTCTCGTTGTCCAGTATTTAGGATTTGTCTTTAGATCCAACCAATAGACTTCTCTCAACACTTCGCAGAATTCTTTCCCATCTTCAGTGCTCATGTTGATATTAAAGTCTCCAGCCAAGACTGATTTATACTCGTCACAATCTGTGCCCAATGCTTCTGAGATCGCTTCTAAAATGTCATCTGTACTCGAACCTGGCTTGGCATATAGTACGGCCAAACGAACATTGTTTTTTAAATAGACGACAACAATGTGAACTCCCGTGTCATAATTTGGGAACTGTAGAGCTTCCTGTGTTTCAATATTATTCTTGGCGTAAATGGCAACACCGCTGTGCTTTCTCGTGCGACTTTGGCTCGAATGAATCTCGATGCACAATTTAAAGTCTTGAAACTTGAAGCGATCGGTTGGAATCGTCCACGTTTCGGCCAACAATAGAAAATCGCTATGCATGAAACTATGATCACAGGCAATGTCTTCATGATGCACTTGGAGGGATTGGACGTTGTGATACATGAACTGATAGCTGTACTCGTAACTGAATACCGGAATGTGACTGGCTCGTGACAGTCTTGCCTTGCATTCTTACTACAATGCAACTGACTCCTACCAGTCTCGTTGCTCTTATAATGAGTTCTTTCCAGACTAGTAGACAACTACCGTTGTTTAGTATTCCTACATCTTTATATATTTTTTTCTTACACCGGACGACTTGAAAACCCTCTCCGAGAACAAAACCTATTTGACCATGGGTAAAAAAAATAAAAAATAAAACTTTATCTGTAATTGTCTTGAAAGCCAATTACAAGTTACCCATGGTCAAATTTTTTTTTTTTTAAATAATAGATATATAACTAGTTGCTTAAATTTTTATGTTAGTCTTCCGTAAAGCGGAACATGATAGCTAAACGTACTCTCGTAAACTCCACAACATTTCAAATCGTGCGTGGAAAAGATTGCATCAATCGAAGTTCTGCCTCTCGTTGTCCAATATTTAGGATTTGTCTTTAGATCCAACCAATAGACTTCTCTCAACACTTCGCAGAATTCTTTCCCATCTTCAGTGCTCATGTTGATATTAAAGTCTCCAGCCAAGACTGATTTATACTCGTCACAATCTGTGCCCAATGCTTCTGAGATCGCTTCTAAAATGTCATCTGTACTCGAACCTGGCTTGGCATATAGTACGGCCAAACGAACATTGTTTTTTAAATAGACGACAACAATGTGAACTCCCGTGTCATAATTTGGGAACTGTAGAGCTTATTGTGTTTCAATATTATTCTTGGCGTAAATGGCAACACCGCTGTGCTTTCTCGTGCGACTTTGGCTCGAATGAATCTCGATGCACAATTTAAAGTCTTGAAACTTGAAGCGATCGGTTGGAATCGTCCACGTTTCGGCCAACAATAGAAAATCGCTATGCATGAAACTATGATCACAGGCAATGTCTTCATGATGCGCTTGGAGGGATTGGACGTTGTGATACATGAACTGATAGCTGTACTCGTAACTGAATACCGGAATGTGACTGGCTCGTGACAGCCTTGCCTTGCATTCTTACTACAATGCAACTGACTCCTACCAGTCTCGTTGCTCTTATAATGAGTTCTTTCCAGACTAGTAGACAACTACCGTTGTTTAGTATTCCTACATCTTTATATATTTTTTTCTTACACCGGACGACTTGAAAACCCTCTCCGAGAACAAAACCCATTTGACCATGGGTAAAAAAGTTTGGCGGACCAAAATAAATTTTTCTAAAATTAAAAAAAAAACAATATACAAGTATTACAATTTAATTATGTTAATGAGATGAATGAAATTGCGATTTCATTTTTAAAAGTTCCTTATATTGAGGTTCGAAGTGAGATGTACTGATTCGAAGTGAGATGTACTGATTCGAAGGAACGAGGCTAAATGCTCATCTGTCAGTCTACTTCTGAAATAATTCTTTCTAAGGTTCATAGTTGAAAACACTTGTTCACATATATAAGATGAAGCAAACATAGCACTGATTTTCTGGTTGTGAGATATTAAATTTGGGAAATTTACTTTCAATAATGATTAGTAAAACTCTAACTTTGGCATATTTAGAAACAACTGCTTGAGATGATTATTGGATTGCAACTCAATTAATTCAAGCTGCAAATCTGACCTCACTGCTTCACAATTTACGTTGAAAGGCATGGTAAAAATATCCAATTCTGTTTGAATGGCACTGAAATCTTGAAATCTGCGTTCGAACTCAAAATGCAGTTTTTTCAAGCCATTTTCATAATTCTTCTCTTCATTTACTGAGGGTATTGAATTTAACCTCGAGAAATGAGACAGGTCGTTCTTAGCTAGCTGCCCAGCAAACAATTTAAGTTTTAGTTTAAAAGCTTTGAGATGGGCCCAGATATCGTTGATAAATTGATTTTCCCCTTGCATCTTGACATTCAAGTTGCTCATATGACAAAGAAGATCTGTGAAAAATGCAAGTCCGAAAGCCATTCTGTTTCTTCTAACATTTCGCACTCGGCAGAACACTGTTTATCATGGAAGAACGACACAATGTCGTCTTTCAGCTGCCAAACTCGCTCGAAAACACATCCTGCACTAAGCCACCTTACTTTCGTGTAATACAGTACATCAGAGTATTCAGATTGCACGGACTGAAGAAAATCTCGAAATTCTATCCGCGGGCCGGATAAAATCTTCTGGGGGCCGTAGTTTGCCCATCCCTGGTCTAGGAGATCGAAAAAAGAACTGACTTCAGTTAAGGTATCTCTGCATACGTTCGGAGCACTTTTAAAAAAATGCTATTCAGAAGCAATTTAATATTATTTTTATAATTATTTGTGTTCCAAATCAATTTTACACTATATATAATTTATATTTAAAAAATATATTTAACAAAAAGTGAAATTTTGTGTGTAAATTTGAAGTTTTTTTTCGAAATTTTGAAATGATGTTATCTAGTGCTTCTTCTAGAAGTAGAAAGATATTTAAAAAATAAAGGTTTTATGACTCGTTGAAAAATTGTTAAAGGATTTTTAATAATTTTGCAACATTGATATTCCAATACAAGTTCATAAATAAGAAAAAAAAATAAAGATATCAATTTGATTCTAGAGCATGCACTAGCAAAAACTATTTCGAATGTGCATAAAAAATTTTATAAATATTCATCAATAACTTTTTTAGTTGTCATTTCTGGAATTCAATGGTTATGCCTAAAATGTAATTCTGAGAAAAATGCTTGTAAACAAAATCCAAGAGAGTAAAGATAATGCGAAATTCTTGTAACAAATAAGTGAATTTAATTAAAAAATTGTAGCTGCCAATTTATCGAAGTATAATTTTTATATGTTTTAGCTTACTATAACAGATACAAGGTAGAAATTCTGGTAAAAATATAATATTCTTATTATTAGTTCCGGTTTCGTTATGCTACTTCCGGCATAATTAACGATTTCGTTCAAATTTTAAAATGATCTAACTTTTTTTTCTATTAGTCGCACATTGAAAGTTTAAACTGTTTTAGAAGCACAAAAGTACAGGGAATTTGTTAGTAGAATAAAAAAAAATTGCAAATTTTCGTCAAAATTGTCTTTTTAACCCATGCAGATACCTTAAAAGATTTATCGTCTGGCTGGAAATTTATTCGTACGCGCAAAATCAAAGCGGAAATGAAAAAAACATTTTTTTCTTCTCCTTTTGCGGTTGAAAAAACTTGGCATGTTTCCTAACCCTGACTGCAAGGTCACACGGGTAGAAAAAGTTTTCCGCGTTTGAAAAAGCGATGGAGAATAAAACTATTGAATCCATATAAAAATCTTCTCGATTGAATTTTAAAATTCGCCGCAACCCAAAAATTGCAAAAAATTCGGACTACCTGTGTGCCAAATCTCATAGCTGTAAGAGCCATCGAATCGTCAGGATTTTGCGGCAAGAAACTGACAGACAAACAAACACTTCCTTCTATAATATTAGAGATTAGTTTCTATTTTACGATTTGTTAATATTCATGACGGAATTTTTTTTTCACGCATATATGCTGACCCAAAGAGGCTTTTTAATGCGTTTTCCAACAACGATTTGCAATTGTTATAGGACACAAAAATACATATGTTTAATAAATTGTCTTTATTAAATTTATTTCACAGGTTCTCATTGTTTTGCATGCCGATGAGTTGGTGCAGTACTGCAAGTGCATTTACAGGCAAAATGGTAAGCTAAATGTAGCTAAACGATTTTACGTTTTGAAAATCAAAAACGAATAGTTTTGGAATATAGAAGTCCGTCGTAGATTTCCTACAACCGCACGTAAGTGGGAGGAATCTAATAAGTCCGCAAATCGAAATAATTGTTTGGGGACAAAAATTCTAACCTCAAATTTGGCGAGGGGCTACTTTCTTAAGTTTTACCTCATGCGCGAAAACCGAAAATTTTCTCAAACAGTGAAAAATCAAATTTCCGAATTGATATAAAAGGGTCCGTTGCGTTGCTACAAGTGTGACGTTAATTTTAAAAAATATATACCAAATTGATATGATAGTTAATAGGTAAAAAAAGAGGTAAAACAGCAATAAACTACATTTTAAAGCAACTCCTATATGTATCACATTTAGAGAGTGGTACTCTAAGTGGTACCAGCCGAAGGTGTGTCCTGGTTATTTGGCCGTGGCTCAAAATTATGTGGTGTCCTCTGGTACGGAACCCTGCCTGTTTCATAAGAATTGCGAAACATTTGGATAGTAGATGTAAGATCTGCAGACCGTCTGATTTGTTCTAAGATTGTTGGGTGCTTTTAGGGTTTATGGTTGCGACTGTTGTCTGTCAACCTTCGCCTCTATTGTTCATATTTTTTATTTTGTTTATTGGTAGTCAGAAGAGTGTTGTTGTGACTTGGAATTTGTTAGTAAAGATTTGGAATCGGAGTAATTGATGCGTTGTGGTTTTGGTTTCGAATGCTCGGATCATCAGTTTTCAGTATTTTTCGTTTGGAGTTTTAGGGATTCGTAGAGTTTTTTTCGTTCTTTGTTGTATTTATTGCAAGTAAATAAAATGTGGTCTAATGAATCTTCTGTTTAACATAACGTGTGCATTCAGCTGATCTTTCTAGATTGAAACGGAATTATATAGGGAGGGTGATCAACATTTTTTTCATGCATCTGGTTAATATAACGTCTTTGTGTCTGTTGATTGACCATTTGCAAATATTTGATAAATCCGGAACATTTCCGAAAATAGGGTGATATTTGCTTGTGATTCATTCTTCTTTCAGAATTTCTTCTTTGTCGATTTCAAGTATTTGTCTTGATAAGTCTTCAGGAGCTATCAAGTATAAAAATATGTCTTCGTGGTAATGGTAATTTTAGTTAACGTCGTACTCGCGCAACACAACGGGTAATTGACGACGGTCCGGGATCAGTCCCTTAAGGGAAAGATTCGTGGACAACACCTCGTAATTTTGAACCACGGTCAGATGACGATCTTCGTGACTTACAGCTTTTGCAAGTTTATCTGCTTTTTCATTGATTTCTATGTTCCGGTGACCCGGTATCCAAGTCTGATTTGTTAATTTCACTGAAAATCCATATTTCGAGCAATGAAGTCAATCAACTATTTTTTAGTTGTTCTTTGACAACTTGGTCGGGGCCGCGGTGGCCCGGTTGGAAAAGTAAAGGTTGCGAGTTCAAATATAGCTAACACCGTCGTATACAAAGGAGGCTGGCGCACGTTAAATCTATTATGGCCTCAAATTTTCATGGTGTGGAAGTTTGGAGAGTGAGATGCCAGCTCAGGTGTTGCCTCGTCATCTGGCTGGTTCAAAATTACGTGGTGCTGTCCTCGAATCTTTTCCTTGGGGAATTGATCCCGGACCGTCGTCAATATCCCGACGTGTTGCTCAAGTATAACGTTATTTAAAATACCTATCCACAACTATAGAGTGCCTATCCCAGAACTTGGTCGTCGGATGTTGTAATGGCGTGAAGATGGAAGCGCGCGAAATATTTAGAAATGAAGATGTATACGGCAATTATATTTCAAACCCACGAGGTCATCTGACCGTGGTAAAAAATTACGTTGCCCTCGGTAATTTCCTTCGAGATTCTGAGATAATTTAATTAACGTCGCACTGGAGCAACAGAATGGACTCTTGACGAAGGTCCGGGATCAATCCCTCAAGGGAATAATCCGAGGATAACACGTGTGTTTTTTAACCGCGGTCAGATGACGAGGTACTATCGTATCTGCTACTCCACTCTCCAAACTTCCACACTACTCCAACGTGCTATCGGGTTTCATCCCAGACCGTCCTATATAGCTACTTTGTGTTGCTCCAGTGCGATCAAAATTTAACTAAGGTAATAAATAATCGTAGATATTGAATACAGAGAGATATGAAGGGAGAAGTATTTTATTTTACATCTTGCAAAGTTTCAGAGTTCATATTTCAGCAGATGTGGAAACCTAAAAAAAATTACAAGCCAGGCCGTGTAGATATATTGGGCTTGGAACTCGGTAGATATCGACCTTCGTGAGCCGAGTGCACGTGTACTGGTCGGCCTTGTTTTGTTGCCAGACTGATCTCTTAAAAACAAGTTTATTTTTAATTTCATTAATGTTTCTCGTTTGATATTGACTTGAAAAAAGAAAGAAAAACGAATGCGATACATGTTTATGCTCTTTAAAGATTAATATATTCTGAACCATTTCACACAGTCAAATATCAGTTGCATTCCATGTCGATTGGAGAAAAGTTGAGCATTCATCGTAACCTGTGATGAGCAAGAATATGACGATTTTGGTTTTGTTTTGTCTGTTAAAGATGTTTTTGTCGCATGTTTACTAAAATTCTTCAATGTTTTCCGCATTATTAGTCTTGTTGGTAGTCATAGGCTTCGGTCTCTCTATATTTTTGATAATCTTACTTTTCTTGAATCCCCAAAGGTATCAAAACAGCATTAAGGTAAGTTATTAAAATAGTTTGGGCGATATTCTTAAAAAGTGTGATCATGAAGAATGCCACTTTTTATATTTCATTTGTCTGTTCCTGGTATTAAAAGTTGCATTTGTTTTATCATCGTTTAAAAAAGTTTCCATTGGTTTTCAATTTTAATAAATGTACTGAAATTTGCGTTTTGCCATTCCAAATATGTGAGAATATGTAAAAGAAATTCATTATTATGTTTATTTTGTTCTGCTATTCACTTCAAAATTTCACTTACTGGATGTGGTTATTTTTCTTTTAAAAATAACCGCGCCCTGTTATAGATTTCTCGTAGCCAGTATCTATTTCCCCTTCACCAAAAGACTTAGTGCAAGTTCATATATTTATTTGTGAGGCCGTAAAATGAGTGATCTAGGTCATTAATAAAAAATAATCATTTTCACCTTAACAATAATTTTTTATTTGCATCATGTAATTTGTTTTGTTTTGGAATTAATATGTGCTTAAACTTATTTACTTGAAAGTTACTAGGAAAGCTATTAGAGAAGTGTCAAAGAATTGTCTTGTTTTTTACTGGTAATTAATTATTGAAGGAAATGCATTTTGAAGTTTTCCAACAGGAATGCTCTCCTAATAATGGGCAGTAGTTTGTAATTTGTTTTCTTTGTCAAGTATTTTCAATAGTTTTATGCTTAGCACTCAAATTACCTGATATGATTTGGGGCATGAAATAGTGAAATCATGGCTGTTTAGACTTATTTTCTTGAAAGGTTATCTGCTCATGATTGAGATAATGCTGTTCTTTGCCGAGTGTTGAATACCCTTTACTCTTATTCAGTGCTTTTATAATTTTTCTTCAGTGTAATAACTGACTTTGCCATATGCAACTAACTCCTTTAACACACTTTTCTCCTATAGCAAAAGTTTATTCACTTACACACATAGTTTAACTATATTATATTAGTTGTGCCACCTGTAGAACTTCGATTTCGTGAAAATTTAGTAACACATATTTTATTTTGGAGCAGTTAAAATTGTGAAAGTGAAGGTTTTCATGCAAAATGAAGATTTTAATTCATTAAAAAAGTTATTGGGCTTTTAGAAGTTCATGTTGTAATCAGACCCTATTAATTTGACAGGAAATGCTCTGAGCATCTCAATTTGTCTTTGAACAGAAATGATTTTACAATGATAATTCTATAAATATTCACAAGGACAATAAGTAGCACTGAACAATTTTTATCATATCCTGTTTCAGAGAATTTCTTTTGTGTCACAATTGAAGGGGCTGAATCTGTTGATACATGAACACGAGAGACGAAAATGAGTTTTTCTGTGTCCTAACACAGAACTTATAGTTTCTTGCATAGACAAGAACACCTTGGCCCACATAATCTCAAATTAAATATTTGCCATCTAGAAACAGAATTTCTTTAAGCTGTTGAAAAAATATTTGTTATAAAAAATTGTATGAAAATTAGTCCTAGGTGCAACACTTCCCCACTCAAAAATCCTTACATCTGCACAACTTTCTTTTACAATTTCATATCTAACATTTCATAAAAACTGTTTATAATTGCTTGAAAATTTATTTTTCAGGATCCTACTATTGTTATTGTGAAAATAGTTGAGCAACATCGTGGAGTAAGTGCTTTTTAATGATTTACTTGAAGTTTCGATTGTTTAAATTTTATTTGCATTTATTTTTCACAATCTTGACAGTTACTATGTAAAATTAAAAGCAAAACAGATTTAATCCAACTATAACACTCTATATTTTTTAAATTTAAAAATCAAAATATAATGTGGATGCTTGTAGTCATGGCTTATACTGATTTAAGTTAAATCCGTATTTAAATCAAATAAATATTGTTTATTATTAAAAAAAAATTTAAGTCAAAAGTGCCTGATATTTATATAATTACCAGTTAATAACAATAGTCACTTAATATAATAAAATTAATAGATTCAATGGCAATAGCATTAAAAATTCTCAGTTAACAAAATCACTTATAAAACTCAACAATTTGTATTCCGATTCTTACAGTAACCAAACAAAAGGATATGGGTAAACTATATCGTTAATTTCTTAAAAGCACCTCCATAACATTCAGCTAAAAGTTTTTTCATTTTAGGAGGAGAGAGAAGTTTAGAAAGGTTTATCACAACAGTTCCTCAATATATTTCCCATAACCATAAAAGAAAAACTCTGTGATCCCTGAAACATCATTAATATTTTATCATTAGCTTATATTATTATTGATTTGAAAATTAAGCCCTTAAATGTGGCAAAGACTTTACTTTGGTGTCATTGTTAATCACTTCACAATGTTAATCATACACAAAATTTACCCTATTGTGACACGGAAAGTAATATTTGATTTCTTAGTCAAAATTTTGAATCATTATTTATAAGAATTTGCAGCTTAATGTAATAAAATGTGTTGAAAATTAAGTGATTTCATATAGTGGCATGCAGAATAATAATATTGAAACTAAAAAAAACTTGGGGCACAGGGTAAAAGTTATTTAAAAAAAAAGTTTAAAACATTTGATTGCATTTACTTTTTCTCAGAGTTATCACTTTTTTCAACTGAGTCACCTATCCCTTTGAAAACAGTTCATTGATTGGGATAACAATGACAGGAAATGTTGACCTCTTTGGCCTTTTTGACCAACACATATTACTCACAAACTTGTTTTACAGTGAAGCTTTTACTGTGTTCTATATTATGGCTATTTATGAATCCTGCAATGTGTTTCTGTCTAATTTAGGTATTTTTCTGTTATCATGCATGTAGTAAAATTTCTAGCTGAAACAGATATTTTTATTTCTTTTAAAAACAAGGATCCTCCCAAATGTCCTTTGGAATGATAAAGAACTAATTTAGATTGTAGTGTTTGTCTAGCAGCAGATAATAAAGTTATTACTTACCACAGCTATCTAGTTCTTCAAATTTCAGAAATAAACACTGAAGAGTGTTCTGTATGTGTGTTGAATATCTCACAACCATTTGCCATAAAAACTAGCTTCCAATTAAACTAGGGTTTAAATAATTTATTTCAGGTGTATAATTTATTTTGCAAGGAGTATGTTTAAAAATATGGAATGTAACTTTTTATCCAGGTCTTTCATATATGAAGAAACTTTCAGTAAAAATGTTTCTCTATATCTAAGTAGAAATCTAGATCAGGAGGTTCCTGGTTCGAATCCGGGTCAGGGCATGGATATTTGTAAGCGTATGGTGTAGAGGCGGGTGGTGCATCTTAAATTTGTCGTGGCTGAAAGTCCTCATGTTGGGTTGGTGTAAAAGTTCGGAGAGTGGGATGCCAGCTCAGATGTTGCCTCGTCATCCGACCGTGGTTCAAAATTACGTGGCAATACACCGTATGGCTTAGGCTAAGATAATAAATTGTGCTAACTAGTTGAATATCTAATTAGACTTAATTTTGCTATGATCTACTTTTAAATTGTTGTAATTAAAATAGAGCTGTCATTATATTTAGAATTTCACTGCTCTTGGTTGAAAGGATAAAAAATATTTTTTAATATTTGTCAAGTCAAGGGAAAACACCCATTTTTGAGAAAAGTTGTTGCATCATATGCACTGATTTTGTTTCCAATTTTTATCATAGACATGGCAGTGAAACCCATTGATCTCAATTATTTAAATATTTTGTCAGATATTAGCTGAGATAAGGAAATTTAAAAATTGGTCAATTTTACAAAATGGTGGCCATTTTGGATTTGCCATCCTGTATTTTTACGACCCTAATTTGAGAGCTAATGTTTCAAATTCAGTAATATTTGTACCAAATGGTAGAACCATTTCTTTCAGGAATGTATATAAGCCACAGAAAAAGGGCAAATTTGCATTTTTTTAGGGTTTTTAACATGTAAAGTGGTAAAATTCACCTTTAAAACAATCAACTAAAGATCTATAAAAATATTGAACTCTCTTATTTTCTCCAAAAATCTGTGGAAGTGTTAACTGACATATTTACTTGAATCTGATGAAGATTGAAAGTGATAAAATTCTTCATTTCTGAATAAAAGCTATTGTAATGACAGCATATGTATTTCAAAACGGTGGTCAATCACAGTGCAAAAATGACTACAGCTTAAACTAATATGAACATAAACATGTTTGACAAATAAACCAAATTGGCCATAGCTTAATCAAATTTCAGTTTTTATAAGTTAATTCAAAGCAGGCTCATAAACATTAAAGAAAATTGTTTTTTTGTTAAATTATTTAAAAAATCGCATGCGTTTTATATTTAATTACAATATTTCTGTTAAAATATTTACATTCATGATTCGGAACCATTTTTGTTATGTCCTTTTTATATAATTTTTTTGTAATATGGCAAATTATATTTTCAATATTGCATTTTTTCACTGCTAATTTTCTTTAAAAATTCGCTTTTTGTACATATTACTTTCTTTTTGCAATATCTCAATGCTATTAAGAAATATAGTAAATTGAGAGTATGAATACTGCTATCATTTAGTTTTAGATTTTTCTGAAAATTATACCTATATTATTCAAGATGCTATTGAAAATATTCATTCAAATAAAAAGCAACCTTGTAAGGATCTTTTAATGACCTTGTTTGTCTAATATCTGTTTCTATGTGTGTTATAAGTTACAATTAGTGCATGATACTTTGATGGAAACTCAGACCAATGCAAAAATAAATTTTAAAACTAGTATTTTTTGGCACAAAAATCCTGGTATAAAAGCTTAGTGATAAGTTTTGTCTCTTGTCAGGGAATAGAAGTTTGTGAGGGTTTGTATTGGGACCATAAATAGTATGGCCACTTTAAGGAACCTTAAGCGTCTGTGCATGGATGTAATAATATTAAATGCTTTTGGACAACTTTACAAGACTTCATTAAAGATTGATACTTTTTTGTAGCGATGTAGTTTGCAGTAATCAATTAGCAGATAGGCATGCAATGGCAAATACAATGACAGGAACAAGAACTAATCACTTTTGTACCAATATTAAAAGTCAGGTATAGGTTTCCAGTTTCAGGTTCCTCGACAAAATTTGTTGCTGCCATGGGATTGGAGAAAGCAATCAAATTCCAAATTGAACAATATCTTGCATGTTTGTATGGAATTAATTGGTGTATGAGGAAAGATTTGGGATTATTGTGAGGAAATATGATTATCAATTATGTTCATGCTTCATCAAGGACCAAGTGCATCATATGTATGGTCAGAGCTTTTAGATGCATGTTAGATTCCTTATGAATACATAATGAAAATCCTATCTTTTCTGATAATTACAACTGGATGAACATATATTGCTCCTAGTTAAATTCAATTGAACAATTGTTCCAAAACTACAAGACATTGAATCATACAATAATGCTTTTAACTTTACCATTAATATGTGGTTGTAATTTTGGTAAATATGTGTTTAATATTTGTCTTAAAAAGTTCTTGATAATGCTTTAAATGTATTCACTATTTATTTGATCTGACTAATATATGTTTAAAAAAGTATTCCTAGTGCCCATACATTTTAACTTCATTTTATCAATGCTCATGTGTGCTTGCATTTTCTACAAATTAAAAAAAATATGTATATATATTGAATCAGCTTAAAAAAGATTTCAGTGATGTCAACTGTATATTTTGTATTATATTGAGTCTATATTTATTTATGTAATAATGGTTATTTGTATTCTATATTTGAGGCTATTATAAGTTTTTTGTATTTATAAATAAATTAAGAAACTGAGAAGTGTAGTGTAATTTTGATACAGTGTACCCTAAGTATAATATAAATATATTTAATACAATATTGCAATTGAATATTATAAAACACATAACACACTTTTTGTAAAGAATTTAAAAAAATAATTTAAATAAATAAAAACAGTTTTTCTATGGCACTTAATATACTGTTCCCAAAGATACCATGTGATAAAATAAATTAAAAAGTATGGAGAACTGTAATTTGATGTTCTTTTGATATTTTTATATTTAATGCGAGCCTGCTTTCTTTGAATTAGTACTTCATAAAAACTGAAATTATGCAGTAACAGTGCTATGATCATTTTTGCACTGTTGGTGACCACCATTTTCAATTACATATGCTGTCAAGAGAATAGCTTTTTTTCAAAAACAAAGAATTTAATCTCAACTTTTATCAGATTCAATTGCATATGTTAGTTAATACATCCACAACATTACAGAAAAAACAAGATGGTTCATTTTTCTATAGCCCATTAAAGTTGACTGTTTTTAAAAGTCACTTTTTCACTTAACATGTAAAAACCTTGTTATTAAACTGTAAATTTTCCATTGTTTTTGTGACAAACATTCCTGACATGAAAGGCTACCATTAGGTACCAAGTTTACTAGATTTGAATAATTAGTTCTGAAGTTAGGGTCATTAAAAGACAGTGGCAAATCCAAGATGACGACCCTTTTGTAACATTAACCAATTTTAAATTCCTGCATCTGATCTAATGTGTGATAAAATATTTAAATAATTGATATCTATGGGTATCACTACCATGTCTATGGTAAAAATGTGAAAAAATCTGAATATGATTGTCGAAAATGGCCCCCTGAATTAAGTTTTAATTAGTTTACTTTTAGTGGCGCTATAAGCGCACTTTTTTATTTATTAATACTTATTGAGTTGGATTCAAATTTGGAGAAGAGAGGGTGAGTGCAAACTTACTTTTCATCGAAAGTTTTTGAATTCACCTTTAAAAATTCAACAATGATACAACACCCACCTGTCCCCATTTGGAATGACCCACCTACTTACTTAAATATTTGTTATTCCACTGCATACTTTCACATTATTCCCTTTTACCTGTAGCATTTACCTGTGAACTCTGCTCATGGATGGATTCTCATTCCCTCAAACTGCGATCTTCGATGCTGGCAGAAAGATATTTCTCTCAACGTTTTAGGATCTCCTATTTCAGTGTATGCTTGTTCAAAAGAAATTCCCTGTGCTGCTGTGGTTAGTACATGTTGTCAGCATTTCTAAAATTGCAATTGACTGATATTATTATGCTTAGAGTATTTTTAGTTTATGATTCTTTTTTCTGGTTATTTTAATTATATGTTCATATATTATGGACAAGTTGCCATGTCCTTTTGTTTTGATGGATTGGAGGTGAGAGTTCTCATCATAAACAATTTTAATTGAGATTTAGCAATTTATTGATGAAAGGAACTGTCAAACATATATGAAAATAATTAATTGTTAGTTCCTGCAAACTACAACTTAGTCTTCATTTTTCTCTGACTCTGATCCTTCTCCTGTGTAAGCGTTTCACCTCAAGCACTGGCTGGATTATCTTTAATTAATTTCCTCCAATGGCTGACCTGCTTACAGGGATTTCATTGTTTCTAGGATCTCGATTCTGTAGATGATGTAATAATGGCTCAGGTTGCGTTTCCAGTTTACATGGCTGATGCAAGAGTCTTTCTGATTATGTATTTCACAATTCACATCATGCAAAAATAGTTGAGGTTTTATTGATTTTATACGTAATGCCACATATAATACCAATAATGTGTTTACTAAGCCTGGTGGAGAAATCAAACATTTTTAAATGTAAAAAAGGGTTCCTACAAAAATGATAAAGGTTTTATTAATTTTAAACATAATTAATACCAATAATGTGTTATAAACATGGTGGAGAAATAAAACTTTTTTTTAAAAAGTAGATAAGTGTTATTGAAAATGTACAGTTCTTATGGTAAAAAATTATCTCAGTGTTAGGAAACTGAAATTATGTAAATGACAAATACTTTATGATTGAATATGGCACATTACGAATGACTAAGGCAAGTTAAGAGTGCATCAGAAATTTTCATTGTGCACATGTTCAGTGATGTTCATCTCAGATGTGGATTAAGCGGTTAGCGGACTAAGCAGCTGCATAGAGCCCCGGAATACCTAAGGGCCCAGAAGTTTTAAAATGTCTTTTCATTAGGATTCAAGGAAAGTTGTGACCTAAAAAAAGATTGTGAAAACGCAGAAGATAGATAGTTCAGAAAGACGCCTCCATATGGACATCAAAATAATTAATGATATAGCTTTATGGGCCACAATATTAACAGACTCTATTATTGACCATATTCTTAATAACAAACCAAAAATATGGGGAATATAGAGAATTTGAATTCAGTGTGTAAAGACATATGAAGTGTTGCAGAATGCTTTCTTATGATCATTTTTACAGAAAGAATCAAATGGAATTATGGAAAAGAGAAATTGGCTCATATTTTCAAAAACAAGCAAATGTGCTTACTTCGACCATTACAAACTTTTCTCAACATCAAAGTCTAAATTAGCTGGTTTACAAAATTGGAGATCAAATACTGTTATTTTATCGTTGGAAGTTTCAAAAGAACACATGTCAGCCATTTGCAATTTGTATAAAAGATCATTTATAGATGGTTGATCATAGCAAAAGGATGAACACTGCTTCAGTTTTTAGAAGTGAGTAATGATTGAGTGCCAAAATGATCAAACCTTTTTTAATCAACATAGCTTTCTTCAATATGATCGTGATAAGTGGGTAGAAAGGGTCATAGATATAGGGGAGGATTCTGTTTTGATGAAAAGTTTAATTACTTCATAATGATTAATTTTTTAGGTTTAATTTTTGTACTAATTTATTTTATAATTATATATGGCGATCATAAAACTGATAGATATCCCATTTATTAAATAAAATGTTGTTTTAAAAATATAATCTTCATCACTTATCATTTTGTGGTTTTAACTTAGCCAAAATGGGCTATTTAATGTTATGTGATAATTTTTTGTTTAGATATTGTTAAATGTTATTGCTGATGTTTCTACATGGCCAGAATGGGATGCCTTAGCTCAAGACCAGACGGTTCATTTGGAGTTACCTGAAAATTCATCTTTGCATGCTGATGCATATATGCAATGTGACCAAGTGCTAACATCGAAACAAAATACTAAACCAGAACTTGAACTATATAGGTAAAAATTTATATATCACTATATTAAAAAAAAGTTACTGCTGTCGCAGGATTGAGAACTGTGTTGTTTGGCTCGATTCTTAGATAGTTTCGCTGTCGTAGGAGATTAACTGGAATGTTGGTTTGTGAAGCAAACCAAATGGGGTCTGCAAAAGAAGTGTTGATTTGCTTTGCAAACGAAATTGTACTGCATAGCAATCCCCGTGGGGTGGTGAGTGTAAGGGAGCAGGGGGCAGAGCCCCCTAATTGAGTAAAAAATTCAACACTTACTATAAAAATATATTTGAGTGAAAAACATTTAAATATCTGAATTATGACAGGATACACAGTATCTATTCATAGAATTAAAATAGAGCAATATGTCTAAAAAATAACAATATTGTTTGTATGCTAAGCAATGTTTTCAGCCTATTTGAAAATTTAATTCTATCATATATATTTTCAAATTTGTATGGGCATTTTAAAATCTTGATTGAATTATGCAAAATCCTTTTGATACACCAAATATTTAAATAAGTGTTTTTTCAGAGGCTTAAGCAATTCAAAATTGGCTAAATTGTTTCGGGAAAAAAAATAAAAAATTCCTGTTTTTATCATTTAATCTTATCATTCTAAAAACCTTCAAAATGTCTTCTGTAGCATAAACTAATATCTATAGATCATACAAATATTTCCTTGTTTGATTATTTACAATTTTATTCCTTGTTTAATCACCAAAATGAGTCATTTTATAATCTAAAGGACTTTTTAGTTTTGGATGTAGATGTCTTCTGTTTAGTGTTATAAACAATATTTATTTTTCTTATAGGTTCGGTAATCTTGAGAGTAATGGTACTGGTTGGATATTATTATGGAATGCAAAAAGATTAGATTGGATTCTGTATATTGCTCAGCCTATTGACAATGTCTCAGGTACAGATATTATCAATTAAATAATAATAAACTATAAAATAAAAAACTGAATTTAAGTTAAATTTAGATGTTTTGTACTTTATTCTAGCTTTTGCAAACTATTTCATTCAATTAATTTTTTATTTAAGTTAAAAAACAATAAATAAAAAAAGAACAGAAAAATGATGAAATATTGAAATTTTTATAAAAAATTTCTTAATGAGAGTATTAGATTAGTTTGAAGACATTCATAGCATCTTTTAACTGGAGACTAAAGTTTTGTGCACACAATTGGATAAATTACGAAGAGAATTAACTTTGTATTTAGAATGCTTTGCAGTGCTTATTTATGATTAAGGGTCAAGAGAATAGCAATATTTGAAAATAAAATTTCTAAATAATTGTAAACTTCAAAATAGTTATAATTTTTGTTTTGTTTTAGATGACTCTGAGCAAAATTCAGAAGAAAAATGCTTATTAACAGCAATTTGGGGGTGTGAACCCAAAGAGGCTTTCTATAGCAACATGCCAGATATATTATGCAGAAAAGTGCTAAATTTATCAGAGGCCATTGTTTGGAGCCAGTTGAAAATCCGTCCATTTCCGTCATTGATGCATCCTACTTCATTAAATAACCCTCATTTCCCTACAATTCATTCAGCTTTAAGTGATCTTCCAAGGAAACCTTGTGTACTCTTAGAACACGAGAAGAAAGAAAAGTCTTCATTTCAAAACGCTGCCTTGGCTGTTGTACCTTTCTCTTCTCAGAAGCCTCTCATGCCTAAGAACATTGCTGGCTTCTCTTTGGTTTTGTATCATTTGAAAAAGGTATCCAATTCCAATGTCATGAATAATGAAACTGTGATCTCTGATGAAAAAAGGAGGTCCAGAAGAAGACAGAAAGTGAGGAGTGATTCCATGAATTCAGGATTTCCAAGGATGAAGGTAAGTAACTTTAGTATCAAAGAGGGAGGATTTTATTGGAAGTGTTAATGATGGCCCCTGTTTTTCTGAAAATGAAATGGATCGAAACCTTTTGTTATGTTGTCTTCAAGAACCTCCTTGTAATGAGTTTGTAACAAATTGCCTTGTGCAAATGGTGGTGAAAAGTTTAATGCTTTTAGTTGCCTCATTTTTTATATTAACATGAGCATGCATCATATTGTGCATATTTTAATGTGTGCATCATGTATGAATTTTCTTGCACAAATTTTGTATCATATTTTACCTATTTATAAAATATACATATTTATATATAAATAAAGCTCTGTACATTTTCTTTATTTGTAATTTATGTTTTAGCCAAAAAGTTTACAATCTCTTCTTGAAAGTGTTCAATTTTTGTCATTTTATGCTTTAAAACTGACAAAGCATGTATTTGTGCATGTAAAAAAATAAAAATTATATTTGTTAATTAAATGTTTAGAACATTTATTCTAACTAAAGTTATTTTATTAAGTATTTAACTTTTGAAGGCTTGAAAACATTACAGAGTACAGCATCAATACTTATGGAACTAAAACTGTTTACCTTAGTATCCTGAATTTTATACTACATAATGTTTCCAATTCATGATTCCTTCCAAAGAAGGATATATTCAACCATGCAAATGTTTTAAATTTATATTGAAATATTAAAGATGGATCAAATCTATTCTGATTCAACTCGTGCATTTTGAGTGTTGTAAAATGTTTCATTTCAATTCATTAAGGTACTTTTACATTTGAAGTAATATAACTTAGAGATGGTGTAATGATTTTGTCTCATTGAAATACTTTCAATCCATTTCTTGAAACCCCCTGAATTAGACTCCCCTTCTTGTAACTTGAGATTGAAAATGATTCTTTTAAACGCTGATTAATGGTGTTTAATTTTCAAATTTCATTAAATATCAGTATTAATTACAACATAAAATTCAGTCTAATTTCCCGTTGCAAGAATTGACCACAGGACGACAAACCAAACATTATACATAAAATTTCTGATATCTGAATCGTTTTTTAGTCTCATTTTCATTAGCACTAAAGTAGTAAAATTGATTAATTATTTTTTGTTTTCTGTTGAAATGTTTAAGACTGGCAAACCTTTGTGTCAGCAATGACAAGTTTTTCCTTTGCATATCACTACTTTTCTGGTTCTTTTCAACTTTTTCTAAAACAACGCTGCCTTAGTTGGATAGTCTAAAGCAAAATTCCAAGAAATTAACAATATGCTTTTGACTTTTATTGCTTTTGTTTAATGATTTGTTATTAGACAAATCAAACTGATTTTTTATTTTATCACGGTTTATTAGTGGCAAGGTTGATTTTATTTACCAGCTATTTCTCATAGCACTATTACATGGATTTGAATCTGTTAAGAATTAAATTCATTAAATGGTTGATTTTATTGACAGATGATTTTATTAATACTGGGCACTGTTATGTATCTCCCCAAAATTATAAAAAAGGTTAACTATGCATGTTTGGAATTAACAATGTTAGGAAATTTTCCAATTGTTTTTTAATCGTATGAGAACTATGTATTTATTAGTTGCACTCGTTAAGATACAGCTCGGATATTCAAAAAGTAAAATTTTTGTTATGTAAACAATCATTGGCACATTTAAATTACTATGCATTACATTTGCTTATTTGTGCAAATACTACTGTTATATATACTTATATATTTATTCAAGTGAAGTATAAAAAATCTTGCTTCCTCTTCATTTAATGTTATATTTAAAATAATTACATTTTAACTATAACATGATCATCATGAATTTAAGTTGAAATAATTATGTAAACTAATACAAAGCAGTTCTTACAGTACTTACCCTTTTTTAATCTGAAAGGTTTTGGTTTGATCAGAAATCAATACTTCCTAAATATTTCCTTCATCCCATTTGATTGGAAATCTATGGGTTAAAATATTATAGGTTATGAAAAATATAATATTTATTTAATTTTTAGTTGTGTGTGCTTAAAACAAACATTAGGGTTTCCATTCTTTAAACAATTTTATATAAAAGGGTTTTCCTACATATTATGCATTTGTAATGTGTAGCGGTAAGATATAATCTTAATGCCACACATTTTTATAAAGAATATTGAAATACATTTCCTGCATTATATGACAATATCAGCACATTGGATTATCAAATATTCAATAAATAAGAATAATTTTGAAATAAGAAATAAATTTTTATAAATATTTTGAGCAAAAGAACTTGAATCACATTAACATTTTATGTTGTAGATGAAACATTTTAGTTGAAAGGAAAGTAAGTTTTTTTCTTTAATAAATCAGCTTTCATTATAAATAGGTAAATACATTAAATAATTCCATTTAAAATTGTTAGTAACTTTTCAAAGTGACATTTTATTAAATAATTTCATATAAGATAAGCTTATGAACAATATTGCTGGAATTTTAAAATTATGAAAAGCATAATTAACTTCATCAAGTGGTTTTTCTATTAAATTATGTATATTTGGTTCAATTTCATAATCCACTATCCTCCCCAAGAGTATTTATTCATAAGTTTTTTAAAATATTCATTCTTCGTCAATTTTATCTGAATAAAATCTACTAAAATTTAAAAACAATCAGTTTAAATAAGTTTTTTTAATTTACAATAATTTTTTCTTTTACTGATCCTAGTATAATTAATTGTTGTAGTGACAAAGCTGTTCGTTTTCAGAAACTCAAATCTATTTTATGGAACGTTTTCTAGTTTATTCAAGCTTCTAAAAATATATATCATTATCAGGGCATGGATTTTGTTGACCTATCATGATTTTTTGTTGCTTCTCATAGACAGTAGCCTATACATTTAGAAATTCTTTGTGTGATTTTAAGTATGTTGTTTTGAGGTCATTTTTTAGTACTGAGAATTTGTTGGCCATTTTTTAGTTAAGCACAATGTTTTTTTCGTAAAATCTTCCCCAGTCAATCAGTAATACACATTTTCGTTTTACTATAACACATAAATGACTCGTGTGCTGCTAACTCTAGACTAAAAATATCCACTCACTT